>CANSNZ010000356.1:7500-670833 GCA_947646795.1 Beta lomatogona
AGTATAGCTATCTCCCTGTGGATTCGATCTTGACTTCCTTTACTACTAGTTAGTGGACCTTATGTTATTTTTGATTAGGTGATACGACTTTAGGCTGTCAAATTTTGGCACCGTTGCCGGGGAGACGACCTATTTTTATTTTATCTAAATAGTAGTATTACACTAACCTACTCTGAAGAACACCAGTTCTTCGGAGCATCTCATGTTTGTTTTAGTGTTTTTGGTGTATGAGCAGGAAACTAAAATCCCCAAATCTAATTCCATTTGATCTGGAGATTGAAAAGACTGCTCGTAGACTCAGAAAGAAAACTAAGCAAGCAAAGTTGTCTGCAGGGACACCTTCCCAAAAGACACCTACTCCACCACCTTCACCACAACAAGACTTCCCTGTCACACCTATTTCTCTTACAATGGGTGAGAATGTTACCCAAACCTTCAGGGATTATGCACAACCATCTCCTGATAATGTACCCACTGGGGTACGGATGCCTACTATCGCAGCTACGAATTTTGAAATCAAGTCTCATGTTCTGAATATGGTTCAAAATAATCAGTTTGCTGGGTTACCATCTGAAGACCCAAATCAGCACCTGCACCGGTTTTTACAATGTTGTGCTAGTCAGAAACAAGCTGGTGTTACTGCTAATGAGATGAAATTGATCTTGTTTGGCTTTTCTCTGTGAGACAAAGCTCTATTCTGGCATAACAAGTTGTCTTCCACTATCACCACTTGCGCAGAACTATCCAAGATTTTTCTTATCAAGTGGTATCCTTATCAAAAGACTGCATATCCTGTCGAGTCATTGTATGAAGTTTGGGAAAGATTCAAGGATCTTCAGCGCCTTTGTCCTCATCATAGTTTAGACCAGTGGTATTTGTGTTAGATTTTCTACACTCGAGTTGATGCAGATACAAGGCGGGTAATTGATGGAGCCTCCGGTGAGTTCTTCATGGATAAGGCCATTGATGAAGGGTATGAACTTCTGGAGAAACTTGCTTCTAATAAAGCGTCCACTATTCGCTCTTGTATGAAAAAAGGAGACAAACATGATGTTGAGGCCTATTCTTTACTATTCGGGCAACTAGCTGCTCTAAACCAGAAGATCGATTCTTTGAAGCTAGGTAATAATGATTTCCCTGTTGTATGCAAGCTTTGAAGATCAGAGAGCCCCAAGTGTTGCTTTTCTAATCAGTCCACGGGCATCAATTGAACACCAATGTTTGCAAGAACGGAAGAGAAGAAATTCTCTTGCTTTTGATGGTATAGGCGCCGGTTTAGAGGGAATAGTTTAGGGTCTCACTTGCTCTCTCTCTTGTGTAAAGAAACTGTTTAGTAAGTCATCACCTAAACCCTAATATTATATCCTATATATAATTGAAGAGTCATAGGCTAGTTAGGAGAACTAATTCTCCTCCTATTCCCCTTATGACCGATCCAACCCTAATCCTAAATGGATTTGGATTGCTTTGTCCAGCTTGTGCTACAATGCGTGACCTCATAGAATTAATATATTTTAGTTATAGGCCCAATCAATATTATTGTCCTATTAATCATATTTATTCTCTAGCAAGAAAATATGATTATTAAAATAATTAACTTTATTATCTTCGTAATATAATTCCTATTTATATTTAGTAATTGCAGGGATGTCTAAGGACATATTCCTTCAATCTCCCACTTGTCCGAAGACAAGAGCGCAATGTTAAATTCCTTAAGCCACTTAATGCCAAATTTGATAATACTATTGTAGGCATGTTTTTATTTCGCCTACGCAGTCTGAGCGCGTATTAGATTTGACTACCCCATTGTTAAGGTTTTATTGAAAATTATTTTGTATTGAAAGAAGTCGCCAACAATTCTTTTTAGGAAGAATCATAAACCTAATTGGATATGGGAAAATCGTAGGGACAAATTATCCAATGTAGATTTCCCCGTTCTGACTCCATAGACGGTCAAAATGAACCAAAGATTGAGTTCGGGTGTAAGGGTACAAATATGGTCTGGAACCATATTGCCCATTGCTGGCCTCTACTAAATATCGATTCATTACAGATTTTATGCCAAAGAATAATCAAATAATGTTTTAAACACCCTAAAAATAATTAGTCTAAGTAGGTTCAGGATACACATAAAAAGATTAATTTTAGTTATATGTTATTATGCAATCAATATTACAGGGAACCTAGCAGGTTGTCCAAATTAATCTGATTAATATTAGAACAGTTCTTTAGGTCTTTGATTAGTAAAAATAACATGTGGGTGATAAAAGCAATAAAGCAGGACAATCATATAATATGCATAGAATGTCAGGCAAGCATATAATATACAAAGGCATGAATAATAATAATATGTAATAAAGCATAGAAAAGGGGTTAGAATATACAGTAGAACGATCCTTACTTAAAGATCTACATCATGAAATAAATGGTTAGTAACTTCAAAGCAATAACTATAATTGATTATTCAAGGATCCTCAGGATTATACCTATGCGGCTTAGATTGAAGAGCGCAACGATCTTTAGGCGGAGCAAGCGTGGAACCAGGAACGCAGTATGATCAGAAACAAGAGTTGATTTGAAAGTGTTTGAGTGTTTGAGTGTTTTAGTATTCGAAGTGTATTTCGGAGTATTCGAGATAATTTTGTGTGCGTAAAAATAATAATTTGAAGTCGTCCGTAATTAGGGAAATCACGGATATTTATAGGCGAAAGGCAGCGTGCGTCTCACGCAAGCCCTGCGCCAGCCGCAGTCCTACGTGGCAGGCGCACTGCCACGCGTCAGGCGCACATTGGTGTGCCTGACGCAGCTTGCCCAATCAGGTTTAAGCAAGTGTAAACGCGTTTTTAAAAGATAGAAAAGAAAGTAGCGTCTCACACAAGACTTGCGTCAGACGCAGGACTCTGTGTGAGTCACAAAATCTACGTGTCAAGCGCTCATTGGCGCGCCTGACGCGATATGGGCAATGTGCTGGACGCACGTGGCGCGCTGAGCGCAGCCCCTACGTCCGGCGCATATTCTGGAATATTTGAGCATATTCGATTGCGCGTCTTTCGAAGATACCTTTTTTATCCCTAAAATTCCGAAGATGGAATTTTACGGGTTAAAATATGATTTATTTATCAAAGATAATAAAATATTTAGAAAAACATTTATTAACATAATAAATATTTGATTGTGCTTTTAAAATGGACTTAAAACATTTTATGGGCTTAAAATACAATTAATCATCATGGATAATTAATTGGGCTTAAGAATATCATTTCAAAACACATTTTGGATTGGTTCTTTAAATTATGCTATTTCATTGGGTCGCGCCAACTAATGCCGCGGTATGTTTCATCGTTGGATCCTTGAATAGAGAGACACGATTATGTGTCTACAAAAGCCCCCACTTTGACTGAGGTTCAGGAAACCGATAGTCAAAGTATACGGTGTCGGGATGGAGAACGATACTAAACGCTCTGCAGTTTAGAATTGATCTATAACCACCGGTCTCTGCAAAACAAAGTTAGTATGCAGGACAATAACTACAAGCAATCTGATTACCTGCAGAAAAAGATGTTAGCAGATAGGTGCAAACAACTCAGATAAAGCACATAGTGATGTAAATGATGCAAACTTAGACTTTCTAAGGATGCATAAGACGCAATGCAAGGATTTAGGTAATGCAAAGCTAAGGGATGACACGTCATGCAAGGTCAGGGTTATGTAGGACTAGAATGTATGAAATGCAATGCAAGGTCAGGGTTTTGCAAGGCTGCAGTGCAAGGTCAGGATTAAGGCTAGAAGATGGATAGCATGATAGAATGATAGATTGATTAGAAATGCATAGAATGATTTTCGAAAATCGATTTAGTAAATGATCGGGGTTCGTAAATGAGGTCCGCGGATTACAACTTCTCGGGAGTTTGATTTGAATTGGAGGAACCACCACATAGGAAGCCCTCACTTTGGGTGAGCTTGCCTGAATTAGGCTTGAGCCTTGATTGAAATGTACTTGATCTGATATTGAAATGTAGTAGCTATGTCTTGAACATTGAAAGTTTTCATTGGGGATTGTACTGGAGATTATTATTTGGGAAGTTGATATAGGCAAAGTCAAGTATCGCCAAAAACCATGGAATTATCGAAGAGTCCTTCAGGGACAAGGAGACCTTGGATTGAAAAATAAAAAAGGGTTTGATTGGTGACATAAATAGATGTAGGTGGGAAAAGGCTTTAACGAGGCTAGGTGCAGACTCAAGCCTATGTCGGGATCTAGAAATAGTATGCTCCTGAAATCTAGAAAATCAAATCATTAGACCATGACTAATTTTATTTTATTGAAGCGGTCGGACCTCGAGATGAGGATTCCTACGTATCCTTGCGGAATCACACCATTCGTAGTTCTGGATCTGATTTTTTTTTTTTTGTGTGCCCTAACATTATGCCTAGGCCGCCCTTTCGGGTTTTCAACCTAGCGGGCTTGGACATACCTTGAAAAAGGAGTTAAGGTTGATGAAAGGTTTAAGGCTTGAGGTTTAAATGAAAGTTCAATTGGTTTGACGAATGGAGAATCATGGATTTGGATTATACTGTTAAGGTTTGATGGGTTGAAGGATTTGAATGAGGGGTAGAACTTGTGTGCAAGCCCCCTAGCTTGACTTTTATTTCTTTGCCTTTGGCTCTTTCTTTTTTTGCATTTTTTTTTGCCATGTGCGTTTCTTTTGCTTTTGCTCTTTTTTTTCGCACTTTGAATTTCTTCACTTTTTTTTTTTTGCCTGGCATTGATACTTTTTGTAATGTAGTGAGGCTTGCACACGAGTTTGGTTTAGGGTATTGGAAGGCTTGAAGGATATTTGTGGAGATTTGGTTAATGGAGGGATTATTTGGCTAAGTATGAGGATGGCTAATGAAAGGCAATGGAAGGGAGATGGGAATAACTCCTGATCCAATGTATGTCCTCTTTTTTATTATCATTTTTTTTTATTTCAGATCTCTTTTTTATTATTGTTAGTCAAGTTCATTAGGTGATTTGAGTTTCATCATTGAATTAGAAGCATAAATAAAATGATGGAGGGCCAATGAAAATGAAAATGAAAATGCAATTATTTTATTAATTGAAAATGAATGAAACAAGGCTGATAAACATTATAGTCCTAAAGGACATAGACTCGACGGGAAAGGAAATGAAGGAGCTAGGGGAGGGACTCTCCGACTCAACCTAGAAAACTAGCATTAAATGACTATGCACCGGCATTATTTAGGCGCTTCCCAAAGGTTTGCCGCTATTGCTGACTTTTGCTGCAGGTGGAATTGACAATCTACCGTCTTCAACCATATCTTGCAGGTCATTCTTTAAGGTCCAACACGCAGATGTTGGGTGTCCATTCCCTTGGTGGTACTTGCAGTAGGCATTAGGATCCCACCTCTTGGATCTATTTTCGGGAGCAGGATCTAAAGTAGGGTCAATAGGTTGAAGTGTTCCCTTTGCATGAAGTTTAGTGAAGGCTTCTTCTAAGGACATACCTAAAGGTGCGAATGTTCTTTGAGGCTTTTGATAACCTCTCTTTTCAGCAGCTATGACATTGACCTCATTGCTTTTGGAGCTAGAAGGGCTATTGTTACTCTTCTTGAAAGAGTTGTTGTTGTTGGAACCCTTATTTTTGTGGGCCTGTACTTCTTCTTCAATCAGCAGGCCTACCTTATATAGCTTCGTGAAAGACTCTATAGGTTGGAACTTGATATGATCCCCATACTTCGGCTGTAGGTTACGGATCACCAGCTAGACTTGATCCTCCTGAGATGGCCTGTTAATTATTTGTGCAGCTTTATCCCTCCATCTGTTAAGGAAGGTGACGAAGTCTTCGTTGGAGTTTTGTTTAGTTAACTCCAACTCAAGAAGGCCAATGGGAAGTTGAGTATTGTATATGTATTGTTTATGGAACTCTTCTATGATGTAGTCCTAGTCGTACAGCTTAGCTTTGTTCAGTGATCTGAATCACTTGGATGGATGTGCATCCAAGGTTACAGGAAAGACGTAAGCAAACATGTCCTTGCTCATGCCCTTGAGAGCCATAGATATGGAAAATGCTCTCAAGTGATCACCTGAGTCTTTGACCCCCTTGAATTTTGGGAGGTCACCCAATGTTACCTTTTTAGGGAGCTTGTCCCTCAGTTCAAGATCAATGATGATTGTTCAAATTTTTCAAACCTTAATTCTGTGTTGGTCTTGCTTGGTGGTGGAATGTCGCCTTGCTCGTCTTCTTCAGTTAGCTTCTCCCTTAGTGCCTTAATCTCTTTGTCTTGTTCCTCAAGACGAGAGTTCATCAGTGTGAGTTGAGCCATAATGGCACTAAGTTGTTCATTAGTTTACCCATTTCAGATGACGATTCAGAAGAGTCGGAGGATTCGTCTGAAAAGGTGAGGATGCGCTTGACGAGTCTGGGAGTAGGTCGACCTTGTATCCTTTCTGTCGGGCGTTCCCAAGTTATAATCTCACGATTTGTCCTGAACAGAAATCGAATGGACCTCGTAAATTTTAAGAAATGATGCTTTTGAAATGAGAAATGGAGATGAGAGATGAGAAATGAGAAGTGTGGATTGAAGATGGGAAATGAAAATGGAAAATGATTTTGAAATGGAAATGGAAATGGAAATGGTTATAGGTTTTGGACTAGTATAGACTGGACCATGATGGAGACGTGGACCTAACTATATGCAAATGCAGGCATGGACTGGACTATGCAAGCAGACTGGACTCCACGATTGGGTTTAGGAGATACTAGACTTTGAACTTACCACTAGTGGAAAAGAACACAAGGGCTGTGATGCTGCGGTTAATGTAAATTAATGGCTGCGGTTTTTTAGCTAACCGCAACCCCTACTAGAAAAGGCTGCGGTTTTGGGCTAACCGCAGCCCCTAGTAGGCCTAGTTCTACACTTGGGCCAAAAATTCAGTTGGGCGAGATTTCCCGCAAACTCACATCATCAGACATCAAACCTTATTTCCCCTAACGCTTCTCTCTCTCCTCAGTCCTGATTTTCCCTCTTTCACCTCATCAAACCCCCATCCCCCTCTCTCTCTTCGCATCTCTTCTCACCCTCCGCCGCCGCTCGCTCGCCGGAGCTTCTCTCACCCTAACTCTGCTCTTGCGCTTCCGTCACTCCTTTTGTTCAATCAAACGACAATGTTAGGGTTAGGGTTTTCGACATTTCGCGGAGAAAGAGGAGGACATGCGAGAGAATGTTGACGAATTTTTTATCGACGAAGGTGAAACTCCACCACACTGACCTGACCGACGCCTACTCTCGCCACCGTTGAATCGACACCATCTCCCTCGTAGAGTTTTACAACTCACAGCCCAATCTGCCCTCCTTTTTTAGCAGCGACTTTCGATTATTGGCTTTATATTTCAAAGGTTAGTCAATTTTATCTCTAATCTTTATATTTCATGAGTGCTATAATGTTCACTCGATTGACTGCCAAAAAGCACTATTCGGAAGTGTTTCTCGTTGGTGGTTTTATATGGTATTGTGAATTATGGTTAGCTGTGTAGTTGCTTATGTCGTCGAGGTGGCGTGAGGTGCTACTTATTATACAATGTATGCTGCAGGCGAGTACTTATTTTTCCCAAGGGGAACAATGTGGATTACCTGTCTATGTATCTCGATGTTGCGGATTCTCCGAGTTTGCCGTATGGGTGGAGTAGGTATGCACAGTTCAGCTTAGCTGTGGTCAATCAAATTCACAACAAGTATTCTGTGAGAAAAGGTATTCTCTTTAGTATTTGACAAATGCCTTTTATGTGTTTTCTTTCCGTCTATGTACGTTTTGGCTCTAATAAGTGAGATGTCTAATTGGATTTTGATTATTCATGTCGTAGAATTAGAGCTTCGGTCTGAATTAGGATTTGTTTTGTTGTAAATTTGATTAGTGCAAAGGCATATTTGCCCACATTGTTGCGTGTGTTAAGCTTACATTTGTAAGTTTTGCTAGTCTATTAGGGCATTTTGTGAGTTTGTCTGTTTGCTTGTTTAGGAAAATGATACTTCGGTCTGAGTTTCAATCTCTTCTGTTCCGGTTAGGGCATTTATTCATCTTTCAATTGATTTTTGTGGTATTTTTAAGTTCTGTGATTTTTGGGCATTTTTTTTAAGTATGATATTTGTGATTTTTAGGCCCTTTTTTTAAGTCCTTGTTTCGACTGCAAATGAAATTCTGCTTTGTTTTTTTTTTTCAGGATTTTGTGTGATTTTGTCTGATGTTTGCTTGTTTAGGAAAATGATGCTTGAATCTGAGTTTCAATCTCTTCTGTTCCGGTTAGGGCATTATTCATCTTTTGATCGATTTTTGTGGTTTTTTTTTAAGTTCTTTGATTTTTAGGCTTTTTTTAAGTATGATATATGGATGTCGGACTCTGAATTCTTCTACCGTTGTTATAATGCCAGCAACATATTCCTCAGTATGAATCTTCTCTTAGCCTGTTATTGTTGAAGATACAGAGTATCTGATCTTCTACCCTGGAAATGGAATACCGGTTGTTAATATTGGTTATTTATCCAATTTGAAGATGTTTATATGGTATGGAACTTTGTTTCTAAGTTCTTGGATGCTGATTTTGTTGAGAAATAGAGGTGGAGATACACAACACTTAATCAGAATTCTATTGAAGTATGAAGTTATTAAGTAATAGGTTTTGTAAGTTTTCCTTTTTCTTTTCTCCCCCTTTATTGAAAGTTAAAATGGTTTAATTTCATTGTATTGATCTTCTACTCTGCTTTGTCGATTGATCATTGTCGTTAGAATGGATATGATTTGCGGGAAGTTGATTTTTTAAAGGGCACTTTGTTCCCCTGCTAATAGGATTTATAGACAAGATTATAGCTTATTGTAACTTGAGGCACTTTGGAGTTTGGACATTAACTTTGGTACTTAATTAATTCTTTGCTTGGCAGGACTAAATCTGTAGTGTTTTTCTCTTCTGCCATTTACTGGCTAAAAATGATTTTTGCAAATGATAACTAATTTTAACTGATTTAAACTGAATATTTTATAACCAGGATGTGAACATGACCTTGACGGAAGTCAAAGGACAGAGTAGTTGTCAGATAAGATTAGAGAGATGGTGAATCTGGGATACCTGATAAAGGACATAATTGACAGGGGATCAATCTTCATCTCCTGCTTGAGCTCAAAAAGATGAAGCTTCCACTGCAAGGTAAACCACCATATCAAATGGAAAATCCTAGTTTTATACAACTCAATTTCTAATAATGAACCACTCAAGTATTTGCAAGCAGTGTTAAGTTATGGCAATTTATAGCCCTTTTAAGTCCTTGTTTGATTAATGCCAGTGGCGTAAGTTATTAGCTGGAAACATCACCTTTGATTCTAAGTTCTGGATTTTTGGGTGGTATCTTTAAATTTGATGTAATCTTGGTTTTATTAAGCCGAAGTTCACTTAGCATATCTTAGATATGCATCCAATACTCTAAGCATCCAATACTCTAACCTCTGCACCAATATAGGCCATAATATTTGTTTAAGTGTGCTTAGATACAGGAATTTGGAGGAAAGGAAAAAAAACAGAAATGGTTTCCCTTGTTTGGATATAACATGGGAGAAGGAGGGAATTAGAAGGATAATTAAAACCTGTATTGATAAAACCTGTATCATACTTAATTATACTAAAGTGGGGTTACTTAATACTTTTATAGGTTATGCATACTTCTAAATTTGCTAGCTGGTTCCTTGAAATTTTGAGCAACACATTTTTTTGCGTGTAGGAAACGTACGAAATAGTATATATGGAAAAAAGTAAAGCATGTCTTCATGTATAATACTAGTTTGCTAAAAACAAAATTGTCCTGCATCATTAGTTTATTGAGTATGGTCTTCATGAAGTCAACCACACTAGTACTGTGTCATTTATTCCTTAATGTCTGTTTGGTTATGGTGCAGAATCATCATCAATTTTTAATGTCACTGCTTCTGCTTGGTTTGCATCTGTTGAATCTGTTATCCTTGTGAAATTTCTGATCAGAGTTGTTATAATTGTATTCATTTGGTTATGGTGTAGAATTTTCAGAGCAATTTTGAAATTGTTGAACTTTGAGAAATTGTGTCAATATGATGATTTTGATTAGTATTTCTGTGCTATCCAATTATGATTATTATGTGTTTGATATGTCTTGCATAATACATTTGTGTCTTTCTGGGCTTTTAATGGTTTAGTGCAATGTAGTTTATGCTCTTGGTATATTCTCTTACTTTAGTGTCTTGTAATGTATTCCCTCTCTATGTAGGGGATGAATGGTGGGATCTTTGTGCTGGGCCACATGTTGAATCTACTGGAACTATTAATAGGAGAGCCATTGAACTTCAATCTGTTACTGGTGCTTACTGGAGAGTCAAACAGCAAACGAGTTCCTCCGTTTTTTACTTTGGAAATTCTCTATTACTTGTAACGTTTACATCTTTGCAATGAAAAATGATATTTTTATATATATAACTGTTTGGGAACATTTAGGAGTAAATAATGCAAAAAAAAAAAAAACTTTTTTTGGGTCACAAGGGTTGCGGTCAAGGCAATAACCACAACCCTTGGTGGGTTAAGGGCTGCGGTTTTTGCCCTGACCGCAGCCCTTAACGCGCGAAGGGTTGTGGTTAAAAACCGCTGCCCTTCCTAAATGCCAAGGGCTGCTAGTCTAATGGCTGCTGTAAGAAAACGCAGCCTTTGGGCCCTTTTGACCGTAGCCCTTGAGCTTTTTTCCTCTAGTGTACGGGTGAGCAAGCAGGCTAGACTTTAAGGAAGGTTGGACAATAAGGGAAACTAGACTCTTAACTTAAGGCAAGCAGGTTAGGCAACTAGACTTTGAACTTACTGGTGAGCAAGCAGGCTAGACAACTAGACTTCGAAACTTACATTAGACTAAGCGAGCTAGACTCAAAAATTGCCTATGGACTTAAGGAATGCTAGACCTTGAACTTACGGGTGAGCAAGCAGGCTAGAAACAACAATTGCCTCTAGACTTACATAATGCTAGACCTTGAACTTACGGGTGAGCAAGCAGGCTAGAAACAACAATTGCCTATAGACTTACATAATGCTAGACCTTGAACTTACGGGTGAGCAAGCAGGCTAGACTTTAAGGGATGAATTTTTATAGTCCTAAGACTCGATTTTTATAGTACGAATACTGACTAGGGCATACATGGAGATGTAAACTAGACCTAGGATATGAATTGACATATAGGTTTGACTTGGACTGAGAGATGCACATGGGCTTGACATTAGAGATGGACTAGAATTGGACTTAGAATGGAATAGACTGGGATTAGACTTGGACTGGGCTTGACATAGACTAGGATTCACATGGAGATGCAAATGAGCCCAACTTTGACTTGAACTAGACTTATATGGGCCTAAGATAGACTCTAATGCTAGTGAATGTATGGACTCAAATTAGACGGGCCTGTGATGAATGCAAAATGGAATCTAATGCATATGGGCCTAGAATGAATGCAAATGGATTGGGTTGATTGGATTGAATTGGATTGGATTAAAGGTGTTTAGACTAGGCTTAGAATTTTTGAAAGAAACCCCTTGTTTTATCTTTTATTAGGAAAAGATGATGGATGTATATTTTTTTTGAATGTTGTGGTATGATGATGATTAGTAAATGTTTTCGAAAAAGGTAGAATAGAAGAGGATGTAGGATTGATTTTGAAAAAAGTGTAAGTTTTTTTTGAAATTAAATGAAGGTGGTAAGGTAAGATTGATAGGGAAGATTAGTTGAACAGTAGGGAGGAAATGGGAAGAGGTAGACATGCATGACAACTCTAACTCTACAATGACCCTTTCGATGCACTTTTTAAGACAGACTCGACCTTGCATGAAAATACTGATTTTTTTATGTTGAATTAGGTGATAAGCCTAAATGACCAAATTACGTGAATGCAAACAGACACACATAGGACTGAACATAAGATCGAGAATTACGGCTGCTAAATTGACGAAAAGTGCGCGAGGCATAGACTGCGTGCCGCGCACAGCCCAGCGTCTGGCGCGGGAGTGGTGCGCTAGGTGCAACTTAATGCGCTCGGCACACTAATCCCATACACATTTTTGCGGGGATTTAGGCGACGAATTGGCCGATTGACGAATTTTTCTTGTTTGTTAGACGCAATTTTAGGAACGACGCATAATAATAACAATTTGACAGAATAGTAGCAGGCAAAAATTGCAATCACAGGCAAATGTCATATAACATGAACGCAAAAGTTCCAACCTAAAGTCCAATTCTACATTCAACTATTGGTCAGGTTTAGGTTAAAGCGACAAGGGTCCATGACTAAGAGATTGATCCCACGCTTCGTACCTCTGCTTAAAGAGGTGGCCATGTGTAAGACGCACTCCAGTCTCAAGTCAGGAACAAGAGAACAATGCCATGGTTGGGTAGGTTTGCTTATGACTAAGATCCAACACTATCGCTCAGGAAGCTTTTTGGAAGGACAAAGCGCAAACCCCCCGTGGGTGACCTCACACATAGAACATGTGCTAATGAGGCAAGGTAGATTGTCCTTATGGTGGCTGAACAATAGCCATGCATATGCAAAACAATATATTATTCAAAGGCATAAAAGAAGAATGACTCGTATTCTTCAAGTTTCACCCACTCATTTAAAAAAAATTATTTTTTTATAAAAATCCTCCATAGTGGAGTCGCCAAATTGTAGGCGTGTTTTTATTTCGCCTACTCGGTGTGAGCGCGTATTAGATTTGACTACCCCGCTGTTAAGGTTTTATTGAAAATTGTTTTGTATTGAAAGAAGTCACCAACAATTCTTTTTAGGAAGAATCATAAACCTAATTGGATATGGGAAAATCGTAGGGACAAATTATCCAATGTAGATTTCCCCGTCCTGACTCCATAGATGGTTAAAATGAACCAAAGATTGAGTTTGGGGGTGAGGGTACAACTATGGTCAGGAACCATATTGCCCATTGCTGGCCTCTACTAAATATCGATTCATTACAGATTTTATGCCAAAGAATAATCAAATAATGTTTTAAACACCCTAAAAATAATTAGTCTAAGTAGGTTCAGGAAACACATAAAAAGATTAATTTTAGTGATATGTTATTATGCAATCAATATTACAGGGAACCTAGCAGGTTGTCCAAATTAATCTGATTAATAGTAGAACAGTTCTTTAGGTCTTTGATTAGCAAAAATAACATGTGGGTGATAAAAGCAATAAAGCAGGAAAATCATATAATATGCATAGAATGATCAGGCAAGCATATAATATACAAAGGCATGAATAATAATAGTATGAAATAAAGCATAGAAAAGGGGTTTGAATATACAAAAGAATGATTTTTACTTAAAGATCTACATCATGAAATAGATGGTTAGTAACTTGAAAGCAATAACGATTGATTATTCAAGGATCCTCTGGATTATACCTATGCGGCTTAGATTGAAGAGCGCAACGATCTTTAAACGGAACAATCGTGCAACCAGGAACGCAGTATGATCAGAAACAAGAGTTGATTTGAAAGTGTTTGAGTGTTTTAGTATTCGAAGTGTATTTCCAAGTATTCGAGAGAATTTTGTGTGCGTAAAAATAATAATTCATAGCCGTCCATAATTCCGGAAATCACGGATATTTATAGGCGAAAGGCAGCGTGCGTCTCACGCAAGCCTTGCGCCAAGCGCATTCCTACGTGGCAGGCGCACATTGGTGTGCATGACGCAGCTAGCCCAATCTGGTTTAAGCACGTATAAACGCGTTTTGAAAAGATAGAAAAGAACGTTACGTCTCACACAAGACTTGCGTCAGACGCTGGACTCAGTGTGAGTAACAAAATCTATGTGTCAGGCGCTCATTGGCGCGCCTGACGAGATATGGGCAATGTGCTGGACGCACGTGGCGCGCTGAGCGCAGTCCCCGCCGCATATTCTAGAATATTCGAGCATATTCGATTGCGCGTCTTTCGAAGATACCTTTTTTATCCCTAAAATTTCGGAGATGGAATTTTACGGATTAAAATATGATTTATTTATCAAAGATAATAAAATACTTATGAAAAATATCTATTAAAATAATAAATATTTGATTGGGCTTTTAAAATGGACTTAAAATATTTTCTGGGCTTAAAATACAATTAATCATCATGGACAATTAATTGGGCTTTAGAATATCATTTCAAAACACATTTTGGGATTGGTTCTTTAAATTGCTCTTCCATTGGGTCGCGCCAACTAATGTTGCAGTATGTTTCATCATTGGATCTTTAAATGGGGAGACACGATTATGTGTCTACAACTATGTTCTTCTCAAATTTTTGTTCCTTGATCGCCAAGTTCGAACTGCTCAAATAAGGATTAACTCTGTAATCCTATTCTGCATGGCCACGTAATTTTCCAGTTCTCGCTCATGAAGTGGCCCAGACACCATTCCTATTTAATAGGAGGACTTATCCACTCTTGTATGACTGTAACTCCCACTCAATTCTTAACCCACCTAATCTCTACCTTTATAACCTCCTTTTACGACGCGACGTTTAACAGTGTCAATGTTAAACTAATTATATTGTGGTTATTAAGACATACTCATGCCTAAGGAATCCACTAAATATAGTAGTTTGATTCTACTTTTAGATCTAACTAGTTTTTAGGCCCAAGCTACGCCCTGGGTAATTATACCTTTCATTTATTAATATTTTACTTTGAAGTAATAAAATCAAGTATCAATTGGTTGGGTGGTTAAGACATTAGTATATATGCGTGTGATCGCGGGATCGAATCTTACCTAATGCATTTTCTATTTTTTTTAGTGTATGTGGATTATATGGCATTAAAACTCTAAGTAAAGACGCCACGTAGCATCGTTCCTTGCTTAGGAACGCTTTTTAATATATTAGTATAGATTAGGTCAAGACCCAATGTATCACATATACATCCATATAATCAATTAGACATCTCTATGTCTCCATAGCCAATGGAACTGCGCTTTCAATTGATTATATACTAGTCTTTAAATAAATCACTTATATCAAATTTAGTGATGTAGACTAGGGACTTTAAATAAATTGTGATTTCAGTTCACTTTATAGGGTTCCATTGACCTTTTGCTTTTGTATGCGTATTAATAAAATCATTATATACTACCCTGTAAAATTTCATAGCCTTTAAATATTATTGATGTCCTTTTATCAATTAATACTTGAGTACTAAATGCTTTCAATTTTGTGAAAACTATATTTTCCATTACTGTTTTTGAAAAAATCATACTACCTCCTTTTCTTTTTAATTATTACACTATTACAAATTGCACTTTGACCCTCGTTTGTGATTTGTACATGACTAGAAACATAGTCATTTAGGATCTTTTTAGATTCGTCTTAGTATGTATTTTATTAATATGTCCTTTTTAAAATTTTAATAAATACAAAACTAGAGATAATTATCCTCAAAGTTTTGCAATTGGCATGCGTGAAAAGTATAAGTGTAGCAATTAAAAAGAAACGGATGGAGTATTTAATAGTAAAAACCACACATGTATGTGATAAACATGTTTATGAAAACTTACTGATGTTTACTTTTTATAATGTTCTTTATGTTTTATCAAATTAACCTTGGTTAAAGCTAAGTGGAGAAAATAATGTACAAAACAAAAGCAGTTTATACCAATTATTAATTAATTGTTAATAATATATATATTCTCAAATACTTAATGCCAAATTTGATAATAATATGTTATTCTCAAATTTTTGTTCCTTGATCGCTAAGTTTGAACTGCTCAAATAAGGATTAACTCTATAATCCTATTCCGCATGGCCACGCAATTTTCCAGTTCTCGCTCATGAAGAGGCCCAGACACCATTCCTATTTAATAAGAGGACTTATCCACTCTTGTATGACCATAACTCCTATTGAATTCTTAGCCCACCTAATCACTACCTTTATAACCTCCTTTTACGATGCGGCGTTTAATAGTGTCAATATTAAACTAATTATATTGTGGTTACTAAGACATAATCATGTCTAAGGAATCCACTAAATATAGTAGTTTGATTCTACTTTTAGAATCTAACTAGTTTTTAGGCCCAGGTTACGCCCCGGGTAATTATACCTTTCATTTATTAATATTTTACTTTGAAGTAATAACATCAAGTATCACTTGGTTTAGTGGTTGATAGGTTGCGTACACCTGTCAAAAATAATTCCTGCAAAACCTTCTAACAATGTAGTAGGGTAAGTAGGGTCGAATCCACAAAGAGATGGTCGTTTCAAATCTAGCTTCTATGGTGTGGAGAAACTAAACAAGATCAGAACTATTATAATTAATATTCTAAACTAATAAAATATGAAAATCAAACTAAAAGGATCTAGGGTAATGGTTCACCATGTTTATAACTATAATCTATCAAAATATCATCAACAGTTCAATGAATCAGATATCTAGAGCACAGGTTAATCCTACAGTCAGGTCTTAACGCTCTCAAATCAACATATGCAGTACGGTCGCTAACATAATCAGATTTGCTAATAATAGGTAAGCCTCTAAACAATACTATCTCTCAATCTATGACTCTTTATTAGCAAGTTTAATCAGACAATTGATGAGGTTGCAAGATTAACAATATAAACACTAATCAATGAGAAATATCAACGACTATTCAAACCATCAATTAACATCAATCAAGATTCATAGCATATAAACATGGATTCCCAAACCCTAGAATATAAACTACTCAATCATAAAACAATGAATAAAAACTACATCTACAAAGAAAATCATAATCAAGTAAATCAATGAAAGAAATAAATAAATATCATGAATTAATGAAGAACATAAAAAATTAGGACTTGCAACTAAAACTAGAGAGAAAAAGATGACTAAACTAAACTAAAATCTAAAACTAAGAAATAACGTGAGAAAAGAGGAGGAGGTGAGAGGAAGAGTTATTCTTAATCTAAATAATATTCAAAAAACCTAATATGACTAGAAAAGTAATTTACATGATAAGGAAAGATGAAAGAAATCATTAAATGGGCGGATTAGTGATCCGCGCATACGGTAGCAAATTCCAATAGATATAATGCAATCTACCGAAAGGCATAACTCCTTGACTAGAAGTCTCCTCGGGGTGTGCCACCTATAGTTAGAAAGCTCTTCAAGTCTAGTTTCCAAATATGCTATAATTATTTGCTTCTAATAAGCACATCAAAAGTTATGATTAGAAGAGTAGATGTGACTCATTTTTCACATTTCTTCTCATGATTTTCCGCTTTGTTTTCGCTCAAACTCGTACTATAAAATATCCGTAACGATCTTTATGCATTGCACCTTCCTTTCAAGTGGTCCTAATCCTCAAGCTTAGCTAATTATACTCCAAATACGTTCTCGTTACCTGAAATTCATCAAAAACAAAAAAAAAAAAAATACCGAATAGGAGTAAAATAACATAACTTAAGAATATGATGCAATAATGAACCTAAATATGAATCTAAATGCTCTAAAATACATCCTAAATGTACCTAAAAACTATATATAAATATGACTTATCCGTGATTAAGACATTAGTACATATGCTTGTGATCACGGATCGAATCTTACCTAATGCATTTTTTTATTTTTTTAGTGTATGTGGATTACATGGCATAAAAACTCTAAGCAAAGACGCCACATAGCATCGTTCCTTGCTTAGGAACGCCTTTTAATATATTAGTATAGATTAGGTCAAGACTCAATGTATCACATATACATCCATATAATCAATTAGACATCTCTATGTCTCCATAGCCAATGGAACTGCGCTTTCAATTAATTATATACTAGTCTTTAAATAAATCACTTATATCCAATTTAGTGATTTAGGCTATGTTTAGTTCACCTGAAATTTTCTGATCTGAACTTATCTGATCTGATCTGAACTTATTTTTTCTGATCTGATCTGATCTGATCTGATCTGAACTTATCTTTTAAAAAATATATTATTACTAATATTATTATTACTAATATTATTATTACTTTGTATTTCATTACTAGTATTACTATTACTATCATTTTATTACTATGCACAACTTTCAATAATAATAATAATAATAATAATAATAATTATCATTAAAATTATCACATCCCATGAGTGACGTGCATAATATGCATCGTAAATTTTAAAAAACTAGAAGTAAAAAACTGTTTTGATTGTTACAACAATACTTCTCATTTTTTTTACATATTTATGCAAAATTTAAAGTTGATATTTTAGAAAATTGATTTTTTAGAAAATTGATTTTTACCTGATTCTCAACACAAAAAGTAAACAATAACTTGTAATCACATAATTTCCTACTTATCATAAAAATTTCTAAGAGTCTTCCCTATAAAGTTTGCTATCTAAAAAAGAAGGAAAACAATATAAAGAGTAAGTAAATTATTGAAAAAATGACGAAGAAAATGAATACGAAAAGAAAAATTACCTTATCATGTTTGGGCCATCAATGATGAAGCACCTTGTTGTAAAAGTTATGATTTTTTGTGTTTTTTTTGTTTCTTAATTAAACTAAGTCGTGTCGAAAATTTGAGAACTATTGATGGTGATGATTTTTAGCTAAAACTAACTTTTGATTACTTGACTACTCTATTTTTTTTTTTTTTTTTTATATTTCCCTTTTCTTAACTAAGATGACTTACTTCAATCCCTTTTCTTCACTTCTAAACGCCAGCAATTAAGTAAGCTTTCGTAACTTTTTCTCTACTTACCTTGAGGAATTTTATATTAGCTGTAAAAAAGCACTTACTAGCGATGTGATATCCAAAACAGAATATTAGAAATATGTGATATATGTATGATATTTGTATAATAATATATGTGCAATATACGTACAATATATGTACTACTGCAATATATGTATGATATATATACAATAATATATGTGCAATATACAAACAATATGTGTATGATATATGTACAATAATATATGTGCAATATATATATATATGCAATATAAACATAAATATCTAATATTTGTCAAAATTTAAAGTTGTAGATATTCAATTGCTAATTTATAAGCTTATGAAATAAATTTGTAGTGTTGTATAGGGGTGTCCTACCCTCAGAAAATTCTTTAGTCCTACCCTCAGTTAATGATGTTAGTGTAATAGTGAATAATTTTGTATTTCCACATCTAAAATAATAAGAATGATCTGGCAGCTGATTATTTATTATATTAGCTATTTATGAACACAATGCTCAAGTGTATCCAATAGGTAGATGTATCGATCTCTATGTTTATTAGATATCTGCTTAATTGTTCCCAGTGTTATCAAGTGTACAAGGTTAGTAAAACAAATGACTAAATTTTGTAGGGGAAGCAGTTGAGGAAATCAATTATAAGGCAAGTAATGTAGATGTTATCTCAATTCTTTCTTTTCTTATGTATAAGAACAAATCAATAGGAAGGCGAATAATGTAGACGTTGTGTTGCTATTCAAATAATTTATCCCCGGCCAGGAGGGTAGGCCCGGAGTGAGACAACCCAGGGCCCAAAAAATTGAATCAATATGCTAGTTTAGTTTTGACTCTAGACACGAAGTAATGTCAAACTCGTCGGCTCCTTTTTTGGTTTTCCAAGTCTGCATGCATTTTCTTTTTGGTTTACCATCTTAAATTACAACAATAATTCCTCATCATTCTCCTCTCAAGCAGGTATTGAAGGGGTACTGCGTAATGATGAAGGGAATATATGGCAGTAAATGGAGCCAGTTTAGAAAATTACTAAGTGTCAGGCTCCAAGTAGAAATGCAAATTCTTGTAGGGCCTCATGAACCCCTTTGCTCCCTTGTCATTTTCACAGTATAGGGTGTCCTACCCTCAGAAAATTCTTTAGTCCTACCCTCAGTTAATGATGGTAGTGTAAAAGTGAAGAATTTTGTTTTTCCACAGCTAAAATAATAAGAACGATTTGGCAGTTGGCTATTTATTAGATTAGCTATTTATGAACACAATGCTCAAGTGTATCCAACAGGTAGATGTATCGATCTCCATGTTTTTTAGATATCTGCTTAATTGTTCCCAGTGTTATCAAGTGTACAAGGTTAGTAAAACAAATGGCTAAATTTTGTAGGGGAAGCAGTTGAGGAAATCAATTGTAAGGCAAGTGATGTAGACATTATCTAAATTCTTTCTTTTCTTATATATAAGAACAAATCAATAGGAAGGCGAGTAATGTAGACGTTGTGTTCCTATCCAAATAATTTAGCCCTGGCTAGGAGGCTAGGCCCGGAATGAGACAACACAGGGCCCAAAAACATTGAATCAATATGCTAGTTTAGTTTTGACTGTGGACACGAAGTCACGTCAAACTCGTCAGCTCTTTTTTTTTTGTTTTCCAAGTCTGCATGCATTTTCTTTTTGGTCTACCATCTTAAATTACAACAATAATTGCTCAGCATTCTCCTCTCAAGCAGGTATTGAAGGGGTACTACATAATGATGAAGGGAATATTTGTTGCATTTTCTCCGGGTCAGTGATTGCACTTGAAATAAATGTTGCAGAAGTTCTTGGAATTCACCATGCCGTAAAGATAACTCTCCACAATGAATGGGGCCTCTCAACATCAAATAATCCTCGAATCGAATTCTGTAATTGTGGTCCTTTGGTGCAATAAATGCATGCAATGCTCTCTAAAAATGACTAAACATCTCAACAGTTCACAAACCAAGACGTGAGAATACAGTGGCAGATTCTCTTGCAAAGCAAGGTTCACAGAGGCAGTTGGATTTCTTGACGCCGTGGTTATAATCAGGGCCGTTCCTGATAATTTATAGGCTATGGGCAGACCTACAAATAAAGGCCCCTATATGAGTCGATCCTAATATTTTATAGGTCATATAACAAAAGACAGATTAAGGCTTTCGTACCTAATTAAAGCTATAATCTATATTTTGTTAATGACACCAATAAAAAATAAGCACATAATATTATCAAAAATAGCACAAAAATAGCATTAATATATATAAAAAAATACTCATGTGGGATCTTATTAGATTCGCTTTAACGTGTAGTTTCACAATATCAACTTTTTATATTTTTTTTATTAAAAAGAAATTGAAAATATCGAAGTTCAAAGGTCCAAGGTCCATCTTGGAGACCGTATAAAAAATGAAACAAGCACTATATTATGGGACGGAGGGAGTACATTATAATAAAACTAGATATCAAATATGTTTAGAGTAATGAACTCGTCATAATGATTTTATATTAGCATTAGTATATTACTTTCTTAGGAATGGGGCAGGAAGCAAAATCCAAAGTCTTCAAAAAGGAAAAATAAAATACCACTGTCTTTAATCTTCTGCACGAGTTTAAAGAAAGAAAAAAAAAGAAGATGAACTCACTGCATATTGTTATCGCCTATCAGGAAGCAAATGTTGTCAACTATTGATGGAGATTGGACCCTCTATCTTCCTATTTTTCTTTCACTTGCCATAATATTACTAAGATATATTTTGCATGTTGTTTAAAATTTGAAATTTGGAAATCGGAAATTTAGAATTTGGTAATCAAAAACTGAATTGAAGAAGTCAAACAATTTTCAATTGAACATCATTGGAAGTAGCGAAATTGATGGATGATTTGTGGATTGAAGCAGCAGTTAATGAAGCAATTATGAAGTTTGATAATGGGAATATGTAAGAATACGCGCAGCAATTAGGGAAACTGATCATAGTTAATTTTTTTTTGGGCCCCTCACGGTCGTGGACCCTGGGCGGTGGCACTCCCCGCCTACCCTCAAGGTCGGGCCTAGTTTATGGGTGTTGGGGAATGGTGTTTTGTTTGTTTTTTTGTGTACTGTGGTTGTTGTGGTTTTTCTGAATATGTTTTTTTTTTAAAACCCATATTACAAAAAAAAAAATACAATAAAATTTGCTATTGTACAGGCAAGAATAAAACCAAAACGGGATAGGTTTACTCCCCTAGGTAAAAAATGTTTGTTATGTAATAGGTGGTTGGTTTTGGGGAGGGGAAAAATATATCGAGACCCGTTATTTCACGGGGATAATTGTTTTTGAATGTTAGATATATATTTCATCTAACTTTTGTTACATGCCATAACATTAAATTAGTTGTTAACTTTAACAAGTATCATCGTCATTCTAATCCACTTTTACCATTAACAATCAGGTGGGTCAAAATCAATTTCCAAAAGAGGTACTTAAATACATGTTACAAAGGGGAAACAATGCAAGTCAGATTTGTATATACGTTGGCTACACAAATAGTCAAATACACATTAACTAACTTATGATAATATATAAGAAAATTGTTGCTCTTAAATATATGTGTTTTTTAGATGTAATTTTTTTTTATTCCCTCTAAGGCTCTGTTCTTTTGGACTGAATTAATAGAAATTCAATTCAGTTTAGTTCAGAAACATTCACTTCAGTTCAGTTCAGTTAGTTTCCTCTTACAATTTTCATTCATTTCAGGTCAGTTCAATTTATTTCATTTCAATTTCAGTTCAGTTCAGACAAATTCAATCCAGTTCAGTTCAGTCCAAAAGAACAGAGCCTAATTTTATTTTGAGGCAAGAATATACTTGTCTCTAAACGTCAAGCTTTTAGAAGCTACATGTTATGTTGCCTCAAAAAGGGGCTCTAAGACCAATGGTTGGTGCTCCCACCTCCCAACCGCAAGGTCGGGTGTTCGACTCTCATCACTCCCCAATTTGGGGAGTTTGTATAAATTGTTTGCTTGTGGGTATAAATCCCCTCTACCCAGCCAATGAGCTAGTGTGCCCTGCAGGCTAGTAGCCTAGCAGGGGTTGGTCTTCGGACCAACTATCTTCATGAACAAAAAAAAAAAAAAGAAAGGGGCTCTAAATGGCAACCATTAATTTGCGACGGACTTATTAGAGGCAACCACTTATTTGCTTCAGAAAGTATTTAGAGGCTACATCTTTGTTATCAGAGGCAAATTTTTGTTGTAGTGCCTAGCAATGTCCCCCTTTTTAGTAGCTCTTTCTTGAACTAAATTGGAAGTAACTTGAAGCAATTGCATAAGAGTTTCTTCAACGTTCATTTTGATCCTACGAGATCCACCACCCATAAGGTTCCTGTTCAAATGGTAGTATGGGTTAAGTTCAAGGTTTATACAAGGCAACAACCTTACAAACATATGATCATAACATATTAAAAAAATCATAACAAGGTAATGTAGGAACATATAGATGCATATAGCGGAATTTCAGAAAATAATTTCCTAACATCTATCATATATAGGATCACGAACATAATCAAACACATGAATCATTCAATAGAGATTAGATGTAAAACCTTTGTAGCGTGATTTTCTTGTTGTATGCAAGCTTTGAAGATCCGAGAGCCCCAAGTGTTGCTCCTCTAATCAGTCCACGGGCACCAATCGAACACCAACGTTTGCTAGTACGGAATAGAAGATTTTCTCTTGCTTTTGATGGTATATGTGCCGGTTTAGAGGGAATAGTTTAGGGTCTCACTTGCTCCCTCTCTTGTGAAAAAATTTGCTTAAGTAAGTCATCACCTAAACCCTAATATTATATCCTATATATAATAGAAGAGTCATAGGCTAGTTAGGGGAACTAATTCTCCTCATATTCCCCTTATGACCGACCTAACCCTAATCCTAAATGGATTTGGATTGCTTTGTCCAACTTGTGCTACAATGTGTGACCTCATATGATTAATATATTTTAGTTATAGGCCCAATCAATATTATTGTCCTATTAATCATATTTAATCTCTAGCAAGAAAATACGATTATTAATATAATTAACTTTATTATCTTCGTAATATAATTCCTATTTATATTTAGTAATTGCAGGGATGTCTAAGGACATATTCCTTCCACTTGTCTGAAGATAAGAGCGCAATGTTAACTTCCTTAAGCCACTTAATGCCAAATTTGATAATACTATGTTATTCTCAAATTTTTGTTTCTTGATTGCTGAGTTCGAACTGCTCAAATAAGGATTAATTCTGTAATTCTATTCCGCATGGCCATGCGAATTTCTAGTTCTCGCTCATGAAGAGGCCGAGACACCATTCCTATTCAATAGGAGGACTTATCCACTTTTGTATGACCATAAGTCCCACTCAATTCTTAGCCCACCTAATCATTGCCGTTATAATCTCCTTTTACGACGCGGCGTTTAACAGTGTCAATGTTAAAATAATTATATTGTGGTTATTAAGACATACTCATGTCTAAGGAATCCACTAAATATGGTAGTTTGATTCTACTTTTAGAATCTAACTTGTTTTTAGGCCCAGACTACGCCCGGGTAATTATACCTTTCATTTATTAATATTTTACTTTGAAGTAATAACATCAATTAGGCGTGTTTTATTTCGCCTACGCGGGATCATCGCGTATTTGTATTTGACTACCCCATTGTAAAGGTTTTATATTGAAAATGTTTTTGAAGTCGCCAACAAGTCTTTAAAGGAAGACTCATAAACCTAATTGGATATTGGGAAATCGTAGGGACGAATTAGCGACTTAATTATTCAACGTGGATTTCCCCGTCTAGACTCCATAGATGGTCAAAATGAACCAAATATTGAGTTCGGGGGTGAGGGTACAAACACAGTCAGGAACCATGTTGCCCATTGCTGGCCTCTATGTAATACGATTCATGTCAATGTTTATGCAAAGAAATAACCACAAAATATTTTCATGCACCCTAAAACTATTTAGTCTAGGTTGGTTCAGGAAACTAATAAAAAGACTATTTTTATTGATATGTTATTATGCAATCAATATTACAGGGGACCTAGCAGGTTGTCCAAATTAATCTGATTAATATTATAACAATTCTTTAGGTCTTTGATTAACAAAAATAACATGTGGGCGATAAAATCAATAAAGCTAGACAATAATATAATACGTATAGAACAATCAGGCAAGCATATAATAATATATAAACATAAACAAAAGAAGGATAAGATCATAAGAATATACAATAGGACGATTATATATCAAAGATCTACATCATGAAATAAATGGTTAGTAACTTGAATATAAAAAAAGAGAATTTATTTAAGGACCCTCAGGATTATACCGTAGCTTAGGTCTGCGAGATTGACAACCTTCGGGAAGAGCAATCGTGAAGCCTAAAAATCTGAATCTCTGAAAGATTTGAATGTATGTATGAAAATATGTGTTGTTGGTATGTCTGAAAGTATGAGTTATTGTAGGGAGGTTTTGTAGAGAGGTTCATAAACATATTCGTAGAGTTTGAAGTGTTTAAGTGTGAAAAAACCCGTCCAGAAATCTGTACGAAAATCAGGTGTATTTATAGGAAAAACGGAACTGCGCTTCACTAACCAACTGCGTCAGGCGCAGGCTGACGTGTCACGTGCAAATCCACTTGTCAGGCGCAAATTGGCGCGCCTGGCGCGGCATGCCCAGTAGAAAGCGTCCACGTGGTACGCGCTTTAAAAAAGATAAGAAAGAAAAATATGTGTCTCACACCGCCTTGCTTTTGACACGTTTTAAAGATTTTCTTTTATCTTTTAATTAAGTTCGGAAATCTGATTTTATGGGATAAAATCCGATTATGAGAATATCTTTGAAAATATTTATTTTATTTAAATAAAACAATTAATTATTATTAAATAATTAATTGGGCTTTTCAAAGGATTGGGCTCAAAATACAATTAATTATCATGAATAACTAGTTGGGCTTTAAAACAGGACTTTAACACTTTTTCGAAATAGTTTTGGGATGGCTCTTCGGACTGCTCTCCCCTTGGGTCGGACCAATTAAGACCACTGTATGTTTCATCATCGGATCCTTAAATGGGGAGGCACGATTATGTGTCTACAGAAGCCCCCACTTTGACTGAGGTTCAGGAAACTGAAAGTCAAAGTATACGGTGTCGGGACGGAGAATGATTCTAAACCTCTGCAGTTTAGAACTTGATCTATATACGCTGGTCTCTGCAAAACAAAGTTAGTATGCAAGACAATAACCACAAGCAATCTGATTACCTGCAGAAGAAGATGTTAGCATATAGGTGCAAACAACTCAGACAAAGCACATAATGATGCAATAACATATATTAAGTTCCTAATTTTTTGATTGACATATTAATATTTAAATATGTCAATTTTAATGAAAAAGTGAAATAGATTTTCATCATATTGTATAATTGCTCCCTATATCATATAACAATAAATAAATATTATAGATAATCTAAATACAAGTTATTCTTAACGTACCAATTACTTAAATAAGTAATTAAGGGATAAAAAATAAATACCAAGAATCATTTTCGAATTGAAATAAATCTTAATTAGATTAAACTGATCGAATTAATAATTATGCAATAACAAGTTTTATTACATAACATATATTAAATTCCTAATTTTGTAGTTGACATATTAATCTTTTAATATGTTAATTTTATAATGAAAAAAGTGAAATAGAGTTTCTTCATATTGTACTATAGCTCCCTATATTATACAACAATAAATAAAAATTTATTTTTCATATAATGAGTAACATTAAATGTATCAATTACTTAGATAAATAATTAGTGGAAAAACTAAATACCAATTATCATTTTCGAAAATAAATAAATCTTAATTAAATTAAAGTAATCTAGTTACATAGTACACAAATTCAATTTGATATCTAATTTATATACACTAACTACAATTTTGTAATGATCAACCTAACATTATTAATTTCATACTATATAAGTATGTACCACGCCACCATGTCCAAAACTCCAAAATGGACAAACTTCCACTTAACATAGATTTTCCAATCCATAGAACTTCAAAAGCAACAAGAATATGCTGTCTTTTTTATATAAGATAAATAATATATATAATTATGTTTCAGAATGTACAATAGAAATAAAATTATCTACTTGATAAAATATACGATGAAATTGCAGACATTGAAGACAAATCTATTACTAATAAACGATAACCAGAGCAGTGATTTTCTAGGTATGTTATTTCTATACAGTATTTTCTATGCATGTATTATATTGTTTACTTTACTTTCATCTTTAATTATTTGATAATGACTTTCTAAATATTATTTATGCATTCAACCCGTATCATGTATTATGATTATATTGTTGAAAAGCATGAGATATGAGTTATAAAGAAAACGAAGCATAAAACTCAAGTGGGAAAGGATCTTCATCAAAAGTTCATCATAATCCTGCAGGTTATGTTTTTATTTTATTTTTACACTGATTGAAAAAAGAATCACAAGGTAGTACTAAAAGTCGACATAATGAAGATGCAGTTTTTAGCTAAGGTATTTGCAACTTTAATATGAGTACGTGGAACTTTGATGGCCATACACCACAAGAAATTCTTTGCAATCTCTCGAATTCTGCTAATGGTCCAGACTATATTAATATGAGGAGAAGAAATACCCTGCAAAAAACAAACCAAGTTAATGGATCAGTTAGTAGGGTAACATGTGTAAGTTGCTGCTCCAAAGTACAAAGCATAGCTTGTAGGCAAGCCTTAGCTTCCGCATGTAAGGTAGATGTAGCAATGCCATATGCACCTCCACTTATATGATGTGTATTAACACAAGTGGACGTGTCCATCATACACCAACTAATACCCATGGTTTTAACAGTTGAGTTCCAAGCACCATCAAAAGCTATAGTATACTGAGGAGCCATTTGTCGAGATTGACCAAGATAAGCCGAGCAAAACCCGGGATGAAAGATGTTACTAACTTATGGTGGGTGAAGAAAACTAAGCCCTAGTAGATGATGTTGGGTATTCCACTTTAGATGGAATTGCGAGTAGTAGCTGTAAAATTGAATAACAGTCATATTATTGCTTGAAGCTCTGAAAATAACTTCATACCTGTGAATCCACAAACTCCACAAAGTTGTAACAAATTTGATCAAACGAGTGCTCAAAATACCATCCTCGCTTCAAAAGAGTAGGATAATTTTACTTAGATCATATGAGATAGACAGTATCAAAATAGAATTTTGAATCCAAAAAGTTGAAGTCGTAGTACATTCCTTGAAGATGTGGATTTGATGCTCAATAGAGTGAGCACAATTGTAACAGTTTTGGTTCAAATTGATCCCTCTTTTAACCAAATTAAGCGTAGTGGGAAGGCGATCACGAAACACCTTCCACAAGAAAGCCTTCCAATTAGGAGGAATAGGGAGATACAATAATGTCTTGAAGATATGTGAGTTATTACCAATCGAAGAAAAGGAACCACCCGATAACATTGCATAGGAAGTTTTATGTAACACCCCGACTTCTAATCAACGTTATTAAGTTAATTAATCAATTATTAGCAGCGGAGCCTAGATAGTCGGCGCGTTACTGCCGTACTTTCCATCAGGAAAATACAAGGCAACATAATTTCATAAACTTACACATATTATAACATGGAAATATAATAATTATCCAACATTAGTCATTAATAAAACTTAGTTACTAAACAGAGTGTGACATTAACTTAATTCAAAACCGTGAAAGTCAACATAAGTGTCTAGATATTATAATACTCCTCACTGCTACGCCATTCCGTTATCATCATCAGTACCTAAAACATAAAACAAAACGTCGTGAGTCAAGGCTCAGTAACCTACTACTCTAACATCGTAAATCCATTTCAACTCACTTTATTTATAAACAGGGAGGAGAGAATAAGTAAAACTATTTCACAAACTAAACATATCATATAGCATTATCTTCTTTATCATGTTCATCATCGTAGTTCATATTATTTGGTAACTTGGCTAGTATGACGGAAGGGACGTCTCCCCAGAACATAGTAACATAGTGAACGGGAGGCAACCACCCGAGGACAATAACCCCTACTAAACGGGAGGTGGCGTTAATGCCCAGAATATAGAAGTGCGCGGTGCCACCCGAGGACATTAGGCCTCACTAAACGGGAGGTGGTTAACCGGGCGGGAGGTACGTGCACGACCCAAGATAACATAATACTGCCAAGAACCATCTTTCACTTGAATTTATCATGTTTCATTTCTTTTAAGCATATCATAATCATCATGAATCATTATATTCTTTCATTTCATCCATAACATCATCATCATCATCATCATCTAATAACTTTATATCATCATAATCATCATAAAACATTTCATTTCCCGCAATTCATATATAAAGCATAATATTAATCATGATCATAAAACATACTTCGAAGGGGAATGCGGGTGTTAGCAGTAGACATTACCTGAATTCCTGCTTAACAACCTTGATATAGCCAAGGGAGGCTTGTAATATCCTTTTTCTTCTTTAATCTATTCAAGAATAGTTTTTATTAAAATATGTTTCATTATTTAGCTTTTAACCCTAAATATTAGTTAAAGTTTATTATAGTCATAGAGTTCGTCATAAGGTCATAAAAGGGTTTAATAGTAGTCATTACTATTTAAGTTGTCTTTAATTTATTAAACTTGACTCTTTAATCAATTAATAAGTGGAATAACTCCTTTAGTTATACTTTGAAATTGTTGAACAATTACAACTCATAACAACTTATGCTATTTCATTTTATTATGGAAGTACATTGTTATATTCATAAATTATTATAATTATATAAGTCCATAATTAATTATCAATTAACCGTCTACTCTTAATTAACTAACTTTATTGCTATAATAAAACCATTAATCATTATTATAATATTATTTAGTCAAATTAAATTAATAGAGCAAGCTAACTAGTTATTATATATGAAGATGAGTATTAGTGAAGTAATATATATTATAGTTATATCTTATACTCATATTACATAATTAACTAAGGTTATTAGAATCCTTTAAATTAATAATCCCTAAATCATACTAAGTTTCTAAGATTAATAAAGCGTGTATAACCAACCTAACAATTCATATTAACATAATATTATCAACACAATAGTTCAGTTCATAATAATAAGTTATAAATCGATTTATAGCAACCTACTATGACTCCATAATTGAATTAATAGTCCCACTAAGTGAGGTTAGATATTATAAGTTATTTACTTAATACATAAGACAAGTCATTACTTAAGCATATAACAATTATCATAAAAAAAATGGTTTTGTTCCAGCTTAATTTAACATTAACGATTAATAAGCTTATTAGGACCGTAATTAGTTAAACTCAACAAACTTAGTGATTCACTTGGTGAATGAAGCTTTTAGGCCCAAACTTATATTAACTAACCAAGGTATTTATTGGGCTTAATCAAACAACATCAGGAAAAGAATAAAACAGATGTAATACCTCTGCTCTTATTTTGAGCAGCGACGAACGCCCACGAAGAGTGAGAAAGAGCGACGAGCTCCGGCTCCAATGGACGGCGTTGAACAGCAGTGACGGCGGCGCAGGTCCTCGGCGGTGCGGCGCAGCTGCGTGCGAAGGGGGGCGCGACTCGCGAGAGGTTGAGCGAGAGAAATGAGAGAAGGTGCGAAGACGACGTTTGGGCTCGCGGTGGTGCAGGTGGCCGGCGACTGAAGGCGGGGGATGGAGCGCCGACTGAGGACGTCATGTGGGGCGATTGGTGCCGGAGGGTCAGGCGTGTGGTGGTGTTGTGGAAAGAGACCCAAAACAGAGGAGAGAGAGAGTAAATGAGCCCTTTTAGGCTGCGATTTCCGGCGACTTTTAAGCCATTTCCGGCGAGTTTTGTGACTGAAAATGTGAATGGTGATTGTGATGTTTGAATGTGATGGTTCGAAGGTGGTGGTGAGGTGGTTGCCGAGAAAAATGAGAGAAGGAAACTTGTTGTTTTTGTTGTGCTTTTCATCCGTGAATCAATGGGTTTTATAGATGGAATTTGGGGAACAAAATCTGATTTAGGAAGAAGATGAATGGAGAAGCAACTCTGAATTGATGACTTTAGGAAGGAGTGGATTGGGGTGACAGTCTTGGGCAGAGAAGAAAGCTGGAGAATGTTGGCATGTTTGCCAAATGCCATAGAAGAGGAAGAAGGAAATCAGCAGAAGCTAGTTGACTTTGGGAGAAAATTATTATTATTTTTTATTTTTTGTTATTTTTTTTTGTAACAAAAATCAGAAAATTTTCTCCAATTCTCTACCAAACTCACGTGGCTCAGCATTAGTTTAGTAGATGTGAATATTTTGTGCTTCATTGATGTAACATTAAAAACTAACCTTTTCTTTAATTCATGAAATCTTAGAAATATACTATATTATCACTTAAATATTAACATTTGTAAATTAGTAGAATTTATATAATTATTTTATTTAATCATCTTATTATATTTTGCTTAATTAGTGAGACAAATCAAATTACATTTTTAACTACTCATTATAATTAATTATTTACTTAAACACGTTTAAGTTTTTAGGATATTACATTTTAAGAGCGAATTTACCCGAAGAATGGCCCGCTAAAAACAAGAAATGCGACTTAGAATTAGTAGAAGGCAACCCCTTAGATAAGATAGATTGGCATCATTAAAGGTAAACAATTTCCTAACCATGTCCTGCTTCCAAGCATGAGAGAGAGGATTAATAAGGTGATGAACTTTCAATAGTTGGGCCTGGCGCAAATTAATATTACACTGGACTTTCGAAATTCTGTTAGCAACCCACTTATGGGAGAAAGCTTTGACAAGCCTACCATTAGCAATTCTCCAAGCACATCTTTTAAAGAGGAAGAACTCGACTCGCAGTATTCCTTTCATACACCAAGACAAGGTAGAAGTTTTCGTATTATGGAGGTCATAAGGGTAGGACCTCGAGCATGGTAGACTATTTGCTTATTGCTGCTGTTGAATTGATGCGGTTTTAGCTATACGCAGCAATAGACCGCGTGAAAAAAAAATGTTCAAAATAACCTATTACTGCGGTTCTTAGAAAAAACCGTAGCAAATAGATTTAAAATTTATTTTTTATTAATATATTGCTGGTGAAGCTCAGTATACAGGTGCTAGGGTTAATCTCATAAGTCGTCGTTTGCATTTTCTATCACCCATTATCTCACGCCTCTCACATCCTCCTCAAGACCTCAACTCAACGTCGCTCCTCTCATCCTCCCAAATTCATCTTCACCTCTGAAATCTTGTCCTCCCAAACTCTTTCATCCTCCCAAACTCTGTCATCTCTCATCCTCCACCACCAAGTCTACCTTTTACGCCGACTGTCCGTTCGACTCTCATCCTCGCTGAACTTCAATGAACTTCGATGTTCTGCCATCATCTCATCAATGAAGTCGGCCTTTTCCGTCGTCGTTGGTCTGCCGTCGTCTCTCACAATCCTTGCTGGTAGTTCGGGTTAGTTGCATTGGCGATGAAAAACCCGCCGCCGTGAACGAATTCAGCTTCACCTCTCATCTTCCAGATATTCTCATAAGTCTATTTATTTTAGTTTGGCTCGTGTTGTTATTTATTCAGATCTGTTTTTTTTTTTTTTTTTTTGTTTTTGCGATTTATCATAGCTTAGATTTGATTAATTCATAACATGTTTGTTTCATTTTAAGAGATGAAATTACAACGTTGTTTCATATTCAGATCTGAAATTTTTGTTTAATTTTTGGTTTTTATTTTTAGATGTAGGATTTTTCCCCCCTTGTTTATATAAAACCGTTGTATTATTGATTCAATAACTTGATTACGTGATTTGAATTTCGTTTTATGTAACTATGTTTTTTTATTTAAAATTGTGATGAGATATTCATTTGGTTATTGGAGCTACAATAATTCAGTGGAAGTAGTTAGAATTACGATAAAAGCAAAAAAAATAAAATTGTTTGACAGCTACCTATTGCTGCGGGTTTGGGCCACAACCGTTCACCTATTGATGCGGTTTGCGAACCACAGCAATAGGTATTTACCTATTGCCGCCTTGATTTGCGGCGCTGTGAAATCCTCAACAATAGGCCACTTACAAACCGCAGCAAAACGCAATTATTCTACTTGTGTAGGGTTGTGAATCTCTATACCTCCTAATCCCTTGGGTAAACAGGTAATTCTTTTCTTAACCCAATTAATTCCTTTTTTATCCCTCTTAGCCCATAAGAAAGAGTTAATTAGAGAATTAATCTTAGAGGTTGTACTAAGGGGAACAGGGAGGGAAGCCATAATATGAGAATTCAATGCCTCTCTCTTTTATCTCTAAATAGGTTATAATTTTCATCAACCAAATATATTATCGAAATATATACTATATCATATTGTGTTAAATATTTTCATATTAAATGATTTTCGTCTTATATAAGGTACTAGAAAAGTACCACATGAGCCTTATACTCTTCCAATCTTGTCCATATGTCGACATTGTGGTGCTAAATTTCTCGACGGTGAATCTACCAAATTCTGCTGCAACGAAGGAGATATTCGTCTAGCAAGTAATTCAACACAACCTGAGCTTTATCGATTATTTTTATCAGCAGATGATGATTTGAAAAACTTCAGACAATATATAATGTCATACAACAGTCTATTTTCATTTAAATCTTTTGGAGTAAAAAAATGACAAAGAACTCGTACGAAGAGATCATGGAATATGCACTGTTAAAGCTCAAGCGCAAGTGTATCATTACATTAACGATCTGCTTCCAAATGAATAAATCCCACTGTATTCTCTATCATATTTTTTCGATACTAAAATGGAACATCGTGTCTAAAGTTCTTCTAAATTACTACCAAGTGTTGTTTCCACTTTGATGCAAGTAATGGAGTCCCCGTACGCAAAGTTTTTCCGATGTTTGAAAGACCAGCATATAAATGAGACCATCTGTATAGTGATTCGTTCAGAACCTAACCACGATCAGTGTACTCATAATGCTCCGGTTGCATTGCAAGTTGCCGCTAGCTATTTGGGTAGAAGATGGTGGTTTATCTCAACCATTGACTCATGACATTATCGTACGACCACATTCAGGTGCAAGTCAACGTTTATATCACTATTATGGATGTTGCGATCCTCTATAATACCCTGTTATATTCCCTTAAGGAGAACTAGATGGCATCGAAATACATGTCGAATTTCCAACAGTTGTCAACGTCGTCAAGGATGTTCTACATTTCCTATCAATGAAGTTTTAACTCAAACTATTGATGAATTAGTTGAAGTTGAGGAACAAGGTTTGTCTACTAATAATTATTTTAATTATGTTCTTATTATTAAAAAAAACTATTATCATTCGACTGCTAAAACATTCTTTATATTGATACAAGTTGCTCAATTTTCTTCATCAAATAAAAATATTTCCTGTAGAGAATATTATTGCTATCAATTCCAAATCTGAAGTGGACAAACGTCAACTTTGCTTCATTGCCGACGACTATTTCAACAATTTATTATTTGACATGTACATCAAAATTGAAATGACAGGTCTTGATTTTATAAGGTGCAATCAAGATATTATTATTCGTGCTGAACTCTATCAAGGAATAATTGATAGTTAAATCTCAGAGAAACTAAAAGGTCCAATATTGGACATCCTTTTATTCTCGCTCTATCATTATTGGCGGTTCACGGGACATGCATCGTAGATATCTTAACACAATGGCTTTAGTGAGACGTTATGGAAAACCAGATTTCTTCATTACCATGACGTGCAATCCTCATTGGCTAGAAATTAAGAGAGTTGCTCCCTTATGAAGAAGCCCAAAAATAGACCAGATATTATTGCTCGAGTCTTCAGAGCGAAATTGAAGAAGTTGAAAAAAGATATTGTTAATGGAAAATTAATCAGTGATGTTGCTGCATTTGTATATGTAGTTGAATTTCAAATACGATGATTACCACACGCCCAATTTCTTATCATATTGGATTCAAATAGTAAAATTCGAAGTCCGGATCAATATGATACTTATGTATGCGCTGAAATTCTTGATACATCATTGAATCCTCATATTTATGAAGTTGTTTTGAAACATATGATGCATGGTCCTTGCGGCAGATATAATACGAAAAATGTTTGAATGAGAGATGACAATTGTAAGAATAAGTATCCTCGTAATTTTTGTGGAGATGACAACTAATGACCGCAATTCCATTCCCATTTATCATCGTGATGATGGTAGACAAGCTTGAATTCTTGGAGTATTATTTGACAGTCGATGGGTAATCCCTTATAATCCCTTTTTATTAGCCAAATATGACTGCCATATAAATGTGGAAATTTGTTCAACAATAAAGGATGTCAAGTATTTATATAAATATGTTTATACTGGGCATGATCGTGTGTTGTTTGCTATTACCAATGCAAATAATACAAATTGTGCCGATGAGATAAGTGCATATCAATCTGTAAAATGTATCGCCTCCGGAAGCTGCTTAGCGGATTTTCAGGTTCCTTCTCAATGATATATATCCAAAAGTCGTTGCTCTGCAAGTACACCTTCCAAATACGCAAACCATGACATATAGATCCGAGGAACATCTGGAATCTGTAGCTGAGGGAAACAGTAGATGACGAACCATGTTGACTGCTTTCTCTAAAAGAAATCAAACAGATCTAAATTCTCCATTTCTACTATATGAACAATTTCCAAATCATTATATTTGGAATCCAAAGAAAAATGAGCGATTTTGGAGTCCTAGTCAAAGAGGATTTGACATGGGACAACTAATCCATGCAAGCCCTATGAAGGAGAGCGATATTATTTGCGCCTCTTACTTGTTCACATTAGGGGACCTCAATCATTTGAAGATTTTCTTACTGTTAATACAAGGAAATGTTCAACATTTCATGAAGCAGCATATCGACATGGACTTCTTGAAGCTGACGATTCCATAGAAAATGTCTGGAAGAATCTAAACATTTTCAAACATCATTTGTTTTACGCAGATTATTTTCACTTTACTTATATATTGTCAATCAAGAAGTCAAAGGTCATTATGGGATAAATTCTATTCAGCATTATCAGAGGACTATAGTTACTCTTTTCCGAAAAAACGCACGAAAAGTACCACAAATGACAATAAAAAATATTTCCTACCTCATTGAATCAATGGGGAAAAATTTTGATAGTTATGACTTCGGAAGAATCAAAGTTGGAGAAAGCTACGAAGAAAAGAAAATCAAAGAATTTGAAGAAGAGCTTCGTATCCAATCTCTGCCGAAGAGGTAAGTGATATTGATTTGCTAAACTATGAGCAAAAAGTTGCATATGATAGAATATATGATAGAGTTATTCACAATAAACCCGAAGCTTTCTTTGTTGATGGTCGTGGTAGGATAGGGAAGACATTTTTATATTCTACATTGATAGCTAATTTAAGAGGACAAGGAATAATTGCTTTGCTTGTTGCTACATCCGGAATAGCGGCATCAAATATTGCAGGTTGTAGAACAACAAATTCTCAATTTAAAATTCCTCTAGATATTGATGAAAATCAAAACCCCCAAAATTCAAAACAAAGTGCACATGCAGAGATAATTCATATGTCAAGATTAATTATTTGTGATGAAGCATCTATGTCAAAACGCCAAGCTATAGGACACTCTGAAAGAACATTGAGAGATATGTGTTCAACTAATTGATGTCATATATCCAAATATTGATACTATGAACACACCTACATTATCTATGGCAGCAAAAGCTATTTTAACACCAACAAATGAAGACGGTGGACTTATTAATTGAAGTTTAGTCCACAGGCAGCCAGGAGTAGCACACAAAGACAGAAGTTTTGATGAAGCTATTGGTAATCTAGCGGATGATTACCCAATTGAGTTTCTCAATAGTCTTTTACCAAATGGTTTTCCACCACTTATGAAAAAGAACAGTCCTATCATACTTCTGCATAATCTAGATCCAACATCAGGACTTTGCAATGGCACCAGGCTGGTTTATACAACTTTCTTCCCCAATGTTATTGATGTTGAAATTATTGTGCGACATCACCAAGGCAAAGGCGTTTTCATAGCACATATTCCATTACAACCATCTCATGTCGTAGATAAATATCTGTTTTATTTTAGGAGGAAGCAATTTCCCATTCGACTAAGTTTTACTGCGACAATAAATAAGGCTAAAGGGCAAAGTCTAGACAAAGTTGGTATATATTAGCCACAATCAGTATACTCCAATGAGCAGCTTATATGTTGCTTTATCTCATGCAAGAAAAAACGCCAACATTTGAGTTGTTATTAAAACCATTGAACGGTATACAAGTAGCGACACAAAAATGCAAAATATTGTATGTTATGAAGTTTTACAACATGCTGGAATTATTTAAAGTGTCGGTATCCTAAGACGTAAGTATTTAAAAAAAAATATATAGTTTCATATTTGTAAACCTTTTTCACCTGTTTACCATATTAAATTTCAAAAATAGTCTCCTTAGATATAACTAAAATTTAAACTTAGTTAAATTTAATAGTGTTATAAATATTTTTGTAATCATTATTGAGCGTACTATAGTTCATTGTTTTGATAAATACTCCCTCTGTCCCAGAAAGATCTGAACACGTGTTGGGACACGTAGTTTAAGGTGATAAGTTGTAGTGTGGTTATCAAATGTTATTGGGTTTTTCTATAATATACCCCTGTGTTTTTTAAAATTCTATAATATACCCCTAATATTTTTTTATTCTACACTATACCCCTATGTTTTTTAAGTTTTCTACATAGTACCCCTAGTGTATATTAATGAAAACGGACGTTAAATATTTTTGAATTCCCATCCAAACCTCCCCATCTCCTCCACCTGCTCCCCTCCCCTCCCCCGCCGCAGCTCCAAACCCCCTCCCCTGCCAGCCCAGACCCCGTCCGCATCTCCTCCACCGCAGCCCCCACACCCCCTCCCCTTCTATTTCCCATGCCCCCAACCCCCTCCCCTTCGATTTCCGGGGCCTCCCCACCCCCTCCCCTTCGATTTCCGGGGCCTCCCCCCCCCTCCCTTTCGATTTCCCGCATCCCTTACCCCCTCCCCTTCGATTTCCCGTTGCCCCCACCCCCTCCCCCTGTTGAATTTGGGTTGATTTTTAAAACATCATTGGTGGTTGTGGCGATCATGGTGGTTACGGGGGTGGAGGATTAGGCTGGTGGTGGTCTTGGTGGTTGCGGGAGTGGAGGGGAGAGAGTAGGGGCTGGGCTAGGGGCTGGCAGGTGGGAGGGTTGAGAGAGAAGCCCAGAAATGCAAAGAGATGACGGTAAACGTTACGTTCATTTAACGTAGGGGTACTATGTAGAAAACTTAAAAAACTTAAGGGTACAATGTATAATAAAAAAACATTAGGGGTACATTATAGAATTTTAAAAAACACAGGGGTATATCATAGAAAAACCCAATGTTATTTTATTTAAAAAGTAGATGTGATAGGAGTTGGTGGGGTATTTTTTATTAGAGGAGAGAGAAACTTAGGTAATTTTTATTGATAAAAGGTAGAGTGTGGGGTTGTGGGCAAAAGATGTGTAAAAGAAATAATATATTAATGGTGGGACCATGCCAAAAAAGAAGTGTTCAAACTAATTTGGGACAAACATAAAAGAAAAGTGTTCAAACTATTCTGGGACGGAGGTAGTAAATTTTTGTGAATATGCTTACACGATATTAATAAATTTTTTTGTTTATATTGCACGAACGTTGTGATTATGGAAAGACTAGCACTTGGTGATCTATCTGACCAAAGTCGTAATTTTACTACTACAATTGTCGTCCTCCGAAAACAACCTCCAAAGACATCTCGTTTAGGAACTATAAAGATGCAAAATCTCATATTTGAGTACGAGGTACATTTACATTATATCTATCTGTGTTTAAGTCATATTCAGCACAAAAAATATTTTTCATAACACTGCAAATATTAATCTTATATTTAGCGTGTACAAATGAGAGCGATAATATTTGAACAATATTGATCTCTTCAAGGATACACTTCATGAAGGAAAAAAATATGATATTACAAATCCATTTGTCAGTCGAATGCCTGACTATCTTACTAGAAATGAGCAACAATATCAGATGACCATCAAATCAACAACAAGTGTAACCCAAACTCAATCATCCATACATAATCGAAGAAGTGAACCATCCAACTGGGTATCACTTGATGCGGTAAATAATTATATTGGAAAAAGCGATAGAATTGGTTAGTCATTAATTGTTTCTGCTAGTAATTTTGTTGAAACTAATATTCGTTACTGATGACTTTAACAATTTTATGGCATATTGGAAAATCTCCTCAATTGTATATGCAGATTTTGCTGGTTTCGCTATCTATGTACATGAAATAAGAATGGTGAATTCCCAAACAACTGGAAGAACTTATGATATACGTGATATTGAGTTGGCAGACACATCGTAAGTTCATAAGTTCAACAATATCAATCATTAGAAATAAGTTTGTTTAGTAACAATATATATGCATTATATATTATGACCAGTGGTCAACTATAGCGTTGTCAATATGGAATACTCTTGCTACACATGAAGCTGAACAAATTGCTGAAATAATCAATTCACTCCCTGTTATTCAAGTTACACATATTGTAAAAAAAAAAAAAAATTGATGGTATACCATGTCAATTATATTAACATTTAAATAATTCATTTTATTTTTTAATATGATGATATTATTGTTATCGTTATGTTATTATTATTAGTTTAGAGCTACTTTTGTTCATGTTTTTGTTTTTGTTAAAACAATTATATATGCTTTTATAGGAGCAAAATGGAACAACTCACCTCTTTCCACTATCAAAATATAGACTGATTCACCAACTATACTTGCATTTCAAAACTGGTAAGTTGAAAGAATAGACATAAATTAATTATTATCAACATTATCTAATTTTACACATAATTTTGTTGTAGGATTGTCGAAAATACTGAAGAAATTTACGAGCTCAAAACTTCAATTGCTACTCACAACAATGAAAGCACATAGCAAAATGGAAGCTTAGATATTTTGATTAGCTTACTAGCATAACAACAGGTTATATTATAATTTAAATACAAATTTATTTCTTATGTTCTTCATTATAGTTGTATTCTTCTTAGTCGCTTTTCTTTGATTTAATTTCCTTGATATGAGGTTAGGAAGACTGTGCATATTAAAGGAAAAATAAAAGAAATACTGAACAAGCATAGTCTAACATATGATTCTTGTAACTTATGCAACAAAAAATGTAATGCTGACATCGGAGAGGAATTTATCTATCCACCACTCTACATGCTGCAATAGCTCAACCCCGACTATTTTGTACATTGTTTTTCATTATTTGTTTAAAATTTTATACAACTGTAGAGCACTCTACAGATGTATCTTACATGTTGATGTTGAAGATTCCGGCAGTACTACGCCTATGACATTCTTTGATCCTCATGAAGAATTCGTCATAGACAAAAAAAAAAAAGCAAATGAGATCTTTCTACTGTCAACACATGTACCTTAATGATTATTTCATATTACATAATATAAGTATATTAGTAATAAAGATTAATTACATTTATTCTTATGGGAATGACGAACATTTATTGAAGAAACTATTGAAAAGTTAAAGGAAAAATGGAAAAGAATAATCCCACCTTTTGGCAGTCTTCTCATAATAATCCCTCATTAACTTAATTTTAGAATAATCCTACTTTTACACCTAATCTGCTTTAAATGAGTCTTTTAACCTACAACCTGTTTAACAGGTTAGATTTAAAAAAAAAATTACAGCTCCTCCCCTCCCTTCCCTTGTACCCCCTTCCCCACCACCCCACCCCAATGCACCCCTTGACACCCCAACCTCTCCTCCCCTGAAACCACCGCCGGAGACCATGGCCGACCACCACCACCTCACAGACCCTTCACGCCTCTCTCCCTTATCACCTCCACAATCTCTCCTTCCTCACGCCCTATACACGCCCCAACCCCAACCCCAGCCCCCACCCTCGCCAAAACCCCACCCCACCTCGACACGCCCCAACCAACCCCATCATCGACAAAGCCCAAAACCCCAGCCCTAGTCCAGTCCCACCCTCGCCATACTCGCACAATGCCCTTGTTAACACCATGGCCGACCACCAAGGCCCCCTCCACCATCATTTCTCTTACCTCGTTTTCCATCACCACCACCACCACAATAAGAAAAGCTACAATTTCAATCAGAAAACAAAATAATCAAATGGGTGAAAAACCGGTGAGAAACAAAAATTGGATGAAGATCAAAGAATTAAGAATTAAGAAGAAGAGCCAAAAACCCTAGGGTTTGATTCATTCCTGCAAAATCACTCAATTTTGTGCGGGGATGGTGCTAATGGTGGTTTCGTTGTTACTGTTCTTGTTGTTGTTGCTACTGTCATGTTTTTGCTGTCAACAATTGTTAAGGTCGTGGGTTTATGGGGGGAGGAGAGAGAAGAAATAAGAGGGGAAAGGGGTGTAGGAGGGAGAGTGGGGGTAGTGGTGGTAGCGATGAAGTAAAGAGAACAGAGAGATAGCTAGGGGTGGGGATGGTTAATTTCCGGCAGGAGGATGGGGGCTCCGGCAGGGGGATGGGGGCTCCGGCAGGGGAGTGATGCAGTAAGATTTTTTTTTTTTCAAATTCCTTTATTTTTAAATTTTTTTTTAAAAAAACCAATCACAAGGTGACACGTGGCAAGTCACCTTCTAAAACAAGTTACTAATTTCACAAACCGGTAAAAGGCTCATTTTGAGAAGATTAGATGTAAAGGTAGGATTATTCTGAAATTAAGTTAATGAGGGATTATTATGAGAAGACGGCCAAAAGGTGGGATTATTCTTTTCCATTTTTCCAAAGTTAAAAGACAAATATTTCAGCATAGAATTGGTCACATAAATGCTTGGAGATAACAGACAACTACGCTAGAGAACTAAGAAAATTACAGATTCCACCGTTTGAATATTGTATCTATAGTGTAAACTACTTTTTATTATCCATTGTAAGATGAAAAAAATATAGACACTATTGTACATATTGTAAAATATAATGTAATTTATTAGTGTAATTGCATTTCTGTTGAACTTTTAGATATTTAATTAATATAATGCACTTTAAAATTTATATTACATATTTATCGTATCGAATTTTATAAGTATACAGAAATATTAAATATAAATTATTATTGAAGTAAAATATAATAAAAATGTGTATATAAAATAAGAATCTTCTAATAGTTTTACAAAAATAATAATATTTTAACAACATATTACTTGTAATCTTAGAGCATAAATGTTCTGACACGTAACTTTAAATATACAGTCCACATAAATTCTCGTGACAAAATTTATGAACATGAATATTTATAACACGTGTTATCATACATATATGGAGTTAAAACACAATTTATGACATATGTCAACATGCATGTTACATTTATTATAAAACTCGTACTCAATATATAATTACATACACATATTCATATATATACATATGTGCGCAGACACACACACACACATACACACAAACACATATACACTCAAACAAATATTACCATAACTTTGAAAATATTGTTACTTATAATGGGTGAACTTCATCGGATAATCAAAGCGAACATTAAGATAATTTTGCATGACATGCTGATAGAACTTGATTTACCTGCAGCATACTATGGAATTCATTATGTCACTGATGATGTACTGAAGGCATACGTTAAAATTCATGGAGTTCCAAACTTTCCACAGACTCTAAGAACTATAGGAATGACTTCCACATAGGCCAATCCTTCACAGCAAAATGCAGCTCAACAAGCCATTAACTTTGTTCGAGATACATATAATCTTGACATTGGAGACTACAATTATTATCAATTGAAATTGTTGGAATATAATCAACAACGCGTACATCAGCTATACAACAAAATATATTAGAAACTCTTTGTGCTAGTACATAAAGTATTCAAATTTAAAATTATATTCTATGTAATCCGCTATATTTCAATTATGTAAGATATGGTAGAATATGTGTTTCTCTTTTTTCACCAAGTATTAATATATCTCTATTTTGTTATTTTCACATCATATTGTTTTATTTCCTATATTCATATTATGTCATAATTAAAGTTGTTTTAACAAAAATTATTATATATGAAAAATGACAGCAAATCATTTTTTTATCTATCTTAAATACAATATTGTAATAGATTAATAAATCTATACATACATACATCATATACGGTTAACTATTAACTTTTTACTTAGATCAACGTCATTCAATACTATGATACCTTTACGTAGTTAACCAACTGGTTGACACATATAGATAAAAAACATTTGTAGACACGTATAATAAAAATTTACATTGAATTAACCACCTATCTTACACGTATTTTCATAGAAAACTACATTGGTACACGTAGATGAAAATAAATTCGTACATAGTCTATCTTTCACGAATATGTTTAAACTGTTTAAGCAACTGCTTGCAAGGGCCAAGAGAAGAAAGGAGGACGAGGAGAGAGAGAATTAAACGACGAAAAAAAAGAAATACACTTAACCAATAAGATCATGACACGTCGTATTTTTATCTTTTAAGCTAATTTCTACAGGTTAGCTCGAGTGTTTTTAGAAGACAATTCTAATAGTTTTGATTATTTCAGAATAACTCGTGATTGAGATTATTAATAGTAGGACGACTATAGCTGAGATTATTGCTGTCAATTTTTCTAAAGGCTTATTAAAATGGGTTGAGCATGATACAACAGGTCTAATAGTAATAGTTGTAAAATGCACTTCTCTTAAAATCAAACATCTGTCGTATCTCAAAAAAATCAGCACCAACATGAAAGATTATATCAGCATCAACATTGAAGATTGAATCAGCCCCAACATCAGTGTCCAACAACGTTAGGAGCAGGAGCACACATATCAGAGCATCCAACAATATTAGGAGCAACAAAAATGGATCAGGAGCAACATCAGAATATTCGGCAACATAGCAGCTGGACAGAAACTGACTGATTGGACATTATCTCGCAGATGAGTCAAGAAGGCAGAGATAAGCGCATAACTGAAGCTGGTAAAGTTGAAGCAACAGAACATGACAGCTACATGGATCCATCATACTTAATGCAATACATTCTAAGATCCATCATCCTTAATGCAATACATTCCAAGTCTATCCAACAATTTCTTCACATATTGCACTTTGAAGCATATAGACTGTAGCTATCTTGTTAGAACCATGCATCATGTAGTGGTTGTTTTTTAGACCTTTAACAATTGTGAAATTACCTCACTATCATGAAAGATTGAAAGGCACCTAAAAGCGCATGAAGCTTCCCCTTGAACTTCACTTCAACTTCATTCTAACGGGAAGAAACCTGGTGTGCAACATAACTGAGAAATCGTTTGACCAAAAGGATATGGTGATATATATATAACAATAAATAATAATATAGATGTTCTAGATAATTTTGTATATTATAGAGCAAAAGCTATACAAATGATTGTCAGGAATCTTGACAGTAGTGAAGAGAGAGCTTCTTAAATGAGACCAAATCCCCCTAAAACCCGTACGGCTCACGCCATTCGAGGTGGCTCAGCCCAGCATTCCTACGGACCTGTAATCAAATAAATTGAGATTGCTCGACCTCGGAAGCAAAATCGCATGTAGGCAGCGCTTTCTGTTGTACCATTGACTAGATTTTCAACAAGGTGAAAATTCTTGTATTCTCTATGTACATGTTCCTGTGGCTCGGATGAGTACTCTTCTTCGCTCTTCCGCGATCTAAGGGGCGGACACTTTTTGCGATCAGTGGGCGAACATTCAGCCCAGCGGGAGAACATGTCGAGCTCCGGCCAGAAAAATGCACTTTCATATCGTCTTATTCTTTAGGAAAAAAAGTCATTTGAATAGATGCTGCTGACCTAGCTTAGAAGCTAAACACCAAGCTAAAGGAATAGCTTTGATTGATCAAATATATCCTATTTTCCCCTTCGGGCTCTTCTGCATCTGACATTCCCAATTCATATTCTTTTTAATCAATTTGTGTGGCGCTACACGTTGCAGAAAGACATGACGCCACTTTGACAGGCTAAAGTCGTATCACCTAATCAAAAATAACCTAAGGTCCACTAACTAGTAGTCAGGGAAGTCAGGATCGAATCCACAGGGAGAAAGTTATACTATTGTATCTGAATTCTAATATTATACTAACTAAATCAGATGAAAATGGTTGTGTGACTAAACTAAGCAAATAACATAACTAAATACGAGGGAATAAATCAATTAATAAAGAACTAGGAGTATGGATCACTATGCATACATTTCGGGAAATCATGGACGAATAACAACCACCTAATAAGTCAATTTATCTAGGGCACATTGTAGACACCAAATTTCGAACCCCTTCTTCGGATAGAACCCCTTTTTTCGGATAAATAAAGGTTTTGAAAAAAAAATAACAAAATCATCATGCATAGTGGAGCGCGCACCCGGAGCGCGAGTTTCATTCCATCACACGATTTTTTCGTTTTTTGCATATTAATCATACAGTTTCGGCTTAGAAGTATAATTTTCGTGAGTCGTAGTCAATAACTACAACCACCGTTTTAATAAAATGATTCATAATATAATTATGCTCGTCTTTATTAATTTAACGAGTTTTCGTTAATTTTCTTAAGTTAGTCTTTCGGAAAAATGAAAAACGAGTCGCGATTAGGCGTCGGGATTTTAGTCGTATCCCAAAACCGGCATTAATCAGTTTTCTTGATGGTCAAGTCATTGTTCATTGGATAAAGAATAAGAATATATTCTTTATCCACTAAACGCACCCTTTATCCATTATCTTAATCTCATTTCAATCACCAATTGGAGTGATTACCTCATTTCAAATAGATTTTTTTAATTTTAAAAGTAAGTTATTCATAATCTATTCCCCTCTCTTCTTTCCCCAGTGGAATTGGCCATTTAGGGTGAGACATATGCTCGAACTACGACGGTTTTGATGAGTGGATTCCAATCCCGCAAATATTGGTACGTAGTGCAACTTCAGTGCTCAAACTACCATGTACAAATAATATATTGGTCCTAAATAAAAATGGTTAATGTGTATATGTGCAAATTATGTGATTTTCTTTCTTTTTAATAGCCATGATTACTTTAAAATGGAAAATAACGCATTTAGTAAGAGCTCGTTCTTTAGAACGGAAGAGGAGACGAGTTCCAGACGTTCGCACCTCTTAACCTAAACCCCGAACCCTATCTCATGGTATGAAAGACCAATTTTCAAAAAGCCTTATCCATATGAGGTCATCATCGTTTTAAATGATTTTTCTTGAAATTGATTTTAAAACGATTTATTAAATAAATCTGTCCCTATTCAGATATTAATAGGGTGGCGACTTCCAAGTTTTCTAAAACTCAAAGTCCAATGAGAGACTTTCGTGGGATTCAGACTGTTAATTAAGATAGTAAAAAATCGGATACCACACACATATAATTTCTCTCGAACATTACCTCCCTCAAAGATCACCTAGCCGCTCTCGCATGGTCAAGGATCACTCTGCCTAATGATTGAAAGCCTATACGGTATTTCTCCTCTCGAAGCAGATTCAGCATTGCGATAGTAGAAATACAAATCAGGCCTAATTTATAAATCTAGCATGAATAATTCAACCACAGGAAACAATTGAAATATAAGGAAAATATACAAATCTATCAATCCATCATTGCATACATAGATCCCCACAATCCTAGAAATAAAACTACTAACTCATGTTTATGAAAACAATAACAAAATCAATACAAAAATTCATACTTTGAATCATTGCAAATAACTAAGGAATTAATCTAATCAATAATAGAGAAAGCAATGAAAAAGATTACCAAACTGAAGAACAATATTGAAATGCGAATAATCCAAAGGTTCGATCTTGAATCCAAAGGTTCGATCTTGAATCCAAAGCAAAAAGTAGTAAACTATGGTTCTTGAATAACTCTCTCAGAGAAAACTATGAAAAATAAGGGCTAAAACCAAGATGAATAAAAGATATTCTGATTTGGCTATTTATACTAAACCTAAAACAATTAGGAAAAGTATTATAAAAATAGTCCGAAAATCATTAAATGCGCGTGTCGGGTTAACTGCCCGATCGGGCCAAGCATGCTCGATGAAACCGGGCTCAATAAACGCATCACCGCCCAAAATGACCAGCGCCCGATGTCATCGAGTCGCCTAACTGTCCTCAGCAGCGCACACAACAGCACTCTCAAGCACGCCCGATGGGATCGGGCCGAACCACCCAATCGGGCTTCAGATCGGGCCCACAACCAAACTGATTGTTGTCTCTCGTGGGCACCCGATCGGGCTAGGCCGCCCAATTGGACCTGGTCTGGCCACTTTTCTTCATTATTGGCGCCAAGTCTTCAACTCTTCTTTTGCTCAAGGGTCCCGGAAAGTGTCCTCGGGACCTTGGAACTCAGCATCAAACCTCTCCAATCCAGTGTAGTGGTCATATAATAGTAAAAAATAGGGAAATAATTCCCTAAAACCTGCAAATCGACACAAAACAGAAAACCACAACTAGATGGAGAAAGTTAGCACAAAATGGCTCCTAAGAGCACCATTAAGTAGGGGAGAAAACTCTATATAAAACCATAACATCAAACTCCCCCAAGCTAAACCTTTGCTTGTCCCCAAGCAAAGTACAACATGAATATGAATAAAATTGCTTCACCCCTTAGATAAGCAATTCAAACTCAAACATTTTCAACTCAAAATCCTTCAAAGCAAGCAACATTCAAGTTCAGTTGTTCAGATCACCCTGACCACCAATCACCTAAGCAAACCATCAAATGCAGCTGCCCTACTTAACATGCAAATCTTGAAAAGGTGTTCACCGAGGTGTCACTCCTCTTAATTTTGTGGCGAGCATAAAATGTGCCTGATCGCTAATCAACCCAACCATAATATCCCTTCCCACTCACACTCTCATGTGTTTAGAAAGGTATAATATCGCTCATCCTAATCAGGTCGACTTAGATAACAAACTTAATCTTCAACTTTGGTATATTGACTCAGTATTATTCCAATAAACAATCAAACACGTGCTCAAAAGGTCTTTCTCAGGGTTGTAATGGGGCTCGGGTAAAGGTAAGGAAATTATTTAAGGAATGTGGTGGAAAAGCCAAGAAAAGGGGAGCACAAAACACTAGTAAGACTAGATGTGGTCGAAACAACTCCCATGACCTCAACAACATGACCAAGATAATAACCAACTCTAAAATTTCACGAACCAACCAATAGTTGTCTCCTTCAATATAATTTTCAATAATTTTTCATGAATCAAAATTTCTTGAAACTTAATGAGAGAAGATGATGGAGACTTTTCATGTATATTTTTTTTCACTTTACTTTGCTCTTTTCTTTGTACCAAATACAATATAATATCAACCTAACAAATGCTCCCCCAAGCTAGGCTTGGGACAATAATCATTGTAAAGGCTCAAAGCGTGTAATGTGGCTTAATATAGATCCAAAAAGTCATTAGGCTCAGCGGGGTTAGGGGGAAAATGATTCATTTAACAATTCTGAGGCTTGAAAATTAAACAAATGAACGCCTCTATCATAGCACATGTCCAAAGTCATCAGAAATCAACGAGTACACTGCCAAAGTCAAGATAAGAATGCTACGAGGAACAAACACACAAGAATATACCGGATATAGATATAAAATCGAAGGCTAGAATAAATCCTTATAATCTAACCAATTCAAGCATGCAGTTAAAGTAGGCGCCTTATCATCAAAATCCACTCAAGATCAAGGCAATCAAAGATCACATCACAACATCCCAATCACAAATGCCCAGCTATCCAGTATAATGAGTTAAATCATTTTTCAAAGCAAAGTTCGGGGCATAGGGAAGAAATCAATCTATTCATATTCAACTCGTATTTTTAGTTTTTTTTTTCAGTAATATTTCATTTTTTTTCTTTTTTTCAAAGCAATTAAATCAACTTAACTAACCTAAAAGCAGTAAAAGAGAGATAAGTACTTACAGAAATCCTCCCCCAAGCTGAACTTGGCAATGGCCACATTGCAACATGGGAAAGGAAAGGTATGGATATCAGTCATCCATGTAAGTGTCATCACCATCATCATCCTCACCTCCGCCACCCCTACTACTGGATCCCAGCTGGCAGTAACTTGGGTTCCAAGTGTACCAAGATGGGTGCGCATCTGTTTCAGCAATCCGGTGAAGTCTGCAGTATTCATCGTACATGATACCCTCATGGATTATGCATACCTAGATCGCCTCCATTGGTTAGAGAGGGCTGGGGAAAAATACCAGTGGCGCATAAACGGGTTGCGCTCTATTGAGTTGCCTAGTCCTTTAGCCGAAATCAGACCCGGGCAACCAAATTACCACTTTTACATTGCCGGTACTGATTTTCCCACCCCCGTCCCTGAGATACCCTAGCGCACCTTTCACCGCCGCCAACCCCATTCTAATGATATTGCCTCTACTTCTGGTGCTCCCCCTCCCCCATATTCTGCTGTTCCTCCGTCTTTTGATTTTCAGGATATGATGAGCATGCTCCAGTGGATGGAGTCTAGCATCACTGCCAACTCTGCAGCCATCCAGAGCATCGGCCAGTGGGTTGATGCCAACTCCGCATTTCTCTAGAGCATTAACCGGGAACTTTCCTAGCAAAAAGAGTCACCAACCCCCCATTCACAATGGCACGTGAGGTCAAGGTACCGTCCGTTCGCCTCTTAGGAAATGTGGTAGCAATACGCTCCATTTGGAGCGCAACATGGTGAGGGATGTTGTAGTGAAACTGGCGACGTGACCCTCTAAGCATATAGCTCCCTATCAAGTACAGTTCGTCCCCCCTGATCAATTGTCCTTCCATCCGCCCAAACTGTGTCAGAGACATAAAACCATACCCAAAGTTTGTAGATGGGTTGGTGGATGACTTTGGCGTTACAGTGTTGTAGGGTGAAGTCATTTTCATCACCCGTGATGGCATTGTAAGTATCATAGTGGTGGTAGTTAGGGAGATGCCCAATCTCCCCCCGGCATTGGACTCGGAGAATTCTAGCAAATTCCGGGAGACGGGTCCTGTTCGGGGTTTGGTAACCTCTAGACTACTATAAAATTCATAAACAAGCACATGGTATGTATTAACATGCACGAAAAAAATCGATTCCATCCCAATGATTTTCATGAAGTCCTTAAATTCATATGCGATACCCAATTTACTCAAAAATTCAATGTAAAGAAAATGGGTAGGACTTACATCGCGCCCTTTTAGGAGCTGAAACTTTTCGTGCTGCTCTTCCGACGTGAAGATGACATCCGGAAAGGTATCGTCCCGCGAGATGGCCGATGGTGGTGGTGGTGGTGGTTGTTGTTGTGGTTGAGACCCAGTACCAAATTCGCGACGCCTCCTCAAATTCATGTTGCTTGGAAAAAATGTGAGAATTTAAAGGATTTCTCACTCACTTTAATGGTGGATGGTGGAAGGAAGATTTTCACTCACTTTAATGGTGGAAGGAAGAAGGAAGAAGATGGATGTGAGGGATGGAGTGAAAGAAAGTGAAGAGGATGGAGTAAGAAATTTGTAGGAGAAGATGAGAGGAGTGATTTTGGGAAGATTGAAGTAGCTTGAATGGAGGTCTTTAATGGTGGAGGATGAATTTGGGGAAGAAGACGAAAATTGGGGGTTAGGGTTTGAAGGAGAGAGAGAGAGAAAGATTGTGAGATGAATGAGTGAAAGAAAGTGAGAAATCAGGACTTAGAGCTGCCCGCAGGGCGACGGCCCGATCGGGCGGAGTTTTTTTTCTTCGTTTTTGTCGCCCAAAAATTGGTTGTGGGCCCGATCGGGCGATATGCTTTGTCGTTCCAAATTTGATGGAGTACCCGCCAGATCGAGCGATATGGCCCGATGAAAAAGGGCAAACCTTTTTTGTTGACGGAACAGCTGCCCGATCGGGCGGTTCAACCCGATGGAATTGGGCGCGTTCCTGTTTCTTGTAGTTCAGCATTTTCTTTACGGGCCCGATCGTGCGGTATTTCCCAACAGGATCGGGTGACTGCCCAACAGGTGGATTCCTTGGTTTTTGCGGTCTTTCCAACGGGACAACAACACAATCTATTATGCTAAAAATTCCTGCACACATATAGCCTCAGAATGATGATTAGTACCCTCTCACTCTCTCACCAAAACTACAAAAATTAGCAAATCTAAAAATAAAAAGAAGAAAATAAAAGAAAAAGGGAAATTAGGTTGCCTCCCGATCAGCACTAGTTTATAAAGGTCCCGCACGACCATAATGCCTCATCCCTCAAGCAGAAGGGGAAGGGGGATAAAGGTATAATTCCTCCACAGATCCAATAGGAGCTCCTGTATGGTACAACTTTAAACGTTGGCCATTAACCTTGAACTGTTCACCTGTTGCATTCATCACCTCAATTGAACCAAACTTGTTAGCATTAGTGACAGAAAATGGACCAGACCACCTAGACTTCAACTTACCAGGTAAATTTTTTAGTCTAGAGTTATACAATAAAACCTTGTCACCAATAGAGAACTCTCTACTCAAAATTTTCTTATCATGCCATCTCTTAGTGCGCTCTTTGTAGAGACGCGAACTATCATAAGCATTCAACCGGAGTTCATCAAGCTCATTAATCTGCAATAGGCGTTTTTCTCCTGCTAATTTAGCATCAAGGTTTAGCTCCTTAACAGCCCAAAAAGCCTTATACTCTAGCTCAACAGGTAAGTGGCATGCTTTCCCATAGACTAACCTATAAGGGGTGGTGCCAATAGGGGTCTTAAAAGCAGTTCTATAAGCCCATAAGGTGTCATCTAATTTGTCACTCCAGTCCTTCCTAAATTTGGCTACCACTTTCTCTAAGATAGTCTTTATCTCACGATTAGACACTTCTACCTGCCCACTTGTCTGAGGGTGATATGCTAGTCCAATCCTATGGTAGACACCATATTTCTTAAGCAGGGCCTCAAAAGTTCTTTTGTCAAAATAAGATCCACCATCACTAATGACAACCCTTGGTACCCCAAACCTTGGAAAGATAATCTTTTTGAACATTTTCATAACGACTTTACAGTCGTTAGTTGGTGATGCAATGGCTTCTACCCACTTAGACACATAGTTAACAGCAACAAGTATGAAATTATTGCCTGAGGAAGAGGGAAAAGGGCCCATAAAATCAATACCCCATACATCAAATAATTCAACTTCCAAAATGGGGGTTTGCACCATCTCATGTCTACGGGAAATATTTCCCTTTCGTTGGCATGCATCACAAGACTTAACAAAGGTACTAGCATCATGAAATAAAGTAGGCTAGTAAAAACCAGACTGAAGTACCTTAGCAACTGTTTTGGAGGGCCCATCATAGCCTCCACATGGAAGGGAGTGGGAGTGCTTTAGAATGTCATGCACCTCCCATTCTGGGATACATCGCCTATAGATGGTGTCATCACAAAGCTTGTAAAGTAGAGGGTCATCACAAAAGTACTTTTTAGCCTCATGGAGGAACTTCTTCCTCTGCTGGTAACTCAGCTCTGGGGGAGTCTGTCCACTCACACTGAAGTTGGCGAAGTCTGCATATCACGGGGTGACTGAAGTGACTGCCAGGAGCTTATCATCAGGAAAGGAGTCATCAATGGGTAGATCCTCTTCCATATCCTCATACTGCAATCTGGACAAGTGATCAGCCACTACATTTTCTGCTCCCTTTTTATCTCTGATCTCTAAGTCGAATTCTTGGAGTAGCAAAATCCACCGAATGAGTCTAGGCATTGCCTCCTTTTTGGCTAGGAGGTACTTCAATGCAGCATGGTCGGTATAAACAATGACCTTAGACCCCAGCAAATATTTCCTGAACTTGTCCAGTGCATTGACCACAGCTAGAAGCTCTTTCTCAGTGGTGGCATAGTTAACTTTAGCTTCATCTAGTGTCATGCTAGCATAGTATATAGCATGGAGGACGTTGTCCTTCCTCTGACCAAGCACAGCTCCTACAGCATAGTCGCTAGCATCACACATAATCTCGAATGGAAGGGTCCAATCCGGAGATCGAATGATAGGAGCAGTAATCAAAGCTTGCTTGATCCTGTTGAAAGATATAAGACACTCATCAGTAAACATGAACGGGGCATCCTTGAGAAGCAACTGAGTAAGTGGTTTAGCAATTTTAGAGAAATCCTTGATGAACACTAGTGGAAAAAACTGCTTTTGCTACTTATCAAATGCTCCGGTTGACTAATCAACCCGAGCATTTGTGAAAATTTCAATAAAATAATTCACAAATGCTCGGGTTGATTTGTCAACCGGAGCATTTGATGTCAATGCTCCGGGTTGGTTAGAACCAACCCGAGCACTTAGACCCTCTCTCAATTCTTGAAGCACTGTACCTATTTCTAGGATATTTTTATTTTGACCCTCATCATCTTTCCTTCCCTCGATTGTTTTCCCTCCCTCCCAACTCCCTCTCTAAACCTCGCACTGTACTCCACCACCACCGTCCCTCCCTTCGTCGTCCTTTGCTCACCCCACCATCCCTCCTCCGTCGTCCTTCGCCGTTCTCTCTCTCTTTCCCTCTCCATCAAACTGCTTCTCTCTCTCTCTCCCTCTCCATCAAACTGCTTCTCTCTCTCTTCCCCTCTTCACTCTCGGTCCACTCCTTGGAATGCATGTTTAGGTAATTTCGTTCGAAATTTATTGCTGTAATTTAGTTTTATTGCTGTATTTTAGTATTTTTTTTTTTGGTTTTCTAGATTTGGGGATTTTGTTAGGGTTTTCTTTGATTTCGTTTAGGGTTTTATTTGGGTCAAAAACTTGATCTCTTACCTCGATTTCCTATCCGGCCACCGCAGCGAGCCACTTTTGTTTCGGTGCTGCTGTTTCGGAGCATGCCAAAACACGGATGTAGTTTCTCCTTCGAACGTTTCAAAGCATCGTCTCTCCGCAATTAGTTCGATACCTGCAATCGTCTTCTTTCTCAGCTTAAGGTAATTCTTCTACTGTCCACCTTTTTCCACGCTTCAAAACCCTATATCCTTCCATTTCTTTCGTCATATTTGGGACTTCATAAAATTATTTCGATTTTTCGATCGACATGATTTCCTAGTGTTTTCCCATTTCTGATGCTTTCTGTTTGTTCAATTTCATCTAGTGGAGTATCTAGGGTTCTTTAATTTGTGAATTTTATAGATTTTGCACTCAAGGATAAGAGATTTGAGCAGATTCTGCTGTAAATGCTGGTCTCGTTTTCTTTAATTTCGTTACAACTATGTATATATGCGAGCTGTGCTTATCTCGATTTACAATGAAATTAGGTTCGCAACTTTTGATAGGATCAAGGATTATTATTTGATGCTGGTATAAAGTCAATGTCAAATTGTTAACTGTTGGCTGCTGTTGAGGTGATTGTAGCTGAATAGAAGTTGGAGGAAATCGTAATTAGTAGATGATATATTTTACTTCAGGATGGAAGTCTCGAGAATATTATGATTAGGCGGACTTTGTGATTTTAATATTTGGTGCTCGTGGCAGTAGTCGATGTCAAATGTTGGTTGCTAGTGAGGTGATTATAGTTGGATGGATATATGAGCAAATTGCATCTAGTATATTAGGCTATTTTTACTGCAATTTTGGCGCTGGAAGGCTCAAGAATATCATACAAAGCGAGAAAAAGAAGTTGATTTTTGGTGCTAGTGGTAGTAGTTGATGTCAAATGCTGGTTGCTGGTGAGGTGATTTTGCCTTGGTGTATAAAACTTTTTTTCAGTTTTCTCAATGGTAATGACTACTCATGTGTTTTTTTTTTTTTGCTAAGTAATAAGGAATTATATTTCAAACACAACCTTTACAACCTAAAACCTTTAGAAACTAATTACATTTCCATAGACTACTCATGTGTTTGATTTATTATAAAGTACTATGTGTCCATTCACCTTTAAAGCTGATCATATATCAGAGTTTCATGCAGACATACTCACATTTCTATTGTTATTAGTGCTCAAATGTGCTATGAAGTAACTTCGAATGAACTATGTAAGGTCAGAGGTTGTGTTACAGATTTAGCACTGGTCTTCCTCACATGCCATGTCAAATACAAGATGTGTGCATCATATCTAATACTATTCGGTCTAATTGCAAAATAGTGGAGCTTGATATGTTGATATTATTGAGAAGTTTTCTTTTACTAACTCCGAAATGATTTGTACAGGAAATTAATATTCCTGAATGTTGTAAGCCCAACTCTTAGTTTTGCAGCAGGGGGACTTCAGTGCCTAAATTCTGTGGTACTCTAATTTGAGCAAGTTAGCACGGTATAGTTATGTTATTTTAGCCAATTGTGACATCAATTAATAATGGTGTCTTTTCTAGAGTATTATTTAATAAATATGTTGCTTGGATGTTCTGAAAAACAGGTACATAGTGCCTGAGCAGGTGTCTGCTCAATTTGGTGGGCACAGGTGAGCATGAGTTTCACCTGCTGATACTGTCAATGAAGTTACCATTAAGCCTGGCAGTTCACTTCCCATTGATTTGCATTTTTGAGGTATTGCACCCCTTGTGTCACTTTACTAGGTTGGTTATTACTTCTCTGTTTTTAATTTTAAGTATTTGAAAACCAAAAACATATGAAAATTATATACTTTGATCTTTCTATGAGCACTTTGATATTGTATTTTAATGACCCAGGTCTTTAGTCTGATGCGATTTGTGAGCCAGTGTTGTATGTTTACCTGATTCTTTTAGCGTTATGGTTTTTTCTTGCATTTTCCGGGTTTCTTATTTCTATCTTTTAATTGTTGTATAGGTTTATTTGATACTTGATAAATTCATCTTTGCTGGAGAGCTTTAGGAAACGAGTAAGAAGGTGTGTGTCCTTTATTTTCTTTCTGTTTGGATGTGGTCTTTAGTTGCTTGGTTTGCGTTCAAGCATCTTAAACTTGAGTTTCGTGTGTTGAGTTTTCCAAGTTATAGTTCTACCCAAGCTTTGTTATTGATAGTAGCTTGATTTTCCTCTTTTTTGAGCTCTGACATGAAATTTTTGAACTCCTATATTGCAGTTAAGTCGAAAATCATATTGCCTTTTTAGATGTTGTAAACAAGTTGAATTTGTACTTATCAAGGAAAAGGAGGATGTGCTTGGCTCTTTATCTCTTATTTTGTATACCTTAATCCTAATTTCGCTAGTCAAGTATATACTTGTTGTTTTGCGGGCAAATGATGATGGTGAAGGTATAGCCAACTAACCGATATTCATCGTTCATTCGCCTTTTTCCCTCCTTTTCCCTTCTAATTCCTTCGTTAAAACACACTATTAGCGTTTAGAGTACCAATTTACTGAGTAGAAAATATTGGTTAAAGTGTTCTTATCTAAGATCTTTTAACATATTCAGTAATGTTGCTGAACTAATTTCTAGTCTATGCTCTGTAGCTCATGTTGTTTCGATGGACTCTAGTATTGGTTAGAACTTAGAAGTGTCCCAATTACATGAGCTTCCAGATTGACTTTTATATAGAGAATAGTAACATATCTTAGTGATAGTGGTTTGTTTTGTACTTCAATTAATGAGGAATTTATTTTTTTTGTACTAAAATGAAGAAGTTGTCTTGTCTAAATGTGCAGAAAAACTTCTGTAATTGTACATGTTGATATGGGCAATAAATGTGGGTAGTGGTTATCTAAGCGATGTTGGATTTGCGGATTTGAGGTATGGAATCATCTCTCTTGTGTTCTGTTCTTAATTTTTTCATTGTCCTATTAATGGTTTTTTTATTTTACTGTGCTTTTGTTAGATGCCACTTGAATTTTAATTGTGTCTTTATTTGGCAACTTTGACAATGATTTAAGGAAGGCTTGTGGAGTAATATTAAGTGGTTATGGTTGTAGTAGCTGCAGTCCAGTAGGATCTGATTCGCCTGAACGCTAGGACTTAGTGCTTTGTTTCAGATCTGTGGTTAATTTCTAATTGATTTTGTCTAATCTTTTTTTTTTTTTTGGAGTAATAAGGTCTTCATAGTTGCGAGGGCATAACTTTTGCCTCAATGTTCCATTGTTCCTTATCTGAGTGTTACTACTTTCAGTCTTTAAGTTTCGGAAGCTCCTACCCATTCATTTTCATCATATTTTGCCTGAACTATGAAGACCTTATTACTCGCCTCCCGGCTTTTTTATACTAGTTAACTAGTTTTATTTTTAAGATAGTGAAATTATTGCTTCTAATCTTCAATCACTTAATACTGTGTTGTGCGGTCAGATAAGGTTAGACTTCTATTTTTAGTCATTGAGCGTTCACTAGTGGAAAATAGTGATGTGCTTATATATCTTAGTTCTGAGAGTGGCTGTTTCTATCACAATATTTAACCCCTAATATCCCGCTTATAAGCATCATCACTTCTTTGTTTTAAACAAATTTCTGTTGTGCCACCTTTTGGAATGTTGATCCATCTTATTTTTTATCATGTTTCTCAGGCCTCTGCTCTTATCATCATTGAATGATCTGTTTGTTTTTTTCAATAATTAAAAAAATATGTTGGATATAATGGGTGCTAAACTTATATTGTTCTTCCTATTCCCGAGGAGTGAGTGCAGCAAGCCTATGCAGCTTGGAGTGAACTTTGCTAGTGGTGGATATATGCTGGTGTCTATGCTGTTGTTTCTCATTCTGCTGACAACCTTATTTCTTTACTCAATAATGCCAAGGGAGCTACAGTGGGTGATGTAAGTGTTAACAATAAGGAGGTTCACCGATATTTCCTCACTGGATGGTGGGAAATAATAATTCTTTTGGCTCTTTTTATTCATGACTATCTTAAACTTCTAATAGGTCTGGGTAATTCTATTAAGAAGGATGGTTTTGTATTCATCCTATTGAGAACTCTTTAAAAAAATACTCAAGTTACATGATTGGGAACAAGATATGATACATGATATTGGGGATTATACTTTGGTTAGTTCTTACTAGCGTTGTTGTTGTTTAATATAAAAGATAACGTTTTTTTATTAATGTATTATGCTTGCTGCTGTATAGCTTGACGCAAGATATGATAATGATATTGGGGATTATATACTTTGGTTAGTTTTTATTAGTGCTGTTGTTGTTTAAGATAAAAGATAACCTTTTTTATTAATGTATTGTGCTGGCTGCTGTATAGCTTGACGCTTGTTGTTGCTGTACAGCATCAGTAAGCTCTACTTTTTTTAAAAAAAATATAATTGGCAAATGCTCCGGTTGTTTAGGGAAAACCGAAGCATTTGTACTACAAATGCTCCGGTTTTCCCTTAATAACCGGAGCATTTGATAGTCATATGCTCCGGTTTCCAAAAACAACCGGAGCATTTGAGACAACAAATGCTCCGGTGTCAACCGAAGCATTTGTAAAATGCTCAAATGCTCGTATGACGTCTGCTACGCGTAAAATACGGAGCATTTGTGGGCTTTTTAACCGGAGCATTTGAGCTTTTTTCCACTAGTGGAAGCGGCGATAAAACCCCGCATGACCAAGAAAGCCTCGCACTCCTTTGACATTCACAGGAGTGGGTAATTGCTCAATCACTTGAATTTTTGCTTTATCCACCTGGATGCCACGTTCAGAAATAATATGACCAAGTACCACTCCTTCAGTAACCATGAAGTGGCACTTCTCCCAGTTCAGTACAAGATTGACATCTTCACATCTTTTCAAAACTTCAGCCAAATTTATCAAACATGCATGAAAATCAATTCCATACACGCTAAAGTCATCCATAAACACTTCCATAATTGACTCAATGAACTCTGAACAGATGGCCATCATACAACGTTGGAAGGTGGCGGGGGCATTGCATAGTCCAATTAGCATCTTTCGATAGGCTAAGGTACCATAAGGGCATGTAAAGGTGGTCTTAACCTGATCGTCTGGATGGATAGGTATTTGGAAGAAACCTGAATAGCCATCTAGATAACAAAAATAAGAGTGACAAGCTAGCATTTCCAACATTTGATCAATGAAGGGGAGGGGAAACTGATCTTTCTTGGTGGCAACATTTAATTTCCAATAGTCAATACACATACGCCAACCAGTTACTACTCTTCTAGCAATTAATTCATTTTTCTCATTTTTGACCACAGTAGTACCTCCCATTTTAGGAACCACTTGAAATGGACTCACCCACTTAGAGTCAGCAATGGGGTAGATGATTCCAGCATCAAGCAACTTCATAACCTCTTTCTTGACCACTTCCTGCATAATGGGGTTCAAACGACGTTGGCCTTGTATACTAGGACGATGATCATCCAAAAAATTACCGAGCTGGCGATCAACCTTATTCTTCAATAGGCGATTGGGGAACGGTACCTTGATCACAGGAGTGGTAGATGGAACTTTTTCAGCTATTGTCTACTTCTCTGCATTGCTGGCCTCCTTAGGAGCTGTGGAATTTTTAGTGATAGCTTCATTCTTTTCTGGCTCAACCGGATCATCCTTAGGCATCTCTGGACCATCATACTACAGTCCACTCCTAAGAGTGATGGCGTTGGCAGTATCTCTTGGTTGCATTGGTTGTGAAGGTAATGACCCAGGTGGCCTAATAGTAGAATAACTAGCCAACTGAGCTAGTTGAGTCTCCAACATCTTGTTATGTGTACCCAGATTTTCCAGCTGAGCTTTTGTGAATGCTTGAAGAGCATTAAAACCTTTTTGCATCTGAAACATCATGTTCTTCAACTTTGTCATGGCTGGGTCAGCAGTAGAAGCAGGTTGTTGTGGAGCTTGATTTCTCTGGAAGCTAGGAGGAGCTTGTTGTTGAGGTTGATATTGTTGAACCTCATTTTGAGGTCAATATGGTTGTTGAGGTTGAGGATTCAACACATTATTGCTCCTAAATGAGAGGTTTGGATGATTTCTCAACCCTGGGTTGTAAGTGTTAGAATATAGGTTGAACTGACCCCTTGGTTGTGACTGAAAAGCATTGATTGCCTCACAGTTGCCCCCTACATTAGAAGACAGGAGCGCAGGGAACTCTTGAGAGTTGTGCCCAGGTATCCCACAAGCATCACAAATGAAAGCATGGTATTTAGAAGCACTGGCCATCGCGTTAACACTCTTGTGGTAGGGGTCATTACCTAGCTTCAAAGAATTGATCTTCTGGGTTAGAGCAACTAGTTGCCCGGACAGTAAAGAAATGGCCTCAACATCATGTTTACCTCCCTTTTTCATAAAGGAACGAATAGTAGATGCTTGATTAGAAGTTCATACCCTTCATCAATGGCCTTACCATGAAGAACCCTTCCATCAATTACCCGCCTTTTATCTCTAGTGTAGAAAATCTGACACAAATACCACTGGTCCAAACCATGATGAGGATAAAGGCGCTGCAGATCCTTGAACCTCTCCAAGCTTCATACAATGACTCGCCAGGATCTTGGGTAAAAGTTACTATGGCATGACGCATATCTGCAGTCTTTTGGTAAGGGTACCACTTGATGAGAAAGATCTTTGATAGTTCTGCCCAGGTGGTGATGGTGGAAGACAACTTATTATACCAAAATAGAGCTTTGTCGCGCAAAGAGAAGCCAAATAAGATGAGTTTTATCTCATCAGCCGTAACACCAGCTTGTTTCTGGGTAGCACAACATTGTAAAAACCGTTGCAGGTGCTGATTTGGGTCTTCAGATGGTAACCCAGCAAACTGATTATTCTAAATCATATTCAGAACATGAGACTTGATTTCAAAATTCGTAGCAGCAATGGTAGGCATCCGGACCCCAGTGGGTACATTATCAGGAGATGGTTGTGCATAATCCCTGAAGGTTGGTTTAACTTCGTCACCCATTTTAAGAGTAATAGGTGAGACAGGGAATTCTTGTTGTGGGGAAGATGGTGGAGAAGGTGTCTTTTGGGAGGGTGTCCCCGCATACAACTTTGCTTGCTTAGTTTTCTGTCTAAGTCTACAAGCGTTCTTTTCAATCTCCGGATCAAATGGAATGAGATTTGGCGATTTCAATTTCCTGCTCATACACCAAAAACACTAAAACAAACGTGAGATGCTCCAAAGAACAAGTGTTCTTCATAGTAGGTTAGTGTAATACTATAATTCAGACAAAATAAAAATAAACCGTCTCCCCAGCAACGGCGCCACAATTTGACAGGCTAAAGTTGTATCACCTAATCAAAAATAACCTAAGGTCCACTAACTAGTAGTGTAACACGCCGTAATTTTCACCCTTTTATTTTTGGTGTTTGTTTACATTAAAATGATATTTTTCGTAAAAATAAATAATTTAATATTTAGATTATTTTGGAACATGTTGTGAAAATGTGTATATATATTTATATGTTGTGATATATTTATATATATTTATTTTAAGTTGTTAGTTATTTATTTTAAAGGTTATATTAGTTTCGTTATTTGTTTAGGCGTTTAGGATGCAGTTTTGTCGCGTAGCGTTTTTGTAACGTTGTTGGACCGACTTGGGATGATGAAATGGTACATCACGTGTGGCGTATCATGCTGGCCGAAAATTAGCAATTTTGGAGTGGAGGATGAAGAGTTTCGGTGCTTATTAAGCTAATCTTTGGATTTCTTGTAACCCCCTATTTAATTCCCCATTAACCCACCTTTATAATCACCCTTTAAACCATTGCTTAATGAGGTTATTATTCAGGTTTTTGCTGCATTTTAACCCCCATTTTCGCCCAACCCTTAGAGAGGAAGACAAAGAGTTCTTTTCTCTTCTCGGATTTTCGTCCATTTTTGCACACCTATTTTGTTTGCATCATATCTCCTTCGTTTCTTATCCGAATTGAACGTGTGAGTAGTCAAAATCCATCTACTCGGAAAGATCTTGCTCGTGGTACAATTTTTTTTTGAAGAAAGGGAAAGATACGACTGCAAATCAGACGAGTCATCCGGTTTTTGTTCTTTGTCACACCTTCACGAAAATAACCGTATCCGGAGATCTAACCGTTGGATCGTCCTCAAATTTGGATAGGACGTTTATAACATCTTGTTCTTCACTTTTACTTGAGAGATTTAGAATCTGATCTTTATATCACCGGGAATCATGGTCGGAACAGAGCAGTACGAAATAAGAGTTTTCAACGTTCGAGAAGAAAACGCCTAGTGACTTGTTGCTACAATTATCATTCGTTGTGCTTTGGGGTTAGAAGAGGAATTGAATTATATGCGTAACTCTTAACTATCTCTTTAGACTCAGCTCTCCTCCCGGCGTTCCAGGTAACTAGTAGTTATCTTAGAACGATAGAGATTAGAGTATTTTTCGGTATTAGATTATTACGCAAGGAAATTGCTTAAAATACTTTTTGTATGAAATTATTGATGAAATTATACTAATGTTCTTGATGTATGCTGTGTGAATATTATGTGCGGCAAAATAATTTTCGTTTGATTTTTACTATTTATTTGATTTATTTGGTAATTTATGCGTTTATGGCTTATTTGCAAAATAAATAGTGAACGAATATTTTTAGTGAAGCATGTTATATGTTTTATATGTATTTTATGCCTTGGAATAATTTTTTTCTACTGTTTACAAGTTTATTTAATTGGTTTATCTGTTTTTACATTTTCGTGTATGTCAGTATATAAATCGTGAAAATTATTTCTGGAGGCCGAAAAATTCATTTCTTTGCATATTATGTATTACTGTGAGTTTATGCATGTTACGTGAATTTTTGGTAATTTTTGGGGGTTTATTTCTATTTTTAATTATTATATTGGCTTTATTGAGTATTCTGTAAATTAATGTTTAAAAATACTTATAGAGTCCGAAAATTATAAATAAAATTTGTACCATATCAGTGGGGCCATAATGGTCGTAAGATAATTTTTTTCTTATTTTACTGATCGTACTTATTAGTTTAATAATTATTATCGTATTTTTATTGTGAATTTGAGGATATTCTTTTTAATTATTTGAGAGCTTGTTAATCAGAAATAATTTGTGATCTTTTATGTTCTTGGATGCTGGTATTTAGTAGGTTGTTGTAAGTATTATTGGTATCATTATGTTTATGTTTGATTTATGTAAAAATGATTAATTGTGTACTATTCATTTATTTAATAAGCCTTGGAGTTAATTGGTGATGCATTTCTGATTGATACGTAAGCCGATAGACTGACCTGGAGATTGCGATCTGACAAACCTTAGGAAGTGAATTGCGATTCACTAGCGTTCGGTTTCTGACTCAATCACTTGTTTTACCTATACTTTTATTTTTATAAAAGTACTCTTGAGATGATTTATTTATTTTTATCCAATTCACTTGCTATTTATTATTCATTTGCGTTATTTGTGAGTTATATGGAAGTGGATGCATATTGTAGTTGACTTGACTTTATTCTTTCCTTTCTTACTAATCTATGTCTGGAATAGACTTTGATTTCTTTTGTTCTGGGAGAACTGCTAGTTACTCCCCACCCATTGTGGATGTTGTTGTATATTTTGCAGGTTTTGTTGATGTGAATCTTCTTTGGTTTTGGCTCGGGTTGAGATGCGAGAATGAAATGATAGTTGTTTTAGGCCTAGACTGCTATAGTTAGACTTTTCTCATTTGGAATACTCTGAATTAGTTATTTATTGATATTATTTATTTAAGTTGGTCTCTTAACATAGTTATTTAAATACCTTTGTATTAGAAGTGGCATTCCCAGAAGACGATGTTTCCGCCATCGTCCTATAATACTATTATTTTTTCTTTCTTTTTCCGCTTTGAAATTCTGGGGTGTTACAAGTAGTCAGGGAAGTCAGGATCGAATCCACAAGGAGAAAGTTATACTATTGTATCTGAATTCTAATATTATACTAACTAAATCAGATGAAAATGGTTGTGTGACTAAACTAAGCAAATAACATAACTAAACACGAGGGAATAAATCAATTAATAAAGAACTAGGACTATGGATCACTATGCATACAATTCGGGAAATCAGGGACGAATAACGACCACCTAATAAGTCAATTTATCTAGGGCACATGTAATTTCTCTTGAACATTACCTCCCTCAAAGATCACCTAGCCGCTCTCGCATGGTCAAGGATCACTTTGCCTAATGATTGAAAGCCTATACGGTATCTCTCTTCTCGAAGCAGATTCAGTATTGCGTAGAAATACAAATCAGGCCTAATTTATAAATCTAGCATGAATGATTCAACCACAGGAAACAATTGAAATAAAAGGTAATTATACAAATCTATCAATCCCTCATTGCATACATAGATCCCCACAATCCTAGTTTTAAAACTACTCACTCATGTTTATGAAAATAATAACAAAATCAATACAAAAATTCATACTTTGAATCATTGCAAATAACTAAGGAATTAATCTAATCAACAATATAGAAAGCAATGAAGAAGATTACCAAACTGAAGAACTATATTGAAATGCGAATAATCCAAAGGTTCGATCTTGAATCCAAAATGAAAAGTAGTAAACTATGGTTCTTGAATAACTCTCTAGAGAAAAGTATGAAAGATAAGGGCTAAAACCAAGATGAATAAAAGATATTCTGATTTGGCTATTTATACTAAACCTAGAACAATTAGGAAAAGTATTATAAAAATAGCCAGGAAATCATTAAATGAGCATGTCAGGTTAACCACCCGATTGGGCCAAGCATGCCCGATGAAATCGGGCTCAATAAACGCATCACCCCCCAAAATGACCAGCGCCCGATGCAATCGGGCTAGACCCGCCGGATGTCATCGGCCCGCCTAACTGTCCTCAGCAGCGCACACAACAGCACTCTTAAGCACGCCCGATGGGGTCGGGCCGAACCGCCCGATCGGTCTTCAACAGCGAATAACGACAGGGCGAAAGCACCCGATCGGGCCTGCAATTAAACTGATTGTTGTCTCTCGTGGGCGCCCGATGGGACCGGGCATAGCCACTTTTCTTCGTTCTTGCCTCCAAGTGCCAAGTCTTCAACTCTTCTTTTGCTCAAGGGTCCCGAAAAGTGTCATCGGGACCTTGGAACTTAGCATCAAACCTCTCCAATCCAGTGTAGTGGTCGTATAATAGTAGAAAATAGGGAAATAATTCCCTAAAACCTGCAATTCGACACAAAACAGAAAACCACGACTAGATGGAGAAAGTTAGCACAAAATGGCTCCTAAGAGCACCATTGACATTCTTTTTAGCTTATAAGTAGGGGAGAAAACTCTATATAAAACCATAATATCACACTTTTTTATTCCCCTGTAATATGCAATAGTAATTCTAATCCAAGAATACAATTTTCTTTGATTTGACTATTCCTTCAGCAGAATCGAACTCAAAAGCAACTTAGCAATCCTTAAGGGTTATGGCCCTCATGGTCTTCCCCTAATAGTGGAAGAAGGGAGGTGAGTTGATACTCAACTTTCTCTCTCGTGCCTTTCCGATACCTCCCCTTCCCTTTCTCCGATCATAAAGCATTTTAATCTCTATATTTGTCTTTCATCTTCCTTAACTGGATAAGTTAAGAGAGCACGAGCCGCAGGAAAGCAAGAAGAGTTCTTCTTTGACTATCTTAAGCGCTCAACGCATTTCTTTAGACAAAGACTCCATTTTTTCCTCTTTTTCGATAGTAAGGGAGTAAATAGGTTTGGATACCGTTCTTAAAGAAAGGGGATATAGGCCTATATATGCGCACACTTATGAAAAGAGAAAAAGAAGAAGAAAAGCATCAGTTAATTCTATCTTAATTCAATTTTTGAAGAATTAATTCTAATTAGTTGACCAAAATTAGTGAGCATCAATTGCCAATTTGCCACCAGCTTTTAAAAAGTAACAAGTTGAGTTTAGCAAAAGACAATTTGAATGCCTAAATCTATTTCAAAAGAAAACTTTATGCGAAAGCCATAAGCTAACAATTTGCCATGTAAGATCAATATGAAGAACGAAATCCAACAATCACGAAACCTTATTTTGATTAAACTCACCATTTGAATGAGAGCTTAGAGAATTTGAGATTTCTTGACCATTGCTGGCTTCTATGATAAACTCAAGATCTTCTATCTAGTTTTAGTAGAGCTCCATTTTCACCAGTGTCTTCTGTTCGGGCCCAATAATGTTTGGGCCCAATATATCCTTGGGCCCCCCGATCCATGGTTAAATTATGGTATTGCCCCGGCAAGCTTGGCCAATTGGTCTACCTAGAAGCACGGCCTAGCTCAAGTACTAGTCAGGCCTGATGGTCAATCTTCACGCTTTCCTAACGCATATAAATAGGGGACAATCCCTCATTTATGGAGGTAATTAATTCTAAACCCGCTACCATATACTGAGCCTTTGTGTTCCATACTGACTTGAGCGTCGGAGGGGTGATCCCGGGAACACCCTCGGGGTAGTCTAACTCTCATTTTTGCAGGTTCTGTGGCACCCTTGGAGCATCTGGCTGACCTCAATCCACCCTTGTCTACTCCCACTAATCCTATAAGTTTTTTACCCGAAATAGGTTGGCGCCGCCAGTGGGGATAGCCAAACTAAAAGTGATGGCCAATGCTCGCAGAACATGCTGAGCCGACAACTCTCGAATGCGGCACCTCGAGGAGGAACTACTCCTCTCGAGATAGCCGACGAAACTGCAAGGGACCCTCGTAGAGCCCCCATACTTTCAGAAAGAAACCCGCACATCCTGGATGAGATCGGGCCTCGAGAAGCAGCTAGTGTTGTTAACCCTGGACAACCCCAAGAAAGGATTGTACTCCCTCGTATTGAGGCCCCTCGATATGAACAACCAAGTCCTAACCCTGTCACTTAACAGGATCTCTAGCAACTGGCAGAACGACTCAACGATAACCTCGAGTGAAGCCTGAGGGCCCTTGTATACAGCCTCCAGAATGGGGGCAAAGGCGCGTCTAATAGACCTCCTATCCCTCGAATTGTCCCGGGACATAATCGTCAAAACCCACAGCCCAACACACAAGCACCCCAGATCTCGACTCGAGCTCCCCACGTCTCCACTCGAGCTCCAACTGGCAGAGGGGACGCCCAACACATCATCAACGAGCGATCCCTCATAAATGGTACCCGAGATGCACGGAATGTCTTGAATGAGCGACGGGCACGCTCGAGACAGGAGGGAGAGGCGGGCCCTGACTCTAGCAGGGGACGAGGTGGCCCTCGACAGCAAGAGCGAGACAATAGGAGATACGAGGAAGAGGAATCCAGCACCTCTGGCCCTAGTGAGCGATCTAATGCCCACTTTGGTAACTTAGGCTTTATCACGCCCTTCAGTGAGGCAATTATACGGACTCCCAACCTGCGAAAAGTTAAAGTTCCCCTAATCGAACATTATGGAGGAACCATTGATCCTATCGACCACCTCGCAGCTTTCAAAGCACAAATGAGTGTGCAGACAGAAAGCGAAGCTGCGTGGTGCAGATTTTTCCCCACAACACTAAGAGACTAGCTCTCACTTGGTTCACCGAGCTTCCCCCTGGAAGTATCTCGGACTTTGCCTCTCTCTAAGCAGCTTTCAAACATAACTTCATAGCAGGGCGAAGAGACTAAAAGACTAGTATTCATTTGATGTCCATCAAACAACAGAGGAACGAAGAAATAGCAGACTACATCAAGATTTTTAACGAGGAATCCTTGAAGGTCTCGGACCTACAAGATAGTGTGGCGTTCACTGCACTTATGTTAGGCCTATATCCCTCGAGCATGTTTAAGTTGAAGTTGGCTAAGAGTGAGGCATCAACCTTCTCCGAGGCAATGAGCCTCGCGCAGAAGTTCATACAGGCTTCTGACATCTGCAAGACCCACGAGGAACCTAACAAGAGATAGACAGATCACCCCACTCGAGGCGACACCTCCCGAGATGTCTCACGAAGGGAGCGAGACAAAAAGCCTTTCGTGGACGACAAAGGGTATGACCCTCATTAAAACCTCAACAAAAGAGAGATATACCTTGATATCAAGGATTAGTTCACTCTATCGAAGTCCACCCCCATAAAAACATCTGTCAGTCAGAGGGATAAGAAACTTTGGTGCGAGTATCACCATGATTGTGGTCACACAACTCGCGATTGTCGGGAACTCAAACTAGCAGTAGACAAGTTGGCAGATGAAGGGAAGCTGAATTGATATCTGAAGACTCCCGCAGAAAAGAAAAAAGAACCTCAGGGGGAGAAAGAGTCTAGAAGTGATGAAACAGCAGGGTTCGTCAATGTCATTGCTGGAGGGTATGCTTTGGGTGGCCTAACCGGCCTCTCTCGAAAGAAACATCTTTACACCCTGAAACACGGGACAACAGATGACCAGATTGGCAGATTAGCAGCCTGCCCCACCATGACCTTCAAAGACAGTCATCGACCCATATAGACCCCTCCACGAAGACCCTTTTGTCGTTGTAGACACGAAAAAATTTATTAGTGTTCTATATTAAAATATGTTAATTATCATTGAGCTAAAATAAATATCATTAGCCCAATTTAATTAATTTAGCCCACTCAAATAAGACATCCAAATTAAATTAAACAAATATAATTTGGGTTCTAAAATATTTGGGCCAGTCCATATCACTAGTCCAAATAAGATGGCTAAATGACAAAGGTAACGAAGACTTCCAAGTCATTAACGGGCCCAAGGCCATAAACTACCAAGTCCATGGAGGGATATCCATTTCCTATAAATAGACCTTTTCTCCTTCAGTTGAGGGGACAAGAAAATCATTATTCTCAAGAGCTCATAAAATTCTCTTGGAATTCTCTCAGCAAATAGTCAACAAGCACATAAAATCTATGCCGACTGTTCAAATACACTCAAAAAAATTCGATTGAGATTCAAGCTTTTGTCAGCCTTCATTCGAATACACTCAAACAAAACTCAAACTCAAGTTGACGTTGACAAAACGTCATCCCACACTCAAACTCAGGTTGACGTTGACAAAACGTCATCCCACACTCAAACTCAGGTTGACATTGACAAAACGTCATCCCACCCTCAAACTTAGGTTAACGTTGACAAAGCGTTAGTCTACACTCAGCTCCATGTCGACATCAACACGTGTCATTCTCTAACTACAGAACAGAATCAGAGGACTTAGTTTATTTTTATTATAAATTGTTGACAGAGATTGTACTCAATACATTTATTGAAATAAAAAAAAATTGTTACTTTGTTTCTTGTCTTATTATTTTGACTCGAAATTTGTGTATACAAATTTTGGCACGCTCGGTGGGACTATCTCTACCTCTCATCTCTGTTTCATTATCAACAACTAATCAGAGAAATGGCATCGAGGAAGAACATTTTTCGATCTGCTGAAAACGTTGCTGACACCCCGCGAAAATCTATAACGTTAGGTGACTTTATGGAAGACATGAGTCTTGGTTTTCACTCCAAAAGAAAGAAGAAAGATGTTGTCACTTCTTCTGTTATGGTGACCTCAGTTAAAACAGTTGAGGACTCGCTGAAATGAACATCTTACTCCAGAAATTGATGAAGGACGGAGAGGATAAGGATGCTCATATCAGACTCCAAAATGAGCAAATTGCTGCCCTCAATGAGAAACTTAGTAGAATCCCAGGTGACGCATCATCAAGCCAAGGTGGTGATGAAAACGAAGACAAGAGGGTGACAACCCTCACCGTCCACCAACAACTCGACAACTCGAATTGTTGATAGCTCGTGCTGTCAAGAATCAACTTGGGGAAAGCTCTCAAGGAAGTCATCACTATGCAAAGCCTTATACCAAGAGAATTGATAAGTTGCAGATGCCTTTTGGCTACCATCCCCCAAAATTTCAACAATTCGATGGGAAAGGAAATCCTAAGCAACACATTGCTCACTTTGTAGAAACATGCAACAATGCTGGTACCACAGACGATTTCATCGTCAAACAATTTGTACATTCTCTTAAAGGGATGGCCTTTGATTGGTACACAGATCTACCCTCATAATTCATCAATAGTTGGGATCAAATGGAGGAAGAGTTTCTAAACTGATTCTATAGCACTCGACGTATTGTCAGCATGGTTGATTAAGACTCGCCAATGGAATGATGAGCCCGTCATTGACTACATTAATCGTTAGCGTGCTTTGAGCTTGCAATGTAAAGATAATTTGTCAAAAACTTCTGCAATCGAAATGTGCATCCAAGGCATGCATTGGGATTTGACCTGCATCTTGCAAGGGATCAAACCCAAAACATTTCACGAACTAGCAAGTAAAGAGCACGACATGGAGCTTACAATCGCTTGTCATGAGAATGAATTAGACTCATATGACGCATCAATGGAGGATCCGTCGACGCCGTGATTGTGAAAATTATTCTAAGTGAAAGTTCTAGGGGGCCTGGAAACAAAACCTCATGGATACAAACAAAAGAAATCCTCCTAAGCAAGAGGGTAAACTGCAAGTCAAAAATTCTAACTCCTAAGCAAGAGTATAAGCTGCATACCAAACAACAACAATAACAAAATTCTAACTCCTAAGCAAAATTTTAAGCTACACACACACAAAAAAATGCAATACTCCTGGCCCGCAAGAGTCTAAACTGTGAACGGCGAAACAAAAAATTTGCAGTCATTGTAGCACTCCTGATCAACAAGAGCAATGTAGGAGTGTAATCATCATTGAATTCTTTAATGAAAACCATCCTGAAAAAAATATAAAGGAATGAGTAATAAAGAATAGAAAAAATAAAAAGTCAAATGTCTCGATTACATGATCGTCGCCGACGACTTTCCTCGGATATGCTCCAAAAGTGTCATCTTTAATTGCTAGGTTCAGCACGATTAGCAACTGACCTAACAACTCCGATGGGTTCATCATTGACCCATCGCGATGAACACTTATGTACTGGATTTGATTGTCTTCAAACGCACTTCCAAAAATGCCATCTTTAATTGCTAGGTTCAGCACGACTAGCAACTGACCTAACAACTCCAATGGGTCATCACTGACCCATCGCGATGAACACTTATGTAGTGGACTTGATTGTCTTCAAACGCACTTCCAAAAGTGTCATCTTTAATTGTTAGGTTCAGCACAATTAGCAACTGACGTAACAACTCCGATGGGTCATCACTGACCCATCGTGATGGACACTTATGTAGTGGACTTGATTATCTTTAAACACACTTCCAAAAGTGTCATCTTTAATTACTAGGTTCAGCACAATTAGCAACTGACCTAACAACTCCTATGGGTCATCACTGACCCATCACGATGAACACTTAAGTAGTGGACTTGATTGTCTTCCGAGGGCAAATTTCATAAAGAAAAAAAATTCACCTGCAAGACATCACATACAACACTTGCACAACAAAAAAATATTGTAAAAAAAAGGGACTTAACGGGGTGTAACAAAAATCATCACCTCACTAGTGTTGAGCTTTTGACGGGCTTTAAAGATAGCCAATAAGTTCACTATCTCAAAAAATCTAATGAGCTGCAAGTTAAACAAAGTATGTCAAAATCTAATTCGATAAAGAAAAGGGGTACTGAAATTTGACTCACCAAATTTTAAGAGTCATTGATGCGTGGTTGTTACATATTAAGAATACACTAAGCAGATTCTTAACTCTACGTGCAATCAGGTAAAAAAAAAAAAAAAAGAATTTAACAAGATACTAAAAAGAAAAGGTGCCATGTCAAACTGTAGTTGTTGACTCAGTAATTATAGAAAACAAACAAAGAAGCTTAATGTAAACAAAAGAAAGGGTGAGCACTATCATGAATTCATGATATCATATGAAATTGGGTAGATTTGTCCATCAATCATTGATGGTATTATGCGTGTAAGAGGAGCAAGACAAAGAAAATTAAAACGTCAGCTCTTGTTTCCTTATTGAATTACTTAACGTGTTTGGTGCTGAAGATTTGGGGTTAGTTCGTCTCTACTGCAAAGAAAAAACTTAGGCACTTATCTTGTGAGATGTTCGCATACGATGAAGCCAAAATATTGCATAAGATAATAAAAGAATAACACATATGACATGGTTATAATCATGATGCCAAATCGAAGTAATACAATCCCAGTATGAATGCCAGATTGATTAAAACAAAAACAAAAACAAAAACAAAAAGCTCATGGTGGGGAGAATACTCAAAAACCAGATGTAGCTTGTGAAGGAATATGTCCTTAGACATCCCAACAATTACTAAATATTAATAGGAATTATATTGCGAAGATAATAAAGTTAATTATTTTAGTAATCGTATTTTCTTGATGGAGAATAAATATGATTAATAGGACAATATTGATTGGGCATATAACTAAAATATATTAATCCTATGAGGTCGGACTTTATAGTACAAGTTGGACAAAGCAATCCAAATCCATTTAGGATTAGGATTGGGCTGGTCCTAAGGGGAATAGGAGGAGAATTAGTTCCCCTAACTAGCCTTTGACTCTTCTATTATATATAGGATATAATATTAGGGTTTAGGTGATCAATTTATTAATCAGTTTCTTTTCACAAGAAAGAAAGAGAGCAAGTGAAACCCTAAACTATTCCCTCTAACCGGCGCCTATACCACCTAAAAGCAAGAGATTTCTTCTCTTCTGTTCTAGCAAATGTTGGTGTCCAACTGATGCTCGTGGACTGATTGGAGGAGCAACGCTCTCATATCTTTGAAGCTTGCATACAACAGGAAAATCACGCTACAAAGGTTTTGTATCTATTCCTGTTGAATGATTCATGTGTTTGATTATGTTTGCGATCCTATGATAGATGTTAGGAAATTGTATCCTGAAATTCCGCTATATGCATCTATATGTTCCTACAGTGGTATCAGTTTTGCATAATTCATAATATTCATATGATCCTGTGATTGTATGTAAAATTATTATTTTTATTCAATTAAGGGAGGATTTATTAATGGCTTAAATTTGCATAAGTGATATTTGATATTAATTGATTGAAATTGTAAATAATTGATTTTTTTTTGTGATTTATGCTCAAATAATTTTATAAAGTTCTGATTTTTTATATTATGGACGAAATAAATTGGTTAATTCACTCCAAAATTTACAGATTTTTATAAGTATATTTGTTAAATTTAAATTATTTAGTGCTTAATTTGATTAATCATTGAAATAATTTGCTAACAATTAAAGATTTGATTTTAATTTCTTAAATAAATCTAATGTTCATCATCCACATAGATCTAACATATTATGATATCTAGAAATAATTTTCGAATTTTCCCCACTAATTTTCGGATTTTTATCATATTATTAATGAATTTTGGTTAAATTTTATGTTTAATTTGATTATTAATAAATTTTAAGGTTAACAATTAAAATATTTGATTTTATTTGTTGTGATAATTCAGTAGATCACCCTAAAAGTATTTTTGAATTTTTCAGAATTTAATTGTTAATTTTCTGAATATTTGGATATAATTTGAATTTTTGCCGTAATTTTGAATTTTTGTTAGATTTAATGTTTAATGAAGATTAAGAATTCAAAATCTAATATTAACCAAACCTAAAAATTTGTTTGATTATGTTAAGTGATTCAAAATTTTCTACCCTAATTTTCGAATTATAAAACTTAATTAAATCCTTAATCTTAGTTGAATAAAGATTAGTTTAATTATTATGTAATTATTACAAAAATTAAACAGGAAGCCAACTAAGGCTGGGTGGCCCCACCACTATCGGTGGAGCCAGGGTTGCTGGTAGAGGTATCGAAATTAGGCGGAAGGGGGCGGCACAGTTGGGGAAGGGTGGGCAGCGCGTGTGCGACGTGCGCAGCCCCTCGCGCGAGCTGCTGGCGCGCGTTCGTCGCGTTTGCTGCTGACGTGTGCTGGCGGCTGGCCTGGCCGGTGTTTTTTGGCGAATCTGCTAGAGACCCGTAGGTCAGTGGGGTGTGTGCAGTGTTGGTCGTGTGCTGGCATTACGTGATTGCTGGTGTTTTTCCTAACGAGGATTTTGCGTGAAATTTGTGGGTTGTTGTGGTTTGGCTGTGCTGCTAGTCAACGGTCAATAAGTCAACGACCCTAATAATTAAAAAAAAAATTAGGAAAATCTGATTTTCCAAAGTTGAGCGTAAATCCAAAAGTTTCCTATTTTGCAAATTTGTGAATAATAATGATTATTGCCATGTTTAAATGAGTAATTGAATTAAAATAATAAAGTTGCCTAAATAATTTTTCGCTTAAATTTGTTAAGTTCTATAATTAATATGGAAAGTTTTATTTGCTTATTCGTAAATAGTTTGTGTTTATTTTATTTTGATATTATAAATGCGTGAATGTTTAATGTAATATGTATGATATTATATTTTGCATGTTATGACTAGTATGGCCCAAATTAGAATATTAAATACGATCTGCGAATTGTTATATTTGAATGTAAATTAAATACAATCTGCGAATCGTTTGTATTTTTGTAACTTTAAATTTTCGTTATTTATTTAATTCAAATTATGTAATCAAGCATGATGATCCAAGGAGTTTCAAGGATGGTGATCCATGGATATTTAAGGGAAGATTCATGAAGATTAGTTATTTTCTTAAGTTTAAGGGCCATACTAGATCATTTTAATTAATGCTTTTATTAATTTCTTGCATTTATTGCATTTAAATGCTTGCTTCTAAGTTTGTTTGTGGTTAATTGATTCATACGTTCACTATTAATTGACCATATTAGTAAACTTAGGTCCCCAAAAGTGATATTGAGTTCTAATTGCTTTTCCAAACAACACCTATAACGCCTTAGATAGTGAGTAATAGGTTCTGCCAAAGCAGGGTGTTGCTCATTTTATCTGGGGATACTAGGGTAGGTTTTTGAAACTCACAAATTAATGTTTGGTTTAACTCAACAAAATCATCAAAAGACAAAGTTTTGGGTTTTGAAGCTAAAAGATAGGAGTCAACAAGGAGTTGTTAACCTGTCTACCAAGAATTATAATTAGTTATAAATTAGTAAAGTGTTTACTTACCTCATCTACTATAAATTGAAGGCAGGGCCAAAGTCCGTTTGATTGTAGTAGGAGGGAATCTTTGTTATTCTTTATTAAATGGGGGACTTTCATTTTGAATAAAGGGTAGTAGTTAATTAAAATTTGTTTAATTGCTGCTTTTGATAAACATTGATTGAATCTTGCTTTATTATTCTTTTGTTGTAGTTATCATGTCTGGTTCAAACAACAACAACACCCCGGTTTTAATTTGCGCTATTTACTCGAAAAGGACAAAATGAATGCATATAACTTCCTAGAATGAGAAATGGCTGTGAGAATCGTTCTCAGAGCCGAAGGAAGGGAAAATGTTCTTGACAATCCTCTCCCTGAAACCCTGCCAGAAAATGCTACTGCAGCTGAACGGAGAACAAGGCAAACCCTAGAGGCTAAATTTGTGCAAGTAACATGTTTGATGCTTGCTTGTATGGAATCATACGTTAAAAGCGTTTTAATGGTCTGGATGCCTACTCCATCCTCCAGCAGCTGAAAACTATGTTTCAGAAGAATGCTAGATTGGAGAGGTTTGAAGCTCACTGCAAGTTGTTGGAGTGCAAATTGGGCAAAGGAAAAACCCGTTGGTCCGCATGTGGTCAATATGATTGGACATTTTCAGATCATGGAAAAATTGGGTTTCCCTTACCCCCCCCCAAGAGCGGCAAGCGATATTGTGATCAAGTCCTTGCTTGAAACTTTTCAAAACTTTCGGTTGAATTTTTACATGCAAGGAGGGGAGGCTATCTTTATGCTAACTCATGCTGAAAGGAGCTTACCTGCTGAACCTGAACATAAGGATGTACTTATGGTTAGGAAAGACAAGCAATTTAAGAAGAAAGGGGCTCCTAATAAGAAGAACAAGGACAAGGTTGTTGCCACTGATGATACTTCTAATCCAAAATCCACTCCTAAGGCAAAAGTAGCAGCACTACATGAGTCCTACCACTGCCACAAGATTGGTCACTAGAAGAGGAACTGCTCCAAGTATCTAGAGGATAAGAAGACTGGCGCTTCGATTTCAGGTATTTATGTTATAGAGATTAACTTATCTACTTGTACATCATGGGTATTTGATATTGCATGTGGATCTCACATTATTTGTAATGTGCATGCACTAAAAAGAAGTAGAACGTTGAGCAAAGGAGAAATGGACCTCTGTGTGGGGCAATGGAGCATGAGTTGCTGCTTTGGCTGTGGGAGATTGTAGTCTACTTTTGCCTTCTTGTTTAGTATTAAAACTCCATAATTGTTATTATGTTCCAACTATTACCAAGAATATTGTTTCGATTCCGGTTTTGTATTCGGAAGGTTGTTCTGCTTATTTGAATGATTTATTCTATGTCTCAGCCAAGTTATCAAATGGTTTATGTGTGCTAGACTTAGAAACTCACATCTATAACATAGACAGCAAAAAACATAAAACAAATGATTCAAACCCTACATACCTATGGCATTGTCGATTAGGCCACATAAGTTCAAAGCATATTGAGAAGCTTCATAAAGATGGAATTATCAAATTATTTGATTTCAAATCATTTGAGACTTGTGAGTTTTGCTTGATGGGGAAAATGACAAAGTCTCCTTTCACAGGTTCAAGTGAAAGGGTCAATGACCTTTTAGCCCTCATACATACGAAAGTATGTGGACCTATGAGTAATTTGGCTAGGAGAGGGTACAGTTACTTTATTACTTTTACCGACGATGTGAGCAGATTTGGATTTATTTACCTCATGCGGCATAAGTCGTAATCCTTTGGCATAAGTCATAATCCTTTGAAAAATTTAAGGAATTCCGGAATGAAGTACAAAACCAACTTGGGAAGAAAATTAAGGCATTGTGCCGATAGTGGTGGTGAATATTTATCTCAAGAATTTGGTGATCATTTGAAGGATTATGGAATACTTTCACAATGGACTCCACCAGGAACACCACAGTTAAATGGCGTTTCTGAAAGGAGGAATCGAACTCTACTTGATATGGTTCGATCCATGATGAGTCTTGCTGATCTTCCTATTTCATTCTGGGGTTTTGCGCTTGAAACAGCGGCATTCACACTTAACAGAGCACCATCCAAAGAAGTGGAAAAGTCACCATATGAAATGTGGACTGAAAACATTCCAAAATTGTCTTTTCTAAGGATATGGGGTTGTGAAGCCTATGTAAAACGTTTACTCTCTGATAAGTTTTTACCCAAATTCGATAAATGTCTATTTGTGGGTTATCCAAAAGAGACTAAGGGATACTACTTCTACAACCAAAGCGAAAACAAAGTGTTTGTTGCTCGTAATGGTGTCATTCTAGAAAATGAGTTTATTTCCTGAAAAACAAGTGGGAGTAATGTGTATCTCGAAGAAATTCAAGATGAGCAACAAATGGATGAGGTTAGCACCTCATCAGAGGCGGCCAGACATGCAAATGCTCAAGAGGCAGTGCATTCAATTCACGTACCTCCTACCGTCCCACTTAGAGATACTCCATGCGAAGTCACTCAACCTAATGAGGTAAAAACTTCTTCTATTGTTCCCCAACGTAGGTCTAGTAGGACCATCATTCTGTCAAAGAAATATATTGATTTCCTTTTGACTGAAAGTTCTGAAATAACGATTTTAGAATCAGAAGAACCTGCTAGTTGCAAAGATGCTTTGGATAGTCAAGACTCCGAAAGATGGCTTGAGGCCATGAAATATGAAATGGATTCCATGTCTGAAAATCAAGTATGGGACTTGATTGATTTTCCTGATGGGGTCAAACACATTGGATGCAAATGGATTTTCAAGTTGAAAACAGAAAAGGATGGAAACATTAGTGTTTTCAAAGCAAGGTTGGTGGCGAAAGATTTCAAACAAATTCATGGTATTGACTATGATGAAACCTTCTCACCAGTAGCCATGCTGAAGTCCATTAGGATAAGCCTTGCGATTGCTGCTTTTCATGACTATAAAATATGACAGATGGATGTCAAAACCGCTTTCTTGAATGGGTTCTTGAAAGAGGATGTGTACATGACACAACCTCAAGGTTTTGAAGATCCAGAAAATCCAGGGAGGTTATGCAAGCTTAAAAAGTCCATTTATAGACTAAAGTAAGCATCAAGGTGTTGGAACCTCATATTTGATGAGGCAGTCAAGAAATTTGGCTTTCTCATAAATGAAGAGGAATCTTGTGTATAAAAGAAGTTAAGTGGGAGTAATATTACTTTTCTAGTCTTATATGTGGATGACATACTTCTCATAAGAAATGATAAAACCATGCTTGAGTCAGTCAAGGAATGGCTTAAAAATTGTTTTTCTAGGAGAGGCATAGTACATATTGGGAATAAAGATCTATAGAGATAGATCGAAAAGGCTGATTGGACTTAGTCAAGAGACTTATAGCAGGTTCTTGCAAGATTTTAGTTAGAAAACTCCAAAAGAGAATTCATTCCCATGCAACATGGCATAACACTTGGCAAGACTTAGAGTCCTTCGAGTCTTAATGAGGTCAAGCGTATGAGTAATGTTCCCTATGCTTCTGCAGTAGGATCCATTATGTATGCCATGATATGCACTCGACCGGATGTTGCATACGCTTTGAGTATATTTAGCAGATACCAGTCAAATCCAGGAAATGCGCACTGGATGGCAGCGAAAAACATCCTTAAGTACTTGCGAATGACTAAGGATAATTTTTTGGTTTATGTGGAGATGATGAGTTTGTTGTTACTGGATACACCGATGAAAGCTTCCCGAGTGACAACTATGATTTCCGATCCAACCTGGTTTCATATTTTGTCTCAATGGAAGAGCTATGAGCTGGAAGAGTTCAAAGCAAAGTACCATCACAGATTCTACAACTGATGTTGAGTACATTGTTGCAGCTGATGAGGCAAAGGAAGCTGTTTGGATCAAAAAGTTCATCAGTGAGCTTGGTGTGGTTCCTAGTATTTATAATGGCATTGAGTTGTATTGTGACAACAATGGTGCTATTGCTCAATCCAAGGAACCTAGATCGCACAAGAGATCCAGACATGTGCTCAAGAAATTCCATCTTATTCGAGAGATCGGTGGAAGAGAGGATGTGAAAGTAAGCAAGGCTCATACTGAGGATAATGTAGCAGATCCTTTGACTAAACCGCTTGCTCAACCTAAGCATGAGTGTCATACTAGGTCTATGGGGCTCAATCATATAGGAGAATGGCTTTAGGTTGTTTACTTCATGTTTACAATTGTAAAGACATTTATTATGCTTTAAATGTTTATCAATAAAAATTCATTTCTTATTTAATTGTTTGGTTTAGTATTAAATAAAATGTCCAAATAATTTGTGTTTTCAAATAGGATTATCGAAAACGTTTTGATAATGGAACCCTATAAAGTGAACTAAAATCACAATTTATTTAAGAGTTTTTTGCAGGGATATACCAGGATAATAGGGCATTTTGTGGGGATATACCTCACTAAATTTTTTTTTGTGAGGATATACCAACCTAAATTTAAGTTTTGTTAAAAGGTACCAAAAACACTATTTCCGGCGAGAAAGTCAAATTTCCGGCCAATGTCTCTCATTCTCAGGTATAGCCTCTTGGCTGACTCAACCCTCCCTCTAAGATACATTCCATGAATTGCAGCATTATAAAGAGACACATTAGCTGTTGACTCCTGCCAAAGGGATTAACATTAGTTTTTGAAGTTCAAACAGAATTTGACAAAAAGGTAGAGCAAAGACATTTCATAGATAGAAAAGAGAGTGGAAAGGTTAAAGGATTTGAAACATATAAGATGGACTATAGCTATCAACTTTTTAGACATTAGAGTTACAAGAAACAGTATGCCAGATCCTTTGACTCTGTTGGATCTTGCATGATATTTAAGATTCTTAATTAGATTGGATAAAACAAATTAAGATGCAAATTATAGTGCATGCGAACCCACATCTTAAATCATGCTAAAGATATAGCCAAGACTTTAAAAGCGGATATAAAGTCAACTTCAGAAACGTTTAAACTTACATTCAAGATGTCCTCCACTTCATCCCACAAATCTCCCCAAATGCAGCTTCTGATTAGTGACAAACGAGTGAAGGTGTCAGGGGCACATTTTTTTTATGAACCATGTGCTCATAAACTTGTAATGCAACTTTTGGCTTTCTAGCAACCTCACAAGCACTAATAACTATATTGTATGATTCAGTTGAAACCGATATTTCCAAATCTTCCATTTTCCAAAGAAACTTGAGAGCTTTATCCCAAAATCCAAGCCTCTGGCAACACATTGTTGTATATCTGTAAGTTTGGTTTGAAGCTCCCATCTCTCTGTATGTTATCAAAGAATCGAAGAGCATTCACATATTGATTAGCCCTTTAGAAAGCAGAAAGCAAGGCATTCCATGTGTATGAATCAGGATTCAGGTGTATGGCCCAAGAATCTTATACGCTCATAAACCTTAAATGCTTCTTTCAGGCTTCAGCTTACCAGCTTTCCCTAGTGAGTTTATCAAGGCATTACAAGAAATTAGATTTGGCTTCAATCCATAATTCAACATACTTTGGAACACACTTAAAGCCAAATCCCACTTCTCCTCTTTCAAATAAGCACCTATCAGAGCATGCATTGCATCATACCCAGGTTTTATTCCATTCTGAAGCATCTCAGCATAGGCATCAATAGCAATCTCGTATTGACCACATCGCACAAAGGTACAAACAAGTATACGATACGTAACTGCTGTCCCAATGTACCCATTTTCCTTCATAGCTTTCCAAAATTCAAACTGTTGTGACTCTAATTAAGTCAATGTTATTTTGATGATGATAAACGTTTTATGCTATAAAATGTATGTATGTAACACTGATCTAAGAAAGCTATCAAGATTGGATGTTCATGAAAGATCAAGAACTTGAAGATATGGAAGCTTAGATCTAGTTATGTTCTTAGTCATGTTTATGCAATGTAATTAACGTATTGGACCTTTGTGCTAAATTAGAAATATGAAATTAGGATGGTTAACTATTTTCTTAGAGTTAAGAACATAGGTAATTATATTAATTTCAAGTGTCTATATTTAAAGAATATAAAAAGGAGAGTTTTTAATTTCGAAAATTAGTTTTGAAAGGAAAATATTTATTGTAAAGATTTTCGGATAAAAAGTTTTATAAAAAGAAAAACTGATTTTTAAAGAAAACGATTTTGATAAAGATTTTTGGATAAAAATTGATTTAAAATCTGATTAATAGTTGGCATAAGATATGGAGGAATCCTTATCTTAAAAGGAAAAGAAAAAATCAGTTTTTATAAAAGATAAAATTGGATTTTGAATAGGAAAATAATTCTATCCCTTTATTTTAGGAATAAAAATTGTTCAAAAAGATAATACATCTTGGAGAAGGATTCTTATTCAGTTGATTGAATTATATAAGGGGTAGAAATCATTATAGCAAACCACGTTTTCAGATTTGGTGAGAATAAGATTTTGAGAGCTGAAAACGGACACCCACAACACAGTGTACGGCACAGAGTTCTAGTAAGTTAAGGTTTCTAAACAACGATTGTAACGATCCTCTATTTGCTTGAATAAGAAGCACGCTTATGAGGAATCTTTCTTTCTGTAATTCTTATATTATAGAGAGTAGCAACACTTAGGGTTAAGTGTTGGGGAGCACTACTAGAGTTAGTAGTGGGGGAATCGAATTGTATCAAGGGTTTGGTATTTTACGATTCAAATAATAAAAGAGTAGTTTGTGTGGACGTATACCTCAGAGGTGAGATCTCAGAGTAGCAACACTTACGGCCGGTTTGGTTAGATGTCATAAATGGTGGTAATGGTGATGCATTATAGTGTAAATTTGTAAAGGAAATCCCACATCATTACCCATGGTAATGCTACTTGATCCCAAAACATCCATTTTCTTCCTAAAATCTCATTACCATCCATTACCACTTGGGAAGGTGATATTGGATGATAATGAAAATTTATATAGGAAAACCCATATTTTGTGATGAAGTTTCATTACCATGGTTATTGACATGAGAACTTCTTTATAAATTTACACTAAATTACATTACCATTACCACCATTTAAGACCACTAACCAAACGGGCCGTTAGGGTTAAGTGTTGGGGAGCCACTTCATCTCTTTCCTCTAGGTAATATAACTTCACATCACCCTCTTTCGAGCCAACGGAAGACGATTAGAACTTCCATTGCCACAATCCAAATTTCGAAAAGACCCTTGTTTCTCTTCAACTTCATCCTCAATAAAAGGAGTTTCTCCTTGTTTAAACTAAGTCATGTTCAGCACTAGCAACCATGAGCTTAAAATTGACAAAATTTCGAATTCTTTCAGGTTTATCGAACGAACTAATATGGCATAATCTTGGTCCTAACCCATGAAAATTAATATTAATATCTGCAATTCTGGTATTGAATTGATGGAAATGAGTCTGTTTTTTAAGTTTTAGAGTGTTTGAATTCATATACACATAGTACTGAGCTCTACTATCCTGATTATGTAGACATGGACGGCAACAAAACCCAATTAATATTACAAATTTTCCCGGCAAGTTCGTCAATATATCAGCTACAATAACCATTATTTCCCACGAAAAAAAATTACAAAAGAAGGAAATAGGAAGACTAACCTTCAGTGAATTTCCACATAAATATGATTTAAGATTGGAGCTATGAGTTTAATGCAGCAGAAGGAGGAAGATAGAAAGAGAGTACGAGGTGATTGAATGAGTTTAGGGTCACTCAGACATTTTGATTTTATACCTATATTTTTGTTGATTATCAAGAAAAGTGGTATGTCTAATATAAAAAGTAATTATATTTATGAGTTTTTTTTTTGCTAGAAACAACCTTTTATAATCATTTTTTTTTTTTGAAAAACAACTTTTTAAATTTTTTTTTTTTTGCAACTTATAACATTAAACAAAAAAAAATTGCAAGATGAAACCTTTTCCGTTTTTCATCATTGACTGTTACCTTTTTTGCGTTGAATGTGAGTTAGTTTACTTCTATCATTGTTTTGATGGCTTAGGGGGTGAGAGAAATGAATTGTAAGAGAGATGGAAGTAAACCAACTCATATTCAACGCCATAAAGGTAATCGTCAATGACCGAAAAATGGAGAAGGTTTCATCCCACAAAAAAAAAAGTTGTTTAAGATTGTAAGTTGTAAAAAAAAAATTAAAAGGTTGTTTTTGACAAAAAAACTCTATATTTAATAAGTAAGGAATTATATTGGAACGATAACTAGTATCATAATAATATGCTTACAATCAGATCATATGTTTGGTTACTTTTTTGTATAAATATACTACGTTATGTAGTAAATATATTATTATTTTTGCTAAATATACCACTGGAAATTGTTTCGAATAAAAGATGTTTAAAATTAAATGATTCTGATTTAGGTATTTCTCTCACCCCTACCCACACATATATCTATTACTACTAGCTGACTACTATACTATTCAAATAGTCTATCCTTAGGGTACTTTTGTAATTCTTAAACTAGAAAAGAGTCAAACATTTTAAAATCGGATTTTTCACCAGGTACCCCTGAGGTTTCACAATATTCACCTGGTACCCTCGCGTTTTCAACAATTCACCTGATGCCCCTGAGGTTTTGAAAAATACTCAGAATACCCTTAATGACTAACGGCAGTCAACTCCGTTAGTCATTAAGGCTAAATTAACCCCAAAATAACCTAACTAATACTAATTAATCCTAAGTAACTCTAATTAAACCTAATTAATAACTTTAAACCCTAATTAACCTATATCTCTCCCTCACCCTTAACCCCACCACCTGACCCCACCTCACCCTAATGTTCTAACCACCCAAACCCCACCACCTCCCCTTACCCACCCCTGCATCCCCCACCGGGAGCGACAAGAAACCCCGGCCCGACCCTAACCGCCGTTAACCTTGACCCCTCCATCTAGCTCCCAACCCAGCCTCGACTCCACCCCACCGTCAACACAAAGACCGCCATCCGGCCCCCTAACTCTTTGCTCCTTTTTCTCTCTCTCACACCGTTGTACTCTCTCTTCACACCGACGTTTCTCTCTCGCTCTCGTCATTGATGTTGCTGTTGTTTTGGTCGTTGTTCGTTGTTGTTGTTCTGTTTTGTTTTGGTGGTGCGTCGGGGAGAGAAATCGAAGGGGAGGGGGACGGGGGTGGGGGGGGCTGGGCCGGGCGTTTTTGTGGTGCGCAAAGTGTGAGTGTCTTTGGGGAGAGAAATCAAAGGGGAGGGGGAAAGGGTGGGGGGGCTAGGCCGACAGGGGGAGGGGGGTAGGGGCTGCGGCGGAGGGGGGAGGGGGGGATGGCGGCGGGGAAAGGGGGGGGTGGGGGGGGCTGGTGGAGGGGGGAGGGAGGAGGGGGTGGGAGGTGGTGGAGGGGAATGGGAGGGGGTGGGTTAGGATTTAAACACTTCAATGGGGTTGGGATCAACAGCGAAAAATTTGAAGAGAGAGAAATCAAGGCAAAGTGAGAGAAGGAAATCCAGTTGGAGGCGTAGGCGCCGGCGAAGCAAAGAGTGGAGGGTAGTAGTTTTAGTGGTGATGCAGCAGTGGGAGGTAGGGGTGATGGTGTTGGTGCTGTTGTGGTGGAGAAAGAAGTGAAATATGAGTGGAAATGTTGGCAATCGTCAAATCCTAAATTCTCACAAACCAGAGGGGTAAATGGTGAATTAAGTTTGTAACGGAAACTTAACGGCAGGGGCATGCCATGTATTTTTCAAAACCTCAAGGGCACCAGGTGAATTGTTGAAAACGCGAGGGTACCAGGTGAATATTGTGAAACCTCAGGGGTACCTGGTGAAAAATCCGTTTAAAATCCCCTATTTTTTTTGGAGAATTTATAAAATATTTGTAAATTTTGCCAAAATTACTTAACATATAAAAAGTCAATGCTACATATACTATTCGCATATAAAGGTGACAAATTTTTATCTGTTTAGGGGCTTTGGAAAGCAAAAACCTTTTTGTTTTTGGTTGTATTTTTTTTTCCGGGCTTTCACCTCTAATTGGTATACATCAAACCGTCCGATATTGAACAACACTGGTAATTGTTTTTCATTCTTAGAGTATACCCATTGGATGATCAAAAATTTGGATCATCAAATATTTTAATATTTCCTCTCTCTTCCACCTCATCATGATATACTATTATTTTTTATGATTTGTTCACCCCCAATGGATGATCTATAATTTTAGATCTTCACATTCTCTTTGCTATCTTTTACCATACCCTATTATATATTCTCTCCCCTCAATTTCCTCTACATCCCATGTTTTTATTTATTATGGATTATTTAGAATCAATTATTGATTATTGACTGTAAATAATTTATATGTTTGTGATTAAATAATATTAGTTAAAATTAATTTCGTTAATATTGTACTTGATTAAATAATATGGTAATTGTTTTAATACTTTCTATTCAAATATGTGTAATCAGAAAATATATTAATAGTAAAATACTTCCTCTGTTTTTTTTAGTTGCAACATTTGACTTTTTGGTGAGTGTATTAAAATAATCAAATGTTGCAACTAAAAAAACAGAGGTAGTATTACATTAAACAAAATTAGCTCAAAATAAAGTTGTGTAGAAGTAGCTCAATATTGGTCTCTATTTATATAGAAAAAAATATAGTCGTTGGTGTTTTTATTTAAAAAAAATAATAAATTTAGATACCTAATATTGTCGTTGCAAAGTATTGCAACGTTGCAAAGTATTGCAACGTTGCAAATTCAGTACAATCTAGCCATTGGATTGATGAAAGGGGAATGGTTGGATGTCTACCATGCAGCAGATATGGGCCCCGCGCTAGTTTTCTCATTCTCCCAGCAAGGCCAAGTGGACAATGATCTACTTTTTTTTCTTCATCTTTGGATCGTTCCCATGATTAGACCATCGCATTCTCTCCCCTTTTTTCTCTCACATAATTTTTTATTGTTTTTTTTTTAACTCTCTGTCCTCATGATCTACAACTTAGATCAACCAATGGCTATACTCTTATGTATACAATCATGATTAAGCGTGTGATAAAGTAATAAAAAGATATTTTTTTTGTCCAAAAGAAAGATAGGGGATAGAAGGACTAGAGGAAGGATAAGAATGCTCTCATCCCATTGTTTTGCGAGAGACAAATTATGAATAAGCATGATAATAAACTCAATTGCTATTCGACGCCCTATAAATTCTTAATACGTATTTTTGTACAGTATATATATATATATATATATATATATATATATATATATATATATATATATATATATATACCTTCATTTCTTTTTACTTTTCATTTCTTCTCTCTCTTTCTCCCTTTCCCTTCCCCTTCCCAAGCACCACCACCACTGGAGCCGCTGCCTTCGCCGCCACCACCACCACCACAAGAACAAATTAAGCTGCCATCCCCAACATCATCGTCACCTACCACCACTAACATCAATATGCAAAGAAATGGAGAATTAATATTTATTTCCGTTTTTTATTTTTATTTTTTAAATAAAAGAGAAAAAGAGAAAGAGGCCTCTGCCGTGCAGACGCCCCACCACAGGCGTAGTATGTAGGCATCCACGGCAGGCGCTCCACCACAGGGAGAGGCGTCTGTCATGGACACCTACGCCGGTGGTGAGACGTCCAAGGCAGATGACTCTTGTTGTTTTAAAAAAAAAACAAAGACGTCTGCCATGGACGTCCCATCACCGGCGTAAGCGTCCATGACAGACGCCTACGCCGGTGGTGGGGAATCCATGGCAAACGCTTCTCTATCTTTTTTTAATAAAAAGACAACATATTTTCTTCTAGGAGGCGATGCAACAGGTTGAAGGTAGTGGTAGTGATAAGGCGTGGAGGTGGTGGTAGTGACGGAGCGTGAAGGTGGTGATGGGGTGTGAAGGTCGTGTGGCGTAAATGTTTCTCCAAAGTATGGTGATGGTGGTGGTGGGGGGTGATATTGTTGTTGGGGGTGATGGTGGTGGCACGGCAGCAGCGATGCCAGTGGTGGTACGGCGGCGGCGGTGCCCAGTGGGGTGTGGAAGAAGGATGGAAAGAGGAACGGGAAGTGAGGGAAGGGGAGAAGGAGAGAAAACGGATGGAAAGGTATACAAATACAGTATGAAAATGTGAACTTAGGGTGTTAATAAGAATTTTTATGGCGTCAAATAGCAAAACTCTTAATAAAAGATGGGGAGAACAAATGGTGCCTAACTTAAACATCTACATCAAAGAGACGTGGCTCAGGCTATTTTACAAGTAAGAATGAACAAGTGATGTCTTGCTCAAACATTTATGTACAAAAAAAGGTAAAGTGTACATACAAAAATGTATGTATTTGGAAATTCATTAGGAGTGTAAGTGAATTGGAATGGATTGGACTTTGCTAAATCCAAATCCAGTCCAAAGGTTTTTGGACTCAAGAAATTGATTCCAAAACCAATCCAAAGTTTTTTTTGAGTCCAGTCCGGAATTTTTTTATTGAGTTCGAATCCAGTCCATTCCAGTCTGATTATTATATAATATATTAAATTTTTTGGCGAATTAGGTTCACAATATTTTCTCATGATTGAATCATTGAGATTTCAAAAACTGGACTTGTTATATCCATTCCATAAAGTAAGTTGCATACATCTTTAAAGTCTAATAAAATGCAAATTGTATAATACAAAAGGCGTCAAAAGGGTTTAAGTAATTTTTGTCTTTATAATGTTCACTTCTCACTTTGGACTTTTGGAGGGTAAGTGCAAATCATGGCCCAGGTAAAAATTTAGAGCGGGAATGTTTAAAAGTCAAAATTTCAAAGAAACAAATAAATTTTAGATTGAATATATTATACTTCCTGCATTTCTAAATAAGTGCAACATAGAAAAGTGGCACACAGACCAATACATCTAGAGAGAGAAAGTTGGGGACAACACTTAAAAGAGAGATTAGGCAACTTAAATAAAATAGAATTCTAAAATAATTACCCAACAACTTCATACCCCACCACCTTCCACCAGCCATCCACCACAACAACGCCACCACCGACCATTGGAAAATCTCTTTCCCCTCCCCCTGCCCACCGGAAAACTGCCACACCCTAAACCTGCCAACTGGAAAACCCCATTTCCCCTCCCCCAACCCTGAAAACCAACACCCTCCCCTTTGAAACCACCCCCGAAACAACCATTTCCACCAAATGCATCAACCGCCACCATCACCGACATCTTTTGTCTCTTCCCACCACCACCATAGCAGCACTACAAACACACCATTCAAGCATCAATAGCCCAGAAAACAAAATTTTGTTCTAATCTCGAACACAGAAAAACCAAAGAATTTTTGGATATGGTGGCTGAGGTGAGAGAGGTGTGGTTGTGGTGGTGTCGGGACAGTACTAGTGGCGTAGTAGTGTCAGGATAGTGGTGGTATTGTGCTGGTGGTGGTGCTGAGTTTGTGGTGTCGGGTTGGTAGTGGTGTGTAGGGATGGGCATGGGTCTAGGACCCTACCCGGACCCGATCCTAATTTAAGGGTATGGTCCAAGTTTTTCAGTCCCTAAGGGTTCGGGTCCGGGTCCAAGAAATTTTTTTAGGGTCTGGGTCCGGGTCTTCATATTTTGGACCCGGAACCCGGCCCTAGGAACCTAAAAATATTTAATATATAAGTTTTAACTTTTTTTTTCCTTGTTTTTAGATATTAGTCTTCCAAGACATTATTTGTATTGTCCTAAATAGTATAAATTGCTCTAGACATAATTATTATTGTAGTTTATATTTTTCCTATTTATGGGTCTTTTTTCTAGATGATCATTTTTTGTAATGAAATATTAATAATGCTGAAAATTTGACAAAAGTAAAGAAATAGGCCTGGACCCTAGACCCTAAGGGTCTGGGTCCAGGTCCAATTTCCCCAGATCCTTAGGGTCCGGGTCCATGTCCGTAAAAAAAATAGGGTTCGGTTGGACCCGATCCAGATCCTGACCCGACCATTGCCCATCACTAGAGGTGTGGGGTTGGTGGGTTGAATTGGGAGGAGGGAGGGTGAGTGGGTTGAGTTGTGGAGATAGAGAGGGGTGGCTGAGATGAGAGAGGGGTGGCTGAGATGAGAGAGGGGATCGAGTGGATTGATTAATTAATGGTTTTTAGGTTGGTACATGATTAATTATTTAAGTTGCTGAGGTAATTAAGTAATCGCAATTCTGTAAATAAAAGGAAAAAACTTTCCATTGTGAGCTATGTTGCATCTATTATGACATTTTCTAAAATGGAAAATGTTGCATTTATTTAGAAACGGAGGTAGTATATTGTATACTAAAATATTTTTTGACTGGATTGAACTTATTGGACCCTAAAGGGGTGAATCTAAATCTAGCCCGAAAATATTTGGACTCGAAAATTTGAATCCGAGTCCATTCCAAATATTTTTAAATCCAATCTAGTTCGATAAATTTGCACTGAACTAAATTAGAATGCGTACTTTTTGCGGTCTGCTCACACCCCTACACATAATTGGGATTTGGGAGTATATTTCCCCATTAATGTGTTCCCTCCGAAGCTCAAATTGAAGGCACGAACTACAGACTACTGCACAATTCTACTCATTCCTCAGAATCCGATTATACTATTATGGGTAATTTTCCAACATCACTTTTTCAGCCCCCATTCCCCCAATTTCATAAGATATTTCTACAAAAATCCTTTATGAAGTATGAAGTACTTTATAGTAGTATAATAATTTTTTGGGTGACAAATTTCATATGTTTTTCCCCCTTCATAACAGAAGAAGGAGATTCAGAGAATAGTATTAAGATGAAGGAAATGGAAGGAATTGCATCAATAGCATTACTTCCATGTGGGTCCATCTCCGGTCATTTCATCCGCCTTCCTCACTCTACTTGCTATGGCCTTCATGGCACTGGTATGTGTGTCCCTCTCTCTCTCTCCTGACTTACTTCTACAGTTTAGATGCACCTGTTTTGTTTTTTTACTGAATTGTATTTTAGTACTGTTTGATTTCAGTTCAGAATTGTGTAACACTATTATGCAAATTTATGTATGGAGAATTCATAAGGGTCAGTTTACCTAAGATATTCTATTATAGTAAGTCTTCTGCCTCACGACTAGATTATGGTAATACCACCTCACTTTGTTCCCTAAAAGAGTCACTTCATAAGTTAAAATCGTCACTCCATAAGTTTTTACATAATGAGTCAGCTTCTATCTCAGAGGGGTCACTTTGATAAAATTATGGTAAGACCACCTCACTTTGTTCGCTAAAAGAGTCACTTTGTAAGTTAAAAGGATCACTCTATGAGTTAAAAGGGATGATTTTTACATAATGAATCACTTCTACTATAAGTGACCCTTTGACAACAAGTTACCCTCGTCTTACCATAAATCAGGGTAAGGTGGTCCTATATGAGATTTTGTAATTCTATTATATGCTGAGCTCGCTGTGTTACTTATGTATGACGGTTCATCGATTCCGAGCTGAAGGGTTTACCTCCTTAGGTGTCTTTTATTTTTTGGAAAAAGAGTGGTACACTTCGTTATTAAATACATTTGTTTATAATCCAGTAATAATTAGTTTTATTACTGCATGCGTCTAAATTAAGTTATCACGTTACTAGTTCCAATTACACGAGGGAGTGAAAACATTGCAAGAAGAAGTATAATGGGATGTTAGGTTTTCGTTTTATGTAACCATTGCTAATGAGAGTTATTCTGTCATGTTGAGGATTTGATTTTGTTTACCCCCGGTATCTTGTTTAGACAATTATTACATGACACTATAATTGATGTGCTTGTTGATACGACTTGCACGAGTACTAGTTGTCTACTATTCGGATCATGTAGTGTGCTTTCTTCCCACTAGTAGCCTCGTAGGATTGGTTCAGTAGATCACTGAATTCAAGTCCCAAGAAGCAGGTTAGAGCTGTTACCTTTCTGCTTTCCCCAATATACAGTATTTCTAATATTTCCTATACTTCATGCTAATTCTTTTTCGTATCTTGATTGTTTATGACACTCTTGCTTGCGCCACTCTACTTGCAAAATCCTGTTTGTGGTTCAATGCTGATGTAATGACAATCCATGCTATCATTGATGTATACTTTTGAGAAGAAACTATGCCAACACCATTGTACACCCGCATGAAATGTACATGCAATCCATGAGCTCGTAAAAATAATCTCAAAATGGAAGTCCTACAACGAGAGAGCAACAAGATTACTTTGTTTTTGACCTGCCTCTTCTCCTCATTTTTGTATAAATTGATATTATGGAATAGTTGAAGGGTCAAATTTAGGATATACGTGTTGACTATGTAGCACAAAAAAAATGGAGTTTTAGGATCGGAAATGTTTCCGAAACGGCAAACCTCATCCATTTCCTGGTTTCATCAGCAAGAAAACAGTTGGGGTTCCGGAGACACAAACATTCCGGAAGCAGGGAAACCTCATAGGTCTCCATGCTTCATAGTGTGTTGATAGTTGCTTAATAATCGTTGTGGGTGTTACTTATATCGTTTGTGGTGTCTATCAAGTTTCACCCTATCCTTTCTCCTTGGTGGTTATCATGGACAATAGTCTAATATTTGAGTTCTCTTTATATCTCTCCCTACACTGAACATATGTTGTTGCTATGATGTGGTCAAGAACTGGCATGTGAAAGGGAGTGCAGCAGGGGTGATGACTACCGTTTGATCAAACTCAACGTCGTTGATTTCAGTGTAATACTTGCTAGAATTTCACTTTCTATATCATATGATTCTCTCATCGTGAAGTTGCAATCTCTTGTCCATCTCCTTTGATGACTTCCTACATAACAGACTAAAAAAGAAGCAACTGTGGTTGTGGAATGCAAAGGACATGATGCTGCCAGATTTACCAACGTTGAGCATGCTCATGGGTAAGTTTTCCCGAGAAAACCTTGGTGGCTGTGTGTTTCGTTGTGGTAGCACAGGTTCGCAGCTGACATATAATTTCTAGCTTTTATAACTTCTGCCCATGTGTTTTTTTTAGCTATAAATCCAAAGGCAAGTGTCTCTTGGGCCCTGTTTGTTTTGGAGGAAAACGATTTTCCCCATTTTCCGTTGTTTGGTTGGGCAAGGGATTTAAAAAGGAAAACTAAGGTGGAAAAGAGTTTTCCATTCCTTTGTAAACATTTTCCTCCAAAGTTTGAAAGAAAACCATTTTCTTCCACTCTCTCATTCCCAACATCTCCATTTCTCCTTTCTTAGCTTAATAGTTTTCCATCAAACCAAACAAAGGAGAACTAATATTCATTTTGCGTTTTACGAGGAAAATATTTTTCATGGAAAAATGGTTTTCCATGAAATATATTTTCCCATTAAACCAAACGGACTCTTAATGTTGATGAGGAAGTTACCGTATTTTTCTTGCTATACTTCTGTCATCAATTTGCATTGCCGAGCTTGGCTTGTTCATCTGACAATGATAAAGCTTCATGATATATATGGCATAAATCTCTTTGGAACAATTTGGAGTTTGATATTCCTTTTCCGATTGGCTAATTTCCATGCCCTTAGTCGTAAGTCAACTACTAACAAATGTTTCTGTATTATACATTGTAGACAGCTGGGGGAATGATGTCACCAATGAAGTTGAACAGAAGCAAAAAAAATGCAAGATCATAATCTCCTTCGAGTGTGAGACACTCAAGGCTGGTGAAGCAGCGGAAGAACACATTAGGCAGTTCATGCCCAAATTGGCTGGCATGGATGCTGTTGGTAAGTTGTACTTAAGTTTCAGGCATGTCAAAACTGTTAGATTTGGTGTCTTTATATACAAAAATATATATATATATATATATATATATAAGTAAGTTCATATGAGAATGCATACTTACATGAGAAATGAGAATGAATTTTACACGCTATAACTCTAATGAACAAGTGATGTAACTCTAATGAAAAAGTGATGTAACTCCAAAAAAACAAAAATTAGAAAAAAAATTTCGAAATTTTTTTTTTTTTTTGGGCTCGAAATTTTTTCGGGGGTATAACTCTAATGAACAAGTGTTGTAACTCTAATCCAATCGTGTGGTTGAGATTCATTCTCATATCTCATGTAAGGAGCATTCTCATGTGATATTGCCCCTATATATATATATATATATATATATATATATATATATATTTGATGCCTCTGATTCCTAAGATGGAAATGCTTGAATGTTTGATCGGTGAATGGTAAAGATTGTGCCATGTGGTTAGACCTGGCAAGATGTGATTATTTGTTCTGATAACCCACAATTAGACCTTACCCGGAGACTAGAAGGTGACCTATAACAATCGTTGAATTTTCCTAACTAGCATATTCACAATACACCCAAATGTCACTTAAAGTTGTTATCAACCAAATATGATATGTACAGAGTAAATCCCAACAGAACCCTATTTCATTGAATATTGTCCTGTGTACTATATGCTGACTTCTAATGTCAAGTGTCAACCTTGTTGAACTGAAATATTACTCCTATTTGCTATACACCTTTGTCACTCTTAACCTAGCAAGATGTACCCATGCCCAATTACTCTATCTGAATAACCTGATATTAGACTTGAACTATGTCCGACAGATGTAATCGTATCTTGACAGAAAATCCCAAAATTGACCTGATAAACTCAGCAGATTTAAGTTTATTAGTAATGATTGAATTTGCATCATATGCTAATCTATACTAGCTCTACACATCCTAAATTGGAAAAAGAAAAACTAACTAAACCAAAACCGATTCAACATAGACCAAAAAGACCCATACTAAATTAAACCAAATGTTACCCGATCTGAATAATCTGTTTGCTATGTGTATTTGTGGTTGACTTTGTGTTGATTCTTGTTGTATGCTGACATCTTAGTCTCGTCCTTATGAATCCAATTCTATTTATGTTTCTCCTTTATATCTTTGTCATCTTTATCTCATCTTGTTTTATTTGTTTTCAGTTAACACTGGGAAGATGACCATCAAGGGTTTGAACTTCCATGAAGATGATGACGAAACTGATGATGACCAGGATACTTGACTTATCTGGACTCCCACAGAATTCTTAATCTGAAGTTATGAACAGTCCAGTCCAGTCCAGCAGAAACCTAGTCCTTTTGTTTTTCTAAGACCCCTTTCTCTTTTCATGATTCCTTAGATGAATGACTTGTGTAAATAAAGAGTAACCTTTTCTTTTTCTGCAGTTTCTAGCTGCTGCAGATATCAAGTATACTGCGGAGCACGTATTCAAGGTTTTGCTCGTAATTTGCTAATTCATTAAACCCTATGATGGCAAAATGGTTTGATTAACAGTGGTTTTATATGTTCTCTGTGATGGTACCTCGAGACTTGTATCAGAAGAACTCGAATGAACAACTCTTTTGTGACTGTAGAGATCAATGTTAGACAATAGGCCCCTCATATAAGATCTTCAAGAGAAAATCTGCCCATACAGAATTATTAATCATTGGTAAACGCTGAGCCATGGTCACCTTGCTGAATTAGCATCGTGTTCGCCTTGCTAAATTAGCATAAGAGTTGACCATTTACGCGTTGACGCTTGATAACTGGGATTTGTAGCTAGTGAGTGGTTTTGTGATATGGGTGCTCAGCCCAACTCGGTCGGTAAGTTAGTCCACTGAACAGATTATGAGATTCTCAAATGACTTTCAACAACATTCATTAGACAGAGAATTCTTACTTTGTTCGTGTATGAGAGTTTTAAGATGGAAAACTTACTTGGCTTTTGTCTTGGTATAATCTGGTAAAATATAGTCTATATGACATCAATTATGGATCTGGTGTGGGAGCACCACCAACTTAGGAAGGTGTATAAGGCAACCCCGAGTCTAATAATACTAACCATGGATTCCACCAAATATTGGAAAATCTTTTTTTTGCCTTTTTGGTGAATAAGTAGAAGGGATTTGATAGTGTGATATATCATTGGACGCACCACCTTAAAGTTGTTACCCTCTATTCCCAACATTAGATTATGCTTCACGCACGACCTAAGTTGTTGCTGGTGACATATAGACTAATTTTCCGACTCCTTAATTTTGGTTCAGTCTGTTAAAAAGAAAGTTGGTCCTTTTGATATAGATAACATTATTAGGGATATTTGTCAACTTTTGTCTAAATTTGCTATGTATGATATTAGTAAAGTTGATAGGTCCTTTGTAACTAAAGCTCATGATCTAGCAATGAGCGCTAGAAGGGCAACTCTCATGTAATTTTTCTGATTTCTTATTGTCAAAAAAAAAAAAAAAATAAAAACATAGACTAATTATTTCGAATTTATCTGTCTATATTAACGTAGTAATGTGGTAACTGGTAATAGCTAGCACCACCAACAATCGTATTTGCTCGTTAAATTAGGAGTTGTTAGCAGGAGTTCAAGAGGAAAGAAGTAGCAATACACAAGCTGAAAGTACAAGTGTACACTGAACTAAAGCTTACAACAGGAGGCAATTTTATGATGTAATGACGACGTCAATGATTCTTCAAATAAGATTCACAGAGCTATGGATACAAAGAAAAATACTGAATTAGAATTTTAGAAATGATGCAGATGGCAATATCTGCTGCATCTGAGATACATTATGGGCCATACAATGTACAAACAAATTTCATACACTATTCTTATGATGGAAGGCTTTTCTTTCTGTCAGTTATAAATGAACCGGTAAATTGGCAGGAGGATCTCCTTTCCTGTGTCTGTCCCCAAAGTCATTACCGTGAAACACAGATCCCAGATGTCTTAAAGCATCTCCTCGGTTGTTTTGCAACCTAGAATTAGCATAGCCATTAGCCAAGCTCCTTCCAAGTCTCCAACAAACTCAGGATTCGAGCAATGTCACGTGCCTGCATGCACGCATTCATGGTCATAAGCAATATATCTAAATCCAGGCATCTTTCCCAGTAAAACAGAGCTTAATATCAGTCATTATGCATTCGACTACATCTAGAGATTCAATGGAGAAAAAGAAAAGATAATAATGTCACCAAAACAACGGAATGGGCAAATTCAAACAATGTAATTACACAATGTCTCATCTCAACCAACAAGGGATCTCCAAAGAAATAGCTAACAAAATAAGAAGGGCAGAGAAGCAAATCAGCAGGAAACCCATATTCGACTGTCGCCAATGTAAGGGGTTAGAGATTCACAGTTAGGGGAGAGGGGGTATTTGCTGTACTCCAGCGACCAGGATAGTCCTAGAGAAGACATACAACTGCCGAACTCAATACTCTAGCAAAGTTATTAATTTGTCTTCCTTTTCTATAGGGGTGTGCAAAAAAACCCAATCCGAACGATCCGACCCGGTTATCCGTTGATCCGATCCGAAATTTCGGATATCCGATCCGGTTTTTTTCCCCGGATATTTCGGATCGGATATCCGAAAAAATTATCGGGTTTTCGGATCGGATACGGATCGGATTTTTTGACATGTCGGATATCCGAAAACCCGATTTTTTTTTTCGCAAAAAAAATTCAAATGGGCTGCACAATCTAGATTCCACAGTCCAATAGGCAATAGTCCATGAGTGCACAGTTACACTCACTCACTCACAGACTCAGAGTATCACTCGAGAAATTCTTTGATTTTTTGAGAAATTCTTCCTGCGTGTTGTTGCTTTTGTTTGTATTTCCAGATTTGGTTTTCATTCAATTGGGCAATCTTTGATTTGGCCCTGCAAACTGCAAAGTGCAAATAATACCAAACAACTCAATGCTGCACTTGCATGACTTGTCATACTGGATTAGTTTTTCAATTTAGTGATCTATTCTTCAGTTTTTCAACTCAACGCTGCCCACTGTCCAACACTCTAGCAAGTAGTTGAAATTAAAGCAGTGGGCCAATGGCTTCGGATCAACTGAAATTGAAATTTCGGATCGATTTTCGGATCTTCGGATATTCGGATCCGATCCGATCCGAAAATCCGGATATCCGTTTTTTTTCGGATCGGATTCGGATCGACTTTTTGGCGATCCGAAATTTCGGATCGGAATGCACACCCCTACTTTTCTAGTTGATCAACTCAACCAAGATCTTCATATCAAGAGTCTGTTGCATAAAAATAAAAATAAAAAGATGCAGAAAGGACAAAGTGCAAAAATGCAATTCTCAAGCATATTAGAAACATGGAAAGGAAAATATTTGAAAAACAATAAAGCAATTTCGTATCCCTTGAAATCTAAAGCTTGTACGTTTGCTACTCCTTCTGTCCCCCTTTGTTTGCCCTATTGAATTTGGGTTACTTTATCAATATTCGGTTGGATGGATTTAATTGCTCGTAATAGGGAATACTCTGATCCTCGCAACCAGGGCTGGCCATCCTTTGTTTGTGGTTGACATTCCGGCAAAGATTTGTCGTCGACAGTTGAATGAAAGACAAATATGATGAGACTGAAAAGAGCGCATGCATACCAAGCTAAATGGCCTAGTAGAAAGGACTAAGGAGAGAACCTTCAAACCTCAAGGTTGGAGGTTGCGGGTTCAATCCCAAATCGGGGCACTTTGAAAGAGAGGATCCCCTTACCATTCCCCTTTACTCCCGAAGTGGCTAGCTCGCTAACCAGGGCCGAGTTAACATGTAAGAGTTTCCCGCCCAGTAAGGCCCTTCATCTTACCTACCTAAATAAATAAAAAGGAGCACATGCATGTGAAGATAAGGTGGTGGCCTCCTATAGTTATTTTAGTACGAGACTATCTTTTTGGGATATCTCATAAGGGAAATTGAAGCAAACAAAAGGCGAGGGAGGGAGTATTAATAAAACAACAAACAACAAAGCCTTAGTCCTTGAATGATTTAGGGTCAGCTAACATGAATGGCAGTAAAAAGTTGTTTATGAGACAAATGAGGGAGTATTAACAAAAATGACATTAAAAAAAAGGTATAAATGCTACATCTATGGCAAGCTTGAATTAGGGTAATTTGTTAAGGTGATTAGAGGTTGTGGTAGATGACAAGAGGTATTAATGGGGGAAGGGGTCATCAACCTCACTTTGGGATAACAATAATAGTTACACACCCCCTGGGTAATGTAATACCCCCAAAATAAGGGTATATATTCCCCTTTCCATCTCTGTGCTTGCATTGTCTACATCATTTTTTGTTACTACGACTTAAACTCATCGTTCATTTTCTTCATTTCCAATCTATCTCAAAATAAATCTTTTAATTATTTTCATTTTATTATTTTAATATCATAACTCCTTAATGCATTATCCTCTATCCACCAAACATGTCCTTTGAAGCACAAAATGGACACAAGTGACATAGTTCACATATCTCCATAGCTTACGTACTAAGAACCCAATGACTTTCCAATTACCATATGTAGTTTTGATATAGGCTAATATGTTCAACTCAAAAACAAAAACTAGTGAAGGCTTATTATGTTGAAATGGCAACTAAAAATAAGTTTATATAGACTAATCAAAGATATATAAGTGTAGTATCATACCAAGTTTAGATAAAGGCTAATAAGTTCAACTCACAAGCAAAAGTAACTTCAAAAAGAGCTAGTATGTTCAATTCACTATTATAGATAAGGTAGAGAAGTTTCGGTTAAAAGATAATATATTCAAGCAAGTTTGAGTGTCATAAAATTTGGAACTCTAAGTGGGTAAGGACCTTTGAACACTTCAATATTGATTATATGGGAAAGTAAATATTCATATTTTTTCTTATACTTAAATATACTTATGCATAGCAAACTAAAGCATCCTTGTCCATGTGTCCGTACCAATCTTTGGACACTCATAAGAGTGTGCATGCATTTGTGAAGTTTAAAAACTTTTCCAAGTCAAAATCTCAAGCCCATCTGATCCCGAGCATCACAAAGTTTACAAGTGAGGGAACAAACATGGACCCATGTATCTGACACACACAACACATGGAGGGCACACTTTATGATGTCTAAGACACTAAATTCATGTTTACATAATTTTCTATTTTATCAAGAAAATGTAGACATAATCCGCAAATACTTGTTAAATAAGCCTAACACTAATGCATGACAATGTTGTTATGATTTTCAAAAGATTCACTATCATCTATGACATCTTTGAATATAAAAAAATAAAAATAAAAAGCCAAAAGACACTGAAATATCTCAATATCTAGCTTAATATCTCCAAAATAAACTGCATAAACTTTTCTCTCTTCAATTTCTTCCTCGCTCAAGAAAAAGTGATCATTATACCAATGTAATACCCACAAGTGAAATTTTAGTGGGAATGCAATTTTCAAAAGTTACCTTTTTGTATAAAAAATTACAATTAATTTTGGCAAATCCATGTGCTTCATTTTTCATAGGTGTTTCCCAACTTCATATCGTGTTTTTACATGTATAAATATCCGATTCCATGCACTCTAGCCTTTAAATTTTGGTGCCATAGGTTCTCAGAAAGACACTGACCAAGAGCCCCCACTATTGCATAAAAAAGGAAAAATCTAATCCATGTATTTCTCAAGAAGTGAGCTAAAAATAATAGAAATTCACAACATATATCGAAAGAATTTCCATGTTTAAGTACATTCAAGGAAACAAAAGCCTATGACACTAATATTGATGTCATTTCACACCAAAAACAAGGGTAATCGAACAAATCCCTCCACACCTTGGTCTTTCATCTTATTTGAAAGAAAAATTGCTTTAATAAGTTCAAAATAGTCTAGATAGATTTGCCAATTACAACTACCAGTTCAAGTAAGCAAACCATTGAAATCCGGGGCTTGCAATGAAAGAACTTTTTTCCCACCACACTAACAAACTTAGGGTCAGATGCTACTCATTAATAACATCTGATTAACACTGCATATTTATAGAAAGTTAACATGTACAGAATATTAGGAACGGAGGCTATCATACTATTATTAAGGCAGACATAGCACCAAATTTTGTTGCCTCCATAACAAAACTTACCTGTATCTCATTTGACCGTTACTCTAATTCAGATGCTTCCTCCGATTCAGACAAGGGCAAAAGAGTGCAGACCCCAAGCATGTGACCGTTAAGGCAAACATAATACTCAATGCAATCTTCATAAGCTCCCAGCCTACAACTGGCACTCTGCGGTATCATTTTTGCTTCCTGCATACTCCACAGTTTGGCCTTACAATAAGGGCATGCCTCTGTTGGGTGAAGTTGTGCATTTCTTTTGATCAGCAACTTACGAACCTTGGACATCGAAAAGGACTTAAAAATGCCACGAAAAAACCCAACGTCCCCATCTTCCCCTTGGTCAAGATGCTCACAAGGATCCGAGACATACAAAACATCTGATCTGCACTGTGGCAAAAGAAAACTTTTCCCCGATGTTCTCGAGAACCGGGTTCTGTACACAAAATGACCAGAGATATGAATGTTCTTAAACAAGCCGCCTTTGGTACACCCCGAACAATAGATAAGCAATTTGCCAAGTGCCCTCCAGCTCCCATCAACACTATGACTACCACTAGACGCCAGATCAATCATCATCTTCGGTGCTCTCGTTCTACAAAACTCTTTCCACAATACCCTCTTTGCAAAATCATCAAACCATTTGCAAGCACAAGAGAAAGCCGCAATCAACTTCGGGTTCCAATTTAACTGTTGGAAAACAAGGAGGATCACGTCTTCCGTTAAATGCCCTTTAGTACAAGCACAACTTGCTGAATGAATGCAACGATATTGCTTCGATAAAGGCATCTCTTCAAACCCCCCCTGCAATCATACAATAACCACAAATTCGGTATCTTTACTTTCACCTAACATTTCTAAATACGGGAAATTCCCCTAACTACTTGATCATAAAAAAAAGAGGGTTCAGTTTTGCGGACTACATTCACATTTCTGACACTAAATCAATACTATTCAGTAGCGTATTCAAGAGGGTTCAGTTGAAGCCCAAATAATTCTGAATTCTTGCTCAAATATGTGTAGTATAGAAATGATAAATCATAACATTTGTATTAAATTTCTCGTAAGCGAACCTTAAAATTTTGGGAAGATCCAAATTCGCGGTTTTTGTCGGAAAAATTCTTCAATTTGCGCGCAATCCTATTCTCTTACTCTTCATATCTGTTTCCTCAAATCAGGAGGAGGTAATTTGATGTACAAAATCGGAAATTGTGTGAGATAATTCGTCAACTTTGAGATAGAAATGAATTGAGAGTGAGAGATGTAAATTGTAATCGAGGGTTAGGGTTAGAGACTTTTTTTTTTTTTCTCTTTTTGGTTCTTTTTGACGGGTCTTTGCTTTGTTACTTCTTTGCTAATCGGAGTGGTAGAGTTGATCATGGGTCAGGTAGGGTCGGGTAGGGTCGGGGTTAGTGTCGGACTTTTGCATAAAAAGATGTCTCTTTTGAGTTAAAATGTTGGGTTATATATCTATCTATCTATCTCTATTATACTCCCTCCGGTCTTTATTAGCTTACCCCTTTCTTTTGCACAGAGTTTTAGGAGGAATAGTATTGTGGGGCATAGTAAGAGAGAGAAAAGATTAATTTATACTAAAGTTGAATGTAAACTAATAAGGGACACCCTTAAAAGGAATAGGGGTAAACTAATAAAGACCGGAGGGAGTATATGGGAAGAGGGTAAGACACCACAAATTAAAAACCCAATTATACCCTCAGCTTAAAAAAAAACTACCAATGTTTAAAAAATATTGAAAACAGAGAATATCCTGGCATAAATAACTGGACTTCACTGCAAAATGACACGTTTGCACGACAGCAATTGAAAATCTTGTATTATATAAGTGAAGGGGGAGGAAGATGATTTCCTCCTTACCATAAATTTGATATACCCTTAATGAATTTCAATTGCCATATATATTAAATAATATTTTCTTCATCCTATTTGCCATATACTCCCTCCGTCTCTAAAGAGACTTCTCATTTCTAATTTTGGCATGATTTATCTCTATTATATAAGTAAATGGGGAGGAAGATGATGTCCCCCTTATAAAAAGTCTAATATACTCTTAATGAATTTAAATTGTCATTGTCATATATATCAATACTAGTTTTGAAGCCCGTGCGTTGCACGGTTGTTGCTTATTTTATCTTTTTGTAAATATTTTTGTTAATATTTTGTCAATTTTGTGTTGCTGTGAAATGAGATTTTTCAATACTATTGTATTTATAACTTTCTCCATTCCTTTTCTATTACAACAATTACCGCTTTGGGTAGTTTCATCTTTTGGAACCATTTCACTTTTGGTAAAACAAAAGCAACTATTGTTGACAATATTGCCTTTATTTTATGTTAATAGAACCCTCATTAATTATCTAAATTGCCTCATAAAGTTGTGTTTACTTTATTAAGGATTATTTATCCCCTACTCTAGTTAACTAAAGAGGTACCTCTATGCTAAATCACCCATTTTATATTTCCTTAAAAACCATGCCCACACCAATTGTTGTAGTAGAAAAAGAACCAGGAAAGTATTTGTCATTATACTATAATTTCTAGATTTGTTATTACGATATATAAATATTATAATTTTTAATATCCAATTAAATATTGTAACTAACTCTATTATTAAATGGTATCCTAATAATAGATATGACTAACAATAATTAACACAGTTTTAACATGAATAATACCCGAATGATAATTTAAGAAAGTAGAGCGAGGGTAATAATTTAATAGATGCAGAATAGAAAGAATAGAGAAAAACATGAGTGTCAGCCACAACTTCAACTTTGAATATAGCACATAAACACTAACGCATATAGAATGGAAGATGAAAAAGTAAAAAAGAAGATCATAATGATAGTTTCATGAATAAAATTAATTAAATGTAAAACTAACCTCTATTAATAATTGAAAATACTATTTAACAGAGAAAAAAAATACCTCTTCATCAATCATAACCATATCAAGACTTATCAAACTTCCCCCTTTTTTATGATCCGTGACCTTAAACAGTCTAGAAACGCGAATCTTGATTTCCAAATAGTTTTAGTAGAATTAAGTTCATGGAGAAAAGAATAAGATCATACATATAGATATATGGAAAAAAACATAAATAATTATGTATGCAATAAATATTCTAGGAATAAAATAATTAGTTAATTGCATAATACCTCTGCAATCTCGATGACAAACTTTCATTTGATTCTTCATGTAATGCCATCATGGAATGCTATAGGTTCAAAACTATGGATATGAATTTTTAATCTTTATATAACTCAATTTTTAAAAGTATAATTCTTAAAGACATAATTAGTATTGTCAGGTATAATACGCTATTTTTATATATTTAAAATAAAGAATAAATAATATGTTATTGTTCATCTAAATAAATACATTTTCATAAGTTGTAAAACAATATTATATATAGATCTTATTTCAAAGTATATCTCGAGCACTCTCCGACGGTAAAAAAAAACTATACTATTGCGAATTATGTAGCAAAAGTTCTAATCAATTTACATTGTATAATAATTTAGATTTTTTATTAAAATCAGACTATCAATTTTACATTGTTGTTTATTTTATTATATTTCATAAGTTGTAGAACTATATTGTAAATTGATCTTATTTCAAAGCATATTTAGAGCACTATCCAATTAATGGTACAAAAATTATTATACACAATTTAGATAATATAATAATATAGGTTGTTAATTCAAAACCAAACTCTAATTTTCACTTTTCAAAAGCTCCTTATATGCATTTAAATCTATGTAAAACTCTATTCTTTAAATATTTTCATGATTTGTGACCCTATATTGTAAATGGATCTTACTTTAAAGCATATTTCAAGCACTCTCCAATGGTAGTCGAATTATAATGTTTTGAATTAGGTAGCAAAAGTTATACACAATTTACATAATATAATAATTTAGGTTGTTTATTCAAAATGAAACTCTAATTTTCCCTATCCAAAACTCCTTTTAGGTATTTAAATATATGTAGAACTCTATTTTTTATAATATTTAAATTTAAAACTATGACATGGCAATCCTACGTGGCGCTCTCTATTTCATAAGTTGTCGAACTATATTGTAAATGGATCTTATTTCGAAGTATATTTCGAGCACTATCCAATGGTACAAAAATTATAATATTCCGAATTACGTAGCAAAAGTTATACGCAATTTACATAATATAATTATTTGGGTTGTTAATTCAAAATCAAACTCAAATTTTTGCTTATCCAAAACTCCTTATATGTATTTAAATTTTTGTAAAACTCTATTTTTGTAAAAAATAAAAATAATAATTAATGACATTGCAATCCTACGTGGCGCACTCTATGGCCTCGAAATCTTGTCATTTCTAATTTTGGCACTATTTATAACTCATAATTGTAAGGAAAATCCTCCAATTTTTTTTTCTAATATATAAGAAAAAACATAGTCATTTGCGGTCTTGTTTGATTTGTCTCATTATATACATTACAAGAATCAAACTTCTATAGTTTTTACTATTATGTAATTAAAGATATCAATGATACAAAATGTGCACTAGCAAACATGTAAAAGAGAAATGAGAAGTCTATTTAGGGACAGAGGGAGTATATTGAACACCTTAACAATGGAATTTAATTCAAAATTTCAATTAAATATTAAATTAAGGAGAATGATTTCCTCTCCATACATATGTGTGAAAAGCTCCGATCAAAAATAAATTGACAATATAACTTGATTGACACAATCAGAAGAAAAAATAAAAACTTGAATTCCATATTATTGATTATGTTAATAATATTTTAAAGCATAAATGTTGATTATTATTCGGTAATTTCTATTATATAAATCAAATTCGTCGACTTTATTAATATTAAATGATTAAACTTGATAAATAAATTCTTCCACTTTATTTGAGTACAAGCTTTCTTCTGCTTTATATTTTCTTCTCTCAATACTATATCCGAATAATGATGGACAAATAACTAAAAAACCAACGAAAAATTAATTTTAAAAAAACATATTAAAAAATTAAAATTAACTATAAATGTCTGTTCGAATCAAATTTTTTGTAACATTGATGAATAACCTAATTGAGAAAAAAAACGTAATATGACATGCACGCATAACGTGCAAAAAATGCTAGTAATATTAGGCCAAATATTTGTCCTAATGCCCGTAAAAGATCAGGGTGGGTTGGTTGGGCAGTTCGTAATAGACTTAACTAGATCAAAAATTACATTTTGCACCTGAAAATCATGCCAAAGCCTAAAATTTGGTAAGGCTAGCCCGACTCAAAAATCGTGCCAAATATCTAAGTACACGCCCAAACATTTTTTCAGAACGGACTCAAGTTAATCAGCTTTAAAGGTATGCTTAGATTGGGGGTAATGGTTTGGGGGAATAATAAAAGTCAAACCACATTATTAAAAAAAATGATGGTAAATTGAGGTGGTTGCTAGGGTGGTGAAATGTTGTTGCAATGAGAAAACAGAGAGGAATTAAAAGCTATTACCCCCAAATAAGGGTAATAATTTCCCTGGTGGATGGTGGATAACAATTATCCTCATATGATGGCCAATAACAATTCTCCCCCTTACACTAGCTTATCTTATTTACCACAGCTTCATGACTTCATCCCATCTATTATTTAACCACCTTAAATTTTTTTAGTTTGATTTTTTTTTTTTTGTTATCCCTTAATACATTACCTTATCCAAGCAAGAAAAAGGCAAGAAAATTATGACAAGTGTGATGATAGAAAATATAATAAGATATCATTAATTTATTTTATAATAGAAATAAACTTGTATTTAAAACCACATGTGATTGAAATTAAACATCAATTAAAGAAAATGGTCAATAAAAAGGAGTTATAATCACTTATGTTATATGTGGTTTCGAGGTACTAAAAAATTAGATTCGACTTTCATGTATATTATTGTCCTGTATAGTTTCCAATATAAACATAAATCTACTTCTAAGGCTACAAAAAAGCCAGGTCAGTGGAGTTTTTACGTATTTGAGCTATGTTTGATAAGGACTGTAAGTATTCGAGCATGTGTTGAGCTCGAATGAACTTTGATTTTTTTTTTCTTTAATAATTCGTGAATCAAGATATTAATAGAAAGGTGTACGTTGGAAAATGTGTCAAATGCAAATAGGAATATCCTTGAGGAAGAAAGGGAGTTATATTCCTAACTCAAGGAGTGAATTACATAGCTTCTGATTTGACATGAAAAAGTTTTCTTTTTATTTTGAGAATTGTTGCTTTCTCTCTTCTTTCTCTCCTAGTATGGTTATCATTATGATAATACCTCCGTTGATTTTTGGTTAACAATTATTTTCGACAATGGTTAACAATTTACAAGTCATGCAAAAGAGCAAGACTGCTTTGAAAAAGACTCTCCCAAACTTAGACCTATTCCTAAATCAATAGTTAGGAATTCCTTAACAAGATGGACCATAAATAAAACTGTTCACGACAATTTTTATTAACTCTAAAACAACCTTATGTAATTAATCAAAAATCTTGTCCTCTTTGAAAGACATAGATTACCAAAATCCTTACCACTACATATTCTCATTCTTGAAAAAATGAATTATCTCAACAAATATTTGGAAACTATATGTTTTATATCCCCTCAAAGAAAGAAGATTATATATTTTGTATCGTGATAAATAAATGAATGCATTAAAAACATAAATTATAAATATGGTGAATTAATAATGCTATAACCATTGTGTCATTCTTTCTGATAGATGAAGATTAGTGGCAATTCTTTAGGATATGCCTCATATATTATATATTTTTCCTTTTTTTTTTTACATCGAGAAAATTTCATTAATTAAAAACGTAAGTACAGCCTAATGCTAATACAACCAAACCAATTTGCTCGTACATACTTTATGAAGAAAAAACTAACTATTACGTGTCTAGTCCAAATGAAGCTTGTCTTGAGTGATGGTGGGATGGGGTTGGGTTACACGTCTTGATGAAAATGTTCGGATATGAGAGGGAACCTGTTGAGATACAAAACTCAAACGATCTTTAGAGAGAGATTGTCGCATGACATCTAGTAGACCCCAATGTCCACTAGACGCTAAATCTTAAGGTCCTTGAAGAGAAACATCCTTCTGGGATTCTACTGATACAACTAACACTGAAGTCACATCCTTTGATGACTTCTTACCCCGCTGCAAAGGTACCCAGAGTTTAGTCGCACTAGACTGAAACTTGAAATGTGTGGAGGTCAAAACTTGCCCCAAATCAAATTGGAGGGCCTCCCACAAGATGCATTTTTTTAATGCGATAACTCCCAAAGCTATCACGAGAACTTGGGCGAATTAGTTTGATTGAAATCGCCCAACTTACGGATCCGAAGATCCCACCTCGCAATCCTGAAACTAGAAGAATGACGCACAACAGTTCTAAATTAATATTTCTACCGTCAGCATCGTTACAACTAAAGTATGAGATCATAATTTTTCTAATAGTTCTTCCTACTTTACACGCACTTTCATTCGATTCTCTATGTTCTTACCACTATTTTATTTTATTTTTGGTAAAATTAAACGCGCATGACATATCTAAGCACCTTTTTCTTTCTTGTGCAAAAGTAAAAAAAAAAAAAAAAAAAAAAAAAAACTAGCCTTTTATGCACGCTTTGCATTCGGTGACACTTTTGACTTAGTGTTGTTATTCAGTCATAAAATCAATTGGTTGATTATAAGTTTAATTGAATTATTTATTATAGGCCCGTGTGATTTCACCCACTTTAAGTGTGGTTTTAAGAATGAATCATTATAATTTTCGATTTTAAAAGTTGCATTGATTTGTATTTTCTTAAGAGAAATTGCACTTACAAAACATTTTTTGTAAATTTCTAGGTGTCTTTTGCTCTTCGCATTATGTACATTTTTTTATATTGACGATTATTTTATAACCAAAAGTGCGATTTTTTTACTGTAATTTTGCATTGCCTTTTAAAGACTATTGTGTATTTATGGTTGTGAGTAATACTCATTCTTTTACATTTTTTTTTACTAATTAGGTTTATCTAACGCACTACTGTTTTTTGTAAATTTAGTAGGGAATCTAGAAGCATGTGTTGTATATCAAGATAAACAAATTGCATACTTAATTGAAAGTATATAACGCGTCCACAAATCGTAAAAGTTGTGATGATTTAAGCCTCTTGAGTTTCTTTTAAAGTGTTTGTAGTTGAAAATGAGATTTTTTTGAGTTAAAAACATTATTGAGATTGTAGTTATTCAATGTATTACTCCGTATTTTGTATTTTGTGTATGGTTTAGTACATGTTAACTTTTCATTTTTAATTTTCTTTGTCAAACATGACATCCAATATGCCTTGATTGTGCTTGAACTTTAAATTTGTTGATATGCATTGATTGAGGAAGGTTTTGAGTTGATTGAGAATTATTTTTGGAATGTTTTGTATATGATTATTATGTATGGTGTTATTATCTCTTATTATTGAGGGTACAATTGTAAATTAATGAGGGGGACACCATTGCTCCGCCTTCACTTATATAATAGAGATAATAAGACTCCATTTGCAAAACGTTTTTAATAGAAAATAATTTTTCATGGAAATACATATACTAGAGGGAAAAAGCCCAAGGGCTGCGGTCAAAAGGGGCCCAAGGGATAGCGCGTTAAGGGCTGCAGTCAGCGCAAAAATTGCAGCCCTTGGTGAGTTGCAAATTACGATTATATTTATATAAAAGTATCATTTTTCATTGCAAATTACGATTTTTTATACAAATATAGAGAAAGTTACAAAAATATATGCTAAAACTAATCTATGATAGGTAGACTTATGATGGGTTTGCTTCACAAATCAACTATGTGCTGAACTCTTCAAAGTCTACTAGGCATGACAGCACGTTCAAGGGATCTGAAATCTACAAGTGCATTTTTTACCTGCATACAGAACATATGAACTTAGAGTTATGCATGATCAGTGGAAAGTTATCACACACCATTCATGTTGAGTTCCTGTTTTGATGCACAACAATAACTTTTCCATTGTTGCAAAAATTTAGGCCCTGGATGTTGCACTTACTACCTGACTTCTTCTACAAAGTATGCTCATAAAGTCATAATACAAACATCAAAAGATTTCTACTGCAGGTGTAAAATATACCTCATCATCTTGCATGGCTTGTCTGCCAGCCTGATCTACAACCCACCTTCTAGGAGAGCACTATCAAGGGACTGTCTTATTTGGCACTCCCTGAGTCTCAAGTTAAATTGAGCATAAATAAGTAAACTTCTTATGTGCTAGATGGTTTTACCTTTCACGATAAATCTGATCATATATGGTCCAATTGTTTTCGCATCCAAATGAAGAGCAGGTTTGACTTAGTATGCCTACAGCTAAGTGCTGCACTTCCAAACATTTATACCATGTTGCTGCCACCAAACAGCTGAAGAGAAGGAATTGATTTCAGAACATTAATTAACCATGATAACCAAAACTAAAACAAGCATCACCAAAGCGGCAGTAATTAACGCTGACCTTCTGCAGCAAGGAATTAGAACAGTGCATTAGAATGTAGAAGTTAATATGCATCCTCAAAATTGATATATGGAATTTTGATACTCTTCTCAAAGTGAACAAAACTAAGGAATATGAGCTCATACACAGTATTAAAGACTCTTCTAACTTTGATAGAATTTTGATTGGTTTTCTCAGTTAATGTGTCAGCGCCAGAACTCAACCGCATACGCAGCTCATCCATCTCCTGCATGTCACTCTGTGGCAGCTTGAATTGTGGTACATTAACAGACTTCGCCAGAGATAAGTAGTCAGACACATTTCTTAGCATTTGAGTTGTGTAGTCCGAGTGGTTTACAACATATTTCAGAGTATGCAAGACTTTGCTATGAAGTTCAAGTTGACCAGCAGATAAAAGAATACAATCCACTCTTGTGTGAAAGAAAAATATTGAAGTGAATCAGGATGAGCTAAACTAAATACAAAAGAAAGCATCAAGAACAAATCTCGTTGCATTAATGTGTGTAGCAGAAAAATGCTAAACCAAGCTGAAACAACCTATTTACTGTTCTGCATGAGTTTGATTATGTCTCATGCCGTCTGCCTTTCCAATTTTTACTTTCTCCTGGAATTTGAACCGATATCTATTTATAATTGAAGTTATTCTCTTCTCCCAAGCAAATTGGTCTCCATAAAAACCCACAACAAAAGTAGGAAACTATCGCAAACAATAGGAAACTATCGCAAATAATAGGTACACAGGCCAACCAACACTTTAAATTGAGGACACTTTTGTTTATATTCAATTTAAAGCTTGCATGTGACATGAAAAGAACAAGCTAGAGTATGGCCTATAGAATAACAAGGTTCATGGCATGATAGCCAAAATGTTTAAATGGAAACAGAATCAACGATATTAGGTTACTGAGTTCACACAAAAACAGCAATGAAGGCCAAATACTTCACTCATGATTGCAAGCTTAATTTTGTTGGTAGATTGAAGGCAACATGAAAGCAAAGACAACACTCAACTGATAGAAACACACAAGATGTGCAGAATTTCGACATTGAACATAAAAACTTCAAACCAGAAAGAAGACATGAAAAGCACACAACTCGCAACAATTGATTTTGCATTTAGGACTTCACTCGTTGTTCTAAGATCAATCTAAAGTGTTTTCCTCATTGTTTAACACATCTTTGATCGAAAAACTAACGAAAGGTAGTTTCTCCATATTCCAAGCCTATTTAATTATCACATTTGCAATCATTAATAGCTCATGAATCAACATCCAGTAATAAATCCTAAACAACATAAATTCAAAATCCGATTCTCACATCCCTACATTTCCTATTCATCTGGATCCAACTGCACCGGCGGAGGTGGCACCACCATACCGACTTGGATCTGAAAACAAAATAGAAGACACACAAGAACGGAATGGGTAAATTCGATGATTATTAGATAAAGTGCCCACGATTCTTAATCATCGTGAAGTAACAAGAAGTGGTTGACTGGCTGTGTATTGTGTATCAGAATGGAGGTCTTTTGGAAACAACCTCTCAGGTACCATTGAGTCAAGGCTTCATACATCCTACTCTCCCAGCTCAACCTACGGTTACTGCCATTGGGTAGTGTAGATGTTGGTCTTTAAACAAACCAATTCAGTTCATAAAGTTTGACATTTTGTCTTAAGGGCTAACACCATATTGGAGGATTAACTAGAAAATTCAGAAAAACAGCATTATAATGTTGCAACTAATCATGAGAGGCTAACAATAACATAAGAGAAAGAGCCAAAATTTGCCAAAAGTGAAGCAGAAAATACGTACCCAGAAAGTTGAGTGGTAAAGAATGTCCTCTTTCCAACAACGGGAGGCTCCTAAGTCACACAAATTAATAGAAACGATCAGAATCTTGCATTATCCACCCTGAGAAAAGAAAAAAACAAAACTAAATAACCTTATGTCTCTATGTATAGGAGCCTCATGCTTATTTTATGAACTATGTACCTCTTGACTACAGAATAAGTCAGCATGGACAAAATAAATAAATATGCATGCGGATACATTCTGCGTTACCTGGTTCTACAGGTACCAAAATAATATAAAAAATAAAAGTAAAACCAACAAAGGAAACACAATGTATGATTAAAGACAATTGAATGAACTAATCTTATCTTCAAAATTTTCTTTGACAATGGTAAGTGATATAAAAGAGAAAATTGGACAAGTAGCCAGTGACGGCAATACTAAAAATACTGTATACGAATGCCAAAAATTACATATACCTCACATAATTCTCTCGTTTCTTATTTAAAAAAGGAATACACTATCCACTGCATGCCCTCTCCTCCTCCCGTCCAAAATAGATTGAATATGGAATTGGAAAGTGCAATTCAAATTAAGGAATGACATATTTTTACTAGAATAACAACTAACCATACCGATTACGAAGGTAAAGGCACCCTCCTCAAGAGTCTTCTTAAAGGCTTTTTCAGCATGCTTAATCTGTAAGCCTGTTACAGCAATCATAAGTCAAGATTTCCAAGAGTATTTGGGCAAAGCAAAGGAAAAAACGACACCTTCATATATGAATCCAATGCAAAATTAAAATAACATGATTAAAGACAGCTCAAAAAAATTATTCGTGCATTACCTCCTCCATTTCAGGTTCATAACAATATTCCAAGAACATGAAACAGACAATGAAAACTCACAGAAATAGGGACTCTTTTTTCTCACATTAAAGTTCCACATACTCTTAAACAAAGGAGTAGTTAAGTTCATAGATACATACATCATAATCAAAACTCTAAAACAATAATTTCAGGCAACAAATTCAATATGAGAAACTTAATCACCAGAATATCTGCTATAACACAAGCTCAACTAAAAATCAGGACCTAGAATCATCAATCACCGAAATCAGGAATAATTAAACACAAAAATCAATATCAACTCGTCAATCGACACAAAATTTAAACATAACTCATACTCAATCACACAAAATTAAATTCAATCAATGGAATCGGCAACAAATAAAGATAAAATCAAACAGTGAATTTTATAATCATCGATCATAATTAGTTAATATTAATAAAAAAAGAGGAAATGAAGGACGAACTCGAGCAAGGAATGGAATAGAAGACGGCGAAGCAAAAGGCGGTGGAGAAGGCGAGAGGAGAAGGAAGGCTTCGTTGCATCCGCCATTTTTCGACTGCTTCTCTGCTCTCACACACTGCTTCAGATGGAGAAGGAAGGTGTTGAAGAAACGAACCCAAATACTTCACCTGAAAACCCTAGGATAGAGGGAAAATTGGAGATGGTTGAACATGAAGAAGATGAAGGAGCCGAATGGGGTAGAAGAGGAGAAGCCGAATGGAAATCGTAGCAGCCGAATATCTCGGACGCCGCCGAGTCCGAGTTTGGTCGGCGTCGGTGCCGGCATGTCGGAGTTGTTGTTGTAGTTGCAGGAACGCGCATGGGTTTTGGAGTCGCCGGAGTTGATGAGAGGAATTCAGCGGCTGTGAGAGAGAGGGAGAGGTTAGAGAGAGAGAGAGAGAGAGAGAGAGAGAGAGAGAGGAGGTGAGACGATTTAGAAATTTAGGTTAGTGTTGTGGCTTTGTGCGTGGGAATAGATTGGAGGGGGAGTTTATTTCATATTTGGGCCCCTCAAGGGCTGCGGTTAGCCCAAAACCGCAGCCCTTTATCTTAAAGGGTTGCGGTTTTAAAGTTAACCGCAACCCTTCACATTAAGGACTGCGGTTTTCAATAAACCGCAGCCCTTGCACTGCAGCCCTTGTCTTTTTTTCCACTAGTATTTTCCAATGAAAAACACAATTGGAGATGTGTTTTCCTTTGCTTGGTTCTTTGTATGAAAAGTTAGAGAAAGAAGGAAAAATAAAAATGAAAGGGGATAATGAGTGAAAGAAAAGAGAAAGGTGTCGAATACAGAGGACATTGGTTTCAATTTCTTTGAGAAGGAAAATGTTTTCCACCATCCTGAAAATTGTTTTCTACCCTTTTTGAATACTGTTTTCCACCCTTTACAAACCAAAAAAAAAAAACTGAGGAAATCAGTTTTCACTGAAACTGTTTTCCACCCAAGAAACAGTCTCTAAGTGGAAATAACTTTAAGGAACAAAGGGAATACAATATTTAGGCGTTTTTGCCTGAGGGTTGTAAGTTGTAACAGTTCGCACAGGTCACAAGTGATTTTCTTGAGTCAATTTCCCTCAAAGGATTGCAATAATAACTTTTTGTAGGGGGACAAAAACTAATGGCCTGTCCGGGATCACTGTCAGTTTCTAGTTTTTGGTTTTATAAATGTAAAAGTGATATGATATAAGGGGTATAATGATCATAAAATTAGTCATACTTATATTAAACATGTCAATTATGAAAACTGACAGCAGAAAACTAAAAACAAATATATGAAAACCAGAAAATGGGGGCTCCTTCATTATCGTTTTTCGTTTCCAGTTTTCAGTTTTTTTGAAAACCAAAAACAAAAATATGAAAACCAGAAAAAGTAGTTCCAGATTTATGTTGTCATTTTCAAATTTGACATGTTTAGCATAAGTATGACTAATTTTATGTTTATTATACTCCTTATATCATATGACTTTTATATTCATAAAACCAAAAACTGACAAAAAATGCCGAACGGGCCAGTAGTTATCGTTTTTCGTTTTCAGTTTCTAACTAAAAACAAATATATGGAAACCAGAAAACATAGTTTTTTTTTTTTTTTTTTCTTTCTTTCTGTTGTCAGTTTTCAAAATTGATTGACTAATGTTTAGTTTATTATAGCCCTTATTTGACTATTAAGTTCATAAAACCAAAAATAGAAAACTGACAATGGTCCTAAACAAGGCCTACATTTTTTTGTTTCTAAATTTTTTTTTATTTTCAAAAAAATTGAGAACTGAAAACGAAAAACGATAACGAATAAGCCATATTGTCTCAAAGGGTTGGTCTTTCCCAGCAACCTATGGTATATTGGTATGCACCACAAAATTGGCTGGTAATTCAACGATGCTACAACTTGTTTAATCATAAGGATGGCGCACACATCATCGATTTGCAGCATTGAGTAAACATTTTTCAAGGTCCAAATAAGAATGAGTAATTTTAATGGTACAAAATCTCATATAAGACCGTGTTACCATGATTTATGGTAAGTTGAGGATAATTTGCTGTCCTAAAGTGGTCGCCTATAGTAGTACAAGTAACTTCTTTAAGATACAAGGTAATTCATTATCTAAAATTGGCTCCTTTAACTTATAGAACGACCCTTTTAGGAATAAAGTGAGGTGGTCTTACCAGGGGTGCTAATCGAGCGAGTCATCACGAGCAGAGGCGTGTGCTCAACTCATGATTGTTGCTCGTTAAACTCGCCAAACCCCTACTCAGCTCGTGCTTGTTAAGATTTGTCGTAGCTCAACTCGAACTCGATTTACTCTAATAGCTCGACTCGAGCTCAAGAGGCTGAAGTATTCGAACTCAACCGAGCTAATGAAAATGTTAGTCCAAGGATTCAAATCAAACTCATCATTTAAGTTCATACCTTAGTGAGACCTGTACAAGTATTGAGAATACTTGTGTTAACCTAGATTGGTTAATCCTGGTATTATATATATATATATATATATAGGAGAGTATATCACAAACCTAATACTAATAGAATTTATTTCTATCTTGTGTTCATACAATATTACACTAATAAGGCCCATATACAATAACACTATACTAGGCCCATAAGGAGACTTTTATAAATTGCTTGGGTACAAGTGATGGATATAGTAGACCTTGATAGCTACCATCTCATGATAATCTATCAATGTAAGACTAATGCTTCCCTTCTTTGCACCTTTTCTATGGGTTTGCTGCTTCCTCCCCCCCCCTTTTCTCTTTTCCAATTTGCTGCCTCTTTTGTTAATGATAAAAAAAAGAGTTATTTGATTCATATTTTCGACATTATAGGTATGGAAAAAATATATTTTGCTACTTGTAATATATTATAAATAGATTCCTAGAAAAAAAAAAAAATTACCGAACTGGTCATGAGGTTATTAAGTCGAGTTGCTCGCTAGGTGCTGAACTCAATTAGCACACCTAGGTCTTACCATAATTTAATTGTAAAGTAGTCTTATACAAAGACTTGCTTTTTTAACAGAGCATGTCAACAGAATCATGTTTTACGTAATATTGGAGTCTGATCCAGAGGAGCCATAGCCCATAGGTGCCAAGAGTTGCTCGGGAGACCTGGCATGCTTTGTTTGGCTAGTTTTTTCACATCTAGATAACTATTTCATGGCTAGATATCTAGAAAGTAAATTCACAAAAGTTTTCAGCTGTCTTTTTTTTTTGACGTGAAGTTTTCAGCAATTCTACCAACCCGTTTAATTTGAAGAAGCAACTAGAAGAAGAGTAATCCAGGAGATCCAAATCGAAACAAAAACGTAAGAACTATTGCTTCATGAAGCATGGACAAAACAGAAATCCAACACGAAACAATATGGAAAGTTGTGGTTGGGTCCTGTTACAATATCATCTCACTATAGCCGATAGCGCAGGACCAAGAACTTATATTTGCATCATCTCCATCCTAAAGCGAAGCTTATGCAGCCCCCCATGGAATCCATCAAACTAGAAGGAAGGCTGCTATTAAAAGCTTGAATGTTTTAACGTATTATGTTAAACTTGTTTAGGGCTTAATCAAGGACACACCAGAAAGAGAGACACAAGCCATTATCAGAGACATCACATTTGGACATTTGAAGAAATGAAGTTGGTAGAAATTAAATTAGTGCCTAAACAAAATGTTGAGAAGGCACATGTATTGTAGCCTAAGGCTAGAATCGATGTACGTTATCCTTTTCAATTTGATATTGTAGCTACCGAATAAAAAGATTGAATATTTGGATCCCAATACAAGTGTACTAAGAGTCTAAGACAGGCTGAGCAAGAGTTTGTATCTAACATGGGCCTAGGCTGCACCCACCTATCTCAAATTAACAAAATGTAGGTCATCACCAATCCTCCTTGCGACAAAAAAAGGAACACAAAGAGAAAGAGAACACCCAAGACATAAGGATTCATCACCCCTTGACCATAATACATTATAGAAAGTGGCACCATTCATCTTCAAGAAGAGACATCGACATTACAAATACACAATTGTATGATGCACAACCACTCACTATGTGAGTAGTATGTGGTATTAATAGTTTACAGAGTTTATGTAGACTCAACGAGTCTCCATTTTTGTATAATTTATGCGAGCCACTGAACCAGCCTTTGCCTACATGTCCCGAAAAATATGCCTATTGCTGAGCTTCCTCCACGCTCTTTCTCAGTAATTTGATAACCTGGGCTGGTTCTGGGGCCCCAAACACTGAACTCCCAGCAACAATACAATTTGCCCCAGCCGAAGCTGCAGCGTTGATAGTAGATGGCCCCAAACCACCATCCACCTGTTTAAGGCAACAAGGAATAAGTTTTCAGCAAGTCCTTATTTGGATTTTATATTGACTATTCAACATAAAAAAAATTCACAAAATCTCAACCCGGTCCACGATAACTGTCATTATGAACCTGAGCTCCCGATCGCGTAAGTTGTCTTTTAATTGCTACGACTGCCGTTTTAATGCTCCAAGTACTTCTTTAAAATGGTCATTTCAACAAATAACATGGTAACTCTAACATGGTCACAGAAGAACGGTCCTCGGATAGGTGTTAGGTGCACGCAAGATGGATTGGAAAGGATTAATAGAAAAAGACCAATCATTAGCATATCACTACTATGAATCAAGATTTTAAAGAGGGCACTTTGGGTAGTAGAATTATTGTTAACTTGCTAGTAGCTTGAAGGATAAGCAGGTAGTTTTGTTAGAGGAGAGCATATTACAGAGAGAAAGTATGTTGAATATTGCTGAATGTTTTGTTGAAATTTTAAGAGTTCATTGTGAGAGAATCAAGACTCTTGAGAGCTTGAATATCCTTTCTGATTGCTGTAATTTTCCACTTCTAGCAATGAAAATCATCATCTTCCATTTATTTCTAGTCTCATATCAGTTTATTACAATCACTTTGTCCAAAACTATCGACTTTAGGAATATTTCATCTGGCTATCGAGTTAATTTAGTCTATAAACGTATCATTAACCAAGGGTAATTATAACAAGAAATCCTCGCGAATTGAGAACTCAAAATACCCTCTTATTTTTGAAAAAAATTTCAAATTCATCCTGAAATTATAAAAAACTCTGAATAAAACTAGGTCACTAAAAAAAATCTGAGCTTCATAGATAAAGAACAGTAAGTTGGGAGAAATGGCGAGAAATTGGAGTACAATGGGTATGGTAGCCAAAAAGAGAATAAACAATGAGACTAGTATTGAAAAAAAACCTCATTTAAATGACTAACGCTCCCATCTCCGGTCTACATTGTTGTATTGGCTTAAGCCTCCTTTAATCATTTAATAAACCACATATCATCATCTACCTTAGACCAAGTTCTTTCCTTCAAACTTGTTAGAAAAATCTTCAGATTAAAAGAATTTCATTCCCTTGGAATGCCCAACTCTATAGGCTTCTCTCTCCTCTCCTCCCTAATTTGCCACTACCACCATCAGAACTGCAAAAAACTATTGACCCATTAGCCACATATTCAGTCCTACCAATGTTTAGATCCGAACTGTCCACCTCAAACAGACCCATTATGGCCAATCATTTCCAACATTAATTCCGAATCAATACCCATTAGAGACATCTTACCAATCAAATGAAGCAAGATCTTCCTCAGCCAAAAAGCCAAAATCTTTTACAAAAATACTATACCCATTTGCAATAGCCCATGTTTTCTTAACTTTGAATGTTTAATCAAACCAACGGAGTCGCTCTAATCTCTCTCTTCAAAAATTCAAATGGAGTGAATAGGTGATGATACACCCTTCATCCTATATGTTTCTTCCCACTTTACTTTCAAGAAAAGGCCACATTCTTCGGCGAGGGGAACACATCAATACCGGGCCAATAAGGTGTGAGCATACTGGGCGTGCACTGGTGCACAAATTAATGGGCTGGGATTGGGTCATGACTCATGGTCATAACCTTTACCATGGAATGGAGATGATCATAGGTTTCAAGAGACAAAGAGAGGGGTTTGCCACCAACTTAACCCACTTCTTCTAGCTCTCCCTCCTCTCTCACAATAGTTCAGATCAGAAATTTCTTGGATCAAACAAATCTCTTAGCAAAGGCCGTGCAGGTGCTGCCGTGCCAATATGGAAAAAAGTATTTGACTTGTAAGGAGTGTAAAAGACATTACTATTGTAATAGTTTGTCATATATTGAGCAACTTAATCACATCAGGCAACTTTATCACACTATCCCAATTGGGGATGACTCATGTCATTAGAAACATGAAAATCATTAGAAAACTACTTCCTCCGTTCTTTTATTATTGCAACATTTCCCTTATTTGGAAGTTTCATATTAATTGCAACATTACTAAATTTGACTATGTTTTCTCTGTATCTCTCTCCTTATCACATGGATCCCTTTTTTCATCTCTATCTATCTCTCTCATCTCCTTAAAAATGTGCAATCCCTACATGTTGCAATTATTAAAGAATGGAGGAAGTATATAACTAGATCGAGGACTTATGTCCAATAAAGGTGAGTGGAAGGGATATGAAAGCAGGACCATGCTACTTCGGATCACGTCTAACGCGGATGCGGCTTGTATCGGATGTGTGGAACGGATCACGTCTAACGCGGCGTGAAATTTTTCATAAGGGCTTTAACTTCATATTTGCAAATTTATAGTTTAAGAAGTATTTCTTCATCATAATATATGGAAAAACCCATATAAATCCAAAATTAAATGCCCCCACTATTTATTCTCCCTTTTTTAGTGTGTGCATGTTGTTTTTCTTACTATTTATGCTTTTTCTTTCGTCAATTATGTCAAAAGAACGGATGTGATTTTTGTCGCGGCTTTCTATAACGGGATTTCTCGGAAAGGAAACTTCCAATTCCGTTATAGAATGGCCGTTACGTAACGGAACGGCCGAGTTCTAATTCCCTGTTTCCTTCTATGGACTTCCACGTGGCATCAAGTGTAAGAAATTAGTAGGGAATTGAGAAGTTGTTAGCCACAATACATTTGAAATGGAGCAATTATAACAATTGATCACCAGGTCACTCATCAAATGATACATACTCGCATCAGATAGGATATACTAATGTGAGATGGTACCTCAACATCAAGGGACGGATACTTCTTCCTTAATGCACGAACCTGGATAGTCAAACAACTAATGTGTATTAGAGATCATCATTTTCCACGAGTATATTAAACTTAATAATAATTCCATTACCTTATCCATCGTTTCTGGCATAAACTTCTGCCCACCAAATCCAGGCTCAACAGTCATAACAAGGACCATTTCAACTGGATTATGTCCTTCCACCTATATTGAAAATACAACACGTCTTAGAGAGGGGCACCCAACTAAAATTTAACTGGAACTTTTTCAGATAAATAACTTCACCCCAACATCATCATAATCTTTCCAGTGCAAAAGAAACAGTTTCCAGAGCTCAACACATATATTACCAGAGGATAAACTTCTTCAATAGGTGTCCCAGGTTTCAATGCAACACCAGGTCTCATCCCTTCCGACTTTATCTTCTCAACAAGCTCTTGCCAGTTGTCTGAAAAACCAACAACAAGCATCATGCAAATGAATACACATGATTACAGCAAAAAAAGCAGGTGCTATTCTGGCGTTTTGTAAGCACCTTTAGAGACCTCAACATGAAATGTAAAACCAGAAGCACCAGCTTTTCCAAATGGCTCCACATAAGCAAGAGGATTTGTGACCATGAGATGGCAATCTAAATATGCCCTACAAACACGTAAGAATAAAAAGTTCCAAAATGTTCCTGAAATCCGTGGCAGTTATATTCTAGGCATCCACAAACAGAACTTAAATAAAGCAGGGAGTTCAGAGAGAGTATTACTGAGTATGCTTTCTTAGACTCTCGATAACTGGAGCACCAATCGTAAGATTTGGGACAAAGTGCCTTCAAAAGATTAAGAATTTAGGCATAAAGATACAGTAATATTAAGATAGATGAGCACCAAAGGGTATAATAAAAACATACAGAAGCCAAAACAGACAAAAGGGAAGAAAGAAACAATGAAACAAAGACCTAGATTTTACAAGCAATAAAGCATTTCATTTTATCACTCCGATGCTTAATGTAATGATTAAGCAGGCAACACGCATAGCATCTTATATCATGCATAGACAAACGGCATAGCAAGAAAAAATCTGCTACTCTGAGGCCAACTATCCTCAATTGTCATGCCAATTTCTACTTAATGTTTGACAAGATTTACATAAGGCAACTCATTACGGACATGACACAGCTAGGCTTATTGAATATCTAGATAAACATGGAGAGCTCTATGCACAAATAAACAAGAAAAACTAATATAATCACCATATCAACCATAAGAATGTAATCAGAAGTAAAATTGCATTGTTTTCCAAACTGCACAAACTTCTCCATGCCTCCAGCAATTTAAGAAATTTTCTACCTCCAAAGAATAGACTACAACTACATCTTGTCAAACTACTGCATTTTAATAGAAATCCATGAATGTGTTGACTAGACATGGTTAACCAAAAGTAGTGCAGTCAGCTAAGGGACTACTACAGGAAATAGCCACTGTGAGTGCAGAGGTAAGGCTTCATCATTGGACCCTCATACCCTACCAACCGGCAGGAGCCTCATAGAAGGCACTAGGCACTGGTATACAATTATCCAACAGCAGTCAGTCTATATTATGAAATGTCCACATACCCATCCTGCAAAAACCAGACAGTCGTCAGTGAATTTCAAAGAGCTCCAAAGGGACTCAGAAAGCTGGCTTCCCCTCAAAAAATGGAATTAAGGAGCATCAATCCACGCACAAATAAAAGAAAAATGAACAAAGAAAAATGGTCAAGCATGTAACAACCAGAGATGGCAATATCACCCACACCCAATGGATACAATGCACCCAACAGGTGAAACCTAAAATAAACGTGTATAAAGTGGGTGAGGAATTGGGTTGGGTTTCGGTGATGCTCCATCTCATTCATTGCCCAATCTGTCAATTGTTCACATGTTGACCAATCACCCCATCCAGTAAATATTAAAAACACAGAAATTAACTATTTCATTTAGAACAAATTCCTAATCATTCACAAGTTGCTAACTTGCTAAGTGTGAAGAATCCAAACTCTAAAGAGTCAGATAATATTCCAACCAATTCTCATTCTTGAAGTTGCCTGTTTTCTGGGTTTCACAGTTCCCTTAAAAGTCTCAGCCTGACACTTCCTCCCTTCTATTCTCTTGTCCAAGAATCAAGTTGATGACTGTTGTCGCTGATCCTGATTCCATCCCCTTCTCTCCCTTCAAATTGGGTCAACGAATACAATAACAACAATTACCAAAGTGCTTATAGCTTTCATTAAATTTAATGAGATTCGATCTCCTTACTAATTGCTTCTAAGATAATCGAAATGATAATTCAAGCAAACTCTATTCACCCGACCTTATATTAAATAATGAACAAAGAATCGAAAACTTGAAATAGTACCTAATACTCCCACAACTAATCTTCCAAAGTCCAATAATTTTTAATATCCTCAAATTTACCCTCCTTAATTTGCTCTTCACAAACAAACATCAAAGCAAGAATTTCCCCCACCGCACCCAAAACCCCGAAAACAGATCAAACTTAACAGGGTATATTCGCTTCTATATAAATGCTTCAAATAGGTTCAATCTCCTTATTAATTGCTTCCATTCTCATGACCAATCAGCTGAATAGAACAAACAATGTTTGCAACTTCACAAGTTTCCAACAAAATGCCTAAATTAGAACTATTTTGAACATCTTTTGTTCAGAAATTTTTGATATATTCAGCGAAAACAATAAGATATTTATAAAAAAAATGGGACATAAAAACCCAACATATAACCTGAATACCTGATCATAGGTATATTATCAAAGTGATGTTTTTGGCTCTAATATACTAGTTTAGTGATTAAATTACAACTTTTTTTTTTTACTAGATATACTACTTTTCTCGATGATCTGAACAAGAATGTGTTCTGAATTGGGCAAAACTCTGCTCAAAGCTGGTCCAAAAAAAAGAAACCCATAAAGCAATCAATAAATAACAAGAACAAAAAAAAAAAAAATTGATATATCAAGAAATCGAAGAAAAAAGTTGATAAGATTACCATGATATCCATGTGGAGCCAATCAGCGCCACAATCAAGCATACGTTGAGCTTCAGAAGCCAAATTGGCAAAATCTGAGGATAGCATAGACGGTGCGATTTTTGGTTGGACTCCCATTTTTGGGTTAGTTTGCTTGTAATTAAAGAATCAAAGAAGATTGTTCCACAGCTCAACTAAGAACTTGGAAGGGAGACTTCAAATAGACCTAGGGGGTGGTTTTTATTATTGTTTTCGTTGTTTCACCAACCACAATTCACAATTCACAATTCACAATTGGTGGGAAATGGGAATTCCTACTTTCTCATCTCTATTCTATATGGGAAGAGGGGTAGGACACCAAAAAATAGAAAAAGGAAAAAAAGAAAAAATTAAAATAAGGTGCAACTACCTAATTAATTAAAAAGAAAAAAAGATAAAAAAGCACAAAAAAATCACGCACTTCACAAGACATCGCTTACTTTCCAAAACTGGATTATCTCAAGTAAATTTTTTTTTTTAAAGAATATAAATCCCCCGATTTAGTGGTAGGAAGTAGAAATTGATTAAAACTTAAATAATTAGTTTCCATCTCTAACTCCTAGAAACCAATTACACTTACACGCTCCACAATTTTTGAAAGTTCATCATCTTCTACTCTCCATTATCTCGCAAACCAAATCGAAAAATAACGCCGTCAACCGCAAGCCAAGATCGGGTAATTCATATTCTAAAACAAACCGACATTCTTATTATGCTTTGTTCTTCAAAATCTGATTCATAATCGTGATCACAATTGGTAATCGATCAAAATAGAGGGATCAAACAACAAACCAAGAGTAAATTAGTAATGACAAGGGAGAAAAAAGTGACAAGGTAATTCTTACTTACTCGCTATGCGTTGTTCTACATCTAATTCATAATCGTGATCACAATTGGTGTGCTTTTAATTCAGCGTGTAATCAAACCATACTAAGAGGAGCAACAAACAATCCAAGAGGACGAAGAGCGGAAATTGTTAAAAGGTAACTCTTACTCAATCACATTTTCTTTATGCTATCAATGTGAAGTTGAGATAATACTTCTCCTAACTGACCTACATGGTTATCCAAATTACGCAATTTTATTTCTAACTCAAATTAAAGTAGAAGAATAACCTTATTGTGCAACTAAAATATAGGGAAAAAAAATACAATTTCTTAAGGAATCAAAATTACAATTGATTTTTTATGAGGGAAATAAAAAATATTTACTAAGAACCCGAATACAATTTCTCCAAACCTAGAAACTTGCAACATTTAACTTCACAATCCTAAAATTATGGGTTAGCATAAATTCTTCGAGGAGATAACTGTGTTCTTCTATGTGGAAACTGAATACTCCATTTGGGATTTCTCAAAAGAAAAACGCTCACCAAATTTACAATACAGAACTATAATTTGTCAAAGAAAAATTAAATATTTTCGTCGATAATTACAGTGTTTTTTTTTATATAGAAAAACTATCTTTTCATGGAATACTAATTCGAATCAAACACTGAAAATTTGAACTCTGATTTATGACAATAAGTTAATTACAAATTGCTTTTAAACATTTTGAATCAAACTATATAAATTCTTCAAGGAATCGTATTTCATTTTTCAAGATTACATTGTATGTATCCCCAAATATCAAAACTCAATCTTTTCCGTGAATAAAAAAATCAAATAGTTGGGAGAATTTAATTCATCCAAATTCGAATAGATTTCTAAACAAAAGAATTAAATATCTTCAACCATAATAATCATCCATGAAATCAAATCGGCACTTATCTCTTGCTTTTGCACAACAAGTGAAACCCAGCCACACATATTGGTTCGATTGCGCTGACCCAAAATCTTTCACATGCAAAAACAAAATGATTCAGATTCAAACTCACCTCTAAGCAATATAGAAATTGGTAATGTTTAACACCTCCGAAACCAATTTGTTGTCCCTCCAATTATTGTCTTCGAAGCATTGCCAAATAATGCATTTAAGTTCTTCAATTTTCACTTTAATTCTAAATTTTCTACTTGATTATAGAGGGGATTTGGACACTTCGTCGGTGATGTTGTAGCTAGGAGGAGAGATGATTAGGACTTAGGAGGAAAGAGAGAATGAGGACTTGAGGAGCAATGGGGCAAGTGATGTTTTAGAAGAAATAAGGATTATAAAGATGTCTTAAAGATATGGACACGTAGAGAATGATTGATTAATCATCTACATATAATTCCATTTGCCTTTGAATTTTTTTAGAAATAAACTACATTAAATAAGAATTATAAATTATGTATTAGAGATATATTCAGGTAAAAAATAATGATATATTTTTTATAAATCATCTTCATATAATATCATTTCCCTTTGAAAATTTCAGAGATAAAAACTACATTGCTAAATTAATTACACACACTCTAAATGTGGGAGGATTACGTTTTCAAATAATTTAATGTAGGAGTAGCTAATAATGAGCTTATTATTATTGTCATCTTCACTTTGATTGTCTTTGTATCTTACGATTGACATGTATTTTGCAATATTATGCTTTTTCATGATCTGAATTATTCCATGATCATTTTAAATTTGAAAGAATCATGATTAGGATTGTTTTGTCCAAATGGGTTATAAACAGACTATTATATAAGGCGGCTCATGGGGGACACCAAAAAAATAAGAAAAGAAAGAAAAAGAAGAATAAAAAGAGAAGGGTAACTGCCCACCATATTTACAAAACAAAATATTTAATTTATCTCTAACTTTCAAAAATAAGTTACACTACAACATCTTCTTCCTCATCAATCATCATTATATTATCTTCTTTATCATTTGCAAACAAAAAACACAACACTGACAACTATAATTCCCCTTTTTAAATTTTCGTAAACAATTTTTGAAGAAAATTATTACTAGAAATATATATGATTTCGCACGCATAGCGTGCATATAAGACTAGTAGGCAAAACTAAAAGAGAGCGGCTTCTCAATAGAGGAGTTCCTTGACACATGGAAATACCATGTTACCCTTTTATGAGGTTTTAATGAGCTGAACTGATATCGAGCTTTGGCAGACTTGTTTTGGCTCAAAAATGGGCAAAGCTCGGTTGAAATAAGCTTGTCTAACGGCTATGTTTGGCAATACTAGCTGAAAAAGAGGAGAAACTAATAAGTTAACTGAAATTGATAGGTTTAGCTTAACTGGATGAATGGTTTTAGCAAAATTTGTTGTTGTCAAAATAAAGATTATCCAAGATTTCAGTCACTTGATTTTTTAAAAGTTCAAAATTTTATGTTATATTTGATGTTAGGTACTTCCTAAACACTAATGTATCATCATTTTTGTAGCGGCTCAAAACCCATAGCCTAGTGAAAACACTTTTATCACTCTATATGTATGCATAAAAATATTACCTGCAGGTATCATTAATATTATTATTGTAGAAATCGTTTTTGAAAAAGAAATTTACTAGCATATCAACTATAGCCGTGCAATGATTCATTTAGGACCAAAGCTATCATATAACCATAGTAGGCCCAAAGAAGAGTGAGGGACTATCAAAGTTATGAAGAAGCTAAGTTGCTTAAATCATATCTAGAGGAAATAGAAAAGAAAAGAACAAATTTTGGAAAGAAACTTAGAAGATCACATTGAAGAAAACCAAGTTCTATTTGAGAGTTAAAACCTTGAACTAAAACCCTTATAAGGCCCAAGGATTAAGAGGAGAAAAAATTAAAAAAATATATATATTGAACCCTTCCATATGTGGGCTAGGTATAAGTATCATTTAATTGGGTTAGGAAGGGGTTATTGGAGCCCAAATATGAAATGAAGTTGGGTTAGGGGCTGTTGGACAACATTTCAAAGTTTGGAGATTACCTCATTCAAAATTAAAAAAAAGTCAAATTTGGGAATTGACAAAGGTAATAAACATCCCTAGGTTGACAACACATCTCTCAATACTCTTAAATACTACCAATTGGGAATTACCTACTCACTCTCCTCTCTTCCTTGCTGCTCGCCGAACAGGAGGTCATCCTCCCTCCCTCTCGTTTTTTTTTTCTTTTCTTCTTCTTCCATGTTCAATCTCTTAAACCACTTTGAGGAAATTTAACCTAGTTCTTGTTTGCAATTTTTCTAGAATAAGAAGACTTGGAGTAAAGCTTTTGTGATAATATAAGAAGATCTAGAGGAATCAATCTCCATACTAAGGTAAGAGGGCCAAAAGAAGCAAAAGAGCATGTTTTCAAGTTGAGATTTAAGTGTAGATCGTGAAAATAATGACATGCATTGATGAATTCGTGTAGGTACTTGAGTATCTAAGCCTTTGAAGACTAAAGAAGCTAGGAAAAGGTTCAAGTGAAAACTAGGGAGATTAAGGTACATAAGAACACCCTTTTTCTATTATACCTCTTTTATTTTGGTGAAAAGATGATGGAATGTATCTAAAATGTGCATTTATAAACCAAATTTACAAGATTAGTTCATGCATGTAAGGTTTTGAACCATGGCTATAGTTGCATGTAATTGATTTTTACTTATAAGTAGTATTTGTTAAACATCCATCCAAGAGAGGAGGAAATTCACACTAGTATAGCAAAATGGAAGATTTGTTAAATGTGTGGTTTTGAAATATGTTTATATGTATATAAATGAATGCATGCATGTTTATAAAATGGTGGAATTGTTTTCATGTTAGGAAGATCTCTTGAGTTTTTGTGAAGAAGTCCTCTTAGAAAAGACTCTTTACATTGGGGGAAGTTGATGAACATTATTTTCGGTTTTGACATGACCTGTTACTGTAAATTGCATTTTTTGCCCCTAAAACTTGATTTTTAGCCTTTTCCTGTTTCACAAGAAAATGTTCGTAATGAAAAAATCTTGAGGATAGGCTTTGACATGACCTGTTACTGTAGATGCTCATTTTAAATTCACTGTTTGTGCCAGAATTTTTCTGACGAATGTTTCACATGTTCAAACCAATTCAATCTTTTAAATAAGGTTTAAAAGAGCATGCTAAGTGCTTAAATGTATTTCACAAGAAGTAAAGATTTGATCATTTCCTTATAACTCTATACCCCACCAATATGTGAAATTGTTGATGTTAAACAAAAGATTTCAAGAGAAGATTTAAGTCTTGCAATCATTAACAATACTATAGTAGTCGTTATTCTTTTTCCTCTCCATGGATGAAAATATTTTCTTTGGAACATGTGTGGTATTGGTAAACTATACACTTAAACTATTTATGTAAATAAACTATGGATACAAGTGGGTAAAGGACGATACCAAATAAGGGACGGTATGAACAACAACCCTTGGAGGATGGGTGATCTCATTCCGAACCCTCGCTGGGTGGGTGAAGTCCAGCAGATATTAAAAATGGGACATGTCTTGGTTAAGGCTTGCAAGCATAAATATTTAAACGGTGGGGTGATGACCTCCATTAGTTTAGAGACATTCGGTTCCTTGTGTAAGTAGCCCCTCTCTATTCGTGTTCACTTTACCCAAGTAATTAAATGCTATAAACCAAAATGGTTTTGAATGATCTAAGTGGTGATCTTCATGATATAAATTCTTATATTAAAGCGATTGTGCAAGGATAATAATCCTGAGATTATAACAAGCACTTTACTTGTGGAGCATATTGATTTTAGCATGAATTGCATGTAATTGGTTAAAGCTACCAAAAATGAATTATGGGGTGGACTTTTGTACTCAACTGTTGTTGATATTTATTCTTGAACCTGTCCTGGTGGGGGCAGGGTTGTGATTGATTGCAGGAAGAACCAAGAAGGTGGAATGAATGCTTCCCTGTTACTATGGTTGTGTTGGGGAGTTGTTTCTGTGTGGATTCCTTTTGTTGTGTGTGTCTTCTAGTTAGTTTTCATCTTTATAGAAAGTATCTTAATATCTATACTAGTTGTATGTGTACTCCTTAATGGATTTTAAAGTTGAAGGTTGATGGTGTTGTAATAAATACAACTTTAACTACTTGATCTTAAGTAATTTGTCGGAACTTAACACTTGTATCATGTAACAGCTCCGAAGGACTTAAGTATGTTTCCGCGATGCGCTTAAAGGCTATTATGATGTTCATGAATTTTGGGGCTGTTACACTTGGTATCAGAGCCTAGGTTAAAAATCCTATGTTACAAAAAAAAAAATTTATACTTTCATATTTCTAAATTAGGGGAGTACTTTTACTTACGATATATGTAAAGTATAATATGTGTGGTTACGGGTATGAGTGCATGTATTGTCTTCCTATGTGATCATAGAGGTGTAAAAATGTGTGTTGGGATAACAAATTGCAAGTAGGGGAAACATTAAAGTGGGGGTTATTTTAATATCCTTAAGGTTGGGGATGTGTATATGTACCCAATGAGGAAAAATTTTATTATTAAGGATTAATGGTTTGATGTGAAATAACGGATATTATGTTTGTTGAAATATGGTGTAGATGTTTACGTGAAACCAAAGAGGTCAGAGTTCACGTGGATCCTTCATGCCAGAGCCTGATACTTATAGGTCGAGAAATGTTACTTGGGATGATGCTATGGACAACGCAAACCTTGTGCTCGGAAAGATTGCAAAATGGAATGCAGTTTAGGGAAGAGGGGACCATAACCAGTATTCACGAACGGAGATTTAAGCCTATGTTCTAATCAAGACTTTACCCGAGTGTGAACCTTGGGAATCTTTTAGGGTGGCATATTGGAGGCTTTTATATATGTATGTGGCTAATGTGGGAATCCTTGGAGGTGGGGTAGGCCCTGAAAATGATTAGAAAGAAGCTATCAGGTGGAAAGTGACGGTGGATGAAGTATCGAGAGACATGTGGAAAATAGATATGAGAGTTAGGGAGAAGGGAATGATCGAGGATGTTGGCGGTTATTGGCAAAGGTTCTATGAGCGGTTGGGAGCACGAGAGGAAGCGAGAGAGGCAAAAGTAGCCAGAGAGGATCCTAGGAGGTAGTTTACTGCAGGTACCTCTAGGAGGACCCCACCTAGGGTGAATTTGTCACTTAATGGTAGCAGTGCGGCGTCGGTTAGTAACACCCATGTTTGGGATCCCGACTATATACCCGAGGAACCTAGTATTAGCACCACTGATAGTGGTTACTACTATGACCCTTTGGATTTAGATTAATATGTGAGCAGGATGGTGGAATTAGGGGGGGGAGTCTCGTGAGAAGGCTATGGAAGAAGTTTTTCCTTTCTCTATTTTACTTTCCTTGTTAAGACATTTCTTTTATGGTTATTTTAGATTGTATGAATTAATTATGTATGTTTTGAATTATTAATGTGGAACTTTAATGCCATGCGCTATCTATGGCATGGTAATGATGAACTTCCTATGAGAAATTGGTATTATCTACCATGTAAGGGATGAATTAGTTTGGACCAGCCAAAATTTTGTATGAACTAAATATGTATGTTTTAATATTGGACCAGTCAAAAAATATTGGCTATGGTGGGCCAAGAAATGATAATTGAGCATGGGTCACCAACATTATAATAGTACACTGCTATAAATTTGTGTGTTTGCATGTTGATGTGATAAATTAGTAATTCCATCCTAGATGAGATAGATGGAAATGATTATGGTCCAAATATAATCTTATTAATCTAATTTGGTAATATTCTTTAAAGAAAATTGAGGAAAGGTAACGCCTAGGAATATGTCGGGAGAAGCCGGAACCCCTCACGCTCAAGAAGCTGAAAACGTTAGGGAATCAAGTTCCACGATGGAAGAAAGATTGCGTCAAATGGAGAGCATGAATGCTCGGTTATTGGCTATACTGGAAGCCCAGGGTCAAAAGCCTGATGATGAAGAAGGAAGGTTCTATAAAAGGCTATCGTCTCATAAGCCAAGAACTTATGATGGGGAGCCAGATCCGGTCAAATCCGAGGACTGGATAGCATATATGGAAAAGTTATTGGAGATTATAAATTGTTCTGAACACATGAAGGTGAAGTTGGCCTCATTCTACCTTGAAGGGCCGGCTGATATGTGGTGGAGGACTGTCAAGCAAAATTTTCAACAACCGGACTATACTTGGAACAAATTTCTGGAGACCATACGTCAAAGGTTTTATACACCAACTTTACAGAAAAAGAAGGAAAGTGAGTTTCTGTATCTCCGTCAAGGGAAGATGACAGTGGTTGAATACGCGCCAAGTTTATGGAGTTATCTCGTTTTGCCCCTGAACTAGTCAGCTCGGAGAAGTTTAGAATGTCTCGCTTTTTCAAAGGGTTAAATTTCAAATATCAAAAGAGAGTGGGGTACTACACCAACTATCAAGAGTTGTATGACCAGGCCCTGGAGCAGGAGCGGATTGATCAGAAGGAGGAGGAGTCTAATAAAAGGAGAAATGGAGAAAAATCAGATGATGGGGGAAATAAGCGGGTGAGGAGTGGCTGGGAGCAACAACAAAAAAAGTAGAGTCAGCAAAAGGCACCAAAGAAGGGAAAAGCTTGTTTTAAGTGTGGAAAGGATCATTGGGGGAAGAGTTGTGAAGGAAATGAGGTATGTTATGGGTGCAAAAAGCCGGGTCACAAAATTAGAGAATGTCCTTAGAGGACTAGGAGTGGGGAAGGCTCGGGGAAACAATTGAAGTGGGGGAAACCCTCAAGGTTTCCAAGGTAGGAACGTGGGATTCAATCAGGGAAATCGAGGGAATTTAGGGAGAACCCTGGGCAAAGTATTTGCTATGTCTGAAAGCTCTCAAGCGGACTTAAGGACTCCTACAACTGGAGGTAATGTCATTTCTGGCACCTTTCCTGTATGCTCTATGAATGTTCATGTGTTGTTTGATTTTGGAGCTACAAATTCATTCATCTCTGCTTCATTTGTAAAAAAATTGAAAAATACCCCTTCCCCATCCATAATAAACTTACTAATAGGTGTCCTGGATAGAACCCAGTCTCGATGTGACATTATGTATAAGAATTATCTTGTCAGGATTTCTGAGAAGGAATTTATGGCAAATTTGGTTCAGTTTGAACTAGGAATCTACGATGTGATATTAGGGATGGATTGGCGGAGGGATTATAAGGCGGTTATAAAATGTACTAAGCGGACCCTATAACTTAGAACACCCCTAGGAACCCAAGTAAAATATGAAGGGGTTAAAGTGAGACCTAAGGTACAAATAATGTCTGCCTTAAAGATGATCAAGGAAATAAAAAGGGGGAATGTTGGTTATTTGTGTCAAGTGGTAGACACCACCAAAATTGTGATGAAACCAGAGGATATACGGATAGTTAGGGATTTATGCAACGCGTTTCCTTATGAGTTGCCTGGGTTGCCCCCTCATAGAGTAGTAGATTTCCATATAGACTTAATGCCAGGAGCAACTCCTATATCTAGGTCCCCGTATCGTATGACCCCAACGGAAATGGCCGAGTTAAAAACCCAGCTTGAGGAATTGCTTTTGAATAGCGCATCACCTTGAGGGGCACTTGTATTGTTCGTTAGGAAGAAAGATGGAACCATGAGATTATGTATTGATTACCGCGAGATTAATAAGATACCCCTTACCTCGAATTGATGACTTGTTTGATCAGCTTAAGGGAGCGGAAGTGTTTTCAAAAATAGATCTCAGGTCCAGGTACCATCAGATGAGTACTGTGGAGGAAGACATACCTAAGACCGCATTTAGAACCAGATACAGGCATTATGAATTTGTAGTGATGCCATTTGGGTTAACTAATACCCCAACAGCTTTTGTGGATTTAATGCAAAGATACTTTAAGCCATACCTGCAGGGCCATTCCTGAGTATTATTGGGCCCGGGGCAAACTTTAAAAAATAGGCCCCTAACGTAGTAATGCATGAGAGTATATAATAAATATACAGTATAAAAATTCTAATAGTAAGTTCTTTCTAATAACAAAACAACACTCCATAGTAACGTAATTTTACACTAGCCACTATTGCATACTCAAAACAGCATTATGTCTAAAGTATTAAAACACCAGTGGTTCATGTTCTTCTATATAATTTTTTTTTGATATTCATTAAAAAATGAAGTATGCTAATAATCTAAGTCCTGTCTAATCACTAAACAAATTAGACATTCACTATCATCTAATAAACAAATAAGATCAATCATCCAATAACAAAGACACAAACTCATAAACAACGAGTTTTGCAGGTTATTTCATGGCTGTTTTTGCTAAATTATACAGAGTACATACACTCATAATTCATGAATGCAAAAAATTACAAACATCAAATAAAATATGACAACATGAGTTTGTTCACTGTATTCTAAATTATCAAGCAATCATAAAATTAAAACTTTAGCATATCAGAAAAAATGTACAAAATTGAAATTTAAGCACATTTAATACAAATTACCTGGAAATCGTATAAATTAGGTTCAAAATAGTGACGAAAAATCCCAATTGTAATTTTTTTCGTCTTGACATTTGTGAGTTGAAGACAGTTATTGATTTTTTGATGGATAGTTATCTTGTGAGATATGAAAGAAGTAAAAGAAAATATTTCTCTGCCAAAAATAAATAAATTATACTGTACTTTTTGCTCCAATGACAATTTAGAATTGCAACCATGTACTCATATTTCATTAAAGAATAAAAACCATTATTTCAGTTGAAACAAGAGGAAGAAAAAATTGGAAAAAGAGAGACTAATTAGGTAAGAATTTTGAAAGCCCTAATTTCAAGGGATTTACTGGATATTTTTTTATTTTAATTTGGAGATTGATATTGAAGTACTGGCGTTTGGAAAACTTCCTCTTCAGTCTTCATAGCCCGTAACTTTGGCTGCCAATAATTGATTTTGTTTTTATTTTTTATAAAGCACAAAGAACTAAATTTCATGGGCCTTGGGCAGGTGCCCCGCCTGCCCTGGCCCAGGGCTGGCCCTGCATACCTGGACCAGTTTGTGGTAGTATTCATTGATGACATTTTAGTGTATTCGAAGAGTCACTCTGAGCATGAGGAACACTTGAGGATTGTTCTAGGAACTTTACGAAAAGAGAAACTTTATGCGAAGTTTAGCAAGTGTGAGTTTTGGTTGGACCAAGTTATGTTTCTGGGCCATGTAGTGTCCAAGAGAGGAATTACTGTGGACCCCGAGAAGATTAAGGCAATTATGGAATGGCCAGCACCCACCTCCGTAACTGAAGTCCGTCGTTTCATGGAGTTAGCAGGCTACTACAGAAGATTCGTTGAAAATTTCTCCCGTATAGCTTTGCCCATAACCAGTCTGGTACGGAAGAATGTCAAGTTTCAATGGACACCAAAGTGTGAAGAAGCTTTTCAAGAGTTAAAACGGCGATTGACAAGTGCACCCGTACTGACCCTACCCGATAGCAGAGAACCGTATGAGGTCTATAGTGACGCATCACTGGAAGGGTTGGGTTGTGTACTCATGCAGAACGGAAAGGTGATAGCATATGCATCTAGACAATTGAGACCGTATAAAAAGAACTATCTTGTGCATGATTTAGAGTTGGCAGCAGTGGTGTTTGCGTTAAAATTATGGAGACATTATCTTTATGGGGTTCCTTGCAAGATATAACTGATCATAAAAGTCAGAAATATATTTTCACTCAAAAAGAGCTTAATATGAGACAGCAGAGGTGGTTGGAAACTTGGAATTAATGAAAGATTATGACATAGAGATTCAGTATCACCCCGGTAAAGCGAATAAAGTGGCAGACGCCTTGAGTCGCAGACCCAGAAGAGATGTAAATTCTTTGCTAAATGTACCCCATGAATTGTATGAAGAGTTTCGAATGATGAATCTGTATATTGTCAAGAGGGGAGTACCGCAAGAGTTTCTGAACGCATTGACTGTACAACCATCACTAGTTGAAGAAATCAAGGAGAATCAAGGCCGAGATGAGTTTCTGACGGGGATACGAGCTAAGATTGAAAGAGGGGAGTCTACCGAATTCCACTTGGGCGAAGATGGAAGTATAAGGTTGAGGGGACGGTGGTGCATACCTGAGGATCCAGCATTGAAGGAAAAGATCCAAGAGGAGGCTCGTAGTAGCCCTTACTCGGTTCACCCGGGGAGGGACAAGTTTCGTGACCTCAAAGAGTACTTCTGGTGGAAGGGGCTCAAAAGAGACGTTTCCAGGTTTGTCAGCAAGTGTTTAACATGCCAGAAGGTAAAATTTGACCGAGGTAAAATGGCAGGTCCTCTACAACCGTTACCAATACCTGAATGGAAGTGGGAGTCGGTCTCCATAGATTTTGTTGTCGGTTTACCTAGATCAAGAAAGGGAAATGATTCGATATGGGCGATCATTGATCGACTCACAAAGACTACTCGTCGCAATGAAAACCACGTGGAGCATGAAGCAGATGGCTGAAGCGTATGTTAGAGAAATAATTCGGCTTTATGGAGTACCTAGAACCATAATATCAGATAAGGATACTCGTTTTCTCTCGAGTTTTTGGGAAAAATTGCAGGAAGCATTTGGTACGAAGTGAAAATTTAGCACGTCATTCCATCCAGCTACGGACGGTCAGACTGAAAGGATCATTCAGGTACTTGAAGATATGCTTAGAGCTTGTGTAATGGAATTCCAGGAACTTGGGAAGACCGACTGGCTCTTGTCGAATTCTCGTATAACAACAGCTACTAAGCTACCATTGATATGGCCCCATAAGAGGCCTTATATGGACGCTGATGTCGAACACCAATATGTTGGGATGACCTTGGGAAGGTGGCGATTGTGGGACCAGAGATGATTCAAGAAACCATGGGGTAAATTCTAATGATTAAGGAAAAGATGAAAACAGCTCAAGATCGCCAGAAGAAGTATGCAGATGTGCGGCGAAAGAAGTTAGAGTTCCACGAGGGAGATAAAGTATTTCTGAAAGTCTCCCCTACCCGCGGAGTAAGGAGATTCAGAATAGGAGGGAAGTTAAGTCCCAAATTTGTGGGACCTTATGGGATTCTAAGAAGAGTTGGAGAAGTGGCTTATGAGTTAGCTCTACCACTTGAGTTAGCCAAGGTGCATAACGTGTTCCATGTTTCACAACTCCGGAAATATGTCTATGGCCCTTCCCACATATCAAAGCATGAACCTCTGCAAATTGAGGAAAATTTAAGCTACAAAGAGCAACCTGTGCGTGTTTTGGATCGACGAGTAAAAGAGTATTTGGGAAAATCAATACCGTTACTCAAAATCCTATGGAGAAATCACAACGCCGAGGAAGCAACCTGGGAAAAAGAAGCAGATATGAAAGCTCGCTATCGTGCACTATTTCATGATGAAAGTTAAGGTTAGACTTCAATATTATCGTTTCAAGTTTCGGGGACGAAACTTTCCTAAGTGGGGTAGCATGTAACGGCTCAAAACCCATAGCCTACTGAAAACACTTTTATCACTCTATATGTAACACCCCTGCCAACCCGAACCCTTTTTCATTTAATAAAACTCGAGATGGGGAAAAATCCACGAGGGTTCGACTCAACGGGGGTGCTACCACCGCACTTATCTCCTTGGAAATAAATGCAAAGCTAGATTAAAGCATACTAAATTCAAAATAAATTAGTCCTTACAACCATGTAATCGTTCATTAAATATTACTAATTACTTAAGTGTTTCCGAGTTCCAGCGGAAGCTAAATCATAAGCTACGTGGATGACAACTCTAAATGATCTCCCTTTGTTCCCCCATCGATCATCCACCTGCATAAATACATTGAAAAGAAACAAGAGAGACAAGCTCCCAAAAATTAGAAAAACTGAGTAATTCCAACTCCATCCCGTAAAATACTTAAGTTGAAAATACTTTGTAAAATAGTAGGTTAATAGGGTTAGAAAGCATAGCACACATACACATATATATATACAATGTATAATCACATAATTAATTCAATTATTTAAGGAGAGGAAAGAGAACGCCAGTAAGCCGGGGTCAATCCCCTGTAACCACTTACTTCAACATTGTAGGCCGGGGTCAATCCCCTTAACCACCTACGCATAACATAATGGCCATAATAACAGAGTCCCTAGTGTGCACACCCCTTCTACTTGGATCACAACAAGATAGAAGGAAGACAAGTAACATAAAATCAGCATAGTAACTAGAGAACCTGTAGGTGGCCGATGAACCTCCCTTATAGGGCAACCTGTTCATCATTTCCCTCCGATATTTCACTTTAAGTGATTAATAGTTTTTAATTCAAGTCATCACATAACACATGTACACATATGCATCAATTCATTTAATCAAGAGTGAATACTTTTATTCCAAATCCAGAATTCAATTCATACATAGCTTAATCCGAGAGCCCATTCGTATTCATTAGCATTACCGTCACTTGGTTACATTAATTAACTCATAATCGTCCAATTATCACATGTCTTTGATAATTTCCAATTTTCACTCATGACTTCAATATTAATAATAACGATAACAATAATAATGATAATAATAATAATGGAATTAATAATAATTTTGATAACGATAATAGTATTAATAAAAATAATGATGATGGTAACAATAATAACATTATTTAAACAATAGCGATAGTAACAATTGCATAAAGTCACTATTAGTGCTGTTAATGACGTTAATAACGTTAAAGTTGTCATATCATCCGTTATACAAGTTACTTCATTTGTCATACTCATTCCTCGTGCATAATCCATAATTATAATAATTATAACCCATTATCATAATCCATATTCTAATTCACATAGTCACATAATTAATTCGTTTTATCCTAACGGGAACTACGTTTAGATGGACATCGGAGATTACCTCGTGACGCGTGCCCAAAATTTAAGTTCACGAACGGATTAACACTCTTGATATTCCTCGTCTACGCAATCGGAGTCTACAATAGACATTAATGATAACTAAGTTAGTTACCTAAATAACCCTTTTTATATATAAAATAAAAAATTTAAATAACTTAAAGAAATTCTTAATGATTAAAGTTTATGGTTTTCAAATTATTTATGAAATCATTTTAAGTACAAAAAAAAATTACTTCAACTTAATTTTCATTAACTTAGACGATTATTTTAAATATAGGGAACTAACTTCTTACTTTGTTTTAGAAATTAAGAAATATTTTCAAGTTATAAAAGGCTAAATAATCTAAAATGTACCAACTTAATAAAGTATGCTAGTTTAGAAAAGTCATTTGTTTTGTTTTAAAAAATAATAAAACTTAATAAAATTAATAAAGCAAATAAAAGGGCAAAAAAAATATTTACTGATTCAAAGAATCAGTTTCACCAAAACTGAAAAACAAAAGAAACGAAGAAGGGAGGAAGAACAGGGGAGGCACGCTGAGCAGGGAAGGAGAGCAAGGGAGGGAGGCTGGTGGTTTGGGCGAAGCACGACGACGGCTCAGGCGAAGTCGGCGGGTCAAGTGGTTGAATGGGCGGCTGAGCGCGGGTTGCAGCCAGGGAGCAGCAGAGGGTGACGCGAAGGGGAGGGTGTTTGTGCTGGCGGTTGGAGGCCGGAATTAGGCTCGACGGTTCAGGTGGTTTTTCGGGTGGTCGATGGTGGGTTTCCGGTGTTCAAAGTGGCAAAGGAGGGTGATTATGGTGGATTCAATTTTTAATGTTTATTTTCTTCCAAAACGAAAATAAGAAATTAAGGGAGAAGAGAAGATTGAAGCAAACCTTTGAAGTTTAATTTGTTTGCTTGAGCAATTGGGTGAATGTAGTTCAGTATTTATAGAGGGTTTTGGTCAGAATTTTGAGCTTTGGGCTCAAGCTCCATTAATGGTGGGTATGGTGAGGTATGGTGTTTGAGATTCATTTTTGACTAATTTAACTCCAAAAATTCGGGATTTGGATTGAGTTTCAAACTCTCCTGACAAGAACTGTTGATTTTGTGGAAAAATATGACCTTTGGCTCTGTTCATCTTGTACATGAGGAGGGAGGAAGATGGCGATGAAGATCACGTTTTCTTTTTTTTTTTTTTTTTGTTTTTTGTTTTTGGCTTTTTCCTTTTCCTTTTTTTTTTGGCTAAAATGACACATGGGCTATGCATTGACATTGGGCTTTATATGGATTACTAATATAGATGAACAATTGAATGAATAAGAATGCCTACAAACTACATAAAGATTTCCATTACCATATTTAATAATTGAATTATTTAGAATAATGAAAATGAATAATTAGTTTATTTAAATAAAATACATTTCAAATAAATTATTTAAATAAACTCGTTAAATAATTTAAAACTAAATGAAATCATTATTTTAATAAACATAATTATCAAATAAAACTGAATTATCAGAAAATAAATTTTAAGTGGAAATAATATTAAACCTAAATAAATAATAAAATAAATTTCGAAATGTCGGGGTATTACACTATATGTGTGCATAAAAATATTACATGCAGGTATTATTGATATTATTATTGTAGGAGTCGTTTTTGAAAAAGAAATTTACTTGCATATCAACTATAGCCGTGCAATGATTCATTTAGGATCAAAGCTATCATATAACCATAGTAGGCCCAAAGAAAAGTGAGGGACTATCAAAGTTATGAAGTAGCTAAGTTGCTTAAATCATATCTAGAGGAAATAGAAAAGAAAAGAACAAATTTTGGAAAGAAACTTAGAAGGTCACATTGAAGAAAACCAAGTTCTATTTGAGAGTTGAAACCTTGAACTAAAACCCTTATAAGGCCCAAGGATTAAGAGGAGAAAAATAAAAAAAATATATATATATTTAAGCCTTCCATATGTGGGCTAGGTATAAGTATCATTTAATTGAGTTAGGAAGGGGTTATTGGAGCCCAAATATGAAATGAAGTTGGGTTAGGGGCTGCTGGACAACATTTCAAAGAGAGTAGATTGCCTCATTCAAAATTAAAAAGAAAGTCAAATTTGGGAATTGACAAAAGTAGTAAACATCCCTAGGTTGACAACACATCTCTCAATACTCTTAAATACTACCAATTGGGAATTACCCACTCACATTCCTCTCTTCCTTGCTGCTCACCGAAAAGGAGGTCCTCCTCCCTCCCTCTCGTTTTTTTTTTTTATTTTCTTCTTCCATGTTCAATCTCTTAAACCACTTTGAGAAAATTTAACCTAGTTCTTGTATGTAATTTTTTCAGAAAAAGAAGACTTGGAGTAAAGCTTTTGGGATGATCTAAGAAGATCTAGAGGAATCAATCTCCATACTAAGGTAAGAGGGCCAAAAGAAGCAAAAGAGCATGTTTTTAAGTTGAGATTTAAGTGTAGATCGTGAAAATAATGACATGCATTGATGAATTCGTGTAGGTACTTGAGTATCTAAGCCTTTGAAGACTAAAGAATCTAGGAAAAGGTTCAAGTAAGAACTAGGGAGATTAAGGTACATAAGAACACCCTTTTTCTATTATACCTCTTTTATATTGGTGAAAAGATGATGGAATGTATTATCGTTTCAAGTTTCAAGGACGAAACTTTCCTAAGTGGGGTAGCATGTAACGGCTCAAAACCCATAGCCTAGTGAAAACACTTTTATCACTCTATATGTGTGCATAAAAATATTACCTGTAGGTATTATTAATATTATTATTGTAGGAGTCGTTTTTGAAAAAGAAATTTACTTGCATATCAACTATAGCCGTGCAATGATTCATTTAGGATCAAAGCTATCATATAACTATAGTAGGCCCAAAGAAGAGTGAGGGACTATCAAAGTTATGAAGTAGCTAAGTTGCTTAAATCATATCTAGAGGAAATAGAAAAGAAAAGAACAAATTTTGGAAAGAAACTTAGAAGATCACATTGAAGAAAACCAAGTTCTATTTGAGAGTTGAAACCCTGAACTAAAACCCTTATAAGGCCCAAGGATTAAGAGGAGAAAAATCTAAAAAAATATATATTGAACCCTTCCATATGTGGGCTAGGTATAAGTATCATTTAATTGGGTTAGGAAGGGGTTATTGGAGCCCAAATATAAAATGAAGTTGGGTTAGGGGCTGCTGGACAACATTTCAAAGAGAGGAGATTACCTCATTCAAAATTAAAAAGAAAGTCAAATTTGGAAATTGGCAAAGGTAGTAAACATCCCTAGGTTGACAACACACTCTCAATACTCTTAAATACTACCAATTGGGAATTACCCACTCACTCTCCTCTCTTCCTTGCTGCTCGCTGAACAGGAGGTCCTCCTCGCTCCCTCTCGTTTTTTTTTTTCTTTTCTCCTTCTTCCATGTTCAATCTCTTAAACCACTTTGAGGAAATTTTACCTAGTTCTTGTATGTAATTTTTCTAGAAAAAGAAGACTTGGAGTAAAGCTTTTGGGATGATATAAGAAGATCTAGAGGAATCAATCTCCATACTAAGGTAAGAGGGCCAAAAGAAGCAAAAGAGCATGTTTTTAAGTTGAGATTTAAGTGTAGATCGTGAAAATAATGACATGCATTGATGAATTCGTGTAGGTACTTTAGTATCTAAGCCTTTGAAGACTAAATGAGTTAGGAAATGGTTCAAGTGAAAACTAGGGAGATTAAGGTACATAAGAACACCCTTTTTCTATTATACCTCTTTTATTTTGGTGAAAAGATGATGGAATGTTTCTAAAATGTGCATTTATAAACCAAATTTACAAGATTAGTTCAAGCATATAAGGTTTTGAACCATGGCTATAGTTGCATGTAATTGATTTTGACTTATAAGTAGTATTTGTTAAACATCCATCCAAGGGATGAGAAATTCACACTAGTATAGCAAAATGGAAGATTTGTTAAATGTGTGGTTTTGAAATATGTTTATATGTATATAAATGAATGCATGCATGTTTATAAATTGTTGTCATGTTAGGAAGATCTCTTGGGTTTTTGTGAAGAAGTCCTCTTAGAAAAGACTCTTTACATTGGGGGAAGTTGATGAACATCATTTTCGGTTTTGACATGACCTGTTACTGTAAATTGCATTTTTAGCCCCTGAAACTTGATTTTTTGCCCTTTCCTGTTTCATAAGAAAATATTCGTAACGAAAAACTCTTGAGGTTAGACTTTAACTTGACCTGTTACTGTAAATGCTCATTTTAAATTCACTATTTGGGCTGGAATTTTTCTGACGAATGTTTCACATGTTCAAACCAATTCAATCTTTTAAATAAGGTTTAAAAGAGCATGCTCAGTGCTTATATGTGTTTCACAAGCAGTAAAGATTTGATCATTTCCTTATACCTCTATACCCCATCAATATGTGAAATTGTTGATGTTAAACAAAAGATTTCAAGAGAAGATTTCAGTCTTGCAATCATTAACAATACTATAGTAGTCGTGATTCTTTTTCCTCTACATGGCTGAAAATATTTTCTTTGGAACATGTGTGGCATGTACACTTAAACTATTTATGTAAATAAACTATGGATACAAGTGGGTAAAGGACGATACCAAATAAGGTACGGTATGAACAACAACCCTTGGAGGATGGGTGATCTCCTTCCGAACCCTCGCTGGGTGCGTGAAGTCCAGCAGGTATTAAAAATGGGACATGTCTTGGTTAAGGCTTGCAAGCATAAATATTTAAACGGTGGGGTGACGACCTCCATTAGTTTAGAGACATTTGGTTCCTTGTGTAAGGAGCCCCTCTCTATTCGTGTTCACTTTACCCAAGTAATTAAATGCTATAGACCAAAATGGTTTTGAATGATCTAAGTGGTGATCTTCATGTTATAAATTCTTATATTAAAGCGACTGGGCAAGGATAAAAATTTCTGATATTATAACAAGCACTTTACTTGTGGAGCATATTGATTTTAGCATGAATCGCATATAATTGGTTAAAGCCACCAAAAATGAATTATGGGGTGGACTTTTGTACTCAACTGTTGTTGATATTTATTCTTGAACCTGTTCTGGTGGGGGCAGGGTTGTGATTGATTGCAGGAAGAACCAAGAAGGTGGGATGAATGCTTCCCTGTTATTATGGTCGTGTTGGGGAGTTGTTTCTGTGTGGATTCCTTTTGTTGTGTGTGTCTTCTAGTTGGTTTTCATCTTTATAGAAAGTATCTTAATATCTATAGGAGTTGTATGTGTACTCCTTAATGGATTTTAAAGTTGAAGGTTGATGGTGTTGTAATAAATACAACTTTAACTACTTGATCTTAAGTAATTTTGTCGGAACTTAGCACTTGTATCATGTAACAGCTCCGAAGGACTTAAGTATGTTTCCGCGATGCGCTTAAAGGCTATTATGATGTTCATGAATTTTAGGGCTGTTACACTTGGTATCAGAGCCTAGGTTTAAAATCCTATGTTACAAAAAAAAAAAAATTATACTTTCATATTTCTAAATTAGTCGAGTACTTTTACTTACGATATATTTAAAGTATAATATGTGTGGTTATGGGTATGAGTGCATGTATTGTCTTCCTATGTGATCATAGAGGTGTAAAAATGTGTGTTGGGATAACAAATTGCAAGTAGGGGAAACATTAAAGTAGGGGTTATTTTAATATCCTTAAGGTTGGGGATGTGTCACTAGTGCATAATTGGCCTAAGGTAACACCATAAAAGTGTTACTTAAAGGCCCAAAAGTGTTGCTTTAGACAATAGGTAACACTTTTATAAGTGAAACATCTGCCCATGCTACCTATTCTCTAAGCTAACACTTTTCAATGCTAATGTATCAGTTTTTTACGTGTTACTCAAAATTCTCTAATGTAACACTTTTTAAAAACTAATGTAGCATATTTGTAGTGCTACTTATAATTTTTTATGTATCACTTTTTCCTATTTAGTATCATTTGCTACGTCATTTCTTGAACTATAGTAACACTTTATTATATATTATGTATCATTCTAAGTTAGCATATGTAACACTCTTCTAGATATTGGGCAACACTTTTTTTTTATTAGCTAGCTTTATTGTAACACTTCTATTTCACATCACGTGTCTTGTATGTTTATAATGACGCTAAAATTTACAAAAGCAATAAACTGAAGTAAAATAGAATGATATTATTGATATTCAATTGTCATTGTAAAAAATGAGTCAAAAGTGTAACTAAAAACACACTATTGTGTTCAAAACAAAAATAGCTGATACGCAAATACAATCATAGAATATATCTCTCCCTCAATAAATGTCATCTCTAAAAGAACATTTTTTGTTTCTTCATCTTCAATTACACCGTCCTATCCATGCATGTTCCCCGAAAAATCATCAGTCCTTGCTACTCTAATCCATTATCTTCATCATTTTGTAGTAAGAATAAGGTAAAATAAGTAAATAATAATAAGATAAAAGTATCTTTAGAGTTCCCATCAGATAACATATTATGCACAAAATTTATTAAAATTCTCTTAAAGTATTGCATACTGAGTACAAAACGAGTAGTATATTGTTTTGGTCACCTCTCCTTGCCCTTTTTCCTACTCCTATTTTTAATGTATCCTCCATAATGTACCACTACAAGCAACACCCTAAGATAGAAATCAGACAATATCTCATTTGGGAGAAAAGACTACTTTAGAGTCCAGAGGCGACTACTAAAGGCAAGTGTGCAAAACTATTAATGTTACCATAAGGTTTCACCAAGAATGATTTCAAGAAGAAGGCTCAATGTCAATTGTCAACTAGTTGAATTTATATATCAACGTGAAGGTCATCAAGTTTGTTGACAGGAACATGACATTCATAGATTAAAACCGATTATATATAGACTAATTATCTAGACCAAACTAAGCCACAATGTATAACAAGAGGAACGAGAATTATCAATAAGTTACATTTAAGTAAACTAATCTTACAAACAATGACATGGGCTTGTTATTATTGTTTAACTCAAAGTGATTGTAATAATTAAAAAAACCTCCTGAAGCTCTTGATAATTCGGATCTTTAGAAGGATGCTCCGTGATTTCCAAATCAGAGGACACGTTGCCGAGCGATCGAGTCAAATTAGTAAAAGTTTCAAGAGGTAGTTGTTGCTTGAACATCTTCATGACTTCTCCAATTGTATCTTTTACAATTTGATCCTTATATGGTTTCAAAAATTCATCAGGGATGATTACACCACCCACGGCTGTAGTGCTCTTACTCTTTTTTCCTTTGATAGTTGAACACCTTCCAAGTTGCCTTTGTGTAACTTTGTTATCAGTCTTCATTACTTCATAATATGCTTTATCTCCATCAATCTGCCTTTCTATTTGAAGTTCCTCCATCTTGTCCTACATCAAAAATAATGGAAGTATTATTAAAATCCACCAAAGTTGAGATTGGAAAAGCGTAGTCTAAATAAATGTACAGGCAACCGAACTTACAATATTATCTTTAATAGGCTCATAACATGTTTTGTATATTTTTCCCACTTTCCTCATACGAGACTCTTTGTACAACTGTGCTTCGGATGGTCGTTTCTTCTCATTATCTTGTTGTTGCTAGCATGGAAATATCAGAATTAAAAAAACATGATCGTAAAGCAGAAAGGCTGCCTCTTGCTCTATCCCTCAATAAGAAAAAAAAAGCAGATTATTAATCACTTTAATTAACTTACCAATTCATATTCCTTCCTTGCAAAGCTCGTGGGACCCATAGTGTGCCTATCTTTTTGGCTGATACTGCTTTCTCTGTTCTTCTTACTTTCTTCCTGTGTGTTAATAAAATGAACACAACTTAGAAAGTTCCTTTGAAAAGGGAACTTTGTGAAATTTGACCTGAATATCTTAGATAACATAAAAGTATAGCAATTACTTTAGTAATATCTAACTTTCAAAAATCAAATAATTGCTGGAAATAAGCTTTTGGAATATTATCGGGAGCATTTGCCAATCTGTCATTATCATTATCGTAAGCACTAAAGTGCTTCTTTTTTACAATGCTTTTATGTCGACGCCAAAGCCTTCCGACTGCTGCCAACACATAGTCCTTCCCTTCTTCAGAGATAATGAATTTGGTCTGCATAGATAATGAGATATTTTGAGGGATATTCAAAGAGATTAAGAATTTAATAGTCCTTATGCATATTAAATGACTCGAACCTTGACAAATTCCCAGATGTTATCCTTATCAGAGACCTTATGCCAATTAATTTTGTTCAATGGCGCAAGACTTGAGTTACGAGCTAAAGTGCCAAGAAACCTTGAAAATTTATCTAAAGTCTTCTTATCAGGACCAATAGGAATCCCCATTTCATTCAAAATTATTGGCTTACGATCATCTAATGTCCATTCATGGACATCTTTGCACATAGTTGCTTCTCTAGTTCGCTTCAATTTTGATAATGCTATATAGAAACCAACAAAGGCAATTAGTAAAATGTATTTTCTAACATTATAAAAAATTGAAATTTAAAGCTTTAAAAATCTTGGATAGTGAAACATTACCACTAGCTTCATCGGTAGGACCTTCAACATCATCATTACCACCTTGAACATCATCATTACCATCTGATTCATGCACCGATTCCAGGTCATCTGAGCACATGCTATTTTGATTTTCTTCCTCCAAGTGATGTTGGAATGAATTCGCCTCTGAAAATCTCTCCATTGGAGAACTAGCAATTTGATGTTTTGGAAATTGCAAAACATTTGGTTGAGTATCAGTTTGTCGCTGGAATACCTCATTTTGTTTCTTTCTCACTTCCTTTTCTTTTAACATTGCTTTCATCTTAATGTAATCATTGAGTGAGCCGGGAGCAACCATTGTCTTACTTTGCCCCATCTTTATTTTGCGACCATTCGCCTCTTTTTCTTGTTCGCTCTAAAACGCTGGTTTTTTTGGTGCACTAGACTTGCTTACCCTTTCGTCATAATTCTTTACTATAGTTGGGCCTACATTTTGCTGCTGCTGAGACTGCGTCGAAACTCTCTGTTGCAACCCTTGGTCTAAGTGTTGTTTATGAGTCTTTAGATAACGCATCTTAGCTTGAGCTACCATCGATATCGAAGAAACATTTGTCTTCTCTTTCATCTTACCACCGGGGTCTTTTACAGCAGAAACCTTAAAAAACATGTATGATTAATATCAAAGTATTGCAAGAGAAAGTATGGTTAGATATAACTATGGAAACAATTCATGTTAACCTTTCTAGTCTTCACAAAATGTCGGATATATGCTAATTTAAATTGGTATTAGTATTGCCTAGTTCTCAAAATTATGAATTTACATGATCTAAAGTGTAGAGTATTTGCTTGATGCATCAAAATCACTAGCCATTATCTAGCACAGTACTATTAACAAGGTTTAAACTTTAAAGCACTGAAGGGGGCCTGCACAACGCAGCTAAATTCTTAATCACACTAATTTCAACAATTATGATCAACAACTGTCATGAATTAACTAAATACCTTCTTAGAGCGAGACCTTATGTTTACAGTTTTTGTCCTTAACTCCATGTCATTCTCGTCACTCAATTGGTTCTCCTCTTCACTAGGTGTGTACTCGTCAGTACCTTCAACCACCTTCTTAGATTGCTTTTTACTTTTCTTTGACTGAAATAATTCATAAGCCATTGTACTAATTCCCATTTCCTTCATTTTCATTTTATTTTGTGCGATCCTCATTTCCCTTGCCTTTTCATAACCTGCCATAATAATCTTACTTCCTACAATAAAAAAGTTGAAATCAATTCAATCACAGACCAATAACTTGTGTTGCAAACTTATAATATACGATGCAAAAAAAAAAATCAAAAAGTTAAAAACAATCATTGTTGAGTAGGCAGGTTGAAATTCAATATTGATATCATAGTCACTTAGTAGGTTGAAATTAAATATTTGATATCATAGTCACTTAGCAGGTTTTCCATTATATAAGAATCATATTACTATATGAAATTGTGGGCAGAGGAGCTACTTCTTGGAAAAGGTGATGTCCACTTACGTTTCTATTTCAATGGGAATCAGTTAAATCATTGGATGAAATTTGTTTGCTTGGTTTCAGTGTATTATCATATTGATAAAAGATAGGTGTGTATTGTAAGCAGAAAATGGAATCAAAATTTAAGTTAAAGGAGGGTAAGTAATAAATCAGATTGGTTGAGTTAAGGAGAACGAGAAGGAATACTGTCAATATGGAAAAAAAGGTGCATGTAAAACCAATCATATACAATCATTTAGCAGGTTTTTTTTACCAAGGTATACTATGGTATTATACTGTACTTGTGTGCTACTATGCTAAAACAATTGAGTACAGTATAGTACAGACCTGTATGTTCCTTAACCATTCACACTATGATAAACCAATTGGGTACAAAATAGTGCTCAGATTCAAAAGAGCACAAACAAAAGCACCCACTTTATATTGATATTGATACTATTAGAGCTGAGATAGAGCATTTCATTCAGAATATGTTCACCTTTTTTTTTCTTTTGCTCCTTGATTCACCCTTTGTCTCTTTGTCGCGTCCCAAATTTTTTTTAAAAACTGCAAAGAAGATAAGTAAGGTTAACCTTCTTCCCACACGACAAACTATTACAGTTTTCAAGTTTAAAATTTACTTTTAGGGAAATAAAAAGACAATAGGAATAAATTAAAGCTGCAAAAATTCCAATATATCTAAGAAACAAGCATTCTTACCCTTTAATGCAAATCAAAAAAATTGTTATAGCTAAGTTATAGCTGATATAGAAGTATAAAACCTAGGTAAATCATCAGAACAATAAACGTTAATACTCAACAAAGTATCCCACATAAACAAATCATGCACAATATAAGTAGCTCAATATAGTAATAGAAACGTAAGTAATAAAGACATTATTTAAACCCTTGAAAGTACAATAAGAGTATCTATCGTTTTCCTTCAAATAAAAGTACGCATGGAACTTATTGATTTTGTAATCTTTCTAGGTCAATAAATACACTAAATCAAGTCAATTTAAGGGTTCCATCCAATCCCAATCTGTCTCATCTACATCATAATTATCTTCGTCATCAACTCTAACAATATTTAAATCCTCAAGAGGTTCCCGAACTCTACTCAAATATGTGTCTTCACATTGCCCCTCTACATTAAAGAAGTCTCTAGGCAACTTTCGATGCACATAATGCCAATCTTCCTCAATACCATCTTCTATATAGAAAATTTGATGCACCTGTGATGCCAAGACAAAAGGGTCATCTATTGAACACAATCTCTTAAAGTCAACACGAGTCATGCCATAGTTGTCTGTTTCCACATGAAACCAATCACAGTTGAATAAGACGACGCTAAATGCACTCCAGTAATCTATCTCAATTATTTCTTTTATTTTCCCATAATAGGTGACATTACCAAGAATGGGATTCTTATCCTTGCTACTAGCGAAGCTTGGAGTCAAAGCTGTCAACGAGAGACCACTATTTTGGGTTTTACACTTCTCATCATGCTCTCTAGTGTAAAACTTATAGCCATTGCAAAAATATCCGGTGTATCTCCTTGCAACAGTTGAAGGACCTAAGGACAACCACTTAATATGATTAGTGACTTCATCCAACTCAACTCTTTCTCTAAACCAATCCATGAATTCATTACAATGTTGTTGAGCCTCCCTCCATCTTCTTTTCCTCTTGTCTCTGGAATTGTTTTTTACAAACTGTTCATGCTCCCTACATTAATGGATACCATAAAGTTACATTAGACCAATAATATAACATAGAATTAAAACATAGAAGACAAGATCTAATTTTAAACTCACTTGATATATTTCTCAACTTGCTTATCTTCACAATTGAACAATGCATATCGATGAGCCAGAATTCTTGTATTTGAATCCAAATTGTACGCAGTCCCTTTCTTCTTCCCTTTTTTCTTCCTCCCAAGAGGATGGCCTATCTTAGGGAACAAAGGATATTCCTCATCAACTTTACCACTTTCCTGGTGAATTCGGTAGAATCCTTTACGTCGCTTCTTTGCACCATCATGCCAATATCTAGAGCAGAATATCAAACACTCTTCGGCCAAATAACCTTCCGCTATAGAAGCCTCTGGGCGACTTCTATTTTTAACATAAGATTTCAGCTTCCCCAAGTACCTCTCTATAGGATACATCCACCAACCATACAATGGTCCACCAAGTTTTATTTCATCGACCAAATGAATCGGCAAGTGGACCATTATGTCAAAAAACGACGGTGGAAAAATTCTCTCGAGTTCACAAAGAGTCTCATTAATCTCACTCTCAAGGCGATCTAAATCTTTTGGATCAATGGTCGTACTACATATGGCTCTAAAAAATGCACTCAATCTAATAAGAGGTAAAACCACATGCTTGGGCAAAACTTTTCTAATTGCAACTGGAAGTAAATGCTGCATTATGATATGAGCATCGTGACTCTTGTACCCTAATATTTTTCCCTCCTTTACTTGCACACACCGAGCAATATTTGATGCACACCCTTGAGGTAGCTTTGCCTTCTTTAGAACACTACAAAATATGCTTTTCTCCTCCTTTGTCATTGAAAATGATGCTTTTGGCAGCAAAACGTATCGCTCATCATCTGATTTTTTGGGATGCAATTCTTGTCTAACCCCCATTTCTTACACATCTAATCGAGCCTTATGATGATCTTTGGACTTTCCAGGTACGTCTAACAAAGTTGAAAGCACATTGTCACAAATGTTTTTTTCTATGTGCATGACATCTAAATGATGAGGACAACCATTATCTTTCCAATACGGCAAAGTTTGAAAGATAGAGGACTTTCTCCAAGGACAATCTTTATAATTCTTCTTTGGTTGTAACTTTCCGAAACTATTTTCCCAATTCTCCAGCAAGCTTTGAATTTCGGTCCCACTCAAACGATCTGGATATACTCTCTCTTCCTTTTCCCCATCAAAAGACTTCGCATCATACCGCCAAGGATGATTGGGAACCAAACCTCGACGGTGAGCCAAATAGCATGATTTGTTACTATTGCTCAAATGTCGATGATTAGTTTCATAATGGCAATAGGGGCATGCAAACTTCCCTTTGGTGCTCCAACCAGACAACATAGCGTATCCTGGAAAGTCACTTGTGGTAGACTGCAAAGCTGCATGCATTTTAAATGTTTGGTGCTTTGATGCATCATACGTGTCCAACCCATACTTCCACAGTTCTTTAAGCTCTTCTATTAATGGTTGGAGGTAGACATCAATGTCATTTCCGGGAGAGGAGGGACCCGGAATAAGCAAAGACAACATCAGAAACTCTGACTTTGTGCACAACCATGATGGTAAGTTATAATTAATTAAAACAACAGGCCATGTGCTATGTTGGGTACTCATAGTACGAAATGGATTGAACCCATCGCTTGCAAGACCCAGGCGAACATTACGTGACTCACTAGCAAAGCTCAAGTATTGTCGATCAAACTCCTTCCAAGCCTCTCCGTCAGCACGATGCCTTAAAAACCCATCTTTTTCCCTCTTTTCCTCATGCCACCTCATTAACTCTGCTGTTTCCGAGCACATGTAAAGCCTTTGTAGCCTCGGTTTAAGAGGAAAATGCCAAACAACTTTTGCTGGTACTTTATGAGCAATCTTAGTTGATTCCCTACTAGTGTCTCCTTGATTCTCATTTTCTTTCCACCTTGAAGCTTGACACACATGGCAAGATATAGCAGCTTCATGCTCCTTCCAATAAAGCATACAATCATTACGACATGCATGAATTTTGTCATAATGAAGACCCAAATCTTTCACCAACTTTTTGGCCTCGTTGAAAGTCTTAGGCAATTTAGCATCCGGTAATAATTCTTGCATCAAATCCAAGATATCTGAAAAGGCAGAATTAGTCATCCCATGAACACACTTCAAAAGGTACAAGCGAATAAGGAATGACAGTTTTGAGAATGTTTTACACCCTGGAAATAGCTCTTGTTTTCCATCTTCAACCAACCTATAAAACTTCTTAGTCTCTGCATCAGCATCACCTCCAATCCCTTCAAGGTCGTCTGGAAACCTTTTTGCCGTTTCTATATGAGTATCATATATCAGACCATCCATGTTATCGTGGGTGACATTCTGTTCACTCAACCTCTCCATATTTAACATTGAGGACGTATCCTTTTCATGAAGATTCCATCCTTCAGTACCCGGTTGAATCCCATTCGCAATCAAATGATTATACACTTTCTCTCTATGGTGCCAAAAACGGTTATAACACACCTTACATGGACAAGTGATCTGATCTCCAATCGCTCGGGTAGCAAATGCTTTATCTAGATAATCTTCCACTCCTTTCTCGTACTCATTGCTAGATTGTGAAAAATTGGTCCAAGTACTCATTTTGTCACCTTTACAATATGCAAAGTCAAACATACATTCACATGGAAATTTAAAACAATAATCTATAATCCTTCGATGGCTTATAAGGAACAAAAATAGACACAAAAAAAACCCAATAAAAGTAGAGTTAAAATTAGCATTTTTTTGTCAAAAACCACCTTATAAAACATGAAATTTGTGAGAAATAAACCACCTTATGTGATTTTGTTTTGCGAAAATAAACCTTAAATTTTTTTTTTTTTTGCGAGAACAAACCTTATGCAAGATTCCGATCATTATCCCAAGGTTCTAGCATTGACCATGTCATGAATTTTGTTGGGTTTAAAACGCCACGTGCCTTGAACATGACGTAGTGAATGCCGGAACCTTGGGTCAATGTTCGGAATTTGGCACAAGGTTTGTTCTCGCAAAAAAAAAAATTGTTTAAGGTTTGTTTTCGCAAAAAAAAAATTATATAAGGTGGTTTCTCACAAATTTCTTGTTTTATAAGGTGGTTTTTGACAAATAAAAAACCCTTAAAATTATAACAGAGAAGAGAAAATTTTGTCATTTTTAATCTCATGGAGTTTATTTGGAATCTCTACATTAAACAAATGAAAATGTATTCCTTCCTAATAGCATAATGTTATAATTATCCAAGCAACAAGAAGCATAAAGACCAACTTGCACACATGTTTATAGACTTCCTACCTTTGCTGCTATTTGTGAAAATATAGGCTTGAGTATAATAATCATCAATTACTATCTGACCTTTAATATAAAATAGCGATAAACTGACTTAATCATTTATATAATCTTAGTCATTATATCAGTTTGCTATATGTTTAATGAAAATCAAAGAAACAAACAGAAACTCTGCCAATATTCTGCCTGTAATCAGCTACAGGTTTTATTCCTCTCAAAAAAATCACCTACATGTTTCATGAAAATCAAAAATTTGCTGCGTACAAATCAAAAGAACAAATGCATATTCTGCCATAAGAAACAAACATACTTAAGATGTAATCATGCACATGCATGCCATTGAAATGGCCTTTGTAATCAACCCAATTAACGATTAAGAGAAACATAAATTAAAGATTTTTTTTGAGGGGACATAAATTAAAGATTACTTTATAGTGAATAAGGGTTTCAGACTTATTGGCCAACACAATTTGCAACTTAGTTTTATCATAAACCAAAGCCGAAGACAAAATCAATATAAGGATCACAAATCAATGAATCATATCAAACAAATTGAGAACCTATTACCAAAATTAAAAATTCAACATGATCAATTCTCAAAGAAAACTAAAATTTTTGGACAATTAGAATCAAAACTAACCATTTAAAGTCTCTCTCCGCCTGGAACTAGTATCAAGATTAAACGCCGACGGACGGAAATTAACACGATGGTGGAGGAATTGGGCTAGAACGAAATAGGAGCGAAGTAAGAAGTGGTATGGTGGGAGCCTGCTTGAACGAAATAAGGAGTGCCGAGTGGTGGTGAAACCTAGAAGTCGTTGTATGTAATTGGAATTGAAAAATAAAGTATTTGGCCTTACTTTTGAGTTTTGAGTTTTGTCTTTGGCGGCTGATTCAGCGCCAACCAAAATATTTGGATCGACGCTCAATAATTAAGATGACTTCTTTTTTAGGGAAGATGAGTTTGTTAAGTAAATTGCTTCAATAAGAAATAATAATTAAAAAAATCATATTGTTATATTGAAAATTTTACTTATACTATGAAAAAATTACTTATTCAAAAGTGTTACCTTAAAATGTTACCAATATATATGTGTTACCTAAACGTGTTACTTTTAAATGTTATAAATATGAAAGTGTTACATAAAAGTGTTACCTATCTGAAAGTGTTACATCAAAATGTTACTCAATTAAAAAAGTGTTACATCATAATGTTACTTATAAAAAAAGTGTTACATTAAGTGTTACATATTAATTAAGTGTTACCTAGGTGTTACATACATATTAGAGAAACTTGAATTTTGAAAAGTGTTACCTCATACATGTTACCTTAGGCCAATTATGCACTAGTGTGTATATGTACTCAATGAGGAAAATTTTCATTATTAAGGATTAATGGTTTGATGTGAAATAACGGATATTATGTTTGTTGAAATATGGTGTAGATGTTTACGTGAAACCAAAGAGGTCAGAGTTCACGTGGATCCTTCATGCCAGAGCCTGATACTAATAGGCCGAGAAATGCTACTTGGGATGATGCTATGGACAACGCAAACTGTGTGCTCGGAAAGATTGCAGAATGGAATGCAGTTTATGGAAGAGGGTCCATAACCAGTATTCACGAACGGAGATTCAAGCCTATGTTCTAATCAAGACTTTACCCGAGTGTGAACCTTGGGAATCTTTTAGGGCGGCATATTGGAGGCTTTTATATATGTATGTGGCTAATGTGGGAATCCTTGGAGGTGGGGTAGGCCCCAAAAATGTTGAGAAAGAAGCTATCAAGTGGAAAGTGACGGGGGATAAAGTATTGAGAGACATGTGGAAAATAGATATGAGAGTTAGGGAGAAGGGAATGATCGAGGATGTTGGCGGTTATTGGCAAAGGTTCTATGAGCGGTTGGGAGCCCGAGAGGAAGCGAGAGAAGCAAAAGTAGCCAGAGAGGATCCTAGGAGGTAGTTTACTGCAGGTACCTCTAGGAGGACCCCACCTAGTGTGAGTGTGTCACTTAGTGGTAGCAGTGCAGGGTCGATTAGTAACACCCATGTTTGGGATCCCGACTATACCCGAGGAACCTAGTATTAGCACCACTATAGTGGTTACTACTATGACCCTTTGGATTTGGATTTATATGTGAGCAGGATTGTGGAATTAAGGGGGGGGAGGGGTCTCGTGAGAAGGCTATGGAAGAAGTTTTTCCTTTCTCTATTTTACTTTCCTTGTTGAGACATTTCTTTTATGGTTATTTTGGATTGTATGAATTAATTATGTATGTTTTGAATTATTGATGTGGAACTTTAATGCCGTGCGCTATCTATGGCATGGTAATGATGAACTTCCTATGAGAAGTTGGTATTATCTCCCATGTAAAGGATGAATTAGTTTGGACCAGCCAAAATTTTGTATGAACTAAATATGTATGTTTTAAGATTAGCTATGGTGGGCCAAGAAATGATAATTGAGCATGGGTCACCAACGTTATAATAGTACGCTGCTATAAATTTGTGTGTTTGCATGTTGATGTGATAAATTAGTAATTCCATCCTAGATGAGATGGAAATGATTCTGGTCCAAATATAATTTAATTAATCTTGTAACACCCCGTAATTTTCACACTTTATTTTTGGTGTTTGTTTACATTAAAATGATTATTTTCGTAAAAATAAATAATTTATTATTTAGATTAATTATTTTGGAACGTGTTGTGAAAATGTGTATATATTTTTATATGTTGTGATATATTTATATATATTTATTTTAAGTTGTTAGTTAATTGTTTTAAAGGTTATATTAGTTTCGTTATTTATTTAGGCGTTTAGGATGTGGTGTTGTCGCGTAACGTTTTTGTAACGTTGATGGAACGACTTGGGATGATGAAATGGTACATCACGTGTGGGGTTTCATGCTGGCTGAAAATGAGCAATTACGGAATGGAGGATGAAGAGTTTTGGTGCTTATTAAGCTAACCTTTGAATATCTTTGTAACCGCTCATTTAATTCCTCATTAACATTCTCCTAAACCCTTCGTTTTTCCTTGCCAATGACTTCTGATTTTTAATAAGAGAAATTCAGCATCATTCTCATTTAACCCACGCTATTTTCAAGAAAAGAAAGAGAGAAAGGGAAGAGATAAAGAAGAGAAAGGTTCAACCCGGTTTTTCCTGTCACACCTTCACGAAATTAACCATATCCGGAGATATAACCGTTGGATCGTTTTTAAATTTGGAAAGCACGTTTGTAACATCTTGATCTTCACTTTGACCGGAGGGATTGTGAATTTCATCTTTAAATCGCCAGAAATCATGGTCGGACCAGAACAACACGAAATGAGATTTTTCAATGTTCAAGAAGAAAACGCCTAGTGACTTGTTGCTACAATTATCGTTCGTTGTGCTTTGGGGTTAGAAGAGGAATTGGATTGTATGCGTAACTCTTAACTATCTCTTTAGACTCAGCTCTCCTCCCGACGTTCCAGGTAACTAGAAGTTATCTTAGAACGATAGAGATTAGAGTATTTTTCGGTATTAGATTATTACGCTAGGAATTGTTTAAAATACTTTTTGAATGAAATTATTGATGAAAATTGATGTGGATATACTTGATGTATGCTGTATGAATATTGTATGCAGAAAAATAATTTTCGTCTGGGTTTTAATATTTATTCGATTTATTTGGTAATTTATGCGTTTATGGCTTATTTGCAAAATAATTATTGAACGAATGTTATAATTGCTGAAATTATTTTTCGTGAAGCATGTTATGTGTGTAGTATGTATTTCATGCCTTGGAATAATTATTTCCTACTGTTTACAGATTTATTTAATTGATTTATCTGTTTTTGCATTTTCGTGTTTGTTGGTATTTAAATCATGAATATTATTTTTGGAGGCCGAAAAATCTATTTTTTTGTATATTATGTATTACCGTGGGTTTATGCATGTTATGTGAATTTTTGGTAATTTTTGGGAGTTTATGTCTATTTTTAATTATTATATTGGCTTTCTTGAGTATTCTGTAAATTAACGTTTAAAATTACTTTTAGAGACCAAAAATTAGAAATAAAATTTGTACCATGTTAGTAGAGTCATAATGGTCGTATGATAATTTTTGTGATAATTTACTGATCATTTTTATTAGTTTAATTATTTTTATTGTGTTTTTGTTATGAGTTTGAGGGTATTCTTTTAAATTATATAAGGGTTTAATAATCAGAAATAAATTAAGACCTTTTATGTTCTTGGAAGTTGATGATTTGTAGGTTACTGTGGTCATTATTGAGTATCATTATGTTTACGTTTGGTTTATGTAAAAATGATTAGTCGTGTACGTTTCATTGATTTAATAAGTCTTGGAGTTAATTGGTGGTGGCGTCAGACGCATTCTGATGCGTCAGACGTAGTTTGGTTAGTGCGCCATTCGCACAGTGTGGTACTGAGCGCAAGCTCATGCGCCGAGCGCACAGTTTTGTGTAGTCTAATTTTTCATATGATCTTGTACGTATGTTCTACTTCTGGTTGGTGATCTTATTTGATATGATTCATTTCTGATTGATACTGTTAGTGTTGTAAAAACTATTTCATTATCATTGTTGATGCTTAGTGATGTTCAAAGTATTGTGGTTGGAGATATTTGTTGTAAGTTTGTAAGTTACTACTTTGAGGATTTTTGAAGAATAACTTTTGATGAATTATGGGTATAAGGCCGGGTGGCATCCCTTTTGATGAATATTTTTGAGCTGAGTGATACTTTGATGATATTTATGAATTATGATTTTATTTTTGAGATAAGAACATTCGGTGGGATAGATGTAGTCCCCGGTGAAGAACATGCCAACCGCCTGGTTTGCGAACTAGGGGTAAACCTGGGTTAATTATTGTCATCCGAGAGGTCAGGGAGTTCTGCGTGTTCTACCTTGCATCGGGAGTTTGGCCATTCTTAGACACAGGCAGTGGGGAACGTAAGCCCATAGACTGACCTGGAGATTGCGATCTGACAAACCTTAGGAAGTGAATTGCGATTCACTGGCGTTCGGTTTCTGACTCAATCACTTGTTTTACCTATACTTTTATTTTTATAAAAGTACTCTTGAGATGATTTATTTATTTTTATCCAATTCACTTGCTATTTATTATTCATTTGCGTTACTTGTGAGTTATATGGAAGTGGATGCATATTGTAGTTGATTTGACTTTATTCTTTCCTTTCTTACTAATCTATGTCTGGAATAGACTTTGATTTCTTTTGTTCTGGGAGAACTGCTAGTTACTCCCCACTGATTGTGGACGTTGTTGTATATTTTGCAGGTTTTGTTGATGGGAATCCTCTTTGGTTTTGGGCTCGGGTTGAGATGCGAGAATGAAATGATAGTTGTTTTAGGCCTAGACTACTAGTTAGACTTTTCTCATTTGGAATACTCTGAATTAGTTATTTATTGATATTATTTATTTAAGTTGGTCTCTTAACATAGTTATTTAAATACCTTTGTATTAGAAGTAGCATTCCCAGAAGACGATGTTTCCGCCATCGTCCTATAATACTATTATTATTTCTTTCTTTTTCCGCTTTGAAATTCTGGGGTGTTACAAATCTAATTTGGTAATATTCTTTGAAGAAAATTGAGGAAAGGTAACGCCTAGGAATATGTCGGGAGAAGCCGGAACCCCTCACGCTCAAGAGGCTGAAAACGTTAGGGAATCAAGTTCAGGGTCAAAAGCCTGATGATGAAGAAGGAAAGTTCTATAAAAGGCTATTATCTCATAAGCCAAGAACTTATGATGGGGAGCCAGATCCGGTCAAATTTGAGGACTGGATAGCATATATGGAAAGTTTATTGGAGATTATAAATTGTGCTAAACACATGAAGGTGAAGTTGGCCTCATTCTACCTTGAAGGGCCGGCTAATATGTGGTGGAGGACTATCAAGCCAAATTTTCAACAACCGGACTATACTTGGAACAAATTTCTGGAGACCATACGTCAAAGGTTTTATACACTAGCTTTACAGAAAAAGAAGGAAAGTGAGTTTCTGTATCTCCGTCAAGGGAAGATGACAGTGGTTGAATATGCTGCCAAGTTTATGGAGTTATCTCGTTTTGAACCTGAACTAGTCAGCTCGGAGAAGTTTAGAATGTCTGGCTTTTCCGAAGGGTTATATTTCAAATATCAAAAGAGAGTGGGGTACTACACCAACTATCAAGAGTTGTATGACCAGGCCCTGGAGCAGGAGCGGATTGATCAGAAGGAGAAGGAGTCTAATAGGAGGAGAAATGGAGAAAAATCAGATGATGGGGGAAATAAGCGGGTGAGGAGTGGCTGGGAGCAACAACAAAAAAAGGAGAGTCAGCACAAGGCACCAAAGAAGGGAAAAGCTTGTTTTAAGTGTGGAAAAGATCATTGGGGGAAGAGTTGTGAAGGAAATGAGGTATGTTATGGGTGCAAAAAGCCGGGTCACAGACTTAGAGAATGTCCTCAGAGGACTTGGAGTGGGGAAGACTCGGGGAAATAAGCAGGATTTGTTGGGTACAATCGAACTGGGGGAAACCCTAGGATTCAATCAGGGAAATCGAGGGAATTCAGGGAGAACCCCTTGCAAAGTATTTGCTATGTCTAAAAGCTCTCAAGCGGACTTAAGGACCCCTACAACTGGAGGTAATGTCATTTATGGCACCTTTCCTGTATGCTCTATGAATGCTCATGTGTTGTTTGATTGGAGCTACAAATTCATTCATCTTTGCTTTATTTGTAAGAAAATTGAAAATTACCCCTTCCCCGTCCATAATAAACTTACTGATAGGTGTCCCGGATGGAACTCAGTCTCGGTGTGACATTATGTATATGAATTATCTTGTCAGGATTTCTGAGAAGGAATTTATATCAAATTTGGTTTAGTTTGAACTAGGAATCTACGATGTGATATTAGGGATGGATTGGTTGAGGGATTATAAGACGGTTATAGAATTTACTAAGCGGACCATACAACTTAGAACACCCCTAGGAACCCAAGTAAAATATGAAGGGGTTAAAGTGAGACCTAAGGTACAAATAGTGTCTGCCTTAAAGATGATCAAGGAAATAAAAAGGGGGAATGTTGGTTATTTGTGTCAAGTGGTAGACCACCAAAATTGTGATGAAACCAGAGGATATACGGAGAGTTAGGGATTTCTGCGACGTGTTTCCTGATGAGTTGCCTGGGTTGCCCCCTCATAGAGTAGTAGATTTCCATATAGACTTAATGCCAGGAGCAACCCCTATATCTAGGGCCCTGTATCGTATGGCCCCATCGAAAATGGCCGAGTTAAAAACCCAGCTTGAGGAATTCCTTTTGAAGGGCTACATAAGGCCTAGCTGATAAGTGCATATTATACTATATTTATATCCCTTATTTTAATATTATATGTGTGTTTATATTATTATTTTGATGCATTTTATATACTTTTAATACTATTAGATATAATTTACTATGTTTTTATTTTTATTACTAATATTACTTAATAATACTATTTTTATCTAATGAGTACATTGGTCCAAGAACTCCAAGGCAAGCCCATTCATTTTCAAAATCAGCCCAAAGAAAAGACAAAATGCAAAAGAAAAGAAGAAAAGAAATGAAAAGAAAAAGGGAAAACAGAAGATAAAGAAACAAAGAAGAAAGAAAACAGAACAGAGGAATGACGTTCCTCGTTCTGACTTCTTCTCTTCGAACCATCATCATCATCCACCGCCATCATCATTCACCGCCACAAGCCTTCACCGCCGCACCAATCACGAAACAGCCACAACTCATCAACAACTTGCAACCAATCACGAAGCAACGCAGCAATTGCGGCGCCGCAATTCACGACCTTCAAAGGCGGTTTTAAGGGCCGAAATCTTGGTGCCCAATCCTCTTCTCCAATTGGTTCAAATCTCGCAATTTGAGGCGGCAAATTGGGTATAAATACCCAATTAAGGGTCCGAAAATCAGATGCAAACAATTCCACAGAAAATTGAGTGAAAAAAATCAGAAAATTTCGTGAGGCTTCGAGGCTAGTGTGGGGGTGCGCGAGTTCGACGGAAGATAGCCTTGGGTTGGAGTCCTAGCACACAACCGGGGAGGGTGAAGTTCAAGCTCGATTGTAGGTGCGAAATCCGAAAATCAAGGGCGAATTTCCGCGCAAATACCTAAGTCTTCTCTCTTTCTCTTGTACTTTCAAATTAGTCTTGAAATTTCCCCATTATACTTTTGAATTTCATATTATGTTTGGATTGTATTAGTTGAATTATGTTGGATTATATGGTTTGAATTCAAAATTGGTTTGTGATGTTTGAATCTAGTTTGAATTATGTGGTTTGAAGTATGCTTGGATTGTGGTGTTGAATTTTGAATTGAATTCAAGATTGTTTGTAGTTGGATACTCAAGTTATGTTTGGTTGTAATGTTCAAATTCCAATTTTACACTTAATTTGCTATCTTATTAGGTATAAAATTGAGATTATCGCTAGTTATGTCATTTAGCATAGTCTAAATTGTATGACAACAGGTAGTAACTAGTTTAACTTAGGCCTGCAAAGATGGTTTTAAGTTCAAAGTAGAATATAACTTGGACTAGTTATTTAAACATAAAGATATGTTATGTTTAAATTAGCTAGGGAGTAATGATGTACTTTTAGTTCTATAATGCTTCTAGTTTAATCGTCGTAAGTTGCGAAATACTTGTGGTGGTTAGATTAGTTTTGGTTAGATTAGTTTAGAATCGATAGTCGGCCTAGTTCACTGTTGATTAAAAGTATGGAAGTATAGGGGAGTTTGGCTACTTGAATTCCTACAATTAATCTATCTAATTAATCTTGGATTTATGAAATTGGAAGTATAATCAAGGTTAGAAATTTATAAATCTCTGAAAGTATTATGAGCCTAAAGTGGGGTTGTTTGTCATCACTTGTAAATATTAGGTTAGATTTATCTTTAGTAGCTTTTAAATTCAGATAAACGTTTTCAAACCCCCCAAAACAATGTGAATATGTATATATTAGTAAATAACATGTATGTACTAGTTAGATTCTCTTAATTAGTTGAACTTGGATTTTAGGAATATGTAAACCTCTTCGTGGGATCGACCCTTATTTATCGTTGTACTAAACTTAAACAATACTAATGTGGATGAAATAAGGTTTTTAATTTGTACGCTTAACGACACGTACCAAATTTTGGCGCCGTTGCCGGGGAAGTTTATGATATTCTTTCCATAAAGTTTAACTGAGATACTAATTTTTGTTATAGAATTTAGTTGATAAAATGACAAATAATACCTATTATCTTGGTATTCTAAAGAAAGCTTGACTAGGTTGAGATTTTTTAGCTTATAGTATGTTTCTTAACTTCTTTTTGCATACTATGTGCTTAGTTAATTACTTCTAGTTAACTCTTATTTGGATTAATTGGCAAGGATAATTCCTAACTTAATTATACCGTCTAACTTAGTCATGGCCATGCTTTGTTTATGTTAAAAATGTGTGCTGATATGTGTCTTGTAACTTGTAAGTCAACTAGCGACTTGGATTTAAGTTACTATTGTAAGTTTATGTTTTAATTTGAACATGTTTATGTACTGCTGAAATTAAGATCAAAAGCATGACTTGGAGAAGGGACATAGTTTATCTAGAAAACTACAATTTGTGCAGATGCTCTATAATGGAGTCAAGTTCAGTTTTTCGAGTAAAATTGCAGCCATGCTTTCTCTTGTTGAGTTATAGATTATTAGAACTTGATTATGAAAACCAACTGAACCCCAATGAACAAGTTGTATGCTTAATTTGTGTGTTAATGGAATTACTTTGAACATTGAAATATTATTGAAATTATTGACTTTTAAGAAAGGGCAGCTAAAGAGCATATAATGTGTTTGTTGATGATTCCATTCTAAAATATATATACCTAGCTTGATGATACCGTAGATTTGTATTCTCTTTTCTCATGCTAAGGATGACTAATATAATAAAAGAGTAATATGTTTAGATGTTTTATACACTTTGATGCATATATACATTGATTTAATAATATAAAATGATTAATTAGAACCATCTTCTTATGGACTGTAAGTAACACTTCATGTTGGAATTTCTATGCTAAGTTCTTGTTTCTGAATTTCTTTGTTCTATGTTACAAGTATGGTTCTACATTTTTAGGTTATTGAGATGCTACTACTTGTCAGATTCCTATTTAGCACTCTTAAAATTTCAAAAGGTTTGGAAGTTATGTAAGAAGAGTGATCAACTTCTTACAATCCTATATTTCTATTTTGTGCTAGCTAGTTTGAATATTTGTTAACTCATGATTATAAAAAAAAAACAAGATGATTATTATGATATGTAAGATTTGGGAAGAAGAAATATACTTGAGTGAGCCTCGGTGAAGAAAACATACATGTCTTGCCTAATTATACACTACTTGAATTTTAAGCTTCAAGTTAGATGCTTTTTATAGCTAAAGTAGTTTTTAAGTGACTGTCCTTATTTATGCTTTATTTGAGAGATTGAATGACTGAGATGATTTTATCTGAAAAGTAGGAAAAATCCGCTCTCGCTAAGAAAGAGAAGAATCACTTAATATTTTGATTTTTTATATGCAACTGTGTTTTCATATTCTATGATCAAGCTAATATATTGCAGGTTAAAGAATATATTATGGGGAGCTACATGAATCTTGATCTAGAATTGGTACAATGTCGAGCCAACGACGTAAACCAAGGCGCTACTTGGGAGGCAACCCAAGAATCAGATTTGCTTTCTTAAACTCTTTGTTAGTTTGCTTTTGTTTAGAGTGTGTTTTTTCATTTTGTTTTGAACTTGTGAATTGTTTTTGAGAATTTTCATGATTTCTACCACATTCTAAATGTTACATTGAGGACAATGTAAGGTTTAAGTGTGGGGGAGAGGTTATTGCTTGTTGTTACATGAAGTATGTGGAATTTGATAAAAAAAAATTTTCGAATTGAATTGCTATGGATGATGGAGAATATTGTAGCTGGAGTTGAAAGTTGGTATTTTTGAGGAGAATTGTGAATGTTGGTGTTGAAATATTATATGGATAGTATATTGTATTGAAACAGGTTGAATTGGATGCGTAAATTTTTTTTTGTTTGTCCATATTATAGGGGAAATGCTGCCGAAATTTTTGTAGAAATTTCTGACTTTGGACCAAAATAAGCATTGAATTGTTGTTTGCGTTATATATAAAAAAAAATCATGAGCATGTAGTTTATAGGTGCATTATAGTTGTACGTGTGTTATGCATTAGTTTCTAGTAAATAAAACCAACCTCTTAGTTTCTTTTTGAAAAAATTGAATAAATAAAGAAGTTCGTCAAGAAACTCTAATCTAACTATGTTTTGAAATAAAATATGTTTTCGAAAATAAAAAAGTTTTGGGAATTGTTAACATTTTTAGTTCAAGAATAGTCAAGTTTAAAGGATTCATAACACGATTAGATAAACAATCTCATGTTTATAGCTAGTTAGTGTAGTCATTCCCTTGGTTGTAACTATGACTAGATGGATAGACCAAAATAACCTGTGAGATTTCGAGCCTAACAAACTGAGATATACATATTAATCTCATATTTTTCTTTCATGTGTGATGTTCTTCCATGGTAATTTCTCTCTAGAACTTGCATTGATACTCATCAAAATTATATTGACTCATGTTGACATGAAGAAAAAGGTATTTCTTTTGTTATAAACTACATAACCAAATAGCCACCCTACATTATATTACATTATTTCTGAACCCCTTGAGCCTAATAGACTATTATTTTGCTTAGCCTTCATTATAAACCAAAAAAAAAACATTAAATAAATTCATGACCCAAAATTTTGAGCTAATGGAGCATGCTTGTTAATGGAGTAAAAGCTAAGTGCGGGGATGTTTCTATAAACGGTGTGGTTATAGTAGTTGAAGTGTTGTTTTGTGCAAGTTGTATATTTCACTAGTGGAAAAACAAGGAAGGGCTGCGGTCAAAACAGCCCTAAGGGCTGCGTTTTTGGCCGGCAGCCCTTTCCATAGCAGCCCTTCAATAGATAAGAAGGGCTGCGGTTTTTAGCCGCAACCCTTCACAACGAAGGGCTGCGGTTTAGGCCAAAAACGCAGCCCTTATAAGGATGAAGGGCTGCGTTTTCGCTTAAACCGCAGCCCTTCTATATTATGAAGGGCTGCAGTTTTAAGCCTAAACTGCAGCCCTATTAATGTGAAGGGTGCGGTTTAGGCTTAAAACCGTGACCCCTTCACATTCAAGTTTTTTTTTAAAAAAAAATAAATTGCACCCTCCACCCTCGCCCACCCCGCCCGGCCCCAGCCAGTACACCCCACCCCGGCCCGGCCCCCAAAGACACCCCACCCCCCACCCCGACCCCCAGACACCACACCCCCGCCCACCCCAAAGCACTCCCCACCCCCCGCCGCCCCCCCGCCAACCCCAGCCGTAACACCCCACCCCCTTCCCACCCCACCCCCTTCCCACCCCAAAGACACCCCCGCCCCCCGCCCGCCACCCCAAAGACACCCCACCCCCCCACCCCCACCCCACCCCCGCCCACCCCACCCCCCCCCACCCCCAACCCACACCCGCCCACCCCCCGCACTCCCCCCCCCCCCCGCCCCCGCCCCCACCCCCCCCACCCTCCCCCGCCCCCCCACCCCTAGCCCACACCCCGCCCTCGCCCCCGCACTCCCCCCCCCCGCCCCCCACCCTAGCCCCCCCCCTTCACTCCCCGCACCCCCAACCCCGGGCCACCCTCTCGCCACCTCCTCCACCCATTGCTTTGCCCAGCCACCCCAAAGACCCAACCACCCCCATAGCCCGGCCCAACTGACCCACCATGGCGCCCCCCACCCCACCCCCGCCCAAAACCTCCCTTCGACAAAAAAAAAACGATCAAATTGCAATAATAATATATGACAAGTTTTTGAACGTAATATAATAATTAACTTTAAATATGTATATATTTAATAATGTGAAAAATGTACATAGAATTAATACAAACTAGTAGATGTATCATAAGCAATCATCGCAAATGTGGGACGCCAACTTATCCCGAACTTCATGTAATTCGTCTGTGGTGAAGGCCCTCAAACGTGGTGTGTTATTCATATAAACCTTGCAAAACAACCAAGGAATAAACACATAATATAAGAATTCAATCATTTACGTACCGTAGTTAGTAGTTCTAAAAATGACATATACCTTTCCGAAATTCAATAAAAAACAAATGCAAGCCTAAAACTCTACACACTAGTTATATTATACCTTATATTATCATATTGAAAAAGAAAATGGAGTTAAATGAAGCGATAAGTACGAATTAGACGCGAAAAGGCAAAAATAGGCCTAAAATGCCCTTTTCGTTCCCAAAATTCAACCTACAACAATTGTAAACCTAAAAATCTACACAATAGTTACATTATGCCTCATATTATCATGTTAAAAATGAATTTGAGGTTAACTGACTCGATAAATACGATTTGGAAGCGTAAAAGTCAAAAATAGGCCTAGAAATGACATTTTCGTTCCCAAATATATGCATGTGCTACTTTGGTTTCTAAACCAATTAATACTTATTACCAATCGATCTAATCTAAACTAACATATACTAATAAGTTACATACCTTTTGAAGATCATCGGCGTTAGTGCACTGTTTGACGATATCGAACATGTACCTCAGCACGTAATAGCCACATGCAAGTCCATCTTCTTGTTGCGGACACTAAATGTTCACCAAAGGATGCATCCAATGACATTCATGTTAATTAGATATGTAGTATGTGGCTAAAAGTGTTTCTATATAAGGACAAATAAATTAGTCATGTTACCTCGACTGATATCCAAACATGAGCTTTTGGTGCTCGAAGTCCTGTTGCACTAATATGCTTCATCACACTACATCAACAACATTATTATAAGATTAGATGTACTAACTGTTTATATATTTAAAGATGATGAATATTGTGTAATATTAATAAGTGCGCATATATTGAGTTTCGATTAGGCTACCTATTTAACAATGATTAGATTAGTAAGGTCCGTGGTGGTTGTCGACGCAAAGAATCAAAGTGGTAGACTTCGTTACGTGACAAACATATCGCAAGCAGTGTCCAATGAGCCCTACAACAAGAAAATATAGTTATTATTAATCGTAGAACAATTAATAGGTCAATTTAAGTATCGAATAATAAAAGTAAAGCGAGTTTAACAAGCATACTTTTCAATATAAGGAACAAGAATGATCTGATGATATCCAAAACGAGATGATGCTTTGAAACTCATGTCGAGATACTCTTTCACTTCGGCTTTGTTTTGTAAGCAATTGTCATCTCGTATTATGTTTGGACATAACCAACCAAACATTGCACTAGATGTTGCAAGCAATTCATTGTACAATAACCTGAGAAATTATATTGATTATATTAAAAGTAAACCAACAATTACTTATTATGGATTTGAAAACTACTTAAGGCATATATATGCATATGTATATTTAATTTATATACTTATGTATTACCTCATGAATGTTTGTATCATGGAAACATTCAACTCTACCCCACATAAGAATTCTTTAATATCAACCTTCGAAATGAATGTCGATGAGTCCTCAAGGTAGTGGAATTGTTGCTCCCCCAAAGCAACCTCAATTGCGCTTTCATCGGGTAAATCGCTAGCGCACTCATGTAACCAAAAGCATGGCGTAGTAAGGCTCCGCACCACCTGCGGATCGATAATAAGTGGATTTTTTGCCTTAGAAACATTTCCCGTCACCACATTTCGTTCACCTTCATCACGTAAACTTGCTTTCTTATAAGGTAAACATGCCTTCTTTCCTTTCCTGGCATGTAAGTCGGCCTTCCCCCAAACCTAGTATTTAGTTAAAAGTAAAGATATTACTGACTATCATAGGAACTATAAAAGAAAACACGCATATATATATATGAATGTTAATCATTGTACCTCATCCGAAAACCGCACCAATGCACGCGGCCTGAGAACATAAGCGCCAAGGGCATCATTTAGTAATTGTAGGCCAACTTCGGCTTCGGCGGCGGAAGAGGTAATTCTTCGAAACCCGACACAATTTCATTGAGGGTGACCACATAGTGATTATGATCCACCAACTGGTTATGCAATCGTACTCGGTCACTAGGGGGTTGTGCATGGCCATGAGCTACGAGGATGAAACTGTCATAACCATCTCCTCGAGCTAATAGTTCACATGGTGTCTCTTCTTGTAAATAAAACTCTATTTATAGTTAGTCTATGAAACAACATATATATAGTAAGAATTTCATGCATTTAAGAACGTAACAATAGTTGTTTAACAAAGCAAAGGGATTAAGTGATTACCTTCAACTCGGGTCCTACGGGTGGATCGGGCTGGCTAGGTGTAGTATCACTACCCTTCTTGAATGCAGCAAAAGTCGGTAAACCCATTTGTTCCAAAATGGCGTTGAAGTTATGGGTCATCTCCTCCCTTAGCTCCTCCCGAATTGCAGCTTTCATAGCCTCCACATCTACCGATTTCGCCGAATTCACACTACTTACACTTGATTTTGTCGCTGTAGTGTATTGATCACCATATACCTTTCTTAAACCGAGGCGGACACCTCCTACGCCCCTCACGCGTCCACTTGTGGTCCGGTCCTAAAGTTTCGTGCAATGCATCAATGTGTCCTTTAGGAGTGAACTCACCGGTTGCCTCTTTTTCCTTCAAGCCAATCTACATAAGTATAAGAGAGAAATGCTTGTGAGCGCAAAAGTTATATTATATATACCTTATATAACCATATAATCTGTACTTACAATGGCGTTGGCTATCTCGTTGTGTTCGGGGGTCGGGCAAGACTCTGTTTCCCTTTGCATCAACCCCATGCATCGAACACCACCAATCGAGGACTCTATCTCGGTTGTCGAGGCCGTGCAACTGTCGTCATTGAGCCACTCCCCGTTGCCGTTGTCGACCCTATTGTGGGGGTAATGGCTGAACATCCACTTCTCTCTCGCCTCATTGTACGAATGAGCACCCAAATGATGATAATACTTCCTAGCTTTTGCACTCGAGCTACTTTTCTCACGACTTGCCTAAAACACACAATTATAAACAAAGGTTATCTACGTACGGTGCTATACAATATCTTGGATCTAAGTTTATTAAGTCTTAATAAAATATTCTTACAATAGCTTGTGGGGTTGTTTTCTTGGCAACAAATGCTTCCCACTCTTCGGGTTTGATAGTTTTCCATATTTGAAATGGTAATTTGGATGGTGCGAGATGATGTTTCGGTGAAGCCTCGGGATCGGCTTGTGTTTCTCCGCCGTAGATGTTCTTCTTCTTTGTACCTACTACTTTCCTCCGCTTAGTGATCCACCCGGACACTAACTTAGCCTTGAAATCTCCGAATCTGCGGGCAACCGCGGATAGAAATACATTCTTCTTGGCTTCATCATCTTCGATATTGAATTGATTCTAAAAAAAACGCAGTTCACAAATTAGTTTTCGCAAATGTTGTAATTTATATGCTATAAGTAATATTACACATATATTTAACTAAATAATTAAGAAACTACACGTTATTGTACTTGAAGCTTACCATGGTATCTTCCCATAGACACCGCTTCAATCCCTCGGGCACCTCTTTCCATGAGTGCAAAATGGAGAGTTTATGCATGCAAATGCCAACTTGCATGCCATACTTTTGACGCCACTTTCCACAAGGTTGACCCATGCTATCGCACTCCAAAGTCATATTTGTGTGTTTCCCTAGTGACTTTGTAGGTCCCCTTCCTTTTCTCTTTTTAGTCGCCAATGACTTCCTAGGCATTTGTGCATTTATCTCTTCACGGCGAAATCGAGACAATTTACCCCGTTCCTTTCTCGCATCGAAAGACTCATCCTCGGTAGTGTGTTCAGCACCACTTGTGGTGTTATCCGTATGCACATCCGTCATCTCCCTGAAATTGTACAAAAAATGCATTAATATAACAAAAAATTAAAATTAACATTGCCACTAAGGGGGTGGGGTGTGGGGAGGGGGTTACGTGTGCAAGGGGAAGCGGTGCGGGGAGGGGGACTGTGCGGTGGGGGGAGGGGTTGTGCGGGGGGGGGGGAGGTGCAGCAGGGGGGGGGGAGGGGGTTGTGTAGTGGGGAGGGGAGGGCGGCAGGGGGGAGGGGCGTGCGGTGGGGAGGGGAGGGCTGGGCAGTGGGGGGAAGGGAGGGGCAGCGGGGAGGGGAGGGGCGTACGGGGGGGGAGGGCGTAGTGGGGGGGGGTGTGCGGGGGGGGGAGGGCGTAGGAGGGGAGGGGCGCCGGTGGGGGGGAGGGAGGGGCAGCGGGAGGGGGGAGGGGAGGGCGTGCGGTGGGGGGAGGGGGGGTGCTGGGGGGGGGAGGGAGGTGTGTAGGGGGGAGGGGAGGGCGGGTAGGGTGGGGAGGGTGTGCGGGGGGGAGGGGAGGGACTATGCGGTGGGGGGGAGGGGTTGTGCGGTGGGGGGGGAGGGGCAGCGGGGGGGAGGGGGGAGGGGCGGTGCGGGGGGGAGGGGCGTGCAGTAGGGGGAGGGGGTGTGCAGGGGAGGGGAGGGGTGTGCGGTGGGGGGGAGGGGCGTGCGGTAGGAGGAGGAGGGGGGGTTGGGGGGGGAGGGGCAGGGGGGAGGGGAGGGGCTGTGCGGTGGGGGAGGGGAAGGGCAGCAGGGGGGAGGGGGGCATGCGGTGGGGGGGGAGGGGAAGGGGGCAGTGCAGTGGGGGCGGGGGAATTGGACCCGATAAGGCTAAAATAGGCCAAAAATGCCCTTTTCGTTCTCAAAATTCAACTTACAACAATTGCAAACCTAAAAATCTACACAATAGTTACATTATACCTCATATAATCATGTTCAAAAAGAATTTGGCGTTAAATGACTCGATAAGTACGAATTGGACCCGAAAAGGCAAAATTTGGCCTAAAATGACCTTTTCGTTCCCGAAATGCAACCAAGAACAAATGCAAGCCTAAAAATCTACACAATAGGTACATTATATCTCATATAATCTTGTTCAACAAGAATTTGGGGTTAAATGACTCGATAAGTACGATTTGGAAGCGAAAAGGCTAAAATAGGCCAAAAATGCCCTTTTCGTTCCCAAAATTCAACCTACAACAATTGCAAACCAAAAAATCTACACAATAGTTACATTATACCTCATATAATCATGTTCAAAAAGAATTTGGCGTTAAATGACTCGATAAGTACGGATTGGACCCGAAAAGGCAAAATTTGGCCTAAAATGACCTTTAATTTTCGTTCCCGAAATGCAACCAAGAACAAATGCAAGCCTAAAAATCTACACAATAGGTACATTATATCTCATATAATCATGTTCAAAAAGAATTTCGGGTTAAATGACTCGATAAGTACGATTTGGAAGCGAAAAGGCTAAAATAGGCCTAAAATGACCCGAGAATCAGGTCACATGGCAATGGAATGACCATCAACTGGTAGCGGCGGAGTTAGAAGTGTTATAAATGTGGAGAGCACCAGATGGGCTTTCGATTGCCATGACACCTAACTCTCCACATATACAACACCCCCACCACCACCGCCACTACTGCCCCCCACTGCAATCCCTCATTGCCATGTAGGTGTAAAATGACCTTTAATTTTCGTTTCCGAAATTCAACCAAGAACAAATGCAAGCCTAAAAGTCTACACAATAGTTACATTATACCTCATATAATCATGTTCACAAAGAATTTGGGGTTACATGACTCGATAAGTACGATTCGGAGCGAAAAGGCTAAATTAGGCCTAAAATGACCCGAGAATCGGGTCACATGGCAATGGAATGCCCATCACCGGTAGCGGCGGAGCTAGTGAGAAGTGTTACAAATGTGGAGAGCATTCCATTGCCATGTAGGCGTAAAATGACCTTTAATTTTCGTTTCCGAAGCCTAAAAATCTACATAGTTACATTATAAAACAAAAAAGAAAATGAAAGATAATAGTGATACCAAACATGTGTTACAACTTACAACAATGCCTTCACAATAATGCCTCACCCACCCCTATCCACCCTCCCCCCGGCCCTCCCCCCCCCCCGTCCAAAGCATCCCCCCCCCCTCCCCCACTCCATGCCCAAGATCCCCCGCCTCCCCCCACCCCATGCCTAGCCTCCCCCCCCTCCCCCACCCCATTTCCAAGATCCCCGACCCTCCCCCACCCCATGCCCAGCCTCCCCAGCCCTCCCCCCCCCCTTTCCCAGCATCCCCGCCATCCCCCACCCCATGCCCGGCCTCCCAGCCATCCCCCATCCCCTGCCCAGCACCCCCACCCCCTACCCACCCTCCACAAGCCCTCCCCCACCCCCTACAATCGGTTTTTACAACACAAAATAGAAGAGAAATTAAATACAAAGAGGAGAGAGAGTGAGAGGGGAATTACCGACAATGCAGTAGTGGTGGTGGTGGTGGCGTCAAGGCGCGCTGAGAGAAGAGAAGAAGAAGAAGGAGCTCAGGCAACACTGAGAGAAGAGAAGAAGAAGTGTGCACCGGCGATGGGACGGCGCTCCGGCGATGTGTCGTTGCTCCGGTGATGGCAGTGCGAGTTAGTGTGACGGAGAGGAGTGAGTGTGCGAGTGAGTGTGAGGGAGAGGGAGAGGGGTGAGCTGAGTGTGCGAGGGAAATTTGCGAGTGAGTGCTACTGTGTGTTGCGCGCAAAACTCAAAGGTTGAAATGGGATAGGAAGGGTTGCGCTTATCCTAGAAAACGCAGCCCTTCGTGTATGAAGGGCTGCGGTTTCTAGGCTAACCGCATCCCTTCATACTCCATGAAGGGCTGCGTTTCAAGTCTAATAGCAACCCTTCACAAAAAGGGATGCGGTTTCCTTGGAAACCGCATCCCTTCATACAAACGCAGCCCTTCCTTTTTTTTCCCCTAGTGTTTTAATCTTGTTATTCTATGAAAAAGAAAAAAAAGTGAAAAAAAAAATGAAAAAAAAAAAATGAAATGAAAAATGAAATTATGTGAAGAAAAAAGTCAAGTGTGATATGTAGCTACAAATGATGATGTAAATGGGCGGTTTTGTATATCAAAGTCAAAATACAGGAAATTGTGCTGATTCGCAATAACAGAAGGTTGAAGTACTCTGTGAGAGTTATTTTTGCTCCCTCTTATCCGGAAAGGGAGGAGTTATTAAGTTTTTGCTCCATTTAGTTCAAAGCAATCTAGTCCACATATCTTTAAAAATTTCCTACCTTTAACCATAGCCCTCGTTACAACCCATCTAAAGTCCTTTTGATTTATGTCTGGCATGTTGTCTAATAATAGTGGAGAATTGAGAAGATATGCAAGCTTATGGTAGAGTTTTGGCCATCGGAATTGAACCTTGAGTGAAATACATAAACCCTTTCAAACACATGAGTGACGAGCGATTATTTATCCTGTGAGGGTCTATTTATTAAAATCATGGTTCTATCAAGTGAATACTCGCTGGTGCTTATCAAATGTTGAGAGAGTATATTTATGATATGTTATGAGTTTTGATTATTTGATTGTTCTAAATTAATAATGTGACATTCCTATTAACATCTTACTTGAGTTTTTACTAACTAATATAAAACGTTTTAGTTTCTTGTTCAACTTTTCATTGATTCAGTTTTAGAGTTAAGAAACATAGAGGTGGTATTATGTGTTATAGTTGCATGTAGTTAGAGTTTGATCGAGGACGATCAAGAGCTAAGTGTGGGGGAATTTGATAAGTGCATATTATACTATATTTATATCCCTTATTTTAATATTATATGTGTGTTTATATTATTATTTTGATGCATTTTATATACTTTTAATACTATTAGATATAATTTACTATGTTTTTATTTTTATTACTAATATTACTTAATAATACTATTTTTATCTAATGAGTACATTGGTCCAAGAACTCCAAGGCAAGCCCATTCATTTTCAAAATCAGCCCAAAGAAAAGACAAAATGCAAAAGAAAAGAAGAAAAGAAATGAAAAGAAAAAGGGAAAACAGAAGATAAAGAAACAAAGAAGAAAGAAAACAGAACAGAGGAATGACGTTCCTCGTTCTGCCTTCTTCTCTTCGAACCATCATCATCATCCACCGCCATCATCATTCACCGCCACAAGCCTTCACCGCCGCACCAATCACGAAACAGCCACAACTCATCAACAACTTGCAACCAATCACGAAGCAACGCAGCAATTGCGGCGCCGCAATTCACGACCTTCAAAGGCGGTTTTAAGGGCCGAAATCTTGGTGCCCAATCCTCTTCTCCAATTGGTTCAAATCTCGCAATTTGAGGCGGCAAATTGGGTATAAATACCCAATTAAGGGTCCAAAAATCAGATGCAAACAATTCCACAGAAAATTGAGTGAAAAAAATCAGAAAATTTCGTGAGGCTTCGAGGCTAGTGTGGGGGTGCGCGAGTTCGACGGAAGATAGCCTTGGGTTGGAGTCCTAGCACACAACCGGGGAGGGTGAAGTTCAAGCTCGATTGTAGGTGCGAAATTCGAAAATCAAGGGCGAATTTCCGCGCAAATACCTAAGTCTTCTCTCTTTCTCTTGTACTTTCAAATTAGTCTTGAAATTTCCCGATTATACTTTTGAATTTCATATTATGTTTGGATTGTATTAGTTGAATTATGTTGGATTATATGGTTTGAATTCAAAATTGGTTTGTGATGTTTGAATCTAGTTTGAATTATGTGGTTTGAAGTATGCTTGGATTGTGGTGTTGAATTTTGAATTGAATTCAAGATTATTTGCAGTTGGATACTCAAGTTATGTTTGGTTGTAATGTTCAAATTCCAATTTTACACTTAATTTGCTATCTTATTAGGTATAAAATTGAGATTATCGCTAGTTATGTCATTTAGCATAGTCTAAATTGTATGACAACAGGTAGTAACTAGTTTAACTTAGGCCTGCAAAGATGGTTTTAAGTTCAAACTAGAATATAACTTGGACTAGTTATTTAAACATAAAGGTATGATATGTTTAAATTAGCTAGGGATTAATGATGTACTTTTAGTTCTATAATGCTTCTAGTTTAATCGTCGTAAGTTGCGAAATACTTGTGGTGGTTAGATTAGTTTTGGTTAGATTAGTTTAGAATCGATAGTCGGCCTAGTTCACTGTTGATTAAAAGTATGGAAGTATAGGGGAGTTTGGCTACTTGAATTCCTACAATTAATCTATCTAATTAATCTTGGATTTATGAAATTGGAAGTATAATCAAGGTTAGAAATTTATAAATCTCTGAAAGTATTATGAGCCTAAAGTGGGATTGTTTGTCATCACTTGTAAATATTAGGTTAGATTTATCTTTAGTAGCTTTTAAATTCATATAAACGTTTTCAAACCCCCCAAAACAATGTGAATATGTATATATTAGTAAATAACATGTATATACTAGTTAGATTCTCTTAATTAGTTGAACTTGGATTTTAGGAATATATAAACCTCTCCGTGGGATCGACCCTTATTTATCGTTGTACTAAACTTAAACAATACTAATGTGGATGAAATAAGGTTTTTAATTTGTACGCTTAACGACACGTACCACTAGCACATCACCTTGGGGGGCACCTGTATTGTTCGTTAGGAAGAAAGATGGAACCATGAGATTATGTATTGATTACCGCGAGATTAATAAGATTATCATTAAGAATAGATACCCCTTACCCCGAATTGATGACTTGTTAGTGTTTTCAAAAATAGATCTCAGGTCTGGGTACCATCATATGAGAATTGTGGAGGAAGACATACCTAAGACCGCATTTAGAACTAGATACGGGCATTATGAATTTGTAGTGATGTCATTTGAGTTAACTAATGCCCCAACAACTTTTGTGGATTTAATGATAAGATACTTTAAGCCATACCTAGACCAGTTGTGGTAGTATTCGTTGATGACATTTTAGTGTATTCGAAGAGTCACTCCGAGCATGAGGAACACTTGAGGATTGTTCTAGGAACTTTATGAAAAGAGAAACTTTATGCGAAGTTTAGCAAGTGTAAGTTTTAGTTGGGCCAAGTTATGTTTCTGGGCCATGTAGTGTCCAAGAGAGGAATTACCGTGGACCCCGAGAAGATTAAGGCAATTATGGAATGGCCAGCACCCACCTCCGTAACTGAAGTCCGTAGTTTCATGGGGTTAGCAGGCAACTACAGAAGATTCGTTGAAAATTTCTCCCGTATAGCTTTGCCCATAACTAGTATGGTACGGAAGAATGTCAAGTTTCAATGAACACCAAAGTGTGAAAAAGCTTTTCAAGAGTTAAAATGGTGATTGACAAGTGCACCCGTACTGACCCTACCCGATAGCAGAGAACCGTATACGGTTTATAGTGACGCATCACTGGAATGGTTGGGTTGTGTACTCATGCAGAACGGAAAGGTGATAGCATATGCATCTAGACAATTGAGACCGCACGAAAAGAACTATCTTGTGCATGATTTAGAGTTGGCAACATTGGTGTTTGCGTTAAAAAATATGGAGACATTATCTTTATGGGGTTCCTTGCAAGATATACACAGATCATAAAAGTCAGAAATATATTTTCACTCAAAAAGAGCTTAATATGAGACAGCGGAGGTGGTTGGAAACTTGGAATTAATGAAAGATTATGACATAGAGATTCTGTATCACCCCGGTAAAGCAAATAAAGTGGCAGACGCCTTGAGTCGCAGACCTAGAATAGATGTAAATTCTTTGCTAAATGTACCCCATGAATTGTATGAAGAGTTTCGAATGATGAATCTGTATATTGTCAAGAGGGGAGTACCGCAAGAGTTTCTGAACGCATTGACGGTACAACCATCAGTATTTGAAGAAATCAAGGAGAATCAGGGCCGAGAAGAGTTTCTGACGGGGATACGAGCTAAGATTGAAAGAGGGGAGTCTACCGAATTCCACTTGGGTGAAGATGGAAGAACAAGGTTGATGGGACGGTGGTGCATACCTGAGGATCCAACATTGAAGGAAAAGATTCTAGAGGAGGCTCATAGTAGCCTTTACTCGGTTCACCCGGGGAAGGACAAGTTAGTTCCTGACCTCAAAGGGTACTTCTGGTGGAGGGGGCTCAAAAGAGATGTTTCTAGGTTTGTCTCCAAGTGTTTAACATGCCAGAAGGTAAAATTTGACCAAGGAAAAATGGCAGGTCCTCTACAATCGTTGCCAAAATCGGAATGGAAGTAGGAGTCGATCTCCATGGATTTTGTTGTCGGTTTACCTAGATCAAGGAAGGGAAATGATTCGATATGGGTGATCGTTGATCGACTCACAAAGACTAGTCGGTTTATCGCAATGAAAACCACGTGGAGCATGAAGCAGATGGACAAAGCGTATGTTAGAGAAATAATTCGGCTTCATGGAGTACCTAAGACCATAATATCAGATAGGGATACTAGTTTTCTCTCGAATTTTTGGGAAAAGTTGCAGGAAGCATTTGGTACGAAGTTAAAAATCAGCACGTCATTCCATCTAGTTACAGACGGTCAGACTGAAAGGACCATTCAGATACTTGAAGATATGCTTAGAGCTTATGTAATGGAATTCCAGGGAACTTGGGAAGATCGGCTGGCGCTTGTCGAATTCTCGTATAACAACAGCTACCAAGCTACCATTGATATGGCCCCATAAGAAGCCTTATATGGACGCCAATGCCGAACACCAATATGTTGGGATGACCTTGGGAAGGGGGCGATTGTGGGACCAGAGATTATTTAAGAAACCATGGGGCAAATTCAAATGATTAAGGAAAAGATGAAAGCAGCTCAAGATCGCCAGAATAAGTATGCGGATGTGCAGCGAAAGAAGTTTGAGTTCAAGGAGGGAGATAAAGTATTTCTGAAAGTCTCCCCTACCCGCGGAGTAAGGAGATTCGGAATAAGAGGGAAGTTAAGTCCCAAATTTGTGGGACCTTATGAGATTCTAAGAAGAGTTGGAGAAGTGACTTATGAGTTAGCTCTACCACCTGAGTTAGCCAAGGTGCATAATGTGTTCCATGTTTCACAACTCCGGAAATATGTCTATGACACCTCTACATATTAAAGCATGAACTTCTGCAAATTGAGGAAAATTTAAGCTACAAAGAGCAACCTATGCGTGTTTTGGATCAACGACTATAAGAGTTACGGGGAAAATCAATACTGTTGCTCAAAATCTTATGGAGAAATCACAACACCGAGGAAGCAACCTGGGAATAAGAGGCAGATATGAAAGCTCGCTATCCTGTACTATTTCATGAAGAAAATTAAGGTTAGACTTCAATATTATCGTTTCAAGTTTCAAGGACGAAACTTTCCTAAGTGGGGTAGCATGTAACGGCTCAAAACCCATAGCCTAGTGAAAACCCTTTTATCACTTTATATGTGTGCATAAAAATATTACCTGTAGGTATTATTAATATTATTATTGTAGGAGTCGTTTTTGAAAAAGAAATTTACTTGCATATCAACTATAACCGTGCAATGATTCATTTAGGATCAAAGCTATCATATAACTATAGTAGGCCCAAAGAAGAGTGAGGGACTATCAAAGTTATGAAGTAGCTAAGTTGCTTAAATCATATCTAGAGGAAATAGAAAAGAAAAGAACAAATTTTGGAAAGAAACTTAGAAGATCACATTGAAGAAAACCAAGTTCTATTTGAGAGGTTAAACCCTGAACTAAAACCCTTATTAGGCCCAAGGATTAAGAGGAGAAAAATCTAAAAAAAAATATATTGAACCCTTCCATATGTGGGCTAGGTATAAGTATCATTTAATTGGGTTAGGAATGGGTTATTGGAGCCCAAATATGAAATGAAGTTGGGTTATGGGCTGCTGGACAACATTTCAAAGAGAGGAGATTACCTCATTCAAAATTAAAAAGAAAGTCAAATTTGGAAATTGACAAAGGTAATAAACATCCCTAGGTTGACAACACACTCTCAATACTCTTAAATACTACCAATTTGGAATTACCCACTCACTCTCCTCTCTTCCTTGCTGCTCGCTGAACAGGAGGTCCTCCTCGCTCCCTCTCGTTTTTTTTTTCTTTTCTCCTTCTTCCATGTTCAATCTCTTAAACCACTTTGAGGAAATTTAACCTAGTTCTTGTATGTAATTTTTCTAGAAAAAGAAGACTTGGAGTAAAGCTTTTGGGATGATATAAGAAGATCTAGAGGAATCAATCTCCATACTAAGGTAAGAGGGCCAAAAGAAGCAAAAGAGCATGTTTTTAAGTTGAGATTTAAGTGTAGATCGTGAAAATAATGACATGCATTGATGAATTCGTGTAGGTACTTCAGTATCTAAGCCTTTGAAGACTAAATGAGTTAGGAAAAGGTTCAAGTGAAAACTAGGGAGATTAAGGTACATAAGAACACCCTTTTTCTATTATACCTCTTTTATTTTGGTGAAAAGATGATGGAATGTATCTAAAATGTGCATTTATAAACCAAATTTACAAGATTAGTTCATGCATGTAAGGTTTTGAACCATGGCTATAGTTGCATGTAATTGATTTTGACTTATAAGTAGTATTTGTTAAACATCCATCCAAGGGAGGAGGAAACTCACACTAGTATAGCAAAATGGAAGATTTGTTAAATGTGTGGTTTTGAAATATGTTTATATGTATATAAATGAATGCATGCATGTTTATAAAATGGTGGAATTGTTGTCATGTACTCATGTTAGGAAGATCTCTTGAGTTTTTGTGAAGAAGTCCTCTTAGAAAAGAGTCTTTAAATTGGGGGAAGTTGATGAACATCATTCACGAGAAAATGTTCGTAACGAAAAACTCTTGAGGTTAGGCTTTGGAATTTCCCGATTTGGAGTGCTGAGCAGGAAGTTATGCTCATTTTAAATTCACTGTTTGTGATGGAATTTTTCTGACGAATGTTTCACATGTTCAAACCAATTCAATCTTTTAAATAAGGTTTAAAAGAGCATGCTAAGTGCTTATATGTCTTTCACAAGCAGTAAATATTTGATCATTTTCTTATAACTCTATACCCCACCAATATGTGAAATTGTTGATGTTAAACAAAACATTTCATGAGAAGATTAATTTAAGTCTTGCAATGATTAACAATACTATAGTAGTCGTGATTCTTTTTCCTCTCCATGGATGAAAATGTTTTCTTTGGAACATGTGTGGTATTGATAAATTGTACACTTAAACTATTTATGTAAATAAACTATGGATACAAGTGGGTAAAGGCCGATACCAAATAAGGTACGGTATGAACAACAACCCTTGGAGGATGGGTGATCTCCTTCCGAACCCTCACTGGGTGGGTGAAGTCCAGCAGATATTAAAAATGGGACATGTCCTGGTTAAGGCTTGCAAGCATAAATATTTAAACGGTGGGGTGACGACCTCCATTAGTTTAGAGACATTCGGTTTTTTGTGTAAGGAGCCCCTCTATATTCGTGTTCAATTTACCCAAGTAATTAAATGCTATAGACCAAAATGGTTTTGAATGATCTAAGTGGTGATCTTCATGATATAAATTCTTATATTAAAGCGATTGTGCAAGGATAATAATCCTGATATTATAACAAGCACTTTACTTGTGGAGCATATTGATTTTAGCATGAATGGCATATAATTGGTTAAAGCCACCAAAAATGAATTATGGGGTGGACTTTTGTACTCAACTGTTGTTGATATTTGTTCTTGAACATGTCCTAGTGGGGGCAGGGTTGTGATTGATTGCAGGAAGAACCAAGAAGGTGGGATGAATGCTTCCCTGTTACTATGGTCGTGTTGGGGCATTGTTTCTGTGTGGAGTCCTTTGGTTGTGTGTGTCTTCTAGCTGGTTTTCATCTTTATGGAAAGTATCTTAATATCTATAGTAGTTGTATGTGTACTCCTTAATGGATTTTAAAGTTGAAGGTTGATGGTGTTGTAATAAATACAACTTTAACTACTTGATCTTAAGTAATTTTATCACAACTTAGCACTTGTATCATGTAACAGCTCCGAAGGGCTTAAGTATGTTTCCGCGATGCGCTTAAAGACTATTATGATGTTTATGAGTTTTGGGGTTGTTACAATTTTTAGCAACTAAAATATTTTAGTACCTTATCATTTAAGGTACCTAAAATGCTTCTCCAAATATAGCGAACGAGTGGTTGATTTTGGTAGTGTAAGACTTTATCAGCCAATGTGATACTTCAAATCTTTATAGATATGACATTATAAAAGTCTTTATCCCTTTTAAAAAGAATATATATAATTTAAGTTTTGTTTCTCCAACCAATATTTTTTTGTTAAGGTAGGATGAATAAAATTATAGGAGACCCTCCTTGCGTGGTAAACCTAAAACGTCATTTACAAGGATGGTGTGAATAGGCGAAGTAGTACAATGAGTAATATTGAAACTTGACTGAACTAAATGTCCTACATTTGCTATCCAATCAACAACTTTGTTTGCTTCCGTGTAGATATGTTGACTATGATAAAAGCGAAATTGTTCCAGCAGAATCTTGATATCTTCTATTATAACTTAAATTTGCCATGGAGCTTTCCAGAGACTTTTCACTGCATTAATTACAAGCAAATTATCTCCTTCAATGTGGATATTTCGAATGCCATGCTGTAAAGCTAATATAGTACCCTTGTGAAGTGTTGTCGCCTCAGCCACATAAACCGAAGTTGTCCCAAGATTATAGGTCGTGGCGTGTATGAGTTCGTCGAGATGATTGCGGATTAAAAATAGGAAGAAAAATTGTTAGAAACTACCTATTAAAGACACTTTTTAAAAAAAAAAACTACCTTATATCATGTTTATTTTACAAAACTACCTTATAAGTGGAAAAACTTTAAAAAGCACTACCAAATTCAGAATTTACTAACCATGGTTAACTAAGGTAGTTTTTCCCTTGTCCTCCAACCAGCGAAATCCCAATTCAACCAGTGAATTCCCAATTCATTCAAAGGGAAAAAAGAATTCACAGATTTAAGTATGGGAAGAGGTGAAAAATTACATGAGAGAGAGAATTCGCGTGTGGGTAAAATGGAATTTGAGCGGAGAGAAGATGGGACATCTAACAATGGAATTCATCTTCCACCAAACACATAATTTTCTGGGTTTGAAGGAATTTTACCCAAAGATTGCTGCTTCACTATAACCATCTTTTTCGATCTAATTGTTTGTGTAATTTCTTCTCCAAACCTTTTGCTTCACCAATTATTATGAGTAACAAGCAGATAGAAATTGGGTTTTGGGTCATGAATTGATGTTGTTGACTTGTTGTGATGATGAAGAATATGGTTCGATGATGGTGCGAAGCTTTCTCTACTAGACACTGGTACTGGTTTGTTTTTGGGATTGACTTTTGAGGAAGAGAAGGTGTGCTTGTGCTTGCCACATGTATATTTGAGAGATAGAGCATCAAGTGATCAAGAAAGTGATGATATCATGATTGTAACGTACTAAATTTAAGGGGGTATTTTCGTAATCCTATATTAGAGAGATAATTGGAGGGAGTGGTTAACCATGGTTAATAAATTCTGAATTTGATTGTGCTTTTTAAAAATTTTCCACTTATAAGGTAGTTTTGTAAAATAAACCTGATATAAGGTAGTTTTTTTTTTATATAAAAAAAGTGTTTTTAATAGGTAGTTTCTAACAATTTTACCTTAAAAACAATTTTTTGAGATTTAAGTGATTGAAGAGGAGTTACAAAAGACGGTTCAATAGGATGGTAGTCTAGCCATGTGCGCTTCTCATGTAGATCACTTTTCTGGACGATGTACATTGGCTAAAAAGATGGTCTATTGTTTCAGTATGAGAAGACAGAGAGGGCATAAATTAAATGGAGAAATTTGACGTTTAAACAAAATTTACGAACACTAATACTCTTATGACAAATTTGCCATAGAAAGATTTGGAGCTTTAGTGGAATATCAATTTTCCAAATCCAATCGAAAGGGCCATTTTTCCTCAGAAGGGTCAATATCATGAGTTAACCCGACCGTGAAGTCCCCAGAAGGAGTGCACCCCCAATTGGGGATATCAGTTGTATTAATGGAGGGGAGGGGGATGCGTCGAACAAGACGGTGGAGATGCGTTGGTAAAACTTGTTGTATTTTTTGTACGTCCCATTTATTTGTGGGAAGAATGAAATCTGAAACCTTTAAATTGATATCCAACTGGTCGGGTGAGATGTTAAGTATGTCAAGTAGTGAGGAGTGAGATAACCAATTGCCAAGCGAAAACGAAATGATTTACCATCCCTAATTTTCCATCTAATTCCTTTTCTAATTATGGGTCTGTTCTCCCCATCTTATTTTCAGTTCAATTCAGTTCAGTTCAGTTCAGTTCAGTTCAATGCAGTTCCTAAATTATTATCATTACTATTAGTTATAATTTAATTCAGTTCAGTTCAGTTTAGTTGTTTTATGACGAAGAGAACAGACCCTATGTCTCTTTTGTCCAACCAATAGGGGATGAACTCAACAATATTATACCTGAAACAGTATTATCTAACTCAAATTGTAGTATTTATTTTCTAAGCATAATTTGTACATAATTCAGTGGTCAAATGATAGGAATTATGATCCTCATATGTTATATCACTCCACTTTCCATTAAGCCAATTGTTTCAGCCTTGGCTATGGCTCAAATTTCCATTTAGGTAGTGCTTATTACATTGGATTTTTATTAGGAAAATTGATGCCAGCTGTCTCAATTATGGGTGCGTTTTTTCTTCACCTGAATCCTCCAGATCTTATTACAATTAAATTTATTTGAATTGAACTTATCTGAACTTATTAGAATTTATCTGAACTTATTTGAAATTATTGAACTTTATTTTATAAGATGTTATAACTTATAACTAATTTGAAGTTATCTAAATTATCTGAACTTATCAAAACTTAGACCTCAAACTTATATTTGTAAGGTGAAAATGATACACCCTATGTTCACTTTTCTATAAAAAGTTTCTTTTGATTATTCAGCAGCAGGTCTAAAATTTCCTTACTGTTGTAGATGTATAATGTTAGGATTTGTTATACTCCCAAGAGCCAGTGAGCATCTTATCGCAGAGAATTCAAAAACTAACCAATCCAATAATTTCAAATTTGAACAATCATGTAAGATTTATTAGTAAGACACCAATGAAGTAGAATAGATTGTTTCAAACTTTCAACAAACAAACAGTGTCTAACACATAACATCACCAAACAAGCAAATTTTATTTATGTGAGAAATCAGTTCATTTACAGTTTCCATTCCCAACAGAAGTCCACACTTCCAAACTGAACCCAGAAGGGGACTGAAAAAAAAGAAGTTAGATATACAAGTCTTCAACCTAGCAAAGCTTACAAAGGCAGAAAGCTCCCCATTGGAAGCTTTGTTAGTTACTCGTACGAGCATCCACCAGTCTCTCAGCGAAACAAATTAATTATAGATGCAGTCAAATCACGAATGTTATCTATCAGCAGCAGATGGCTTGCGTTCTTGGAGAGAGATAACCGATTCAAAAGCCCCAACCAAAGCCTTTACTTTACTCTTCCTCTTCTCGACAAGCTTATTCGCAGTTTCCTCGATCACATTATTCAACAAAACTTGCTCATCTTTTTTCATCTCCATTTCTTGGTGCTTTAAAACAACCTGCACCAGACCAGTTTCTGCTTCCGTTTTCTCATCGTCAGCAGTTGTTTTCTTGTAGCTCTTCAGTTGAGCCCCACCATTAGTGCCTTGCTTATCATCTCTCAAGGTCTTCCCTCGCCTAAACCGCAGCCTTCTTGGACTGTTGGTTTCTGATGGATGTTCGATCACCTTTCCCTTTCTGAATTTCAGCTTCAAAGTACTGGGGTGTTGACCCTCAGAATTTTGGGTCACTGCCTCTCTCTCTTTAAAGCTAGTAGCTGGTTTTGAATCCCCAGAGCTATTGTAGTTCGAGATTGAGTCATCAGCCTCACTATCATCAGTATACTCTGAATCCAGTTCACATAGGTCATCAACTTCTTGAGAGGTGAAAGAGAGAGAGTTTGTTCCGGAGGATGAATTGAGCGATTCTGGTGACAAAGGAGTAGGAGAAAGGACCAAAATCCCAGCATCTTGAGCAGTTGATAGATAATCCTCCTTTGCGTCAATCATATGCAATGTTTTCTCCTCCGCCTTCTCAACAAGTGGCTCCTTTGGTTCAGGTCTGTCAGCTAATATCCGATTCTTTGCAAAAGCAGGACTTCTCCGACTCTGATCCTTTAAGCCTTTACCAGCTGTTGTTGGGTGCACGAGCTTTTTCACCTCCACTTTTGGAGTCCTTAGAGGCAATGGGGCAACCAAGGGGCCCACAGTCTTTACGACAGCAACTCTAGAGGTTCTTGGATTATCACCCATCTTACTCTCCCTAGTCTGCTTGCCATTTGATCTATGGAAAGAGCCTAGAGAAGATGATGGCTTCTCACTCCTTCCATTCTGTTTAAAAGGACCCTCAGAAGCATTCCGCTCCTTAAGACTCAAAGGAGTCCTCTTTGATGGAACAGTTTTCTTGGCAGCCGAAGCAACTTCTTGCTTTGAGATTTTCAAGGGATTGGGAAAAGATGACAGCTTCTCACCCCTAACATTTGGTTTCAAAGAACCCTCAGAAACATTCTTTTCCTTAGGATTTAGAGGTATCCGCTTGGATGTAACATTCTTTTCTGCAACTTTTGGCTTCGGCATTTTTGAGGTATCAGACAAAGATGTCTTCCCAGTAGATTGAACAACTACCTTCTTGATCACTTTTGGCACAGCAGGTGAAGGAGACTTGGCCAATGATCTAGCTTCTTTCCTAACTAGTTTTGATGAATCATGGACAGGGGATTTTCTAAATGATGACGAATCTTGCTTCAATTTACCACTAGCAAGAGCAGACTCCTTGGCATATGGAAGATTAAACTCATCAGAATTAACTTTTTTCTGAACCTTTTTATCAACATAAATTTGAATCTCTACTCTGTTTCCACCATCTGGTAGTGATGCCGACATTTTCCTTCGTACAGGTCGAATTGGCTTATCTTTGATTTTGTGGAGATGCCCATACTTGCAGGCCTCGTGACAGGAACCAGTAGAAGCTCGAAGATAGTGAGGAACTTTCTTCGCAGCACGAGGCTTTTTCATAGAATGATCTGGTGAAATATCTTCATCAGCTTTATTTGTTTCATTACTAATTGAAATGTGGTCAGTCTCTTCAGCCATTACAAACGTATGGTCAAGCAACTACGGACTCTACGTCCTACGACCTGACAACAACTGTAACACCCATCAGCGCTAGCATGAGTAGACATCAAGCATAAGAAACAACTTCAAAAGAATATTCAAGTAGAAAAAAAGAATGTGACATGGACAGTTTTTAACATCCACAATAATATAAATAGTCCAAAATAAGGCTAGATTACTGTTAACCTCAATATGTAAACGGATCATTTGATAAAGTTCATCAACTTGTAGAGAAAAATTCTTTCAAGAATGCTAAAACTTGAGCCTTGGAATGTCCCATGCCGAGTATAGAGAATAATTTAACTATAGTACTGTAATGGAGCTTTGCCTAATTCATATCAAATATGAACAAGAATTGTTCACATAAAAAACTACTAGTATGTTGGATATAGACGGGTAATATCGCATGATTTTAATAGGAGGTATCTAGATCAAACATGAAAACGATTATTCATTTCAAATTTCATCTAGCAAAGTTATAACATAAACAGAATCATAAATCTCATCATGAGGCAAAGATTATTCTAACATAAAAATTTAAAAACGTTAAAATTAACTTCTCATATTCAACCAAACAACATTTTCGGAAAAACTTCTTCCTAAAAAATTCTACTTCCTATGATCTACCAAACCACATCTAAACCTATCTCAAAACGATAACATCAAGGTAAAGTGGGGAGATATTGTTTACTATATATAGTACTAACAGGGAAGACGTAACGACAAACAATTAAAAAAGAAATAATTTGTCATCAAAATAGATTGATGATAACAGATGCAAAATAGCAATTCAATGATTAATACAAAAAGCCATTTTCTGAGCTACCCACATTACCAACCACATCCCTCAACACGGGTTCAATAAAAAAAAAAACCAATACGAATATTGTTCATCAATCATGAACAGATAAAACCCATTCTCTTTTCAGCATCATTTTTAATTCAATACGACAACTATTACCATTATTATCATATCATCAACCACAATCAAAAAAGAAAAAAAGAAAAAAAAGAAATTGCACCTTTTTAAATCAGATACGATACACTACTTTCACCAGAAAGTCAACAATCAACACTGCTCCAGATTTAACAAACACCCAACTTCAACGATACAAACCTAAAAAAAAAAAAAAAGGAGAAATACTTTTAAGTCTTAACAGCAGTCAAACAAAATCCCAAAAATCTTAATTCATTTTTATTTAAAAAAATAAACCCACAAAATATTTTGCAAAATAAGAAAAACCCATAAATTAGTTTTATTCATACAGACAAAAGGAAGCTCATATGCCCCTCAAAATATTTTGCAAAACAAGAAAAACCCATAAATTAGTTTTATTCATACAGAAAAAACAAAAACCCTTTTTCTCTTTTTTTTTTTTTTTAAGAGATTTTGAGAGAGTCGGTGGTGTAAAATTTAGTGGAAAGAAACGCGTTGAAAAAGATTACCTTTCCTTTGCCAGAAAGCGAGGAAGAAGTATTGAATTGGTATTTCTATATTGGAGGACTAAAAAAAATAGAGTAGTTTAAATGGTTTAATCTATGAATCTTTTGATATTATTGAAAGATTCTAAGTAGAGAGAAAAGAGGAGGGAGATCGACAGATCGTGCAAGCAAGCAAAGGTTGTTAACGTAGAGTTGATGTGTGCGTATATTCAAAAATCAAAATGTGAGAAAATTGGGATTTTGTTTGATGATTTCCAAGTTTTTGAAGTTTGTTAGATTTGTTGGGCACGGAATTTCTGCATCTCCGTATTGGACGGGGGAAAGTGGACTGGAGACTCAACAAGAGTGTAACTGCGTGAGTGAGAGATATATAGAGAGAGAGAGAGATTGAGTTTTTTCTAATTTGGGACGTTTTTTTTTGGGGGTGCAATCTTAATGTGTGAACTTTTGGAGGTAGGAGTCACGTACTCTCAACAATGATTTTGTGGGTCCAATGAAGGGCGGTTCCGTTCATTTCGTATTACTCCCTCCGTCCCATAAAGATTTGAACATCTGGTGGGATACGTAGTTTAAAGTTGTAGTGTGGTTATCAAATGTTATTTTATTTAAAAAGTAGATGTAATAAGAGTTAGTGGGCTATTTTTTATTAGAGGAGAGAGAAAGTTGGGTAAATAAGAGGTAAAGTGTGGGGCCAAAGATGTGCAAAAGAAATAATATATTAATAGTGGGATCATGCCAAAAATGAATGTGTTCAAACTAATTTGGGACAAACTTAAAAGGAAAGTGATCAGACTATTCTGGGATAGAGGGAGTATTTCGGATCGGTAAAACTGCAATCCCAATCCGATCCTGTATGAACAATTGGGATTACTAATACGAATAAATGAAGTTGCTCATAAGATTAAACTAGGTTACTCATATGATTAAATTAGGTTACTCAAATGATTAAAATAGGTTACTTATTAGATTTAAACAATGTTACTCCAAAAACTAAACGAGCTTACTGTAAAAACAATTGAAGTTACTCATATGATTAAATAGGGTTGTCATATGAGTAACTGAGGTTACTTGTATGAATTAATGGGGTTACATTTGTGAATAATTGGGGTTACTCATGTGATTAAATAGGGTTGTCATATGATTAAGTGAGGTTACTTGTATGAATAAATGGGGTTATGATAAGATGTTTTTAGTGTGTCGTTAAGGCACCAGAAAATCACTTTTCAAACAATACTTATAAAACCTAACAAGCAATTACTAAGAAAGTATTAAAAGCAAAAGGGTCGATCCACAGGGAAAATGGGATTAATTAAGATCTTTCAAGTCTAAATTACCTAAATTTTCAAAAAAAAAAAGAGTCTAAATTACCTAATTTAAGGGTTTTTGGGGGTTTTAAAATGATTTGGTAACCACTACGACTAGCTAATATCAAAGAACTAGCAAATAACGCGAGATAAGATATCAAATAGGAAGACACTAGAGTTAAGGTTACTAGTATGGATCAAAGCGGAGCAATAACCTGTGCGGGCGCCTAGAAGGTGGTGCGAGCGCACATCAGTCTCTGCTCGGCTTCTCCAACTCATTCCTTATGTCGTATCTCCCAACTCTCGACCTTGGAAAAGGTCATACCTACAATCAAAGCACGAGAAAACATGGTGAAAGCAAATGTACTAGAAATCCAGTCAAAATTGACCGAAAATCTAGCAAAATGTCACTATGATCAACAATGATCAAGTGAAAGAAATAGAGAAGGAAATGAGGAAGAAAGAGGGAAGAAAAGGGAGGAAAAAGGATCAAACCAAGCCAAAAGGAGCTCATAAAGTGCGTTCGAAACGCACTTATCAAACTCCCCTAAGCTTAGCATTTTACTTGTCCTCAAGTAAACCAAAAATGAGAAAGAAGAAAGAGAGGAGGTGAAAAAGAGGAAAAAGAGGAAAAAGAGGAAAAAGAAAAATCATGCAACAAACTAATCTAAATGCTCTAAAAGCAAAGCTACAAACATGACATGCAAGCTAAATGAGTTCATAACAAGATTTAGGAGACCAACCAAACACAAGAGGGAAGATGATTAGGAAGCACTAGAGTGACTCAAGGGATCCAATCCACCGATTAACTGAGTCTCCTTGAAAAATAAGCTTTCTAAGAGTGATTTCTCACTCCTCTCCACTTCCAAGTCCCGAGTTTGACTCCCCCATAGGGATGCTCAACCATAATAGCTCGCCTCTACCACATTTTGATGACCCTCATCATGACTTGCACAAAATCTCACCCGCCACTGCTAATTGACCAAATCCAATCTAGAAGTCAAAAGGGACTTTATTAAGGTTGTAACGGGGCTAGGTTAAAGGTGTGGATAACAATTTAAGAATGTGGTGCAAAAAGGGTAAAGTGGAGTACACACTAGGGGGTACAAACTCCCCCAAGCTAGTCCAAACACCAACTCAAATCGAAATCTCACACATCTTTTTGACTCTCACTTTGATTTTTACTTTTTGAACATTGATTTTCACTTTTTGAACACATATTTTTATATTTTTCTCAACAATTTGCTCTTTCTTTCTTTTCAATAGAAATCCAAATGAAGCACTAAGAGCATTATTTATTTCTTTTATTTCTTTTGTCTTTCCTTTCTCACAATTTTCCTCAACTTTTGCAATTATACATGCACATTAATTTACTTTCAACCAAAGACTTAGTATCAAAACAACTCAACTCAACACAAACTAGACATGTACTCCACTTTGGGGAAAGTTTGGCCATGACTTATTATGAGTGTTAAGCAAAAACAGGATAGAAAAAGGCTCAAATGGGTTGAGAAGTGGATAATTATGCAGGTATAAAAGCTTTTTGGCTTTTGAGCTCCTATTTCTAGCAAAAAGAAACGCCCTAAATCATTCTTCTATAGGCTCGGTCTTATGCAATCTTGGGGGGCTAAAATGCAAGTCACAAGTTAGGCGATCAATGGTGAGGGTTGTAAATGAGTCTTACGAGGTTCTTGGCCCTCCTTCGGGGTTCACCGCTCAAGGGACAAGGCAATTCAATTAACCGGCTCGTCTAGTTTCAAAAAGACTCTACCAAAAGTTACCGATCTCAAAGATCACCTAAAGTCACAGCGAGGCTTCCAAAATCATCAAGTCAAATGCAAAGAAGGTCTTCCAATCAAGTTATGAACACTCTTAGTCACAAATCATGCATGCAACCAAGCTTCCCTAAATGCATAAAAAGGAGAAACAAATTTTTTTTTTATGCAATGCAAACCTACCAAAAACAAACTACCAAAACTAAGCTAAAAACAAACTTCTAAAAACAAGCTAAAAACAAACTACCAAAAACAAGCTATATAAAGGTGATTTGGATGAACGGGGGTGGGGGAAAAAGACCAAGTAGAATAACCAATCACCAATCTGTACCCACAACCGATAGAACCCTACCTAAATAACCACCTAGGACCCCAAACTCCCCAAAACATAGGCATGCATGCAAGGGCCCCTAAGCTTAAGCGAAACTCTGCGCTCGGAGTTGCAAAAGGAGGGATGGGGAGGGGGGTCAAAAAGAGCACCTAAGAGTTCCCATCATTGCCCCCATCGGGAGGAGGTTAGAAGGGAAAAACGCACCTGAATACCCGTCTGGAAAGTAAGACGGGTAGTGGGGGAAGGGGCGGAAAGGTGCCTCCTTAAATGGCTCGGTACTAGGGTCGAAGGCAGGAGGATAGTAGGGGTGGTTAGGGAAGGGAGGCTCATGTCCGGAACGGATATTGGCGAGATGAGTTCGCTAAGCGACCCTAGACACATGGTCAAGGTCGGTGCGGATACCGTCAAGGGTAGCAATAACTGCACGGAGATTGACCGCTTGAGTGGCCTGCATCTGGGCTATGACCACCAATGCGGAGGCCATATCAAAGGATTGGGAGGAAGAGGCTTCGGCCACCTCACTCACAGGAATGCGGTGGTCGGGCCTCGGAACCCTCGGTAGCCCGTCCACAGTGGTGGACTGAAGGTAGGTCATATCAGAGCAATGATCTAGGTCAATAGGGGTAGGGGGAACCCGCCATCGGTTATCATAGTCAGCCGGGGGTTCCAAATGAACTCAGTGTCCAGATAACAGTAGGGTCTCCTTCTCACAAGCCAAATGCAACTGGTCTTCCTAAAACCACGCAGAAATTTCATCTGTTGAAGGGCCGCACCATCCAATAAGTTGGACTGACCACAGTAGGCACGCTTTCTTCTAAGCGGGCCAGGTCATCATCCATCGAGAGGTAAAACACTAGCAGGGTGATCATTCCACCACAAATGATCTCCCCAGTTACCGTAGTACCCCCCTCCCTCGGAATCTCATGCAATCCATTAAGGAAGATAGTTGCAAAATTAATTCGGCTCCATGGTAGGCCCCATCAGTGGCCAACCACAGAACCAATAGCTCTTCCTTTCTTAATTGTCCGATTTCTTGCTTAGGAAAGAATGTATAAACCAACATCCTATGGAGGTAGCGGAGAGCAGGATGGATAATCTCATAAGCTTTGGACAAGTTCGTCCGAAACTGAGTGGTGCCATCAGTGATCTTGGCCCACCACTCTTGTTCATTGTACCCCTCCAAAATTGTTGATGAGGGGGCATCACATGGGGCACTAGAGTTCGTCCCAAATGCGTCATAGACCTCGTCAAAAGACAGTGTTCAGACTTGATTAAAAAGGCGAGCTTGGATAGTCAGAGCACCGGATTCTTGCTCCCGACTTATGTTCAACGAACTCAAGAACTCAAGAGTTAGTTGGTCATAAGTAGGTTCCCATACTTGAAGGAAGTGCGACAACCCTATATTTTCAGTCATCTGCCTTACTATCATGTTGATGCAGGTACCAAAGTCATAGAACTTCGTGGGACGCAGAGTTCGACTCGAAAGCTGTGCAAAAATCTGACGGTGTGCATCAATTGGGAATTTGAGAGGGTAGATGGGTGGGGAATTAGAGCTAGAAGAGGGTCCTTGCAAGGAGGACCCTGTTTTAGCTCTCTTAGCCCGGGAGGAAGATCCTTCACCACTTATTTTTCCCATGGTGGTGTTTTAAAAACAATTTGGAAAAGATTTTCTTTCAAAATGAGGAAAAACAAAGGGCGTGGCCGTTCCAATGGGACACTTCAATACCTTTGGTCAAACAAATCACCATACTAATAACACACAAAAGACCTAAAAAGAAAAATATACCAGCAAACAAATCCCACAATCTATAGCAACGAAGATCAACGACTGCTAGGTTACCTAAGCCAGATAATTGAAATGGAGCCTCACCTGACAATAGGTTGAAGCTATAGTTCAAAGAGATTTCCAAAGAAGAGAGTTGACCAAGTTACTTTGGAATCTCCCCTGTTAAGCAATTGTTTCCCAAATCCAACAATAGCATTTTATTACAATATTTTATTTCATGAGGAATTCCACCAGAAATTTTGTTGTTGCTCAGACTAAGTTTTGTCAGATTATTCAAAGAACAAGTAGATGCTGGTAGCATACATCTAACTTGATTGTTCGATATATCTACAAATTGTAGACTCCTCGGTAAACCATTAGGCACGGAACCTGTGATTGCATTTTCATGAGCGTTGAAGTATTTCAGGCTTGAGCAACCAGATAACAAAGGAGATATGCTACCTTTGAAGTGATTTTCACTTAAATCAAGGAAATATAAGCTCTTCAACTTCCTAGTTCGTCTGGAATATGACCTCCTAATCTATTACCACTTATGGAAAACCAAGTAAGAGTTTCTAGGTTCCCCACTTTAGGATGTAAAAATCCCGATAATTTGTTTGATAATAAATCTAATATGGTGAGATTCTTGAATGCATATAACTTCCTAGGTATAGGACCAGAAGAACTATTTAATGAGAGATCAATCACTTGCAGGACCTCTTGCTCAAGAAGGTTTTCTAGTAAATTCCCAAATAGCTTGTTGTTCCCGCGTATACGAAACTCAAGCTCTTTAAGTTGCCAATTTGTTTTGGTACCTCACCTGAGAGACCATTATCGTTTATTTCCAATATAGTGAGAGCTCTACAATGAGCGAGCACATTAGGTGTACTTCCTGATAAATGGTTGTTCCCTAAATGATGTTTTTCCAAACGTGAAAGATTTCCCAAACTTTTCGGTATGCTTTCTGAAAGGAAGTTATGCGACAAGGCCAAAACGTCGAGGTTGGAGCAGCTTCCAAGGCCGTCAGGAATAGTATCCATAAGGCTATTATTCCATAAGAGCATATGTAGAAGATTTTTAAGTTGCCCTAGGCTCTTTGGAATTGAACATGAGATCAAATTACATTCTACATATAAATATTGCGACTCAGTGCAATTTCCAAGCTCTAGGACAACTTAAAAATCTTCTACATATGCTCTTATGGAATAATAACCTTGTGGGTACTATTCTTGATGACCTTGGAAGCTGCTCCAAACCTCGAAGTTTTCGCCTTGTCGCAGAACTTCCTTTCAGAAAGCATACCGAAAAGTTTGGGAAATCTCTCAAGTTTGGAAAAACTTCATTTAGGGAACAACCATTTATCAGGAAGTATACCTAATGAGTTCACTCATTGTAAAGCTCTCACTATATTGGAAATAAACGATAATGGTCTCTCGGGTGAGGTACCAAAACAAATTGGCAACTTAAAGAGCTTGAGTTTTGTATAAGCGGGGAACAACAAGCTATTTGGGAATTTACTAGAAAACCTTATTGAGCGTGAGGTCTTGCAAGTGATTGATCTCTCTTTAAATAGTTCTTCTGGTCCTATACCTAGGAAGTTATATGCATTCAAGAATCTCACCATATTAGATTTATCATCAAACAAATTATCGGGATTTTTACATCCTGAGGTGGGGAACCTAGAAACTCTTATTTGGTTTTCCATAAGTGGTAATAGATTAGGAGGTCATATTCCAGGCGAACTAGGAAGTTGAAGAGCTTATATTTCCTTGATTTAAGTGAAAATCACTTCAAAGGTAGCATATATCCTTTGTTATCTGGTTGTACAAGCCTGAAATACTTCAACGCCCATGAAAATGCAATCACAGGTTCCGTGCCTAATGATTTACCGAGGAGTCTACAATTTGTAGACATATCGACCAATCAAGTTAGAGGTATGCTACCAGCATCTATTTGTTCTTTGAATAATCTGACAAAACTTATTATGAGCAACAACAAAATTTCTGGTGGAATTCCTCATGAATAAAAATATTGTAATAAAATGCTGCTGTTGGATTTGGGAAACAATTGCTTCACCGGGGAGATTCCAAAGGAACTCGGTCAACTCTCTTCTTTGGAAATCTCTTTGAACCTTAGCTTCAACCTATTGTCAGGTGAGGTTCCATTTGAATTATCTAGCTTAGGTAACCTAGCAGTCGTTGATCTTTCACATAACCAACTCATTGGTAAGTTAGATGTCTTGACAAGTCTAACAAGCCTTGTGACATTAGATGTTCCGTTTAATAATTTCTCCGATGAAGTGCCCAACACCGTTTTCTTTCACCGACTCCCTCCACATAATCTTGCTGGAAATACGTATCTTTCTCCTTCTAATGGGGTAGTGCATCCAACTCAGCAACATGTCCACCATATATGTTGATTTTAGTGTGAGATTGATTGCTTCAATCTTGACGTGCATTAGTGTGGTCCTGATACTATTGGCATCCATAATTTACATCAAATTTTATGATAGAATAATGGTTAATCCAAATTTGATTGAGGAGGACACTTGAAATGTTAAGCTTTACCAAAATATGGACCTCTCAATTGAATATATAATAAGTAACTTGAACACAGCAAATGTAATAGGATTTGGGAGCTCTGGAGTTGTATATAGGGTTTGTTTGCCTAACGGAGAGAGAATAAATGTAAAAAAATGTTATGTGCAGAAGAAAGAGGGGTATCGACCTCAGAAGTTGAAATTCAAGGTTATATTCCACAAGAATATAGTTAGGCTTCTTGGGTGGGCTTATAATAGAAATATAAAGCTTTTATTCTTTGATTACATACCAAATGGAAGCTTAAGCTTGCTACTTCATGATGCTCAGACGACAAATATATAGCAACGAAGATGCTACTTACCACTGAGTTGGTTATGAGAAAGATCAGCGACTGCTAGGTTACCTAAGCCAGATAATTGAAATGGAGCCTCACCTGACAAAAGGTTGAAGCTATAGTTCAAAGAGATTTCCAAAGAAGAGAGTTGACCAAGTTCCTTTGGAATCTCCCCTGTTAAGCAATTGTTTCCCAAATCCAACAGCAGCATTTTATTACAATATTTTTATTCATGAGGAATTCCACCAGAAATTTTGTTGTTGCTCATAATAAGTTTTGTCAAGATTATTCAAAGAACAAATAGATGCTGGTAGCATACCTCTAACTTGATTGGTCGATATGTCTACAAATTGTAGACTCCTCGGTTAATCATTAGGCACGGAACCTGTGATTGCATTTTCATGGGCGTTGAAGTATTTCAGGCTTGTACAACCAGATAACAAAGGATATATGCTACCTTTGAAGTGATTTTCACTTAAATCAAGGAAATATAAGTTTTTTAACTTCTTTGTTCGCCTGGAATATGACCTCCTAATCTATTACCACTTATGGAAAACCAAGTAAGAGTTTCTAGGTTCCCCACTTCAGGATGTAAAAATCCCGATAATTTGTTTGATGATAAATCTAATATGGTGAGATTCTTGAATGCATATAACTTCCTAGGTATAGGACCAGAAGAACTATTTAAAGAGAGATCAATCACTTGCAGGACCTCTTGCTCAATAAGGTTTTCTAGTAAATTCCAAAATAACTTGTTGTTCCCCGCGTATACAAAACTCAAGCTCTTTAAGTTGCCAATTTGTTTTGGTACACTAGGGGAAAAAAAAGGAAGGGCTGCGCTGCCCATCTTGTATGAAGGGCTGCGGTTTTAAAGAAAAACGCAGCCCTTTTGGTGAAGGGCTGCGGTTAACAAGGAAGTTGAAGAGCTTATATTTCCTTGATTTAAGTGAAAATCACTTCAAAGGTAGCATATATCCTTTGTTATCTGGTTGTACAAGCCTGAAATACTTCAACGCCCATGAAAATGCAATCACAGGTTCCGTGCCTAATGATTAACCGAGGAGTCTACAATTTGTAGACATATCGACCAATCAAGTTAGAGGTATGCTACCAGCATCTATTTGTTCTTTGAATAATCTGACAAAACTTATTATGAACAACAACAAAATTTCTGGTGGAATTCCTCATGAATAAAAATATTGTAATAAAATGCTGCTGTTGGATTTGGGAAACAATTGCTTCACCGGGGAGATTCCAAAGGAACTCGGTCAACTCTCTTCTTTGGAAATCTCTTTGAACCTTAGCTTCAACCTATTGTCAGGTGAGGTTCCATTTGAATTATCTAGCTTAGGTAACCTAGCAGTCGTTGATCTTTCACATAACCAACTCATTGGTAAGTTAGATGTCTTGACAAGTCTAACAAGCCTTGTGACATTAGATGTTCCGTTTAATAATTTCTCCGATGAAGTGCCCAACACCGTTTTCTTTCACCGACTCCCTCCACATAATCTTGCTGGAAATACGTATCTTTCTCCTTCTAATGGGGTAGTGCATCCAACTCAGCAACATGTCCACCATATATGTTGATTTTAGTGTGAGATTGATTGCTTCAATCTTGACGTGCATTAGTGTGGTCCTGATACTATTGGCATCCATAATTTACATCAAATTTTATGATAGAATAATGGTTAATCCAAATTTGATTGAGGAGGACACTTGAAATGTTAAGCTTTACCAAAATATGGACCTCTCAATTGAATATATAATAAGTAACTTGAACACAGCAAATGTAATAGGATTTGGGAGCTCTGGAGTTGTATATAGGGTTTGTTTGCCTAACGGAGAGAGAATAAATGTAAAAAAATGTTATGTGCAGAAGAAAGAGGGGTATCGACCTCAGAAGTTGAAATTCAAGGTTATATTCCACAAGAATATAGTTAGGCTTCTTGGGTGGGCTTATAATAGAAATATAAAGCTTTTATTCTTTGATTACATACCAAATGGAAGCTTAAGCTTGCTACTTCATGATGCTCAGACGACAAATATATAGCAACGAAGATGCTACTTACCACTGAGTTGGTTATGAGAAAGATCGGCGACGCTAGGTTACCTAAGCCGGATAATTGAAATGGAGCCTCACCTGACAAAAGGTTGAAGCTATAGTTCAAAGAGATTTCCAAAGAAGAGAGTTGACCAAGTTCCTTTGGAATCTCCCCTGTTAAGCAATTGTTTCCCAAATCCAACAGCAGCATTTTATTACAATATTTTATTTCACGAGGAATTCCACCAGAAATTTTGTTGTTGCTCAGAATAAGTTTTGTCAGATTATTCAAAGAACAAATAGATGCTGGTAGCATACCTCTAACTTGATTGTTCGATATGTCTACAAATTGTAGATTCCTCGGTAAATCATTAGGCACGGAACCTGTGATTACATTTTCATGAGCGTTTAAGTATTTAAGGCCTTAGCAACCAGATAACAAAGGAGATATGCTACCTTTGAAGTGATTTTCACTTAAATCAAGGAAATATAAGTTTTTTAACTTCTTTGTTCGCCTGGAATATGACCTCCTAATCTATTACCACTTATGGAAAACCAAGTAAGAGTTTCTAGGTTCCCCACTTCAGGATGTAAAAATCCCGATAATTTGTTTGATGATAAATCTAATATGGTGAGATTCTTGAATGCATATAACTTCCTAGGTATAGGACCAGAAGAACTATTTAAAGAGAGATCAATCACTTGCAGGACCTCTTGCTCAATAAGGTTTTCTAGTAAATTCCAAAATAACTTGTTGTTCCCCGCGTATACAAAACTCAAGCTCTTTAAGTTGCCAATTTGTTTTGGTACACTAGGGGAAAAAAAAGGAAGGGCGCTAAGCTGCCCATCTTGTATGAAGGGGCTGCGGTTTTAAAGAAAAACGCAGCCCTTTTGGTGAAGGGTCAGGTTAACAAGGAAGTTGAAGAGCTTATATTTCCTTGATTTAAGTGAAAATCACTTCAAAGGTAGCATATATCCTTTGTTATCTGGTTGTACAAGCCTGAAATACTTCAACGCCCATGAAAATGCAATCACAGGTTCCGTGCCTAATGATTAACCGAGGAGTCTACAATTTGTAGACATATCGACCAATCAAGTTAGAGGTATGCTACCAGCATCTATTTGTTCTTTGAATAATCTGACAAAACTTATTATGAACAACAACAAAATTTCTGGTGGAATTCCTCATGAATAAAAATATTGTAATAAAATGCTGCTGTTGGATTTGGGAAACAATTGCTTCACCGGGGAGATTCCAAAGGAACTCGGTCAACTCTCTTCTTTGGAAATATCTTTGAACCTTAGCTTCAACCTATTGTCAGGTGAGGTTCCATTTCAATTATCTAGCTTAGGTAACCTAGCAGCCGTTGATCTTTCACATAACCAACTCATTGGTAAGTTAGATGTCTTGACAAGTCTAACAAGCCTTGTGACATTAGATGTTCCGTTTAATAATTTCTCCGATGAAGTGCCCAACACCGTTTTCTTTCACCGACTCCCTCCACATAATCTTGCTGGAAATACGTATCTTTCTCCTTCTAATGGGGTAGTGCATCCAACTCAGCAACATGTCCACCATATATGTTGATTTTAGTGTGAGATTGATTGCTTCAATCTTGACGTGCATTAGTGTGGTCCTGTTACTATTAGCATCCATAATTTACATCAAATTTTATGATAGAATAATGGTCGATCCAAATTTGATTGAGGAGGATACTTGGAATGTTAAGCTTTACCAAAATATGGACCTCTCAATTGAATATATAATAAGTAACTTGAATTCAGCAAATGTGATAGGATTTGGGAGCTCTGGAGTTGTATATAGGGTTTGTTTGCATAACGGAGAGAGAATAAATGTAAAAAAATGTTATGTAGAGAAGAAAAAGGGGTATCGACCTCAGAAGTTGAAATTCAAGGTTATATTCCACAAGAATATAGTTAGGCTTCTTGGGTGGGCTTATAATAGAAATATAAAGCTTTTATTCTTTAATTACATACCAAATGGAAGCTTAAGCTTGCTACTTCATGATGCGCAAACGACAAATCTATGGCAACGAAGATGCTACTTACCACTGAGTTGGTTATGAGAAAGATTAACGACTGCTAGGTTACCTAAGCTAGATAATTGAAATGGAGCCTCACCTGACAATATGTTGAAGCTATAGTTCAAAGAGATTTCCAAAGAAGAGAGTTGACCAAGTTACTTTGGAATAAGCAATTGTTTCCCAAATCCAACAACAGCATTTTATTACAATATTTTATTTCATGAGGAATTCCACCAGAAATTTTGTTGTTGCTCAGAATAAGTTTTGTCAGATTATTCAAAGAACAAATAGATGCTGGTAGCATACCTCTAACTTGATTGTTTGATATGTCTACAAATTGTAGACTCCTCGGTAAATCATTAGGCACGGAACCTGTGATTGCATTTTCATTGGCGTTGAAGTATTTCAGGCTTGAGCAACCAGATAACATAGGAGATAAGCTACCTTTGAAGTGATTTTCACTTAAATCAAGGAAATATAAGCTCTTCAACTTCCTAGTTCGTCTGGAATATGACCTCCTAATCTATTACCACTTATGGAAAACCATGTAAGAGTTTCTAGGTTCCCCACTTCAGGATGTAAAAATCCCGATAATTTGTTTGATGATAAATCTAATATGGTGAGATTCTTGAATGCATATAACTTCCTAGGTATAGGACCAGAAGAACTATTTAAAGAGAGATCAAACACTTACACGACCTCTTGCTCAAGAAGGTTTTCTAGTAAATTCCCAAATAGCTTGTTGTTCCCCGCGTATACGAAACTCAAGCTCTTTAAGTTGCCAATTTGTTTTGGTACCTCACCTAAGAGACCATTATCGTTTATTTCCAATATAGTGAGATCTCTACAATGAGTGAGCTCATTAGGTATACTACCTGATAAATGGTTGTTCCCTAAATAAAGTTTTTCCAAACGTGAGAGATTTCCCAAACTTTTCGGTATGCTTCCTGAAAGGAAGTTCTGCGACAAGGCCAAAACTTCGAGGTTGGAGCAGCTTCCAAGGTCGTCAAGAATAGTACCCATAAGGCTATTATTCCATAAGAGCATATGTAGAAGATTTTTAAGTTGTCCTAGGCTCTTTGGAATTGAACATGAGATCAAATTACTTTCTACATATAAATATTGCGACTCAGTGCAATGTCCAAGCTCTAGGACAACTTAAAAATCTTCTACATATGCTCTTATGGAATAATAGCCTAGTGGGTACTATTCTTGATGACCTTGGAAGCTGCTCTAAACCTCGAAGTTTTGGCCTTGTCGCAGAACTTCCTTTCAGGAAGCATACCGAAAAGTTTGGGAAATCTCTCACGTTTGGAAAAACTTCATTTAGGGAACAACCATTTATCAGGAAGTATACCTAATGAGTTCACTCATTGTTGAGCTCTCACTATATTGGAAATAAACGATAATGGTCTCTCAGGTGAGGTACCAAAACAAATTGGCAACTTAAAGAGCTTGAGTTTTGTATAGGCGGGGAACAACAAGCTATTTGGGAATTTACTAGAAAACCTTATTGAGCGTGAGGTCCTGCAAGTGATTGATCTCTCTTTAAATAGTTCTTCTGGTCCTATACCTAGGAAGTTATATGCATTCAAGAATCTCACCATATTAGATTTATCATCAAACAAATTATCGGGATTTTTACATCCTGAAGTGGGGAACCTAGAAACTCTTACTTGGTTTTCCATAAGTGGTAATAGATTAGGAGGTCATATTCCAGGCGAACTAGGAAGTTGAAGAGCTTATATTTCCTTGATTTAAGTGAAAATCACTTCAAAGGTAGCATATCTCTTTTGTTATATGGTTGCTCAAGCCTGAAATACTTCAACGCTCATGAAAATGCAATCATAGGTTCCGTGCCTAATGATTTACCGAGGAGTCTACAATTTGTAGACATATCGAACAATCAAGTTAGAGGTATGCTACCAGCATCTATTTGTTCTTTGAATAATCTGACAAAACTTATTCCGAGCAACAACAAAATTTTTGGAGGAAATCCTCATGAAATAAAATATTGTAATAAAAATGGTGTTGTTGGATTTGGGAAACAATTGCTTCACAAGGGAGATTCCAGAGGAACTCGGTCACCTCTCTTCTTTGGAAATCTATTTGAACCTTAGCTTCAACCTATTGTCAGGTGAGGTTCCATTCCAATTATCTGGCTTAGAAAAGCTAGCAGCCGTTGATCTTTCTCATAACCAACTCAGTGGTAAGTTAGATGTCTTTAGAAAGTCTAACAAGCCTTCTGACATTAAAGTTCCGTTTAATAATTTCTCCGATGAAGTGCCCAACACCCCTTTCTTTCAACGACTCCCTCCATATAATCTTGCTAGAAATACATATCTTTCTCATTCTAATGGGCTAGTGCATCCAACTCAGCAACATGTCCACCATGTTGATTTTAGTGTGAGATTAATTGTTTCAATCTTGACGTGCATTAGTGTGGTCCTGATACTATTGGCATCCATAATTTACATCAAATTTTATGATAGAATAATGGTTGATCCAAATTTAATTGAGGAGGATACTTGGAATGTTAAGCTTTACCAAAATATGGACCTCTTAATTGAATATATAATAAGTAACTTGAACTCAGCAAATGTGATAGGATGTGGGAGCTCTAGAGTTGTATATAGGGTTTGTTTGCCTAATGGAGAGAGAATAACTGTAAAAAAATGTTATGTACAAAAGAAAGAGGGGTATCGACCTCAGAAGTTGGAATTCAAGGTTATATTCGCCACAAGAATATAATTAGGCTTCTTGGGTGGGCTTATAATAGAAATATAAAGCTTTTGTTCTTTGATTACATACCAAATGGAAGCTTAAGCTTACTACTTCATGAAGCGCAGACGACAAATCTAGGGTCAGAATTTTTTTTGGGTGGGCTTATAATAGAAATATGAGGCCGGACGTTTCCGCGGTGGACGCGATTGAATTTTTTTTTGGGTTTCGTTGGTGGTTGTGCGTGGCCTCGCTGGTGGTTTGTGTGGTTTCGGTGGTGGTTGTGGAAAAGAAAAGAAACAAAAGGGAAGGGTAAAGTCGGAAATGTTTGGTGGAACCGGGGCGATTTTAAGTAATTTTGGGGAGTTGTTTAACAATCCCCTCTTAATGTCATTGTTGGGGGGGGGGTTTCCACTTTTAGCTAATTCAAGACTCAAGCTAGTATTGCAACCACTTAATCAGTTAATCCCTATTTAACTCAAAAGACTACAACATGTCAACATGAGTTCACAAAGAAAATATATTTCACAAAAAATGGGAAATGCCTCCCTCTGTTTCTCTAAATTATGGAATAATCCCCCCCAATCATTGAGTTATAAAAAAGAACAGTTGCAAAAACATGATCTTACTCCCATTATAAGAATAATATTACTGATAATTTGAATTTGTATGTTACTCAAACAGTCAAACATTAATAATTCTAGACTGTAATTAAAAATAGAAGAAAAAATAAATTTTAAGAGAGAGAAAAACTTAACTCTACAATACCACGAGCACAAACCACTTCGGCACGACGGCACGACAGTCATCAATCAACACCAACCCAAAGCACAAGGCCACCACCACACAGGAGCTTGAAGCATCCACGGAATATGCCTCCGAAGCCGATTCGAAAACAAAGAAAAAATATTCATTTCTAATCATCTTTTAATCGGTACCCTACAGATTACACCAAAATATGATGATGATTGATGAGTGATATCATAGCAGAGAAGGGGAAGGAGGATAGAGGAAAGAGAAAAGTTGTAAAGCAATATAAAGTTGAGGCATTCCTCATTTAGATTACGCAGAAAAAGAAGGTAGGGTAAATAGAGATAAGTTTAAAGCTTGTTTTCTTAAGGTGAATATGACACAAACTCACAAATGTTATATTCTTACTTTTAATTCCATGATCTGATAAAGAAATCTTGGTGCTACTAATAAGGTCAGCATAGGGAAAAAAAGAAAAACTTGAGTGTTGTAGATTACAACCATTGCTTAAGTTATAGTGCAATTAGCAATCTTGTCAATGTATCTTTTGGATAATCCATATCATGAACCATCTTTCACTTAGCTTTATCATGTTTCGTTGCTTTTACGCACCACAATTACATTACATAACCGTAATCGTAATCATGATACGTAATCATCATCATAACTTAACCATAATTACATTAAATAACTGTAATCGTAATCATGAAAAGTAATCACAAGCATGACATATTCATTATCATGTTCATAACGTAATCATAACCATGCTTTTGTAGCTTCATGGTTATTCCATGAAATTCGTTCATAACGTCGATAATCATCATATTCATAAAAACATTTCATATCCCACAATCCATATAATCATAACATAATGCAAGAAATCATAAAACATGGGTGCTAGCAATAGACGTTACATACTTTGGATAGCATGAGGATTTCACATAACATGTTTTCATAAAAAACGTTGTGTCTCTTCCTAAGTGTCTTTCACAGATCATCGCGGAGTCATAAACTTTCATACATTCATATTGTTTCAGAATGATCATAACGTATACTTTAGCATAATCAAGCATCTGTAAACATAACTCATAACTTTAAGTACTTTCTGGAATACATAGCACAACTGTCATCATAATCCTTTCGTAGTTTCAAATCACTTAGAGAAACATAGCATCAGACCCCTTTCCATAACACGTGGTTTCACAAATGTCATTTCAAAACATATATTTCACCTTTCGCAATTCATAATACCCATAAGTCATCTTTACGTACTTCCAAATCATTTCAAGAAACATAGGACATACTTGTTCGGCAATAATAAGCCATACAGTGTGTTTATCGTTAAACTACTTTAAACTCCATGAGAGTTTAACCAAAATAATCATAGGTATCTTGTTAGAGGTTATCTAACGAGAGTTAACTTAACCACCACATTCCAGGTTTATTAATCGAAGATTGTTTAATAAAAGCAATTAACTTTGGTTCATACTATACCATTAATTGGATTCCAATTAACAAAGTCATGAACAAAGCCACTTACAGATCATACCCATAACCATATAAAGCGAGTTTACCTCATTCCAATTAGAAAGTTACCCAATCATATAACCGAGCGAGGCCACTTTAGTGCAATTCACGAGTTTATGCTTACTTAGGTAATCTCAGATATTAGCTTACCTTAGTGAGTATCAATCAAACATTATAACTTTATTAAACTACTCCGTTATAGTCATTGAACTAAAATCTTTTATTGAGCATATCTTCAATAATCCAATCCATAGTTAGGTAAACTAACTCCAATAGCCTCTGTATTATCAAGAAGAACTTGGTATTTCCTTTCTAACTTTATGTGAAGGAATCACTTAAGTTTATTAACTTTTGGAGTCTAATAAAATAATCCTTCCTTATTAAGTTAGGGAACAATTCCAACCAAAATACACTAACCCATTTAAAAATCTTTTCAGAATTATACTCAACATTTAAGAAAAACTATTTCAGTTACATTTAGAACAATATCACAAACTTACCAAGCCATTCCACTTATTGACGTAATATAAACTTTGACAATCGGATAACTACTTATAATTAGAATTATTCTTCAAATCCGTCAACACCACACCTAAGATCATCACTTATATTTTTTTTTCTTTAAAGAGAAGATCATCACTTATCTTAGAGACTACTTTAATCTAGGTTTTCCATCAACAATGAACAACATTTAACAATACCTCCTTCATCACATAAACAGAAACAACATTATTGTATTCGAATCATCAATTCACAAACAACGATAATTTCAACATCATCATAATCACACCCATATGATTAATCAACCGAAATCCTTTCAATTAAATGCATAATTTGCAATCAAGTTCTTAATAATATACTAAACTTAAAATGGAATAAAAATCCAATTAAAAGAGGGATTGGAAGAGGTAGTACCTCTTAGAGTGAAGAGATGAAGAGGAAGAAAACAGTAGCAACACCGCCACTGGCGGTTAAGACAAACGGTGGCAACACCACCACACCCACGCAACATCAGTCAGCGAGAGGAGAGAGAATAGCGCGAGCAGGGCCAACCACACCGGCGAGCTCCGACTCGTGGTGGCCACACCCGAATAATGGCAGCAGTTTGCCACAACACAGCAGCAACAACGAACGGAGGAGGAGAAGAAACGGTGCACGAGCACCACACCCATGAACGGCAATAATATCGCGAACAGAGGAGAGAGAAAACACGGGGGTTAGGCGCGGCTCCGGCGAGCAGCGGGGGAAACTCCGGCGAGAGAGAGAGGAGTAAAGGTAGCAGTTTTTTTTGTGAATTTCTTCTTGTTGTGAAATGATTTTCTGAGCCCTAGTTCCATGGGTTTTTATAGAATGAATTTGTCAGACAAAAATTAGGTGGAATGAATGAGGATTGGTGAATCCTCACCTTGGATAGCAAGGTAGGAGACAATAGAAGAAAGAAGGTAGAAGAAGGAAGAGGGTCGTTGGGTGTGAGGGAGCTGAACCTCAGCTTTCTTCATTCATATTTCTTTTCTTTCTTTTTCTTGTTTTCTTTTGGTGAGAAAATAAAATTTTAAACTTTGACTCATTAATAAGGGTTGGGTTTTGCTAGGTTTGGGCTTCAAAACATCAATATTAAACTTTAACTAAAAATCATTAACTCAAAATCATATACTAATAAATTAATAATATATAAGATTTTCTTATTAATTCCATTAACTATATTATAAAATCATTTATGATAATAAACATCATTTTTTTGTAATACTAAAGTAAATATATTTATTTTAGAAAATAATCTTAATCATAATCATTTCGGAAAAATTGAGGATGCAATTAAGCTATAAACATAATTAGTAGCTAATAAAACGAGATTAAGGTTCGGGGTATTACACTAAGCAACAGTTGTATGAGTGGATGGTGATGCCCTTTGGCCTATGCAATGCGCCAAGTTCTTTCATGAGATTGATGAATGAGGTACTTCGACCATTTCCTAATAAGTTTGTTGTTGTTAATTTGGATGACATTCTTATTTATAGCAAGAGTGTAGAAGATCATTTGTTGCATTTGCGTAGTTTATTTGAGAAGCTTAGAGAGCAGCAACTATATGGTAAACTAGAGAAGTGTGAATTTCTAGTCTCTAATGTTGCGTTTTTAGGGTACATTGTTTCTAAGGAGGGAGTTCATGTTGATCCTGAAAAGGTGAAGGCTATTTCTTCTTGGATAGCACCTAAGAATGCTTCGGAGTGTCGGAGTTTTCATGGTTTGACTTCGTTCTATAGGAGGCTCATTCGAAACTCCTCATCTATAATGGCACCTATTACTGAGTTGTTGAAAAAGGGGGAGTTTAGTTGGACATCCTTGGCACAACAAGCGTTTGAGGAAGTGAAGGGTAAGCTTTCTAGTGCTCCTGTTTTGGCACTACCTGATTTTCATAAGTTGTTTGAAGTGGAATGTGATGCAAGTGGTGTAGGCATTGGTGCGGTTTTGTTGCAAGAAAAACGTCCAATTTCTTATTTTAGTGAGATATTGAATGGTGCTAAATTGAACTACTATAATTATGACAGGGAGTTTTATGCTATTGTACTTGCCTTGGATCATTGGTCACACTATTTGAGACCAAAACCTTTCATACTTCACTCGGATCATGAAGCTTTGAAGTACATCCATGGTCAGCAAAAACTAAACCATATACATGCTAAATGGGTAGAGTTCCTTCAATCCTTCACGTTTTCATCAAAATACAAGGAAGGTAAGTCTAATGTGGTTGCGGATGCTTTATCTAGACGTTCATATCTGTTGGCAGTGGTGGATGCACAAATGTTAGGCTTTGAACACTTGAAAGAGTTATACAAGGGGGATGCTGACTTTGGAGAGAAGATGGAGAAATCGGAGGGTGTTCTTGTGGTGCAAGAGGGCTTCTTATTTAAAGGCAACAAGCTGTGTGTGCCTAAGTGTGGTGTGAGGAGTTTGCTAGTTCGAGAAGTGCATAGTGGTGGCGTGGCTGGTCTTTTTGGAGTGCAAAAGACTCTTGACACACTTCAAGAGAATTTTTATTGGCCGCATATGGTGAAGGATGTTCACTTGGTAGTTACTAGGTGTTCAACATGTCAAAAGGCCAAGAGTACCGTCCATAAGGTTCTTTATACACCTCTACTTGTGCCTAGTCAACCTTGGGATAGTGTGACCATGGACTTTATTGTAGGGTTCCCTCAAACTCAACGGGGGAAAGATGCTATAATGGTGGTAGTAGATCGATTCTCTAAGATGGCGCATTTTATTCCTATGCATAAAACTGATGATGCATCTCATGTGGCTGATTCGTACTTTAAGGAGATCATAAGATTGCATGGTGTACCAAGGAGCATTGTATCTGATGGGGACTCCAAGTTCCTAAGTCATTTTTGGAGATGTCTTTGGCGTACGGTTGGTACTAAGTTGTTGTTTAGTACAAGCCATCATCCCCAAACAGATGGTCAAATGGAGGTTACTAATAGAACCTTGGGTTCCTTATTGTGTGGTTTGGAAAGCAAGACACAAAAGGATTAAGTTGGCTCATGCGGAATTTGCTTACAATAGGGCGCATTCATCTACTACTTCTCATTCTCCATTTGAGGTAGTGTATGGTGTTAATCCTTTGTTGCCTATTGATTTTTTTGTTGTGCCTAAACATGAGATACATACGGATGCCAAGAAGAGATTAAAGGCATTCACTAAGACTTGTGAACAAGTGAAGGCAAGGATCGAAAAGATGAACATGCAATACAAGACAAGGGCTAATAAGGGGCGCAAACAACCTGTTTTCAAGGTTGGTGATCTTGTATGGGTGCGTTTGAGGAAAGAGAGGTTCCCTAGCAAAAGGAAAAACAAGTTAATGCCTAGAGCAAATGGTCCTTTTGAAGTGGTTGGAGTCATTGGGGATAGTGCTTACAAGGTTGATTTGTCGGATGAGTTTGGAAGTGTAAGTGCCACATTCAATGTGGGTGATTTGTCTCCTTAGTATGATGATGAGAATTTGAGGGCAAATTCTTTTGTGGAGAGGAAGAATGATGCGGATGCAAAGGCATTAGTCCTTCAAGAGCCTATTGACTTGGTTATGGAGCATATGGGATTCAAGCTTAAGGCAAACAATCAAGCATTGGCATGTGTTTTGACTTGGCTCGTGGAAGAAGAGGAATGAAAGTGGGGGAAATTCGAAGGAGTCCTAGTTCTGATAGGACTTGTTTACTACATAGTTTCCTAATTCTGTTAGGAGTAGCTATGTAATTTAATGCTTTCTTTTGTTAAGTTATTTCGGTTGTTTGGAGTTTTACTTTGATTAGGATTCTAGTTAGCATAAACATGTAGAAAACGTGTGATGCTAAGGATAGGTTGTTTTTATCTTTATTGTTGCTTTCCTAGTTCTAGTAGGAGTGTTTGTAGCCTATATAAGGCGCTTTCAATTATTCAATAAAGTTAATTGCTTTTTTGTTTAAAGATTGAATCTTAATTATTGTTTTGCTAGTGAGCTAAACTAATCGAACCGTTAAAGACTTTTCAGGAGTGATGAGTGTTTAGTGCTGGGCATCTTAATTTCAAGAGTGATTTTAAGAGTGTTTAGATTATTGTTTAGAGTTCAGGAGTAATCTTTAAACCAACAAATATCCGGTTACCTTGTGATTGCTCGAGATTTTTGATTCTTGAATTAAAGAAAGTTCAAGATTTGCATTCATAGTTGTTTATTAAGCTTCATTAGCTTGGTAATCACATCAAATGGTAATGAAATTTAGTGTAAATTTGTAAAGAAGTTCTCAAGTCATTGACCATGGGAATGAAACTTTATCACGAAACATGGGTTTCCCTTTATAGATTTTCATTACCACCCAAAACCACCTTCCCAAGTGGTAATGGGTAGTAATGAGATTTTAGGAAGAAAATGAATATCTTGGGATGGAGTAGCATTACCATAGGGAATGACATTGAATTTCTAGTACAAATTTACACTATAATGCATTACCATTTCCACCATTTATGGCCTCTTACCAAACGGGCCGTTAAGGTTATACGCATAACGCGTGTCTCACCAAAAAAAAAGAGTATACGTCTCCCTTCTACAAAAGATCATTGCTACAAAGTAACAAATTCAGGACCAAGCAAAGCTTAGCCTAATGGTAAAAGTTTGGCCTCATAACTTCAAGGTCATGGGATCAAACCCCATGGGGAGCTCTTTTGGGGGTGAGGTTTCCTTTACATCCCCCCTCCCTTCTAAGGAGTCTGACCTCCAAACCTAACTGGTTAAACCTGAGCGAGGTGTCAGTTTAGTAGGGTCCTTCATCTTACCTACCTTAAAAAATATCAAATTCAGGACCCCGTGATATGATGGGAAAAAAAACAAAATTCATTATACTTAGCATGAACTAATTTTTTGTGCTATAACTTTTTTTTCACATTGAAATCCAAAAAATTATTAAAAGAAGTGCAGCATTGCACTTGTTTATGTTAATTTTTAAATTTTGTCGTACTTTTTTTTTAGAAGATATCTTAATTTATTATACTTAGCTTGAAGCTTGTTTTTATTTAAGGTGAAAATAACGCAAATCATGGATCTATATTCTTACTTTGATTCCATGATCTAATAAAATATATTTATGTCATTTTTTAAATAATAATTTATGAACTTTCCCAAAATTACATCCCCACAATTTTGTTATTAGCTTATGTAATATCATTTGGTTCATATAAAGTAAAGAGTGTGAAAAAGAATAAATGTTTATTGGCAAGTGGGACCTTTCAAGTTACATAGGGTTGTTGCTTGTCATTGGAGAACATTATAGCTTGTAAGTATGATGTGGCAAGCCAAGGCACTTGGGATTGTTGCTTGCCATTAGAATGCTTAAATTGAAAAGTTGAGTACACACGATTCTCAAAACCTCGCTAATTCAAACCCTAAAAACTATAGTAGTAATAATATATATAAAGTTGGAGGTGAAGAGATGGATAGATAAGTGATTTGAAGATGCCACTTCTTTGATGGGCAAGCAAGTAGTTTTCCTTCGAATATACGTCCTATGTCTCTTTAAACTCGTATTGGTTTGCATGTGGCTTGTTCTACGTTGTTGAAAATTGGAACTAGTTTTCCCTAATGGCTATTGTACTTTTTAGTTGTCATTTTCTCCTGGTAAAAAAGGTGATAAAATACATACTCCTTAAGATCTTAAGGATTTAAAGATGTTGAATCGCATAAAGATGTACCCCATAGATTTAAAGTTATTTTCATGACGTGATGAATTTAAAGTTCTTGAGGATATAAAGATGTGAATTGGTATAAAGACAATTAGTACATACTACGAGATCAAAGTTTATGAGGATATAAAGATGTTAGTGAAAGAATATGTCCTTAGACATTCCGGCAATTACTAAATATAAATAGGAATGTTATTATGAAGATAATAAAGTTAATTATTTTAGTAATCGTATTTACTTGTTAGAGAATAAATATGATTAATAGGACAATATTGATTGGGCCTATAACTAAAATAGATTAATCCTATGAGGTCACACATTGTAGCACAAGTTGGACAAAGCAATCCAAATCCATTTAGGATTAGGATTGGGCCGATCCAAAGGGGAATAGGAGGAGAATTAGTTCTCCTAACTAGCCTATGACTCTTCTATTATATATAGGATATAATATTAGGGTTTAGGTCATGAATTGATTAGTCAGTTTCTTTTCACTAGAGAGAGAAAGAGAAACCCTAGACCTATTCCCTACCGGCGCCTATACCATCAAAAGCAAGAGGATTTTCTTCTCTTCCGTTCTAGCAAACGTTGGTGTTCAACTGGTGCTCGTGGACTGATTAGAGGAGCAACACTTGGGGCTCTAGGATCTTCAAAAGCTTGCATACAACAGGGAAATTACGCTACAAAGGTTTGATATTTAATCCCTATTGAATGATTCATATGTTTGATTATGTTTGCGATCCTATGTTAGATGTTAGGAAATTGTTTCCTGAAATTCCGCTATATGCATCTATATATTCCTACAGTGGTATCAGTTTTGCCTAATTCATAATATTCATATGATCATATAATTGTTTGCAAAATTATTATTTTTTATTCAATTAAGGGAGGATTTATTTATGGCTTGAATTTGCATAACTGATATTTGATATTAATTGATTGGAAATTGTAAATAATTGATTTATTTGTGATTTATGCTCAAATAATTTTATAAAGGTCCGAATTTTTTATATTAGGGACGAAATAAATTGTTTAATTCACTCTAAAATTTTCGAATTTTTATAAATATATTTGTTAGATTTAAAATTATTTATGTTTAATGTGATTAATCATTGAAATAATTTGTTAACAATTAAAGATTTGAATTTTAATTTGTTAAATAAATCTAATGTTCATCACCCACATAGATCTAGAATAATATGATGGCTGAAAATAATTTGATTACTTTTCCCACTAATTTTCGAATTTTATCATATTATTTATGAATTTTGGTTAAATTTTATGTTTAATTTGATTATTCATAGAATTTAAGGATAACAATTAAAATATTGGATTTTATTTGTTAAGATAATTCATTAGATCACCCTAAAAATTAATTTCGAAATTTTTGGAATTTAATTGTTAATTTTCTGAATTTTTGGAGATAATTTGATTTTTGCCCAAATTTTGAATTTTTTGTTAGATTTAATGTTTAATATAGATTAAGCATTCAAAAATCTAATCTTAACAAATTTAAAATTTTGTTTGAGTTTGCTAAGTAATTCAGAAATTTTGCCATAATTTTCGGATCATTAAAACCTAATTAAAATCCTAAATCTTTAAATAAATTGTTTGTTAAAGATTTAATGGCAATTTTATAAATTGTTACAAAATTCAAAGATTTGCCCACCATGGCTGGGTGGCCCCACCCGCGCCGGTGGAGCCACGGTGGAGGGCAGCATTAGGTCGGCGGTAATAGGGGAAGTTCGCGGGCGGCCAAGGTGGGGAAACCGCCACAAGCAGCGCACGTTTGACGTGCGTGGCTGCTGGCGGGATTCCTCCCGGCGCTTGATGTTGGTTCTGCTTGAGCGGCGGCTTCGGGGCGTGTGCTGACGGCGGCTGGGTTGGCCGGCGACTTCTGGCGTATCTGCCGGCGTGTGCTGGCGGTGGGCTAAGCGTGCTGCTGGCTTGGTGTGGTGATGGTGTTGAAGGCTGGTGGTTTTCCAGCGTTTTCTTTATGTGGTGTGTGACGTGGAGTTGGCTGTTGACTGGCAGCCTTGTGCTGCTGGTCAACGGTCAACAAGTCAACATTAAAAAAAAAATTGTTTTTGAAACAAAAATATGATTTACTTCTTTGAGCATAAATCCAATATTTCCTTTAATGCAAATTGAGACGGAAGATAGAGAGAATCATTTAAGATTTTTAGTGTGATTAGATTTCAAAACGGAAACTTTTTATATAATGATATCTTTATAGGAATTTTGATACTCTTAACCTATGCCTTGTGATATAGGTTAGAAAAACCCTTTATTTTATTATCAATAAAAGTTAATCCTATATATATAATAAAGATTATTCTAGCCATATTTAAAGAAGTAATTGAATTAAAATAATAAAGTTTCCTAATTAAATTCTAGCTTAAATTTGTTAAGTTTTGTAATTGTTTTGGAAAGTTTTATTTGCTTATTAATTGTTAATAAGTAAATAGTTTGTGTTTATTTTATTTGATATTATAAATGCGTGGATGTTTAATGTAATATGTATGATATTATATTTTGCATGATATGACTAGTATGGCCCAAATTAGGATAGTAATTACGATCTGCGAATCGTTAAATTTGAATGTAAAATTAAATACGATCTGCGAATCGTTTGTATTTTTGTAACTTTAAATTTTCGTTATTTATTTAATTCAAATTATGTAATCAAGCATGAGGATCCAAGGAGTTTCAAGGATGGTGATCCATGGAGATTCAAGGGAGGATTCATGAAGATTAGTTATTTTCCTAAGTATAGGGGCCATACTAGATCATTTTAATTATTGCTTTATTAAAATCTTGCATTTATTTTGTTTAAATGCTTGCTTCTAAGTTTGTTTGTGGTTAATTGATTCATGTGTTCACTATTAATTGACCATATTAGTAAACTTAGGTCCCCAAAAGTAATATTGAGTTCAATTGCTTTTCCAAACAACACCTATAAAGCCTTAGATCATGAGTAATAGGTTCTGCCAAAGCAGGGTGTTGCTCATAGTTCTGGGGATAGTAGGGTAGGTTTTTGAAACTTACATGTTAATGTTTGGTTTAACTCAACAAAATCATCAAAAGACAAAGTTTTGGGTTTTGAAGCTAAGAGATAGGAGTAAACAAGGAGTTGTTAACCTGTCTACCAAGAATTATAATTAGTTATAATTAGTAAAGTGTTTACTTACCTCAACTACTATAAATTGAAGGCAGGGCCAAAGTCCGTTTGATTGTAGTGGGAGGGGAACTTGGTTATTTCTTTATTCAATAGGGGACTTTCATTTTGAATAAAGGGTAATAGTAATTAAAATTTGTTTAATTATTGCTTTTTTGATTAACATTGATTGAATCTTGCTTTATTATTTGTTGTAGTAATTATGTCTAGTAACAACAATATCAACACCAACAATTCTACTTGTAATTTGCGCTCCGTCCTTTCGAAGGACAAATTGAATGCTAAACGTTTAATTGCAAGTGAAAGGGATAAGGGAATCGTTCCCAAAACTCAAAAGTTCAACAACTTTCACATGCATGGGGAGGAAGCAACGATGCAAGAGATGCATGAAAGGCTAACTCAGACTGAGCGAAACATCCCTAACCAGCCTAGAAAAGATTATGAGGATGTTCTTATGGTTAGTAAAGGGCAATCGCTCAATAGGAATGGGATTGCTATTAAGAAGGACGAAAGCAAACAAGTTGCCAAGTCTGAAACTTCTGAAAAGCAAAAGACTACACCAAAACCAAAAGTTGCTGCTGAGCACTATTGTTACACCTGTAACAAGGTTGGTCATTGGAAAAGTAGTTGCCCCAAGTATCTGAAGGATCAAAAGAAAGGAGTTTCTAGTTCAGATATGTATGTTATAGAAGTTAACTTAGCAACTTCTGCTTCTTGGGTATTTGATGCCGCTTGTGGTTCGCACATTATTTGTAATATGCAAGGCCTCAAAAGAAGTAGAACATTGGGAAAGGGAGAAGTAGATCTTCGCGTTGGCAATGGAGTACGAGTTGCTACATTGGCAGTGGGAGTATATAGTCTACTTTTACCTTCAGGATTAGTTTTAGAACTTAATAATTGTTATTATGTTCCTGCTATCACAAAGAACATTATTTCGATTCCTGTTTCGGATTCCGAAGGTTATTCATTTACAATAAAGAACAATTGTTTTTCTGCGTATTTGAATGATATGTTCTATGTCTCTGCTAAGTTATCAAATGGTTTATATGTGCCAGACTTAGAAACCCACATCTATAACATAGACAGCAAGAAACATAAAGCAAATGATTCAAACCCTACATACCTATGGCATTGTCGATTAGGCCACATAAGCTCAAAGCGCATTGAGAAACTTCATAAAGATGGAATTCTCAAATCATTTGATTTCGAATCATTTGATACTTGTGGGTTTTGCTTGATGGGGAAAATGACAAAGTCTCCTTTCACAGGTTCAAGTGAAAGGGCCAATGACCTCTTAGCCCTCATACATACGGATGTGTGTGGACCTATGAGTACGTTGGCTAGGGGAGGGTACTGTTACTTCATTATTTTTACCGATGATGTGAGCAGATTTGGATTTGTTTACCTCATGCGGCATAAGTCGGAATCCTTTGAAAAATTTAAGGAATTCTAGAATGAAGTACAAAACCAACTTGGGAAGAAAATTAAGGCATTACGATCCGATCGTGGTGGTGAATATTTATCTCAAGAATTTGGTGATCATTTGAAGGATTGTGGAATACTTTCACAATGGACTCCACCAGGAACACCGCAGTTAAATGGCGTTTCTGAAAGAAGGAATCGAACTCTACTTGATATGGTTCGATCCATGATGAGTCTTGCTGATCTTCCTATTTCATTCTGGGGATTTGCGCTTGAAACAGCGGCATTCACACTTAAAACACCATCCAAAGTAGTGGAAAAGACACCATATGAAATGTGGACAGGAAACGTTCCAAAATTGTCTTTTCTAAGGATATGGCGTTGTGAAGCTTATGTAAAATGTTTATTTTCTGATAAGCTTTCACCCAAATCCGATAAATGTCTTTTTGTGGGTTACCCAAAAGAGACTAAGGGATACTACTTCTACAACCAAAGCGAAAACAAGGTGTTTGTTGCTCGTAATGGTGTCTTTCTGGAAAAGGAGTTTATTTCCAGAAAAACAAGTGGGAGAAATGTATATCTCGAAGAAGTTCGAGATGAGCAACAAATGGATGAGGTTAACACCTCATCAGAGGCGGCCCGGCATGAAAATGCTTAGGAGGTGGTGCATTCAATTCACGTACCTCCTACCGTCCCACTTGGAGATACTCCATGCGAAGTCACTCCACCTAGTGAGGTAGAAACTTCTTCTGTTGTTCCTCAACGTAGGTCTAGTAGAACCATCATTCCGTCAAAGAGATATATTGATTTCATTTTGACTGAAACTTCTGAAATAACGATTTTAGAATCAGAAGAGCCTACTAGCTACAAAGATGCTTTGGATAGTCAAGACTCCGAAAGATGGCTTGAGGCCATGAAATCTGAAATGGATTCCATGTCTGAAAACCAAGTATGGGACTTGGTTGATTTGCCTAATGGGGTAAAACCCATTGGATGCAAATGGATTTTCAAGTTGAAAACAGACAAGGATGGAAACATTAGTGTTTTCAAAGCAAGGTTGGTGGCGAAAGGTTTCAAACAAATTCATGGTATTGACTATGATGAAACCTTCTCACCAGTAGCCATGCTGAAGTCCATTAGGATAATCCTTGCGATTGCTGCCTTTCATGACTATGAAATATGGCAGATGGATGTCAAAACCGCTTTCTTGGATGGGTTCTTGAAAGAGGATGTGAACATGACACAACCTCAAGGTTTTGAAGATCTAGAAAATCCAGGGAGGGTATGCAAGCTTAAGAAGTCCATTTATGGACTAAAGCAAGCATCAAGGAGTTGGAACCTCAGATTTGATGAGGCAGTCAAGAAATTTGGCTTTCTCAGAAATGAAGAGGAATCTTGTGTATACAAGAAGTTAAGTGGGAGTATATTACTTTTCTGGTCTTGTATGTGGATGACATACTTCTCATAGGAAATGATAAGACCATGCTTGAGTCAGTCAAGGAATGGCTTAAAAGTTGTTTCTCTATGAAAGACCCAAGGAGAGGCTGAGTACATATTGGGAATAAAGATCTATAGAGATAGGTCGAAAAGGTTGATTAGACTTAGTCAAGAGACTTATATTGATAAGGTTCTTGCAAGGTTCAAGCTGGAAAACTCCAAGAGAGGTTTCATTCCCATGCAACATGGCATAATACTTGGCAAGACTCAGTGTCCTTCGAGTCCTGATGAGGTCAAGCGTATGAGTAATGTTCCCTATGATTCTGCAGTAGGATCCATTATGTATGCCATGATATGCACTCGACCGGATGTTGCATATGCTTTGAGTATATGCAGCGAGATACCGATCAAATCCAGGAGATGCGCCCTTGGATTGCGGCAGAAAAACATCCTTAAGTACTTGCGAAGGACTAAGGATAATTTTTGGTATATGGTGGAGATGAGGAGTTAGTTGTTACTGGATACACATATGTAAGCAAGGTTCATACTGAGGATAATATAGCATATCCTCTGACTAAACCGCTTGCTCAACCTAAGCATGAGTGTCATACTAGGTCTATGGGGCTTAAGCATATGGGATAATGGCTTTAGGTTATTTACTTCATGTTTACAATTGTAAAGACATTTATTATGCTTTGAATGTTTATCAATAAAAATTCGTTTCTTATTTAATCACTTGGTTTAGTATTAAATAAAATGTCCAAATAATTTGTGTTTTCAAATAGGATTATCGAAAACGTTTTGATAATGGAACCCTATAATGTGAACGGAAATCACAATTTATTTAAAGTCCCTAGCCTAAATCACTAAATTGGACATAAGTGATTTATTTAAAAGGCTAGTATATAATTAATTGATAGCGCAGTTCCATGGGCTATGGAGACATAGAGATGTCTAATTGATTATATGGATGTATAGTTGATACATTGAGACTTGACCTAATTAGATTCTAAAAGTAGAATCAAACTACTATATTTAGTGGATTCCTTAGACATGAGTATGTTTTAATAACCACAATATAATTAGTTTAACTTTGACACTGTTAAATGCCGCGTCGTAAAAGGAGGTTATAAAGGCAGTGATTAGGTGGGCTAAGAATTGAGTGGGAGTTATGGTCAAACAAAAGTGGATAAGTCCTCCTATTAAATAGGAATGGTGTCTGGGCCTCTTGATGAGCGAGAACTGAAAAATTACATGGCCATGCGGAATAGGATTAAAGAGTTAATCCTTATTTGAGCAGTTCGAACTCAGCGATCAAGGAACAAAATTTGAGAATAACATTGTGTTATCAAATTTGACATTAAGTGACTTAAGGAATTTAACATTGCGCTCTTGTCTTCGGACAAGTGGGAGATTGAAGGAATATGTCCTTAGACATTCCGGCAATTACTAAATATAAATAGGAATGTTATTATGAAGATAATAAAGTTAATTATTTTAGTAATCGTATGTACTTGCTAGAGAATAAATATGATTAATAGGACAATATTGGTTGGGCCTATAACTAAAATAGATTAATCCTATGAGGTCACACATTGTAGCATAAGTTAGACAAAGCAATCCAAATCCATTTGGGATTAGGATTGGGCCGGTCCAAAGGGGAATAGGAGGAGAATTAGTTCACCTAACTAGCCTATGACTCTTCTATTATATATAGGATATAATATTAGGGTTTAGGTCATGAATTGATTAGTCAGTTTCTTTTCACTAGAGAGAGAAAGATAAACCCTAGACCTATTCCCTAAACCGGCGCCTATACCATCAAAAGCAAGAGGGTTTTCTTCTCTTCCGTTCTAGCAAACGTTGGTGTTCAACTGGTGCTCGTGGACTGATTAGAGGAGCAACACTTGGGGCTCTCGGATCTTCAAAAGCTTGCATACAACAAGAAAATCACGCTACAAAGGTTTGATATTTAATCCTTATCGAATGATTCATATGTTTGATTATGTTTGCGATTCTATGATAGATGTTAGGAAATTGTTTCCTGAAATTCCGCTATATGCATCTATATATTCCTACAGTTAGAGTGTAAAAGAAAGTGGTACTAATATCGAACTAGAGCCACACACTTTGATTGCCGAAATATTTTTTTAAGATTATTATTGTTATTTTGCGTTGATGATAAGGAAATAAGAAGACCTATAATATAAACATCCAAATGTTCATCTGTAAAAAGTGATTGTAATGGTTAAACTCCTGAAAATGACCAAGTGTTTACTATAAAACAAAAGAAAGAACAGAGACTCTACGCTGAGTAAGCAAAGCTGAGGGCGTGGAGGAGAAATGCATTAAAGAAATGTTGCTTTCTAAGATATGCTTTCTTTTCCACTTTTGGGTTTCCTAAAAAAGATACAAGTTTTAGTATCAAAACTTAATGACCCCATGATAAGTTACAAATTCTCCCGATAAAATTATGCAAAACACAAAGGCCTCAAGGGATTTTTATTATACGGAAAGCTAAAATATGAAATATAGAGAATTCAAAATGTTGGAAAATAGAGGAACAAAGTATCAATTTCTGAGTCTGCTTGGTCAAAGTAACCTTAAAAAACAAGTGGAACAACAATTTACAAATTTCTAGTTTTTTTTATGTCATGAATTTAAAGTTCTTGAGGGATATTTAAAGATGTGAAATTATATAAAGACGAAATCCATATATACTACAAGATCAGATTTCTTGAGGATATATCATGATGTTAGAGTGTAGACAAAGAGTGCTACTAATATCGAACTAGAACGGTACTTTCAGTTGCCGAAATAGTGTCTTTAGATTATTTTTATTTTGCGTTGTTGATAAGGGAATAAGAAGTGCTATAATGTAAAGATCCAACTGTTCATGTCAAAAAAGTGATTGCAATGGTTCAAACTCATGAAAAAGACTTCAGGTGTTAACTACTTCACAAAAGAAAAAAGAGATTAGCGCTAATTAAGCAAAGGTCAGTGCATGGAGGAGAAATGCATTAGAGAAACATTGCATATTTATGAGTGTTCGGGCAACAATAAAAATAAAAAAGAATGATGGAGTTAGAAATGTCGTGTTGTGTTAAGTCAATGGCGAATCTAGGATTTTTAATTTATATATGAGGTGGACCAAAATTAATGCATTAATTTTCTTTTAAAATGTATGTTTTTAGATCATGCATAAATTTACATAGTTATAATATCTTGGTTGCATTTTTATATACAATACTCCATATGTCTCATATTAAATGAGATAGGACATCGTACTATATACTGAACAAGTAAATATGATACAAGGTAGTGATAAGATATATTTATATGAATCATAGAGAGTGGGAGACCTCAATATTTTAGTAGCAAGAACAACATGAAATAATATAATAGTGGGATCGGTTTCAAAATAAAAGTGTAATTAGCTAATTTTGTGAGATGGATTTAAAAATAAAAGTGTAAATAATACTATAGGGCAAATAGAATATATAAGATCACAAAGCAAGTATAGAAACATAAAAAAGCTGGTATAACAAAGAATTTTGAATATTTTATGTGGCAATGTTCAAGACCATACAAAAATATATATATAGAGGTCCTCGTGGGAGCCCAATGGTTGGTGCTCCCACCTCCCAACCGCAAGGTCGGGTGTTCGACTCTCATCACTCCCCAATTTGGGGAGTTTGTATAAAAATGTTTGCTTGTGGGTATAAATCCCCTCTACCCAGCCAATGAGCTGGTGTGCCTTGCAGGCTAGTAGCCTAGCAGGGGTTGGTCTTCGGACCAATTATCTTTCCTGGACAAAAAAAAAAAATAAATAAAAAAATACAAAAATATATATAGGTAGTGTGAAAGATTAATTATTAGCGAGATATAAATTAAGTTCTTTCTTAGATGTATAAATTATGAAAGAAACAAAAATAGAGTTTGAGAGCTTAAACCAGAGAAGAAGATGGTAGGCAAGAAATGATGGTTACCTCAGCTACTCTAAAATCAAAATAAATTAAAAATAATAAAGCTAAAGGAAATGACATAAAAGCCAAAAGACCAAATATATAAGGAAAAATTTCATAAAAGAACTTTTTATAATCAATTTTTTTTTCTTCAAAAAACTACCTTATATAACAAATTTCTTTCAATATACTACCATTTAACCGTTAATTGGGCTTAAACACTAATAATTGAGTTACTGTAATTTTTTTTTCTTTCTTTCCCTCTCGCTTCTCTCCTTTTTCTTGCTACCCCACTGGTAACAACACATACGGCGATTGTCATTTATTGATTAGTATTAAATATAAACGTAATATGGTAGTATATTGAAATGAATTTCTTATATAAGGTAGTTTTTTGAAAGGTAATTTTTTGAAAAAAAGTTGGTTATAAAAGGTAAATTTTGCCAATATATAAAAAAGTAAAAGACTGAAAAGACAAGTTTTATCATAGTCTTGTATGCATTCTTTCTTTTTCTCTCTTGTTTTTGCATGTCTTTGAAAGACAACATAATTATAGGTGTGTTCTATTAACCTTAAAAGAAAGTTTTAGTTCCAATAAGTTTAGATCAGGTCTAACACAACACTCAAAATAAGTTACAGTAAAGATCAATCAGGTCTAATGAGTTCAGTTCAGATAAATTCAGGTTTTTTCAAGTAAAGATAATGCATCATATTTCAGGTACACCAACTAAGAGAGGAGAGTTGATGAAGTCGTGAAGCTAGAATTTTCAATTCTATTTTCCATATAATTATTGAAGGATAAGTTTGTTTCAATTTTGAGTAACATTAATCAATATAAGGAAATCTTTTATTAGTTTAAGGGTGACTTTAGTTCATTTTTAAGATAACATTAATTAATTTTAGAGTTTTTTGGTTAATGTAAGTGTAACTTTGATTAGTTTTATGGTAACTTTGATGAATATATATAATATCAATTTTTTAGTTAATTTAAGGATAATTTTGGTTAATTTTAGGGTAACTTTAATTAATATAGGGATAACTTTGATTAATTAATATAAGGGTAACTCTTATTAGTTTTAGGATAACTTTGGTTAGTTTTAGGGTGACTCTAAGTATTGTTAGGGTAACTTTTCTAGTTAATATCGACGTAACTTTGATTTTTTTTTTTTTTTTTTATAGGAGTAACTTTGATTATTTTAGGATAACATTAATTAATGTTAGGGTAAAAAACTTTAATAAATACTTCCTCTGTTTTATACTACATGATACATTTCTCCTAGCACATTTGCCAAGACATAACTTTAATCATTAAATATCTCTATTTGCTTATAATTATAAGTAACATTGTGAAAAGTTGATATCTTGAAACTATATGTCGAGATGAATCTAAAAAGATCCTACATGACTATATTTTTTTATGTTGAATTAGCAAAACACGGTCAGATGAGAGTGGGCGAATAATGTAAAAGTCAAAACGTTTCAGGCATATTGAAACGGAGGAAGTATATGTAGCTTTGATTAGCTTGAGGGTAACTTTTATTAATTTTAAGATACTTTAGTTAATTTTAGGGTAATTTTGATAGATATTCTTTTGTTATTGCAACATTTCCCTTATTTTTGGAAGATTCATTTTAATTGCAACATTACTAAATTTGATTATTTTTTCTATCTATCTCTCTTCTTATCACATAAGTCTCTTTTTTCATCTCTCTCTATCTCTATCATCTCCTTGAAAAAATATGCAACCCCTATGTGTTGTAATTATTAAAGAATAGAGGAAGTATAAGTGTAACTTCAATTAATTTTATGGTAACTTTAGATAGTTCTAAGGGTAACTTAAAATAGTTGTAGGATAACTTAAAATAGTTCAAAAGGTAACTTTAGTTAATTTTATGGTAACTTTATATAGTTCTAAGGGTAACTTAAAATAGTTGTAGGATAACTTAATTTAGGCAACTTTGGCTAATTTTAAATAACTTTGATAAATTTACTATGGGTAATATTGACTAGCAGTAGGGTAACTTTGATTAATTTTTGGGTAACATTTGACTGAAGTGTTAGTAAGCTTTTAAGCCAACGTTCTAAAATAATTAAAGGAAGCATTTAAATTAAGATAAAAAAATATAAAAGGAAAGAATATTGAGGTTGAACTACTAGAGTAGACAGTAGAGTGTGTTGAAACAAAAGAGAAGTGGTAAACTATACGGAAAAGTGGTAAAGTGGTAAAGCCCATAGATCACGAGTTGACGACCAATCGTACTATATCTTCAATAACAACACCTAGCATTAGGCCCCATTAACTCTCCGTACATGAATATAATTATACGGAATAACTTTTGTAACTTATAAATCCATAGATCACGAGTCACGACCAATCAGTTAAGGCTTTCCTCATTTGCTGCAAAGCACAACTGCACAAGGCCACCACCATACAGAAGCATCCATGGAATATGCCTCCGAAGCCGATTCGAAAACAAAGAAAAAATATTCACATCTAATCATCTTTTGATCGGTGCCCTACAGATTAGACCAAAAGATGATGATGAATGATGATTGATGATTGATGATTGATGATTGATGATTGATGATTGATATCATAGCAGAGAAGGGGAAGGAGGAAAGAGGATAGAGAAAATTAATAACCAGTCACCAGTCACCACCCCTTCTTTCACTCCCCACGACCACCGCCACACCACTACACCACCAGTTCGCCACCTGTCTGTCTATTGTCCCCTTCTTCCTCGGGTTTCATTAATTTTTATTTGCTTCGATTTTTGTAAATGTTTGATGGAATTCATTGTATTGTCCAATGCCAATATCTTTTATTTCGCCATCTTTTCTGTTTTTGGCAAGTCAATATATGCGACTCTTTGAAAATTTTCGCCAAAATTAGTTTTTATCTTATTATATGATAGTAGTGAAAATATGTGAGGGGATCTGTAGAGTTAGCCATATGATAGTAGTGAAAATTGCGAGTAAAGTTCATGATTGTAAAACCATACAAAGATTTTATTTCAAAAAAATAAATTAACATCTACTGAGCTAACAATTAAAATTAGTTCAGATGATTCCCCTCAAAAAAAATTAGTTCAGATGATTAAATCATAAATATTTTCAGGTAAAGATAAATCACAAAATAGCTTCAAAAATATTCAAGTAAAATTAATAATCTACATGCATTCTTATTAAGGTGGAAGACCTTGTCAAATTAGCCTCCGAATACAAGAAACTTGTCAAAGAAAACAATTTTATCGCACTAAAACAAATTAATAATTTTCCAGACAAGTATAAAATTATTTCATCAACGTAATCATAGAGATCGCACAACACGAACAATTCCAGGCAACAAGAATAGCAAAAAATTCAACAACTTTAATTAAAAATAACGAAAACAACATCAAAGCATCAGATCTAAAGGCATAACATGATAAATATAAACATTGAACCAAAAATCAAAGAATAATTACACATGTACATTGCATGCATCAAATCAATTTTGAAAAGAAAAAAAAATCAAAACTCAAGATCCTAATCACAACGAAACCCTAGACTAACAAAACAAAATCCAAAAATACCAAACAAATAAATTAAGATCGACATACAAAATTAAACTAAAAACAACAAAAGAAAGAAATGGGATGGAAGAAACTCACAGTAAAAAAGGGGAAATCAAGAAGCCAGCACTGAGCACTCCGATTCTTCAAAATCAAAAACTCTGAAAATTGCAGCGAATTGGAAAACCTTAGGAGAGAGAAAATTGATGCAAAGATTGGGGATATGATGAGAGAAGAGATTAGGATGATACTTATTGAATAATAAGACGGCATATATTCGGCAGACGGCAGGGCCTCTGAAATAATTTAAAGCACCGTCAATCAGACGAGACGGCGGTAACCTTCTTAACATTCTCTGTAAAGAAAGTGTTAGAGAATACTACTATAATTATGCACAGCATATATAAACAGAGAATATTAACATGTAGTATTCTCTAACAGAAAGATATGGATCAAATGGAAGCTTGCTTTTTCAAAGCAGCAGGGAGCTGATTGTCAAAAACACCGTACCATATATTCGATCACCTCCGGGACGCCTCACGCCTGAAAGTAACAAAATTTAGGCACCTTAAATCATACTCCGTAAGAGAACAAACATATATTATATATAGCTATTAGCTAGGAATTATTGGAAGTGTGAAGAAGACGTTGATAAATTAAGATCTACAAAGAAAATTATATTCATTCAAATTTCAAGGTGAGGCTTCAGAAGAAAGTGAATGGTAGCTAGTACTCATCCTTTATTCCTTTTACACCAATAGCAGCATATTAGAGGACAAAAATGCATCAATTCCCTAGTACTACCTAGTACCTAGTACCTAGTACCTAGTACTGAAATACAGAGAATCAGCCTAGGAGATAGTGCACAACCGCACTTCTTTAACTGCCTATTAATCTAAGCACACACTAATTTAATTGTCATAAGAAAACTATCTGGATTATATGCTCCTTTCTCCTTTCTCAATACCACGCCACCACCACACGCAGAGTGAAGCATCCACGGACCATGCCTCCGTCAACTTTGCTACCCAACAGTGTAGACATAGCGTGAACTACTGAACTTTGGTACGTACCCAACAGTGTAGACAGAGCGTCAACTTTGGTACGTACCCAGTAGCTAAAAGAGGATGATGACTGATGACTGATTTATAGAGAAGGGGAAGGACTAAGGACTAAGGACTAAGGAGGAGAGAGGAAAGTTGAAAAGCAATACTAATCAGTTAAGGCTTTTTCCTCATTTGCTCTAACATTTGCTCTTTTCTTTTGGAAAAAAACGTCAAAGATTTTTAAAACATTCGGAGAAGCACGTGCTAGTTGCTACTACTACACAATACTCCATGTCTCCATCCGTTTTTTTTTTTAATTGCAACATTGTTGTATGCACGATAATTTAGGTAATTTCACTTTTAAACTTTTGAAAGGGTACTTTTTACCCCATTTAATGTAAAATAATGGAGAAAAGTAAAAAAGTAGTACTTTTGGGTAGAAAAAGAGAAAAACAAATATAATAGTAGTATTTTATGGTGGACCAAGTACCCCAAATAAGGAAAGATTAAACAATGTAGCAATTAAAAAGAAACACTCGTATATGGAAAATGTAGCAATAAAAAAAACGGAGGGAGTAATAATTAATATATTGACCACCAAAATTTGAAAGGACTTTTTGATGATAAATATTACAAAAAAAAAAAAATTTTTTGCTAACTTTTTTTTTTTGACAAAAAAATAATAATAAATTTTTGTGGAATTTTAAATTGAAACCAAAAATATTACTGAAAAAAGTCTAGTATTGCACTTGTCTAAGTTGATTTAATTTTTTTTGTACTTATCTAAATTTATTACTGTACTTAGCTTAAAACTTGTTTTCTTAAGGTGAAAATGGCGCAAACTCACAAATGTTACTTCTTACTTTGATTTCATGATCTGATTAAAAAAATCTTGCTGGTACTAAGGTCAGCATAGAGAAAAAAACGAAGAAAAAAAAAAGAAAAAACAAAAATTTGAGTGTTGTAGAATACAAACATAGCTTGAGCTATGGTACAATTAGCTAGCAATCTTGTCGATGTATCTTTTTGATAATCCATATCACTTTAATTTTATGTAAAATCATCAGCATCATGCACCCGAATCAGGAAGAATTATTGTCCCATTCTTGGCATGGGTAACCAATACCATAGCTTTTCTTAAAGTTGAGGTAAAGTAAAAAGAGAAGGTAAAAAAAGGGAATGCTGGTGCCTGGTTTGTGGTTTCTCTCTTCTTCTTCTTGATGGAAGAGGAAGAGTGAATGTAATATTGTGGCCATGGCCCATATGTGATATGATCTAATAATCTCGTAAATAGATCTGATGTTAGGATCATATGATCATACATAATGTCATATATTTTCAATCTGTAATATCATAGATATATAAAAACTTCCTCCATGTCTCTGTTTCATATTACTTCAAATACTTCTCTGAGCATAATTGTCAATGTATGACCTTAAATATTAAAATCTTTAATTTTCTATAAATAAATATTCTTCAAAGTTGATATTTTGAACTATATGATAAGATAGATATAACAAGATCACACATGACTATATTTTATGTTACATAATTTCATAAACATTGTCAAAGAAAGTGCGCGAATAATATAAAAGTCAAAATATTTCACATATTTTGAAACGGATGGAATATTATGTCGGGGGCAAAAAAGTATAAACATTTTACCCTGATTACTGATATTGGGCATGAGTTCCCCTCCAGGCCTCCACCATCACCATTTAGCACAGTTTTTTAGGATAATTATTTGCCATTCATGCTTAGGGAATTAGAAGTAGAAACCAACTAGTATTACGTTTCACAAGAGACGCAAGGGTTTAACTTTTAAGTATTTCTAAAAGTTGAGGTTTTAAAGTACGTACCCTTTTTCAGAATTAAAATAATGATACATTAACTTTTTAATTGATGAATGAATGAAATTATGCTCTACTGTACTAGTGTTCCATAGTTGATTGTATAAAAGAAAAAAAAAACTTTAAGAAGGTGGTGTATGTGTGTGATGTTGTTGTGGCGTGGTTGTTATGGTGTGTTATTGTTGTGTTGTGGTATGGTGGTGGTGGTGTGTTGTTGTGGTATGGTTGTTGTGTTGTGTTGTGTTGTGTTGTGTTGTTATACTAGTATGTGGTTGTGTTCTTTTGACTTGGTTGAGTCGTTTAAAAAAAGAAAAGTTAATTATATCCTATTAACTAGGTTATGTTATTTATAGGCGAATTATGTGAAGTATAGTCAAGTGACTTATACTATATTATTATATTGTAGATTGCGGGTTCGTAGAGGAACCTTTTTGACTTGAGATTGGGATTTATTGATTGTGGTTGCTGATAAGGTAAGATTTCTTACTGTGCTTGTACAGATGAGTTCAGAAATTGTTTTACACGGTTTGGAAATTTATTTCTACAATGAGATTGTTTTATGAAGTTATACGTTGAGATTTAAATGGTTCTCGATATTTATATTGAAAGAGTTTATGAGATTATTTATGAGATTTATATTAAAAGGAGGAAGTTCCTCATGGTTACCAAGTTTAATGAAAATGTGGGGTTGCCGGTAAGCGGTACTCCTCGAGTATGGAAGTATGTTGAGTTAACAGTGTCTCAACCGTTTATTTAGTAGTTGGGAGTATATTGATCAATACTCTTGCCATTTGTCTTCCTTCTTGGTACGTTATCAAGTTAGGGGTATGCATACTAGGGACTTTGGTGTGTACCTTATCTAGTGAGCCTAGCTAGCTCATTGGATTTTTATTACTTCCTACTCACAGATTACGAAAAGTTATATTTGAAAGTTTTACAAAATGGTTCAGAAAGAAAGAAAGATTGGATCTGAGATTGTTAGAAAATTAATATATTATATATAATCTATACAGCTTTTAAATGAATTTGTAAGATATTCCTATATACCTTACCTGCACATTGAGTAGTTTTGTTTTATTATTAGTATAAAATCTTGCTCAGCCTTTGGCTGATATTACAGTGTTTAATGTGCAGGGACTTGAAGATAGTTAGCTCTGGTTGGGTTTAAGAGTGCGTTGGATCTCTTTTAGCTTAATAGATATTAAAAAGACTTCTGCTGTTGTTTATTTGACTATAAAATTTATATTCTGGTTTGTAATAATTAATTTAAATTCTATTTAGTTGGTCTGTAATAATTATTTAAAACTTATTGTTTATTATTTTAATTAGAACCATTAGCTTTGCTGTTATTATTACTAATTATCGCGGCGTAGCACCTCTGGATTTCCGAGTTTATTTATATTAAGTTGTTTTTAGAAATATTGGAAATTCAGGGTGTTACAGTTGGTATTCAGAGCTTTAGCTTACTAAGATTTCTTTAAGACGACTTTAAACAAGAATAGGTAAATAAACTTATTAAAATTGAGAAGCCGTTGTGAGGAAGTAATATGGGAAACAATGGATTATATTGTTATGTGCTCATGATATATACTTCTCATTTCATTTGGTTGCTTGATTTATTGGAGTTTAGAAACTAGTAAAAATTATAAACTATGTAAGTTCTTGAATTTTATTTATTACTTGGTAAGGGTGAATCATTTTTGGTTTATCTTTGTTTCTATTGTGCTTTTAAGATGATGCGTAGACACGTGCGTGCTCGAAACTCAAGTTCGAATCGTATGATGCGTGAGATAGCTCAATTCACTCGAGCCTTAACTGATGCTATGGAGAAATTTGCTGAGGCTCAAGCTGCTGCCCGTAATACTCCTGTTTCTGGCAATGTTAGTTCCAAAACTGCTGTGATTTCTAAGGCAATTAACCAAAAGAAACCTTCTTCTTTTGATGGTAAGGGTGATCCTACCAAGATGGAGAACTGGATTAGAGAATTTGACAAAATCTTTACCACTCTCCAAGTCCCTGATGAGATGAAGGTTGATGCTGCTGCCTATTATCTGGTTGAGGATGCTGATATTTGGTGGACTCACAACAAATTTGATTTGACCACTAAGGTGACTGTAGATGAGGAAGGAGAAGAGCTCATGGAGGATAGAGAGTTTGGTTGGACCGAGTTCAAGAAGGCAATCCGTGACGAGTTCTTTCCAGCCCATATGAGGAAGAGGAAGAGGAAGAGGACGGAGTTTAATGATCTCGTGCAGGGAGATATGTCCGTTCATGAGTTCTATGTGAAGTTTCAAGAGATGGCTCGTTTTGCTAAGGGGTTAGTTCCTGATGAGCAGGAGAGAGCGGTGAAATTCGAGGAGAAGTTAGACCCTAATCTTCATTCTAGGATGGGAGCTGGTGAGTATACTACAGTGAAGGAGGTGTACACTCGTGCTTGTAATGCTGAGAGGATTGAGGAGAAGAGGCAAGCTGCAAAGAAGTTGAAATCCACTCCAGCAGGGTCTACTCAGGCGACAGAAAAGGGTGATACATCTGGTTCCACTGGTTACAACAAACACTAGTAGAAAAACGATGATTTGCGTCTCACCATCTGCGTCGCACAACAAAACAAACGTCGCAGAAGACTCATTTGCGTCGCATGCAACAGGGATTCGACGCAAGAGACTACCTATGTGCGTCGTATTTAACTAGCGTGCGACGCAAATAGTCATCTGCGTCGGATCCATCCTCATGTCCGACGCAGATGACTCCCCCTCTCTATCCACTAATCAAGCTATTTGCGTCGGACATAAGGCTCATCCGACGCAGATGAGTTGGGCGCATAAGAATTAAAATAACCAACAAAAAAACTGTAAAGTGCGTCGTATGGGCCTCTATGGGCGACGCAGATTACCTTTAATATTAAAAGCCCACTTCCAATTTTTGGTCAGCCGTTTTTCTTCAACTTTTCTAACCTAGGTCTCTCATCCTCTCTCACCGATTCATCTTCCTCTCTCTCTCTCTCTCATCTCTCATCTCTCATCTCTCATCACTTTCTCTCACCTGTGAAATCTCATCCTCATGAATCGAGCCGCAACATCAGCTAAAGCTTCAAGTGTTGAATGTTGGAAACCCTGAAAATTTGAGCAGCATCAATCTTCATCGCTCGCACATCAACGCTGGTTTTCTCGTGTTATGAAGAAGATGAACATCAACGCTGTGTGTACGGTGCTCCGTGAGGATATGAAGAAGATGATTCGTCAATTTAAGGTCCGGTTTTCATAATTTTGCAATTGATTCAATTTCCATCCCTCTTTCTGCTTCGTGATTTTGATGTGCGCAAATTCATTCCTTTTCTATTTCATTTTTTTCATCCCTGTTCTTAAGATCTATATTATTTCTATATTCTTCCATCTTTGTAGATGAAGGTTTAGCATCCAATTTTTCAGTTTTTCCTCTTTCAAATTCTTGTTAATTTGAGCCCTAAATTATATATTTGTTGCAGAATTTACTAATATTTTTTATTCCATAATTTTTCAGAAAATAAAGTGAAATCTCGGGGCGCATTGATTGAGAGGAAGATCGAGATCTCGAAAGCTTAGCTTCCAATGTAATTTTTTTATTTTTTAGGTTATTGAACTTTTTTACTCTTGTTGATTTTCTTATTTTTGATTTTTCTGTAATTTATGTATTTTTTTTTTTGTAATTAGTGTTTGTAAGAAACACCCCTTCTACTTAGTAAAACACCACTTCTACCGTTTTTTTTTTTTAATTACTGGTTAATTTTTTTGAGTTACGAGTATGTTCGAAATTGATTTTTTTTTAAATAAAAAATAGCAATTTGCGTCGGATGTGGTCTTATGTCCGACGCAAATCACTGTTTAAGGGGCAAAATAAGGCATGGCTTGGCAGTACTCATCTGCGTCGCATGTCAGCAATGTGCGACGCAGATGAGTCTAGGCTTGCTGGGCTGCTGTCCTTCCCATCTGCGTCGCATGGTAGGCAGGGTCCGACGCAGATCGCTAATCAACTGCGTCGCGTCGTTGTCCGACGCAGATCAGGATACAGGATCTGCGTCGAGACCTGTGCCGTCGGACCCATGTCCGACGCAAATGGGCGCCTCGCATCCGACGCAAATCGTGCATTCTGTACTAGTGAAAGGTAGAGGGGGTTTCACTAAAAATCAAAACTTTGGGAACCGTGATTCTGGTGGTAATTACAACAAGGGAGGTTCCAGTCAGCAGTATTCTAAGGACAATCAGAATTCCACTCTTTCCCGTAGCCAGCCCCAAGGTCAGAACCAGAGGACTGATCGGATTTTCTATTGCAAACGTTGTAGTGAGAACCACCCTGGCAAGGATTGTGATGGTAATTTGGTGGAGTGTAATCACTGTGGGAGGAAGGGGCATCGTGCTTATGAATGCTTTACCAACCCAAGATCTAAGAACTTCAGGCCTGAGATGAGTTCGAGGAATGGGGCACAAGCAGATAAGAGACCCCAAAATGGAAACAACAGTCGTCCTGCTCCTTCTACTCCAGGGAATGCTGCACCTAATCGCAATGGAGGGACTGCTAATGCTAGTCAGGCACACAGAGGTGATGTGAGGAGGAACACTGGACAGGTTCATGTGATGAACCAGACTGAGGCAAACACCAAGGGCAACGTGGTCACCGGTACTTTTTCTATTCATTCGATGTCTGTTTATGTGCTATTTGATTCTGGTGCTTCTCATTCTTTTGTGTCTGAACCTCTTGTGAAAAAGTTAGGGTTAGAGAACTCTAGAACTGGTGATGTAGATATCTCTACTTCTTCTGGTGTGATCATAACTTGTAATAATTTGTATCCAGATGTCCCTATTATGTGTGGTAGTACCACCCTAGTAGCTGATTTGATAGCTTTTCCCTTGCATGATTTTGATGTAATTCTAGGGATGGATTGGCTTAGTAAGCATTAAGCCAAGATAGATTGTGAGAAACAAAAGGTGTCTGTAGTTGGTCCTAGTGGAGTCCATGAGTTTTATAGAGGGTCTTCTTTGAAAATCATTTCTGCTTTGACTTTGAAATCCTATTTGAGGAAGGGATGTCCTATGTACTTGTGCCATGTTCATGACACTAGTAAGGAAGAGCCACATGTTGAAGATGTTCGAATTGCCAATGAGTTTGTTGATGTTTTTCCTGACGATATTCCCGGCATGCCTCCGAGACGTGATGTTGAGTTTAGTGTTGACTTAATGCCTGGGTCTGGACCTATTTCTAAGCCTCCTTACAGAATGGCGTCTGCTGAAATGAAAGAGCTTAAGGCTCAGTTAGAAGAGTTGCTTGATAAGGGGTACATTCGACCTAGTGTATCTCCATGGGGTGCTCCTGTTTTGTTTGTGAAAAAGAAGGATGGGAGTCTCCGTATGTGTATTGATTATAAAGAGCTCAACAATGTTACAGTGAAAAACAAGTACCCCTTGCCAAGAATAGATGATATGTTCGATCAGTTGGTGGGAGCTGGAGTTTTCTCTAAGATTGATCTGAGATCTGGATACCATCAACTCCGTATTGCAGAGAATGATATTCCTAAGACGGCTTTCAGAACTCGCTATGGGCACTATGAGTTTACTATTATGCCCTTTGGGTTGACTAATGCTCCAGCAGTGTTCATGGACTTGATGAATCGAGTCTTCAGGCCGTACCTGGATAAGTTTGTGGTGGTGTTCATAGATGATATACTGATTTATTCAAAGGATGCTAGTGAGCATGAAGAGCATCTTCGCACAGTTCTGCAGGTCCTGAGGGAGAATAAGTTGTATGCTAAGTTCTCCAAGTGTGAATTCTGGCTGAAGAAAGTTGCTTTTCTTGGTCATATCATTTCTAGAGAGGGCGTCTCAGTTGATCCAGCAAAGATCCAAGTTGTTTCTGAATGGCCTACTCCAAAGAGTGTGACTGAGATTCGCAGTTTCCTTGGCTTGGCGGGTTATTATAGGAGGTTTGTGAAGGATTTTTCAAAAATAGCTCGGCCGTTGACTACATTGATGAGGAAGGATACTAAGTATCGTTGGGATGATGATTGTGAGAAGGCATTCCAGATTTTGAAGGAGCTTCTCACCACAGCTCCTGTGTTGACTTTACCTGATGGAAACCTTGAGTACGAAGTGTTCACAGATGCTTCGAAGAATGGTCTTGGTTGTGTGCTTATGCAGGATAAAAAGGTTGTTGCTTATGCTTCTAGGCAACTGAAGAACCATGAGTTGAACTATCCGACACATGATCTAGAATTGGCAGTTGTTGTTTTTGAACTCAAGATTTGGCGTCATTATCTACTTGGCACATCATTCAAGATATTTTCGGACCACAAGAGTCTGAAATACATCTTCACTCAGAGAGAGCTGAACATGAGACAGAGGAGATGATTAGAACTGATGAAGGATTATGATATGGAGATTCAGTACCGTGAGGGTAAGGCCAATGTTGTTGCAAATGCACTTAGTAGGAAATCCTCTCACTGTTTGCAAACCATGCGTTCGAGGAATCGTCTTCGAGAGGAGTTTCAGAATCTTGATGTGGAGATAGTGCCATTGGGAGCTCAACTTAACTCTCTTATGATTCAGTCCACTTTGTATGATGATATCAAAAAAGCACAAGTACAGGATAAGTTCTTAAAGGACAAGCAAGCTAATGAGCCTGTCAATTTCACAGTGGTTGAGGATGGTAGCGTGAGATTCAAGGGCAGATGGTGTGTTCCTAATGTTCCTGAGTTGAAGGAAAAGATCCTAGAAGAAGCTCATTCAGCGCAGTATTCAGTTCATCCTGGAGGGGATAAGATGTACAAGGATCTCAAGCAGACTTTTTGGTGGCCGCATATGAAGACTGATGTTGCTAAGTATGTCTCGAGATGCTTAACTTGTCAGAAGGTCAAGAGTGAGCACAAGAGGCCTCAAGGGATGATTCAGCCTTTAGAGGTTCCTGCATGGAAATGGGACTCGATCTCAATGGATTTTGTTTGTGGACTTCCGAGAACACCAAAGGGGAATAATATGATTTGGGTTATTGTGGATCGTCTTACCAAGTCTGCTCATTTTGTTCCCATGAAGGATACTTGGAAGCATGAGCGATTGGCTACTGCTTACAGAGAGCATGTGATTAGACTTCATGGTGTTCCGAGCGATATTGTTTCAGATAGGGATCGCAGATTCTTGTCTAACTTTTGGCAGAAGCTTCAGGAAGCTTCAGAAAGTTTATAATTTTTTTAATGTGTTAAATTTATCTATGAGAAATGTGAAATACAAGTTGAGGTTTTATACTTCAAGTGATAGTAGTTAGCTAACGTATAGAGTTAATGAGTTGTTTTCAGAAACAAGAGTATAAGTTTGATTATTTGAGTAATACCTTAAGTTTCGGGACGAAACTTATTTTAAGGGGGGTAGATTGTAACACCCCGTATTTTTATACCATTTAGTAATTTTTTTTTGTATTAAATTATTTAATGAAAATAATTTGGAATAATTGATTCTAATAATACAACCTTTTACCGATTTATTTTTAATAAGTCAACCTTTCAATTATTCTTGAATAATACAACCTTTTGGGGGTATTTGCTTTTAGTGGGCTTTGACGTGTTGAAAATCAGTATGTTTAGTAAGCCACATTTCCCAACTCGTCCATTTTCCCTGCCATTGCCTCCATGGCCCTACTTCTGTGGTAAAAAGTTAATGTTGTAGACGATTTTTAATCATTTTGACTCACTAGAAATAAATAGGATATAAAGGTTGCATTATTCAGAAATAATTAAAAGGTTGGTTTATTAAAAATTAATCGGTGAAATGTTGTATTATTAGAATCGATTATTCCAAATAATTTCAGATTTCTTTTATTTAAAATTTTTTTTTTTTTACTAGCTTTGACTTTACTCTATAAGTGGTCAAAAATAAGCTCCTAAATTTACTAGGTTAAGTTAGAACCCATTTCATAGTTGTTAGTAGTATAAGGAGAGAGAAAGTATAAAAAAAAAAGAAACAAAGGAAAACAAGGAGAGTTGTTCAGCATCTTTGCATCCAAAACCCACGACCACCAATTCCACATTCTCTTCAACCTTTGGCTTCAATACTCCATTAAAGCTAAGAAAAAAAATTACCAACCAACATCACACTTCAACTGTTATTCGGCCTTCTTCAATAGTTTCCCGATTTTGTGTGCTTTTCGAGGAGGAGATCGTGTTTTTGGGCTTGCGGTTTTCGGGTCGGAAATCGGGTCAAGAGGCCAAGATTTTCGGGTCATTTATAGAGTAATTTTATCCTATTACTTCACTTTTATCAAGTAAGTTCTAACATCAAGTTTTAATTTCAATTTTATTTGATTTTCGAAATTGGGGAATTGTCAAGTTAGGGTTCTTAAATAAATCAAATTGGGGGAAATTTATTTACATGAGTGGTTCTTATTTGATGCTTAATTTGATGTATCTAGCATATTTTCGAGTTTAATTCATACAATTATCAGTTTTGAGATTTATTCAAAAACCTTTGTTATGTTGGATCGTTGTTAATTGCCGAGTTCGAATTATAAGTCCTCCATTATTATAGTTGTTGAACAACGATATTTGCGAGATATTAATATGCGTTTTATTATAGTCAAGTGTTAAGTTGTCAACTTGCCATTGTTGTAGTATATTGTTGTGGCTGTCGAATGTTAGTATAAGAAAAAGGGAAAATAGAAAACAATAAAGTGCAAGCTCCTAGAAGATGGACCTTTTCTGGCTAAGAGTATCAATGTAGAGATCAGTTAACAAATCCATCATGCGTGTCTTAGGATAATGATACTTTAACTTTTTAATTGATGAATGAATGAAATTATGCTCTACTGTACTAGTGTTCCATAGTTGATTGTATAAAAGAAAAAAAAAACTTTAAGAAGATGGTGTATGTGTGTGCTGTTGTTGTGGCGTGGTTGTTATGGTGTGTTGTTGTTGTGTTGTGGTATGGTGGTGGTGGTGTGTTGTTGTGGTATGGTTGTTGTGTTGTGTTGTTATACTAGTATGTGGTTGTGTTCTTTTGACTTGGTTGAGTCGTTTAAAAAAAGAAAAGTTAATTATATCCTATTAACTAGGTTATGTTATTTATAGGCGAATTATGTGAAGTATAGTCAAGTGACTTATACTATATTATTATATTGTAGATTGCGGGTTCGTAGAGGAACCTTTTTTACTTGAGATTGGGATTTATTGATTGTGGTTGCTGATAAGGTAAGATTTCTTACTGTGCTTGTACAGATGAGTTCAGAAATTGTTTTACACGATTTGGAAATTTATTTCTACAATGAGATTGTTTTATGAAGTTATACGTTGAGATTTAAATGGTTCTCGATATTTATATTGAAAGAGTTTATGAGATTATTTATGAGATTTATATTAAAAGGAGGAAGTTCCTCATGGTTACCAAGTTTAATGAAAATGTGGGGTTGCCGGTAAGCGGTATTCCTCGAGTATGGAAGTATGTTGAGTTAACAGTGTCTCAACCGTTTATTTAGTAGTTGGGAGTATATTGATCAATACTCTTGCCATTTGTCTTCCTTCTTGGTACGTTATCAAGTTAGGGGTATGCATACTAGGGACTTTGGTGTGCACCTTATCTAGTGAGCCTAGCTAGCTCATTGGATTTTTATTACTTCCTACTCACAGATTATGAAAAGTTATATTTGAAAGTTTTACAGAATGGTTCAGAAAGAAAGAAAGATTGGATCTGAGATTGTTAGAAAATTAATATATTATATATAATTTGTACAGCTTTTAAATGAATTTGTAAGATATTCCTATATACCTTACCTGCACATTGAGTAGTTTTGTTTTATTATTAGTATAAAATCTTGCTCAGCCTTTGGCTGATATTACAGTGTTTAATGTGCAGGGACTTGAAGATAGTTAGCTCCGGTTGGGTTTACGAGTGCGTTGGATCTCTTTTAGCTTAATAGATATTAAAAAGACTTCTGCTGTTGTTTATTTGACTATAAAATTTATATTCAGGTTTGTAATAATTAATTTAAATTCTATTTAGTTGGTCTGTAATAATTATTTAAAACTTCTTGTTTATTATTTTAATTAGAACCATTAGCTTTGCGGTTATTATTACTAATTATCGCGGCGTACACCTCTGGATTTCCGAGTTTATTTATATTAAGTTATTTTTAGAAATATTGGAAATTCAGGGTGTTACAAAAACTATTGTTATTGCTGATACTCCTGCCAAAGAGAAATCTGAGAAAACTCCTAAATCTGATGGGGGGTTAAGTATGGAAAAATTTGTCAGGGATAATAAGGTTGTTAAGGGAAACATGCTGCACCTAATGACAAACCCCATATTTGATTTGTTTGTATCCTATAAGACTGTAAAATCAATATGGATCTCTTTGGAGAAAAAGTATGGTGCTGATGATGCAGGGAAAAAGAAGTATGTTACTGGAAACTGGTTGAACTTTAAATTGGTAGATAATAAGCCAATTATGGAACAAGTTCATGTTTATGAGAATTTAGTTGCTGAGGTTCTTGCTAAAGGGATGAAGATGTGTGAGATTCTTCAGGCTAATTGAAAAGTTGCCTGAATCATGGAACATCTATCGTAATCATCTGGAACACAAGAAGAGGGACATGACTCTGGAGGAGTTAGTTGGTCACATGAAAATTGAAGAGGCTAATAGATTGAATGACTCGGGAGCCCCAACTGCAAACAATTTTGCAGTTAAGGCTAATCTGGTTGAATCTGGCTCTAGTTATGGTCCCAGTTATGGGAAGCCAAGAGGAGATTTCAAGAAGTTCAATGGAAAGGGTCAAAAGACCCCTGGCAAAGGGAAGTTTAAGAGCAATGGGAAGATTGAGAAGAAGCCGGGTCACTGTTACAATTGTGGCAAGCGGGGTCACTATGCTTCTGTTTGTCCGAACAAAAAGAAAGGCAATGGTTCGGGTCAAGGCTCGAAGGAGCAAGATAAGGGCCAAGCAAATCTAGCAGAGGCAGATGATCTTGTTGTTGCTGTGGTTTCTGAAGTTAATCTGGTGGAGAATAATTCTGAGTGGATAGTAGACACGGGAGCCTCTCGTCACTTCTGTGCAAACAAGGACCTATTTGTGGAATTTGAAGGGGTGGATGAAGGTCACCAAGTCTATATGCGAAATGACAGCAAGTCTCAAGTGCTCGGAAAAGGGAAAGTTCTCCTGAAGCTGACATCCGGAAAATCATTAGCTCTCCTTAATGTTTTGTATGTCCCTTCCCTTCGTAGAAATTTAATTTCTGGTAGTTTTCTTAACAAAGCAGGTGTCAAGTTAGTTTTTGATGCTAATAAGCTAGTGCTGACTCGCAATGGCGAGTTTGTTGGGAAGGGGTACGTTAATGCTGGTTTGTTTGTTTTGGACATTGTAACTCCAATTGAAATGAATAAGATTTCTTCTTCTGCTTATATTGCTGAGTCTGTAAATCTGTGGCACTGTCGTCTGGGTCATGTGGGGGTTGGTTCAATTAATCGTCTTATGCGAATGAACCTATTGCATGATGTGATTGATGATGGACCTAATAAGTGTGAAGTATGTGCTGAGGCAAAGTTTGTAAGGAAGCCTTTCAAGCCAGTTACTAATAGAGTATCTGAACTATTATAACTAATTCATACTGATCTGGCAGACTTTTAAGAATCTTGAGAGTCGGGGTGGTAAGAAATATTATATTACCTTTGTGGATGATTGCTCTAGGTTCTGTAGAGTTTTCCTGTTAAAGTCTAAGGATGAGGCTGAACAGAAATTCTTGGTCTATAAGGCAGAAGTTGAAAATCAGTTGGATCGAAAGATTAAGAGGCTTCGGTCTGACCGTGGTGGGGAATATGGGTCTGATTTCCTTAAAAATTTATGTGAGAAAGAGGGCATTATTCATGAGGTGTCTGCTCCATATACCCCTCAACAGAATGGCATAGCAGAAAGGAAGAATAGAACTTTGAAGGAAATGATAAATGCCATGCTTTTAAGTTCTGGTCTCCCTGATAATATGTGGGTGGAAGTTGTCCTATCTGCAAACCATATTTTGAACAGGGTATCTCATAAGAAGTTAGACAAGACTCCATTTGAGCTATGGAGAGGTTTTGTGCCAAATCTGAAATTCATGAAAGTGTGGGGGTGTCTAGCTAAAGTGGGTATACCTTTGCTCAAGAGGACTACTATAGGAGCCAGGACCTTTGATGTTGTTTTCATTGGTTATGCTGAAAATAGTGTTGCCTATAGATTTCTGAGGTTGGATGACAGGTCTGTGTGTGAAGCTCGAGATGCAGAATTCTTTGAAGAGGTATTTCCTTTGAAGAAGGTTGGGCATAGTATAGATGTTCCCTCTGTGGGGGTTTCGTTTGGCGGTGCAGGTTCTTTGGTTACTTCAAGTGGGGTAAGTCAGTCAGATGAGCCTAGGAGAAGTAAAAGGCAAAGGGTGGAATCAAGCTTTGGTCCGAATTTCATTACTGCATTTATGTCCGAGTTTGAAGCTTCAGAGTTCATGGACATGTCATTGTTTATGGTGGATGAGGATCCCAAGACATTTGAAGAAGCCATGAGTTCTATGGATGCTAGTTTCTGGAGGGAAGCAGTCAACAGTGAGTTGGAATCCATCATGGCAAATAACACTTGGGAACTTGTAGATTTGCCTAAAGGGAACAGGCCGATCAGCTGCAAGTGGATTTTCAACAAGAAGTTGAAAATTGATGGGACCGTGGAACGGTTCAAGGCAAGACTGGTTATTAGAGGGTTCACTCAGAAATTTGGAGTGGATTATTTTTATACTTATTCACCTGTGACTAAAATTGCTACCATTCGTGTTTTATTTGCTTTAGCTTCTTCATTTAACCTGTTTGTGCATCAGATTGATGTAAAAACAGCCTTCTTGAATGGCGATCTCGATGAGGAGATATATATGAAACAACCTCCTGGTTGTGTCGTGCCTGGGATGGAGCAAAAGGTGTGCAGGCTGAAAAAGTCACTCAATGGCCTCAAGCAGGCTCCAAAACAATGGTATGAAAAATTTCATAAGACTATTCTTGGTTTTGGATTTACTGTGAATGGTTCAGATGCATGTGTGTATTCAAAAGTAATGGGCTCTAATTACGTAATCATATGCTTATATGTTGATGACATGCTTCTGTTTAGTGCAAGTCTTGATGCTATAGAAGAGACTAAGAGATTCTTGTCTTCTAAGTTTGAGATGAAAGATTTGGGTATAGCCGATGTGATATTAGGGGTAAAAGTTGTTAAAACTCCTAAGGGTTATTCACTGTCTCAATCTCATTATGTGGAGAAAGTGTTAAAGAAATTTGATTGTTTTGATGATCCTCCAGTCAGGACTCCCTATGACTATAGTGTTCAATTACTCAAGAATAATGGTGATGGTGTGTCACAAGGAGAGTATGCTAAGGTTATAGGTAGTCTGATGTTTTTGATGAACTGTACTCGTCCTGATATTGCCTATGCGGTGAGTAGGCTAAGCAGGTACACTCATAATCCCAGTTTGGATCACTGGAAAGCTCTTAAAAGACTATTGAGGTATTTGAGAGGAACCATGGACTGGGGGTTAAACTTTGTGGGTTTTCCAACTGTCCTAGAAGGTTATTGTGATGCTAATTGGGTGACTGACAGTGATGAGGTGAGTTCTACCAGTGGGTATGTGTTCACTCTGAATGGTAGTGCAGTATCATGGAAGTCTGCAAAGCAGACATGTATAGCTCGATCTACTATGGAAGCTGAGTTCATTGCTTTGGATCTTGCTACTCAAGAGGCTGATTGGTTGAGGAACCTTTTGGCAGATATTCCTTTGTGGGGGAGACCGGCTCCTTCCGTTTCAGTTCACTGTGATTCACAAGCTGCGATAGGGGTTGCCAACAATAGCGTTTATAATGGCAAGAAAAGGCACATTCGGGTCAGACATGAGTCTGTGAGGCAATTTATTGTGAATGGTGTCATCTCTCTTGAGTTTGTGAGAAGTGAAAGAAATTTGGCTGATCCTTTTACTAAAGGATTGAGTAGGAAGTTAGCATTAGAATTTTCAGGAGGAATGGGTTTGAAACCTTTATAGGTTGTTGTGTTCCTTGAATTCTATACTGAACTTATTTATGATTTCTCATTAATATACTTATTACTCTGATTTGAGTATTAGTTCTTATTGAACAGGTTGTATATGTGTATTTTTGAGATTTGGTGTCCATGGCCTTTGGCTGATTCAATTTGATTGAACGTAATGGACAGGATGTTTCTATGGCTTTATAGCTGATTCAATTTATTTGAACGTAATAGAACATCGTGGATGAGTGTGAAGGGATAGCCTCCTTCTGTCGAATGTCGTTCTTGTAGGCATTCTAGAGCACTCTTTGTAATCCCAGGGTGATGGCCAGGATTGTTGAACTTAGCAATGTTCACAATCATTTGAAAGACATGTGATGTGTCTTGGATGTAAATGAATTAATGTTCAACTTTATTGTATGTTGTTCATGGGGAAATTCATTGGATAACGCGGTGTTTCTCAAGCCTTGAAAGTAAAATATGTGCTATCGGGTCCCTTCTCTCTCCTGCAAGTTCAATCCTAGGATACTCGTAGGTGAGGGGACACCCCATCTCACTAACATGTTAGTTCAACTAAGCTTTCCTTTTACTGCTCATTTCTCATTTTCTGTTTTTCTATCTTCGCGTTTGTGGGGGATTGTTGGATAGAATCCAAGTAAACGCGAAATTAGATGTGCCTTCGCCGCGCCCGACCGGGCGAGGGTCCGCCCGACCCGCCAGGGCGAGACGAATTTTCTGCTGTTTGGTTCGCCCGACCAGGCGAGGCGATTTTTCCTCTTTCTCGCGAATTTTCCTTGCGGACCTGACCGGGCGGTTTCCGCCCGACCCGCCCGGGCAAAGTCCTTTTTCTGCGGTTTTTCTGTTTCCGCGTTTGGTGCTGTTTAGTTTTTGTATTTTATATAAATACTTCATTCTAAAACCGGGGTTCTATTATTCATTATTCTAAAAAAACCCTAAAACACAAGCCTACCCTATTCTCTCTGAGATTTGAGCAGTTCTTGAGAAATACCAATCTTTGATCCGGGTGCACGGAGTCAGAGATAGTTGTGTGAACCTTGGGGGACGAACGTCATCGTGAATCCGCACCGGTGGTGGCAAAATTCGTTTTTAAGGCAGTGGCCATCATACCACGGCGCAACTTGTTCTTGTAATTCAGGTTAAGTTATTTGATTTCTGCAAATTTACATCTTACAAATGTAGCAATAAAAAAAACGGAGGGAGTAATAATTAATAAATTGACCACCAAAATTTGAAAGGACTTTTTGATGATAAATATTACAAAAAAATAATTATTTTTTGCTAACTTTTTTTTTTTGACAAAAAAATAATAATAAATTTTTGTGGAATTCTAAATTGAAACCAAAAATATTACTAAAAAAAGTCTAGTATTGCACTTGTCTACGTTGATTTAATTTTTTTTTTGTAATTATCTATATTTATTACTGTACTTAGCTTAAAACATGTTTTCTTAAGGTGAAAATGGCGCAAACTCACAAATGTGAAATGTTACTTACTTTGATTTCATGATCTGATTAAAAAAATCTTGCTGGTACTAAGGTCAGCATAGAGAAAAAAACGAAGAAAAAAAAAGAAAAAACAAAAATTTGAGTGTTGTAGATTACAAACATAGCTTGAGCTATGGTACAATTAGCTAGCAATCTTGTCGATGTATCTTTTGGATAATCCATATCACTTTAATTTTATGTAAAATCATCAGCATCATGCACCCGGATCAGGAAGAATTATTGTCCCATTCTTGGCATGGGTAACCAATACCATAGCTTTTCTTAAAGTTGAGGTAAAGTAAAAAGAGAAGGTAAAAAAAGGGAATGCTGGTTTGTGGTTTCTCTCTTCTTCTTCTTGATGGAAGAGGAAGAGTGAATGTAATATTGTGGCCATGGCCCATATGTGATATGATCTAATAATCTCGGAAATAGATCTGATGTTAGGATCATATGATCATACATAATGTCATATATTTTCAATCTGTAATATCATAGATATATAAAAACTTCCTCCATGTCTCTGTTTCATATTACTTCAAATACTTCTCTGAGCATAATTGTCAATGTATGACCTTAAACATTAATATCTTTAATTTTCTATAAATAAATATTCTTCAAAGTTGACATTTTGAACTATATGATAAGATAGATATAACAAGATCACACGTGACTATATTTTATGTTACATAATTTCATAAACATTGTCAAAGAAAGTGCGCAAATAATATAAAAGTCAAAACATTTCACATATTTTAAAACGGATGGAATATTATGTCGGGGGCAAAAAAGTGTAAACATTTTACCCTGATTACTGATATTGGGCATGAGTTCCCATCCAGGCCTCCACCATCACCATTTAGCACAGTTTTTTAGCATAATTATTTGCCATTCATGCTTAGGGAATTAGAGGTAGAAACCAACTATTACGTTTCACAAGAGACACAAGGGTTTAACTTTTAAGTATTTCTAAAAGTTGAGGTTTTAAAGTACGTACCCTTTTTCAGAATTAAAATAATTAAACACTATTAAAGAATAAACATTTTTTGTCAAAAAATATAGAAGTTAAGAACAATGACGAATTCCTTTGACAATTTGCTAATCAGCCAAAAAAATATGAATAATTAAGTATGGAATGGAATACTACTGCTTCCAGAACAATTTATACAATACTACTTGTCAGTTTTCAATCTAATACAATAACTAATTGCACAACCTTAAATGTACTTATGAAATAACAAGGCAAGTGAATGGTTTTTTCCCAAGTGAATCATAAGACAATAATAACTTAACTAGTTTTTAGGCCCGGGCTATGCCCCGGGTAATTATATTTTTCATCTATTAATAATTTGATTTTAAAATAATTACACCACATATCACTTGGTGTAGAGGTAAATGTACCTTAATACTTATTAATAATTCATGGGGTCGATTCAAAATATCATTATATTTTTTTCAAAAAAATGATGACCAATCTACTATTGGTTCATTGCACACGCGATAAAATTCTAGTGCAAGAGGAAAGGTTCCACATGGCACATAAAAGTACACCTGAAATAAATTATATACGCAATCAAGGAATTTGTGTTATATTAACTATTTCACTGACCTTCTTTATGGGAGTTGTCATCTGACATTTAAACTCCATCTCCTAATTCGTATTCTCGAACAACAACAATAAGATTTGATTAGCATCAAGAATAATTTGTAAAACTACCCCATTAGTTACGAAGTAGAGGACTCTCACATTCATGGTAAATTTCGAAAGGGGAGATGGAGCAAGGGGATGACTGCAAAAAAGAAATCAAATAAGAAAAATAAACTTTATGGCTGGAAGTAGGAATTTATTGCCACGTTACTAATTACAACACATATCTATAATTTCGTGGAAATATGAATCATTAAAAGATGTTAGATGAGATGGTGAGTCTTTGGAAATCTTTACCTGAGGTCAGGGGTTCGAGCCCAAGCTTTACCATATATATTTTTTAAAATAATGATCACCTGACTTATTGTTGATTAATAGACACGTGGCAAAATTCTAGTGGTAGAAGGAGGGTGCCACGTGGCGCATAGACGTTGTTATGCACACCTTTTAATATATTTGTATAGATAAGTACTTTTCCTAGAAGTATATTATATGTACTCCCTTGTCCCTCCGTCTCTTAATAGATTTTTTACTTCTAATTTGAACACTATTCATAAGTAAAGAAAATCCTCAAAAAAAATTCCAATGTATAACAAAAAAATAGTCACGTGAGGTCTTGTTTAATTCGACCCATTGTGTACATTGGAAAAATCAAAATTTTATAATTACATATATTAACGATGCAAACTTGCAAAAAGGCCAGTTAATATATTTTTCAGGTATTGAACTTTGACGACTTTTAGCAACTAGATATTGAACTCTTTTTTTTTGGGTACCTAAGTTAACAACGTTAGTGATGAGTGAACTTTTTTTTCACAGCTAAAATAATAAGAATGATATGGTAGTTGGCAATCAATTAGCTATTTATGGACACTACTCAAGTACCCACTACCCAATGACTATTTACAGTATTAGCCAAAAGAAAAGATACATTTAATTGTTCCCTTATTTTTGGAATGCTAGTTGGCTATGAATGTAGGTAACAGTCTTAACATATTTATATCCTCAAGAACTTTTGATCAACATAAAGAAGAAAGTTGATTGTAAATCACACAAAAAAGGTTCAATAATCATAGATAGAATTGTACCATTAATTTGGGGAATTGCTTCATATTGCCACCATTCACCACACATTTTTATTGATTACTTTAACGCCAATCATACCAATATAAGCAGAAATATAGATGTATGATATGCACACAAAAATTATATGAATGGCCTAAACTTTGTCTCTAGTTTTATTAAAGGAAATTATAATCCTTAGACCTTAAGGTATTACGACCCATTTGGTAGTCGTTAATAAATGGTTGTAATGGGAATGAATTTAAAGTGTTATGTTATAAGGGAAGCACCCTTAAAATCTCCATGGGGAGGCAATTGCAACCCCCAAGTTTGTGTTATTTCTCCATGGGGAAGCAATATCACCTCTAAGCTTGTGTTTTTTACTCCAAGGGGAATCAATTTTCATTAGCACTCATTACCACCTACAAGGTGGTATTGGATGAGATTGAAAATTTAAGAAAAAAAATACACTTTAGGATGAATTAGCATTACCATGGGAATGAACAATGATTTTCTTCATTAATTTACATACAAATCCATTCACATTACCACCATTTTTAACCAACTACCAAACGGGTCTTTAGAACATCTTTATCCATAAACCCAAATAAATGGTTCATTCTTATCTCTCCTCTTTTCTCCCTTTTCCACATCATTCTCACAAACTATTTCCAATTTCACTCTTAACAATAAACCAAAAAAATAATAAATCATCATTTTCTCTCATCCTTTTCCCCTACCCCACCATATTTTCTCTCTTTAATTTATTCCATGGAGTTGTATTGAATAGTGTAAAACCAATTAATTGTACTTAATAGTAATTAATTATAATTAATTCTTATAATTATTAATATATAATTACTAATTTTTAATTATATAATAATTACCGGTGACTAAATTAATCATCATGAAGCTTTTTTTTCTTATCAAATTGCAAGCTAAACCAATTAAAAAACAAAGGGTTTTTCTATGGTGTGCCCCTGTGTTATTTAAAATTCTACGCTGTACCCTCACTTTTTTTTTTCTCTCTATTGTACCCTCATACTTTTTAAGTTATCTCTATGGTACCCTTTGTTATAATGTTCTAAAAACGGCGTTACCAACACTCCGTTTCTAGTTTGAACCTTATTAACTGATCTCCTAACTACTCCTATTTTTCTGTCTATTCATCTTCCTAAGCAAGCAACAAAAACCAAAATCCATCATTTGAATCTAAAACGAGAGAAATCCCAGAATTTGTGCGTTTAAGTGAAGAAGAAATTGCGGACTTGGATGAAGCCAGGAAAGAGAATTGTGGTGCCTAACTGAAGAAGGAAAATCAGGAAGAAGGATAATCAACTGCTGCGCTGGTGTAATTCTCAAAATTTAGGTAATTTCGGAGCTTAAAAATTTCGTCTTTCTCTTTTGTATGTGATAATTTGCTATATTTTTGTGTTTAGGGTTTGTTTGTTTAGCTTAGAAACTGAAAATGAGTTTTGCATGTGTGTTGTTGTGTGCTGTTGCAGAAAATGGCTGAAAGAATTTTGAGAATTCGTTATCTAGGAAATGTGGTAGAGTTAGGGATTGATGATCTAGATTTATGTTTGTTGATGGATATTTTGAATGATATGTGTGAATTGTTTGAGAAGAATGATTTTGAGCTTCCCTCATACCCTGTGCTTAAGTATAAAGATGGGGGTACAACTTGCGAACTTGTTGATGATGGCAGCATGATGAAAATGTTTGAGGTTTTGGGTAGCAAGAAAATTGATGTATGGGTTGATAGTTTAGAAGAACCCAATTTCATCTGGAATTTAGCACAAAGGGTTAAGTCCGAGAGCCAATCCAATCCTAAAAAAGTCCAAACCCTAAGGAAGCCAGCAGGAGGCCCATCAAAGACCTTTAGGCCCAAACTTGAGACTTGGAGGAAAAAAAAAGGCACAAGCAACATCACTGAACCTAAGACAACTACACCAAACCCAAACTTAGCCTTTACTATTGTTGATCAGTCAAGCCCAAACTCACCTCAATTGACCCAACCTGATTTTGTCCAACAAACCCAACTCCCCCCAATTACAAGTCCTACACTTAGGAGAAGCCCAAGATTCCCCGAACTAGTGTCCAAAGATCAGTCCACCATCATCCCAGCCCCAAACTGTTGTAAATTTCCCACCATTATCCCAGCCCCAAATTCACCTAAACCCCCCACATACACATGACCACATTGACTTCAATATCCCACTGACCCAGGACCAAAATGAACCTAATTCACGGGACCAAAATGAACCTCATTCACAGGACCAAAATGAACCTTATTCACAGGACCAAAGCACACAATTCAAGATCACATTACAGCCTTTCCTCATGGGAAAAAGATGGCTAAGAGCACAGCTAAGATGAAGGGTGTTTGGGTCCCTAAATCTGCCTCCATTAGTGCCAATGTTGATGTTAATGTTAATGTTGAAGTAAATAGGACTAGGAGATGTAGGAGCACAAACTGTAGCTTTGGAAAATGTCGGTGGTGAGGCCGACAGGTGAGAGTGAAGAGGAGTGGGTGCCAGGTGTGAATGAGGAAGAGGGTGGGACCGATCAAGAAGGAGTTGATGATGATGATTTTTTAGAGGAAGAGGATGTGAATGAGCTGTTGCACCAGAATTTTGTTGATGGTGGGTGGGAGGCATTTAGGAACTCAGATTGGAATGCTGATGAAGGAGGATATTTCAGTATGATGTACAAAAATGGTGTTATATATGATGATGTTGAGATGGGGAAGATATTTCTAAATCCATGGATGCTTTTTGTGGACAAGGATCACTTCAAAGACACCTTGAGAGACTACCGTGTACGGGGAAGGTTTTGCCTTAGTTGTCATTAGGTCGGAGGAGCTTAGGTATACAGCAGAGTGTGCCGATGAAAGGTGTGGGTGGAGAATCCATGCTTGCTAGGCTAGCGAGATGGGTATACTTGGGAAATCAAAACAATGAAGCAAAAGCATAGTTGTGATTTGAATTTAGTAACTAATCCTATGGTGAACTGTGAATGGGCTGCTAGGAAATTATTGGAGGATATTAGAGCAAATATGGACATTAGAGGGAAAACTATGAATGAGTTGCTTTGGGATAGATATGGTGTGAGAATGGCAAATTCCACACTGTATAAAATGAAAGATAAGGCAATAAGAATCATCCAAGGAGGTCATGATGATTCCTACACAAATCTACCAACCTACTGTGAGCTGCTTAAGATGAACAACCCAAACTCAGTTGCTTTTTGTACTTGGGCAGCATTACAGAGGCCTGAAAAGCCTCTACAGTTCAGGTCCATTTTCATTAGCTTCCATGCTCAATTCAAGGGCTTAATAGATGGTTGTAGGGGTTTGGTTGGTGTGGATGGCACCCATCTTAAAGGGAACTTTGGAGGGATCTTGTTGTCTGCTGTCTCATTGGATGGAAACAATGAGATATTCCCTGTAGCAGTTGCTGTGGTAGATTCTGAGAACAAGACATCATGGAGTTGGTTCTTCCATCATCTGAAGGCAACATTGACTGCAAGTGGAAGGTCAGACTGGACAATTATGTCAGATAGGCAAAAGGTAACCTTATTCCCTCCAGTTCCTTCCAATGTTTTTACACTTATTATGTATTCCTGTTTTGTGATTTAAGTTACATAATTGTTTGTTGCAGGGCATTGATCCTAGCTTAGATCAAGTGTGGCCAAAGGTACCTAGAAGATATTGTGCAAGACACTTGTGCAAAAATTTCAAGACTGATTATCCAGGGATCTTGATGCATAAGCTATTTTGGTCAGTTGTCAAGTCATGTTCTCAATACTCATTCAAGAAATCTTTGCAAAAAATACAAAAAGTGGCTGGACTAGGAGCAGTTAAGTGGTTTCAAGATGTGGGTCCACTTGACAGATGGACCAAATGGAAGTTTGATCCTACTGTGTGCAATGATGAGGTGACAAATAATTTTGTGGAGAGTTTTAACTCCACAATAGGTGCAGATAGGTGTAATCCTATCCTCACATTATTAGAGGGTAAACACTAAACTAACCTCCTTAATTATCTTTACTAATATTGTTAGGCTCATTATCTACTTGGGTTTTGATTGTGACAGGTGTGAGAAGGATTGCAATGGTAAGGCATGCCACTAGACAACAATTATCTCAACAATGGGCAGAACCAGGTATATGTCCTAACATCAGAGAGAGGGTGAGATATTTGACAAAGGAGTCAAGGACTTGCCAAGCCTATCCATCTGGGAGGGGAGAGTATGAGGTGCATGATGGGAGGGCTCATCCTGCGGTGTCATTGAATAGGAGGGAGTGTGCTTGTGGAAGGTGGCAAGTCAGTGGTATTCCATGTAAGCATGGAATTAAAGCCATCTTGGATGCTGCTAAAGACCTACTAGACTATGTCTCAGATTGGTTTACTGTATCTAGGTATAAAGCAGCTTATAATGGAAACATTTCACCAATCCCTGATTCTGAGCAGTGGCCAGATTTGGGTCAACCGACACTTATTCCTCCAACCATGAAAAGGGGGATTGGTAGACCATCTAGGAACAGGAGAAGGGAGGAAGGAGAACAGAAGAAAGGGAAGAGGAGCACCACTGTACAAATGCAAGAAATGCAAGGACTTTGGCCATAATTCAAAGACTTGCAAAGGTGGAGCTACAGCTAGGGAGCTAAGAGAGCAGCAAGGAGGTGGGGTGCAAGCAAGATCTGATGGCAGCAGCCATGCATCAAAAAGAAGAGAAAATCAGAGCAGCCAAGTAGAAGTTGACTGTAATCTGATTGATTTAATGATCAATCAGTCAGGCACAGACTCAGAGCAACCAACAAGGAGGCCTGCAACAAGAAGACAAGTTGACTTTGCATCATCTAGCCAACCTACCACAACTGTCAACCCTCCTCAGCAACATCAGCCTTCTGCTAGCCAGCCTTCAACAAGTGGCACTGGAAGAATTAGTGCTAAAAGGCAGAAGATTATTAACAGAATGGCCCTTCTTTGAAGATTATGAATAGATGTTTTTTTTGTAAACAATTGAGTCTAAGGTGCAGATAGGTCTAACTTTTGTTCAGTTTTTTGGGTACTTTGGAAAATTCCACTACTTGTAGGGTATATTGGTGCTTGTTCAATTTTTTGTGTACTTTTGCAATTTGCACTAATTGTAAACCCTTTGAATTATGTTAATTAAGGAGCAAATTGAGACAATGCAAACCCAGTTTTTATTACTTCACCAAAAGTTCAACATTGCACCAAAAGTGCAATTACAAAAACCCTAAGTTCCATCCTTGGTAGGATATTACTATCTCATTACAATTTTACTAACAATTTCACCCTAATTTCACAATAACAAGCAGAAAAACATACATAAACAACCCAATTTTAACCATCTCCTTCAAATATTTGACAAGTCCTTCAACCTTCTCCTTCAAATCAGTATTTTCGTGCTTCAACTCCAACAAACCTTCTTCTTCAAGCATTACACCATGTTCATCACCACCACGCATCAACAGCTTCTCAAGCGTCTCTCCTCTCACTACAACATGGTTGTTGTTCAGCCACAAGAAGAACTGACAGTAGTCACATTTGAAGTACGCCTTTCGCGGATTTCTTTGGGACCCAGATATATGTAGCTTTGCAATTTTTGCAGGAAAACAGTTGCACCTGGGACTTATGAATTCCAATTCGCAGGCATTATAAGACTTAGAAGAATAAGAACTTGACATATTAAGTAATGGAAGAAAGAGAGAAGATGAATGCAGATTTGGAAGAGAGAGAGAAGATAATGCAGAGAGAGAAGAGAGATAGGATGGAGAGAGAAGAGAGAGAAGAGAGATACGAGACATTTAAAGAAGACAGAAAACCAGCAGCGTGTTTAGGTGGGAAAATTTCCCACCATTTGTTAGGATTTCACAAAACTAACAGTTCCACTTAACGTTTACTTAACGGGAGGGTACCGTAGAGATAACTTAAAAAGTATGAGGGTACAATAGAGAGAAAAAAAAAGTGAGGGTGCAGCGTAGAATTTTAAATAACACAGGGGCACACCATAGAAAAACCCAAAAACAAAATTATGTAAAGAATATTGATAATAGGAGGAGAAGAGAAAACTGAAAATAAGATATAGCAAAATGGGTGTCTATTAATAGATAATGAAAAATTATTATTTTTGGTTTTTTTTTAAGTCTTTTTTTGAATTTTATATTTTGAAATATTAATGTTACAAAAATTGCAATGTTAATAATACAAGAACCAATGAGAAGGCGAAAAATGGCTTTCTGTCAATGGAGAGCTTCAAATTCTGACGCGTGTCAGAATTCTTTTCCCTGGCAGCATTCATTTTTACTTTCCAGCAAGAGAGAGAGCGAATAGAAAATAGATAAGTGGCGTGATGTCGCTTTCTTTTTAAAATTCTTTGACAGCATGGCGATGAGTTGTTGCTGTTGCTTTGTGTTCACTAGGGCGCATTTCCTCTAATGATGTTGACAGCATTGGTCCAAATGTAAACAACATTACCATAAATGAAAATTCTACCATCATCCATAAATGGTAATGAAGGACTACCACATTACTCTCACATGGGGATTGTTAAACATCGCCCCTAAAGTACTTAAAATCGCCCCAAGTATTATATTATTGGACCATTATACCCTTAATTTACTTTTTGTTTTTTACTCCCCTTTTAACACCACCTACCATCTTTCTCTCTCATATTCACCCCATCAGATTCATCACCATCACCATCCCTCTCATCTTTCTTCAACAAACATCTTTCTTCACACAACCACAATCACCACCACCACCACCACCACCACCATTTAAACTCAAAAAATGTCGAAAATTCAAGGCCACGAAAGAAAATTGTACTTAAGCGTCACACCGGAGGATGCGGTTGCTAGGGCTATAGAGGCAAGACGCCGGCAAGAAGCGGTAGAGGAGGCGGCGGCAGCAGGGAGATGGCGGCGGCAGAGAGGCGGAAGCATCGCAGGTAATTTTTTTTTAAAAAAAAAAGTAGCCAACGTCTGGCTTGCCCGTTGCTTCCATGGAAGCAACGTTACAGCCAAACGTTGCTTCTATGGAAGCAGCGAAATTTTTTTTTTCTTTTAAATTTCGTTATTATTAATTTTGTTATTTATGTTATATTTTCATATTTAAAATGTTATTATTTTATTAATTCATGAAATGTAAGTGATATTTTTTTTGAATATTTTATAAAAATAATTCATATAATATTATTTAGTATGTTTTAATTTAATTATTATTATTGTAGGTTGTAGAAAATTAGAAATAGTAAGTTTTGATTATAAATAATTAATATTGTAGGTTGTAGAATGTTATATGTTTTGATTATAAATAATAATTATTATAGGTAGTAAAAAATTATAAATAATATGTTTTGATTATTATTAATTATTGTTGTATGGTTAATATATTGAATTATGAATTATTAAAAATTATTTTATTAAATAATATTGTTGTATTGAATAGCCATCTCGGGTTTCGACAATTTGCCGGAAGACACTTCCCGGGTTTCGCATACACAACGAGGATTCGAGTCCGCGACATCCCACTCACGTGGTGTTTCAGCCTTCGGTTAGGAGGACGCGGATGAAGCCGACTGGTCCGCGACGTCAGCTTCAGTTACACGATGAGGGGGTTGGTGGATCGTACGATGCAAGGGAGCATCAGGAGATGGATGAGGGGGATGAGGATGAGAGGGATGCATATGAGGCGGGTTCTGATGTTCTTTACGATGATGATGTTCAGGATGCAATTATGCGGGAATTTGAGAGAGATCCAGGTGTAGAGCCTACACCGGTGATCGTTGGAATGTACGTAAGGGGGGTGGGCGGTTTATACGCGGTGAGGGGAGTTCATCGACCGTTGAGAGTCGAAAGGGGAAGGGGAAGGATGCCGATGACCTTAGCTGGAAGGTCACAGGTCCAGTTGCAGGAGGACCTATTGTTGGGTCTGTTATCCCTAGTTTTGGTGGACATGTAGCTATGGAGATTTGGGAGGGGGGGGATAGAATTCTCCCGAAGTGTCGACACGAGAGAGGATTTGTGCACGTTTGAGGACGTGGGCTAGGGCGTTGCCTCCACCGATACGAGATCGTCTTCGTAGAACGTCCCCGTACCATATCCCCTTTACTATGTTCACGCACATTGATGCGCCCTTGATTTCAAGCATTTGTCGAGCGGTGGCGGCACTGATACGAGTTCTTTTCACCTACCGTTTGGGGAGATGACAATCATGATGCATGATGTGTGGCATATATTGCATATTCCGGTTGAGGGGTGCACGGTGAATGACACCACTCCGAGTGTTGCTCTTAGGGGTTTGGTTGCGCACTCGATCGGTAGGACGGTTGCAGAGCTCGGGAGTCCACTTTGGGAGAATGGTGCTATTGCTGCACAAGGGGTTCGCGATATTCTATCGAGATGGGGAGACACCCGCTTCATTGGAGAAACTAGTGACATGTATTATATGGTTGATTCTAGGATGCTGTTTGTTCCCAGATAAGAGTGGATCGAGGTTGAGACCCTTTGACATTGTTGAGGCCAGGTCTCCAGATATCGTTCACACGTTCTCCTGGGGGTCGGCTACACTTGCGTACTTGTATCGTCAGTTGGGTGAGGCTAGTCGTACCTCCACGGTCGGGATTAGCAGTGTTTGACTTTACTCCAGTGCATGGATTTATGAGTATTTTCCATGCTTCGGGCCGCGCGCAAAGCATATTATTGGTGGGGCAGCTCCACGAGCGCAGAGTTGGATCGCGTACCCGAGCCGAGGTCTCATGACCGTCTTTGCTCTATCGAGAGACAGTTAGACACACTGACAGCAGAGGATGTAAGTGACTATTTATGTACTATTATTAACAGTTTGTTTTTTTTACTTGTATTTCATTAAATAAAATCGCTTTTTTTGTAATAATTGCAGGTGGATTGGTTGCCTTATGGTCATCATTTTGATCCGAACACTATTCGGAGAACATTATATAGGGGCACCATTCGTTATCGGGGAGTTATCGAGCCATATATGCCTGATCGATGTGTGCGGCAGTTAGGCCGTATGCAGACTGTACCTGTTCCTATTATTGCTCCAGAGTCTGCATCTAGGCCTAGCAAGGGAAAGTATTCTGTGAAATCTTCTGCTGTCCATTGTGACTCGGGCCGGTTCTCGTTCCCGACAGGTAATTATATTAATATTATATTAATATTATGTTTATTATTATTGTTAGTATATTACAATTGTTATTTTGTTTACAAACAGGTAATTGTGTAAACATTGAGATGTTTGAGAAGGGTTCTGCACCGGCCACTTGCGCCACTGACTACTTGTCTTGGTATCAGCGACATTCACATCCATATTTGTTGAATGATGGAGGTAGTAGTGCTCGACCCATACCAGATCGTACCGCAACCGAGCAGGTAAATGTATTTTAATGGATTCATAATCTGTATCAATGTACCAAAATTAAATATATTGATGATCTAGTATTTTTTAATGCAACAAGTGGATGAGTAGGTGGATAAATGCAACTCGTCCATTCATGCAACATCGGGACGAATCCGAATGGGATGATGCACGTGCGAATGTTGAGCAACTCATTGAGGATTGGAACAAAGTGTTACACAATACGAATGAAGAGAACGAGTAGCGGGTTTTAGTTATGTTAAACAACTTTTAACTCAATGTTTATGTATGCTTGTTGCATCATAACACTTTAATGCTTGTTAATTATGAGTAATTGCATATTTAATTAGTTATATTGTCATTTAGTTCATACAACAACACAATTAGTTCATACAACAACACAATTAGTTCATACAACAACACAATTAGTTCATAAATCAACACAATTAGTTCATAAATTAACACAATTGGTTCATTAGTACAACTAGCAAGAGGTAAAACTAAGAAGTAGTTGTTGGGGTTGTTGAGGTAGATGAATCATCCCATTGTGCTATCCGTTTTGAATAGTGACTTGCCCAAGGACGAACAGGCTTGAGAAGCAACTCGAAACCACTGTTGAGGAATAGTAGGGACCGGATGACCTCGGCGAAGTTGAAGCCGAATAAAATGCTTGTAACTCCCTAGATGAGCTATGGCTAACTCCCTTTGTGGCAAAGCGTTCATGCCCCCAACATCAAGTGGGAAAACCGTAGTCGACATATCAATACGACCATTGAGAGCGAAAAAAAAGATCGTACATCCGTAGTGGTTCGCAATGGGGTACAAGTCTCGCAATGGCCTCCATGTAATGTTCCTCCCCACAACCTTTACCTTCCCATCGAACACGCCTAATTGCCTCTTTGAGGTCCTCGACCATAGACCCAATGAAATTGACGACCATTTTCATGCAACTCACTCACTATCGATCGGCGTACAATGTCCCAATTTTCTTGGCCGGAACAAAAAGCATCTGCTACGCATCGAAAACCACAATTACCATCAGCAACTACATCATGCCAGCCTTCTATGTGGTGTTGGATGGCTAGTGGAAGTTTATGAAAGTATGGAAAATTTTCCATATCGAATCTCCACCCCCGCAAAGTTAATATACAACAATTTAATTAAATGTCTACAATTATACAAAAATACAATTATACGAAACAAACAATTAAAGTATATACACAAATATATTATTACCGGGAGCCGACCCGAAGTTTTGCCTTTACCCTTAGGAGACTTGCCCATAACGTGCTCCCACCCACTTTTTTCCCGTCGCATGCCCTTGTTCAACTTAGAACGACCCTTACTCGTCACGTTAACATCGGGCTCCTCAAAGGAATATCGTTCGGGGTGGAGTTCGAATGGAGTACCCGAGAAATAGATCTCATGACCGCAGGATCTTTATCATGTACCTCGTTCACTAATGTATCGAAGAACCGGGCGGTCCCGATCGCACTCCGATAGTATCTCGGCCCGAATCTGTCCCATCACCAATAGCTAGTCTCCACCAAAATGCATCAACCTCATGAGTGTATAAGAGTTGATCGATTGCAAGGAGAAAAAAGTATGGCAAGCACATGGAATACCATGCGTAGTCTCAACAACACATCCGCATCTACTCCAATCCCAATCAAGCTCGCTATTCTTCCAAGCTCCTTCGAATTAGCTCCAAACAATATTGAGAGCAAACACCGTTCAATGCGCTATTTGGTGGCGGATCAAATTCAGTCCCATGAGTACGCCGCGATGCTTCCAATGAGTTTCTTATCTCTTTCAACCGCCCTAAAACAAAAGCATCAACTTGCATAAACAATGTGTCGATTGCCTCGGTTGGAGTAGCAATCCACGCTTTCAAAGCCGAATGAGAGCTCTCGACTCGTTGTTGGTTGTGTTACCGAAGTGTCTTACTCGGTTAGTCCAACATTGCACAAACTTCTCTTTGTGCACAAGCCAAGTCCCGTGGATGTAGGTAGGAAAATCAATGGATGTGGTATTCCCAACTGTACCCCACTCCTCCATCATGTTGGCTACATTTATTTCATATTCAGCCTCGGTTTTGGATTTCATTACCCTAGCCCAACTTCCTCGTCCGAAGCTAATTCCGATCTTTCTTTTCCCACCACACTTCCTTGTTACCCGGGCCTCCACATCATGATTGATATGCCAGTGCAAAGTAGATGTGCAGATGTGGGAAAAATCTCCGAGATATACTTGCACAAAGCCAAATCTCGATCGGTGACAATGGCATTCGGAGCCACACTACCAATGAGGTTCTTTAGTCTGTCCAACATCCAGCGATAACTCTGAGCATCCTCATGTTGCAACAATGCCCATGCAACAAGAAAATTCTTGTTGGTTGGTGTCACCCCAACAATCTCCACCAAAGGATACAAGTACCTATTTGTCTTGTACGTTGCATCAATGTGAATCACGTGCGGGTATGTACGCACTAAATTCACGGACGTCGGGTGTGCAATGAATGTATGTGTCACCCTACCCATCTCGTCCGACTGAATCCAAAAAAGATACTTGCTTTCAACAGCCTGTTGAAGAAACTGTTGGGCTGCATTTCTGCCTTCTGATCTCTCCCGTCTCAATATATCTCTGCAATTGTATATGTGCCTCATGTTAGGCTTCAAAGACGGAAATGCACCTTCAATGGCTTTCATAATGTTTCGTGGTTTCACATGGGATGAAGTTAGTTCTCCAACTAACTTCTTGGCGGGGGACCGAGACCGAGAGATTTGTCGATGACCCTCCGGGTATAACATCATTGGGTGATTATGAAATCCATGTTCAACCCTAGTCTCGACCACCCAACACGTGTAGTCGTTTTTCGGGACTAGGAACAACCGAAACTCACAGCCACATGATTTTCTCTTTGTTTTTCTTCTAATTGCCGAACCGAAATCACGAGGTTCCTTCTTCTTGCCACGATCACAATCCAAAAGTTGATACTTCTTTTTGTGACTAGTGATCGTCAAGAAAAAACCCAAGCTCAACGGCAATGTTTCTACACCACTCGGCAGCAAAGATCACGCGTTTCAAATTACGGACTACTATCGAAATACGGGTTATAATTAATCCGATCACCAACAGGCTCCTGAAAAAACAAATCATCTTTTATTACACGAAAATATTAGTCACAAATACTAGTTTAATCTTATTTTAATTTTTTTAAAACAATTTTGATTTGTAAAAATAACAGAAATACATATAGAGGGTTCCAACGTTTGGCCGTAACGTTGGATCTTTGGAACCAACGCCTGGCCAGGACGTTGATTCCTTGGATCCAACGTTTGGCCGAACGTTGGATCTTTGGAACCAACGCCTGGCCGGGACGATGGTTCCATGGATCCAACGTTACGCCAAACGTTGGATCCATGGAACCATCGTCCTGGCCAGACGTTGGTTCCAAAGATCCAACGTTCGGCCAAACGTTGGCGTTTTTGTAGTAAAAAAAAAAAAAAATTTTACCTCTTCGTCGAAGAAGACATCCTCTCTGGCGATGATAGCATTGGGTTCTTTGGGGATGATGGTGTTGGGTGATGAGTTGCGATTGGTTGTTGGTGATTTTAGAGAGAATTGTATATTGGTAAAATTCAGATTTCAAATGAAGGATAAATTTCAATGCTCAAGTAAAGTAAAATGGTAAAAAGGAGTGAAGGGCATAATGGTACATTCACAAGGTTGTTGGGGCGATTTTAAGTACTTTAGGGGCGACGAATAGAAGTTCAGCTCTCACATGATGTAAAAATGTGAAATTACTCCAATAGAACAATCTTATAGAGACAGAGGAAGCTAATCAAAGGAAAACTCCTTACACGCCCATCAAAGAAGTGGCAACTTCCCTGTTCTACTAGCTCTTCACCTCCAACTTTATATTATTACTAGTGTTCTCCAAAATGTCAACTTACACTCAAATTTTCCTTACAGTATTGATGAAAGAATTTACTCAAAAGATCCTTCATTAATTAATTAATTAACTTTGATTATTTTAGGATAACATTAATTAATGTTTGGATAACTTTAATAAGTACTTCATCCGTTTCATATTACTTGAAACGTTTATTCTGCCATGCTTGCCAACACATAATTTTAATCATTAATATCTCTATTTACTTATAAGTAAAATTTTGAAAAGTTGATATCTTGAAACTATATGCCGAGATGAATCTAAAAAGATCCTACATGACTACTCCCTCCGTTCCAGAATACTCTTTACACTTTCCTTTTTCATCTGTCCCATAATACTATTTACACTTCTATTTTTGAATATGGCCCACTATTATTTTAATCATTCTACCTTTTAACCATTGTCCCACACACACTCTCCTCCAAATAAAATAATATCACCCCTACTACCTACCACCGCTAACCATTGGCCCACATTATCTCTCCACCAAATAAAATAATACTACTTTTACTACCTACTAACTTCTATCACATCTACCTTTTGAATAAAATAATAATTGAAAACCAAACAACAACTTATCATCTAAAACTACGTGCCATGATAAGTATCAAGAGTATTCTGGAACGGAGGGAGTATATTTTTTTTATGTTGAATTAGCAAAATACGGCCAAATGGGAATTGGTGAATAGTATAAAAGTCAAAACGTTTTAGGTATTTTGAAACAGAGGAAGTATATGTGTAGCATTGGTTATCTTGAGGGTGACTTTGATTAATTTTGTGATAATAATTTTAGGGTAACTTTAATAAATATAAGTGTAACTTCAGTTAATTTATTGTAACTTTAGATTTTTTTTTTTTTTTTTTTTTTTTGAAAGATATTTTAACTTTAGATAGTTGTAAAGGCAACTTAAAATAGTTGTAGGATAACTTTATTTAGGTAATTTTGGCTAATTTTACAATAACTTTGATAAATTAACCATGGGTAATTTTGACTAGCAATAGGGTAACTTTGATTAATTTTTGGGTAAAATTGACTGAAGTGTTAGTAAGTTTAAGAGAAAGTTCTACTTCCTCCGTTTCATTTTACGCACTTTCTACACAATAGGGTAACTTTGATTAATTTTGGGTAAAATTTAAGTGTTAGTAAGTTTAAGAGAAAGTTCTACTTACTCCGTTTCAATTTCTAGACAATTTTTGGAGAAGAGAGAGGTATAGAGTAAAAAGAAAAGACACCCATGTGAGAGGAGAGAGATAGAGAGAGTTTATTGCCCAAAAAAGAAGTGTAGCAAGTAATATGAAACTTCCCTATATAGAAAGTGTAGCGAGTAATTTGAAACGGAGGAAGTAAAATAATTGAAGGAACCATTTAAATTAGATAAAAAAAAATTATAAAAGGAAAGAAAATAGAAGTTGAAACTAGAGTAGAGTGTCTTGAAAACAAAATAAAAGTGATAAAGCCAATTGATCACGACCAATCGTACTATATCTTCAATAACAATACCTACCATTAGGTCCCACCAACTCTCCGTACACGAATAATGCACCGTACGGAATACCTTTTGTAATGTCTTCATTTTTTGATATGGCCTGTCCGGCAAAATTAGCAATTGTGATAGCGGGTAGCTGCTGCAGTAATTGTTAGTTGTTGGCTAATAATTGTTAATTATTAGCGTTTAGAGTACATGTTTAAATTATAAATGCTTAATAAAAGTATATGCTGGAATTAAAAAAGACAGTATTGGACATATATATTACACGAGCTAATATAATACTCCCTTTATCCTATTTTATAGTTCCCATTTCATTTTGAGCACGGGAATTAAGGAAACAATGATTATGATGTACTTGCATAGGGAGTTGTTGTTTTTTTTGGAATTATTGTCATAAAAAATGAAAAATGAATGGGAACACTAAGGCTATGTTCAGTTCACCTTATTTTTGCTTATTTCAGATCAGATCAGATCAGATCAGACCAGATCAGATCATATCAGATCAGAAAAAATAAGTTCAGATCAGATCAGATCAGATAAGTTCAGATCAGATAAGTTCAGATTATGCTTATATTTAAAAACTTATTATTATTATTATTATTATTATTATTATTATTATTATTATTATTATTATTATTATTATTATTATTATTATTATCATCATCATGATTATTATTATTATTATTATTATTATTATTATTATTATTATTATTATTATTATTATTATTATTATTATTATTATTATTATCATCATCATGATTATTATGATTATTAGTATTACTAATGTTATTATTGTTATTGTAATAATTATTATTATTGTTGTTGTTATTATTATTATTATTATTATTATTATTATTATTATTATTATTATTTTTATTATAATAATAATAATTATTATAATAATAATTATTATTATAATAATAATAATTATTATAATAATAATAATAATTATTATTATTATTATTATTATTACTTTATACAATTACTATTACTATTAATATTACTATTTACTAGTACATTTATTCGAAAAGATTATTATTATTGTTGTCGTTGTTGTACTTATTAATTATTAATATTGGTAATTATTATTAATGTCGTTGCTATTATTATAAATGTCATTGATATCACTATTTGAAGCTATTTGTGTTCAAGAAGAAGAATGTTCTTTTGGCATTTGTAAGTGTTCTTTTTTATATTTATTCTAATTAATAATTTTCATATGTGATGTTCTTTTTGATGTTGTACATGTAACGAACATGACAATAGTATATGATGTTTTTTTTTAAACAATTTTGGTAGAATAATATAAATTATATATTACTAGTTTATATAAAACATGAGTAGCATGGGATAACTTAATGGTGTTGTCATCACGTTTAAAATTTTTCCTACAAAGGATTTCAACTTATCTTTAAAAACAAAGTTTATATAGAACAAAACAACGATATAAGAAGAATATTTAACCATTTTGTTCAAGATCATATGATTATATATATTTATAGGTTTATTTATAATAAAAAAGAACAATTTATTGATATAACAAAGAACATGTTGTTAGTTAAATCCAAACATGTCATCAATATAAAAATAACATCTATCTTTTATTTTTAAAATGTGTTCGTTAAATAGATTTTGTATGCTCTTTCAGTATATGTTCTTTTTTTTAATATCATTATATGTTATTTTCATTACTACCTAAATTCTTATTATTAACGGGCCTTGAACATGAGTGTTCTTTTATTTTTAAATTTTTTGGGCCCCTTTCGGAAATCCCGTGGTAAGATGAATTTTCTCTGGGCTGCCCACGCACAGGGTCACTCACCTAAAGACCCAACAAGCCCCAACCCCCCTCCCCCACCCACAACAATATTGAAATATATGCTTCCACCAAGATTTGAATCTTGGTCTCCCATGTGGGAGGTAAGAAGCCATACCATTGAATTCAAGAGTCCTTAGTCTTTTATTTTTAATTGTATGTTCATATACTAATGTGCTCTTTTTCAAAAAAAATTAATTATGCTATAGTAATAATAATAATAATAATAATAATAATAATAATAATAATAAAATTTATTATTATTATTATTATTATTATTATTATTATTATGTTATCTATATTATTATTATTATTATTGTTGTTATTATTGTTTTTATTATTATAATATTATTATTATTATTATAAAATTATTATTATTATTATATTATTATTATTATTATTATTATTATTATTATTATTATTATTATTATTATTATTATTATTATTATTATTATTATTATTATTGAAAGTTGTGCATAGTAATAAAATGATAGTAATAGTAATACTAGTAATGAAATGCAAAGTAATAATAATATTAGTAATAATATGTTTTTAAAAGATAAGTTCAGATCAGATCAGATCAGATCAGTTCAGATCAGATCAGATCAGAAAAAATAAGTTCAGATCAGAAAATTTCAGGTGAACTAAACATAGCCTAAATGTGTGGACATGTGAAAAGAGGAGAGAGATAATAAAAAATAATTTTTGTTATACCCAACTAATGGGATTGAAGGAGCATTAAATGATGGTGTCAAAACCCATGTGAAAAGGTAGAGAGAGAGTAAAAAGTTATGTTTAAAAATGGAAACAAGGTAAATGGGAACAACATTTTAGGACACCCAAAATGGAATTTCGGGAACTATAAAATGGGACGGAGGGAGTACAATTATTGAATTGAACAATTGACAAAGTGAGTACCAAAAGGTTTCGAATTATCGACCCACATGATTACTCCATATATATAGGATAAAAGATTTTAGTAGTGCTTTTGCTAAGTATGGGAAAGCTATTAAATTATTGTGCGTTGTGATCACCGCCATTTATGAGGGATTTGGTTTATGTAATAATGACCCTTTATTTAAGGAATTGTTGATCCCTCTGCATTTGAATATTGCATCTTGTGGTTTGAAATTGAATAAGTTCAATAATGTTATTGAGGTGTGCTCACTGGTTTTTGGAGTTGATAAGAAGAATGTGAAGGCATTGTTTAGAAGAGGGTTAGCGTTTAAGGAATCTGGATATCTGGAGAAGGCTTTTGAGGATATTTTTAAAGCTAGGGAGCTAGAACCAAGGAATAAGGACATTAACATAGAGTTTGCTAATTTGGAGAAACCTTTATTTCCATTAGTTCAAGAGGGGGGCGGTGATAGTTTGTCTAAGGAGCTAGGGTGTAAAAGCTCAGAAGATCTTGATCAAGGAAAGTTTGATGTCCAAGAATCAGAACATGGATTTCGTGATGAACAAATGAAGTCTGTGGGAGAAGGGAAGAATCAAGCAGATGAAGCTGGTGTTTCAATTCACCCTATTGGTTGTGGCTCTGAATTACTTCCATCTGAGCTCTTCCTAAAAAATGCTTCAATTAAAAATGACAATATTAATAGGGATGATTCGAGGAACAAGGATCCTATCCCTATTTCACAGCAAAGTGATAGACCGCCACATCAAGAAGTGGATGTAAGGGTAGACCACATGATGGTTGACAGTGAGGAAAGAACTATGTCTTCCTATGATGGTAAAGTTGTATTTATTAACAAAAGGAAACCCTCCATGCGCTTATGTGTTTCTCGAGGAGATGTTAACAAGATAAGGAAAGGATGTGAAGTTCAGATGTTCCAACCTTATTATTTGTCAGTTTTAAAGGTTCGATCCTGCAAGCCTATTTCTAGTTCAACTACATTGGACAAGTCCTTCCTAAGTCTTGCTTCGAAAAGTAAGGAGATTATTGAGAACTTTCACAACAAAATAGAATGTCAGGCAAAAGACAAACATATTATGAATAATGCTCAAATACAGGAGGGATTAGAAGAAATATCAACTGCTAGGATGGATATCTTGGGTACTTCTATGGAGGGCGATAAGTCTTGCGATGATATGATTAGTGTGTTGGGAAACAAGGAGGAAATTCAATTTCAAGGTAAGACAACAAAAGAAGAGGGAAGAAATCTTAGCAATGTCAAGAGAAGTGGCGGTGTGGCTGGTCGTTACTCAAGATTGTCGAAGGTGCAAGGAGGAAATCATGTCAGTCGGAATGCTGCTGCTCGTTTCACTGCAAGTGCACGAGTGCGGAGAAGGAGTTCGAAGCTCACTCAAGTATTGTGTTCCGTTGGTTCAAAAAGGAAAAGTAGATGTCCTCCCTCATCGGATTCCTCGTATCATGTAAAGAAATAACTTGTTTTGTCTTCGGGTGTATGTTCTTGTAATAGTGTTTTAGTTAGTCAGAATAATGAATGTGTCAAGGGTCCCGAATCCTTATTAGCTACTATGGCTAGTTAAGGTTCGGATGTTGTCTAGTTGTCTTTAGTTTCGGGTTTATCTGTGTTTACTTATTGCCAAAAAAAAAAAATTAATAATAGAAGACAAAAACAATGAGATTACATGCATGTTTCAATATTCTTGCTCTACATAACTCCCTATCCCTTTCTGTCTCTTTCTTTCCAAGGCAAGCAAGCCTCCTAGAATGTATTACCAGATTCAAATAAAAAAAGGGTTTCAGATTATCAGATATGAAGCAAAAATATGTTGCACCGCTAGATCACAATGTTATTGTATGAAGCGTTTCACAGCCACTACCCAAGTTCTACCTCAATTTCTACCCTCTACTACAATCTCTACCTTGCCAAACACTCATTTTATTTCTAAGTAGTGTTTTGACCTTATCTGTCAACCTCTACCCGCTACCCAGTGGCGGATCCAGCGTGGGTTCAGTGGGTTCAACTGAACCCACGCTGGGGAAAAAAAGAAAATTCACGAAAAATCGAAAAACAGAACACCATCATAAGCGTCCCGCATCGTATTGAATCAGTAGTAGACATTTGGTTCAGTGGATTGTTGGCTGTATATTTTGAGCCCTTGATACTTCCAACGCAGGTTCGAATCTGAAGGAGAGATTTTGTGTCACATTTCTCTTCTTTTTTTTCTTTTTCCTTCTTTTGGCAATGCCTTGACTGATGGTTTGAGACCATTTTTTATTTTCGTTTTCTTTCCATCAACTTTACCTTTTTTTTCTTTTTGGATTCAAATACAGTGCTACTTTTTTATTTTATTTTCCTTTTCTTTTAGTTTTAAGTTTTATGGACCATTTTGTTCCTTTCTTTTGTGCAAAATTTATCCAAATAAACCCAACTTTTACCAATCTTTTTATAATTATCTCAACTTTTTATTATTTTAACAAACACCCAAGTTTGAATGCTATCCTATCCAAATAATATAAACTCTTCATTATTATTATTAGTCAATTAATAGTACGAGTTTGAATTATTATGAGAACCACCCCACAACTTGAAATTATATATAGATTATTCATATCAATTTTCCCTTTCTTAATTTCTATAGGACCCAAAATAATGTCTGAGTGTACGACATATTACTTTAAAATTTTTGCCTTCAAATTTTCTGTTTGTGAATTGTTAATATATATTTGGATTTATATTTCTTCCAAAAAAAGTGAGTATTTATTTGTCTTTTTGTACATCTGTATATTTTAATGCCTAAAAAAGTGCTATAGAATTGCTAATGCATAAACCATTTTAAATTTATTTACGTTGGATTTTCAAAGGACTCCGAACCCACGTGAGTCAAATCCTAGATCCGCCACTGCCGCTACCTCAAGCGCTAGTGCCAAACAAGGCATAGGCAAATAAGAAGTTGGAATTGTCTTGAACTAAATATGTCATATGTGTGCCATGGTGGCTTGGAAATCCACGATTCTTTGGCATTTTATGTAATTTCCTGTTTAATATTATTCGTTGCATAATGTCGTTGTAATCTTGGTGTGATTGTAAAATATGTTAGAACTTTTTAAGGAAGAAGCTTTCATGAGGTTATCATCTAACCTATCAAAAATAAAATCGTAATAAATCCTACTAATAATGTAGTATGGTAAGTAGGGTTAAATCAACAAGAAAAATGTTGTTCTAAACTAGATTTTAGATATGGCGAAATGAAAGAAGATCAATTATAATGGTTATGATAATAACGAATGAAATTTGATAAACAAACTAGTATTTGGGCCGGGCGTTGCCCCGGGTGGTATTGTGTTTCCAAACTTGATATGCATTTTTTTCCATTCGCATTAAAATATACTCCCTCCGTTTCATTTTAATTTACTCACTTCACTTTGGGGGAGAACCAAGGATGAAGTACAAAAGTATGAGAGAGAAACTGAAAAGGTGGAGAGAGAAACTGAAAAGTGAGAGAGAGAAAGTAAAAAGTGGGTTAAAATATTAAAAAGTGGATGACATGGGTGGAAAAAGAGGAGAAAGTAGATGTGACATGTTACCTAAAATAGAAAAAGCAACAGTGTGTAGATTAAAAAGAAACAGACCAAAAAGGAAAGTGTGTAGATTAAAAAGAGACGGAGGGAGTATTAAAGAAAACTCGACATTTACAAGGTACAAATATAATACTATGGACATTTAAAGCATGATTAAAAGTCGGTTGAGATGGTAATTGTGCTATGTATAATAGCAAGAGGTCACGTGTTCAAATCTTGTTGCAAGCCAATTTTACTTTTGTTAATTGACATGACATATGTACACACTCGATAATTCTATTAGAATAACAGATGTGCTATGTGGCATGTATACGTTGTCACACACGCCTTTTAATATATTAGTATAGATGATTGAAAAGAATGCAATTAATTTTACCAACACACACAATAAGAAATCAAAAAGGGCAAAACTAATTACAATAGCTTATTTCAATGAATACCGAACCTAACTACACCAAATTAAAGAGTCCATTAATAGACAACAGTTGAAAATAGCAATAGACAGCAATAACTAACAGCTATAGATTTAGGTGTTGTTGTGAGGGGGTTGGTTACTACTCCCTCCGTCCCAAAATATAGCTCCCATTTCCCTTTTTTCACGGTAATATATGCAAGTAGAATCTAAGAGGGATAGTAAAGATTTTTTGTTTATTTAAATAAATGTTGTATGGGAAAATATGATTTTAGGAGAGAGAATGGAGAATAATTGGTGAAAGAGCATTAATTGTAACACTTAGGTTGAATAAACAAAGCAAAAAACAAAATTCAAGAAGCAAATAAATGTTGGGACACGGTTTTTATAGACAAATTACGGAAAAATGTGGAACTAAATATGAAAATGAGAACTATATTTTGGGACACCCAAAATGGAAATAGGAACTATGTTTTGGGACGGAGGGAGTATTTGAGAATGGTTTCCCTGACCGTTGTTAAACGTATATCCTTGATAGTGGTTATAGAAGAATTGATATCGTAGCACGGGTATTTCTGCTAAGTAGAGATGGCAATGGATCCTGAACCCGACCCAGACCCAGACCCGCAAGGATCCGACCCATTTATAAGGGTCTAGGTCCAGAAATTTTAGACCCAACGGATCCGAGTCGGGTCTGGGTCCCGAAGAGCATGGGTCGGGTATGGGTCCGGGTCCACATATGCCAGACCCCGACCCGCAGACCCATTTACATATGAATTTTTTTTTTTACCTAAACTCTAAGGTTTTTTATGAATTGTGATTTTGTGAACTCGTTAGTGTTGTAACTTGTAACTACATCTAAGACTTGTAACTTTGTATGTTGTAACATTTTAAGATTTTATGACTTAATTTTTAAAATTTTGTTTAGATAATGCTTTATCCATGGATGCAGGACCTATATATGTTAGTGCGAAATTTTTTAAATACATAGATTCAAAAATGTGATGAAAACTAAAAACTAAGAAGGACCCATTGAGGACCCAGTTAGGACCCATGGACCCGCTAGACCCAGCGGGTTAGGGTCTGAAAAATCTAGACCCAGTGGGTCTGGGACGGGTCTGAGTCTGTAAAAAACGGGTCCCCGACCCATTACCATCCCTACTCCTAGGCCACGTACTCGTACCCGTATCGATTACAATATGTATCTTGTATGGGTACGCCGTACGCGTACCCATTAGGAATGGTAACAGGTCGGACTTGGACCGATTATGCATAAACCGACTTCGACCCTACAATAAATCGGATTTTGACTCCGACCCTACAATAAATCGGATTTTGACTCCGACTCCGACATCTGATTTCGGAAAATTGAGTTCGATCCGACTTCAAATCCTAATATCCGACTCCGACCCAATCCTACTTTTTTTTGCCCCATATTTTTTAATAAAAAAATCTTCTATAATACAAATAATCTAATCACTATTTTTTTTAAGATTCTTATGGAAATCTTATATAGTATAAACAATCTAAACATTACTATTGTTTTTAACAATCATTTCTTCAATGGATAATACAGTTGCCTCAGTGTCGGAGTCAGATTATACATACATAATACATTAATATAAATAAAAAAGGATTATTTGCCTTAAAGTCGGAGTCAGATTCGGATGTCGGATTTTTTATGGGATCCGACTCCAATCCTCCTTCGACTCGGAGTAGGACTTTCTAAACGGAATCGGATTCAGATAATTTTTTTTGTCAGGGTCGGCTCGGAGGAGCGGACTAGGGTGGGATCTAGACTGGATCGTCATCCCTAGTACCCATTCCTAAAATTTCAAAATCTTGCTGTTTTCTGTCCACGAATCCGGAGTCGTATTCGTCTGTGTGCAACCTAGATCAAAGATATAAGATTAAACTATATCTCCATGTGCTTTGATATTAGGCAACTTTTTTTATATTTGAAATAGGTGATAATGGCTATTTGAATCTTTTAACTTTTTTATCTACTGACCACCCAATGAAAAGCTAATTTTCACTACCAATAGGTTTTTTTTTTTTGAAGGAATTCACTACTAATAGGTTTTGGCTAACAAAGATGGTAATTCCATCTAGCAAAAAGTTTCAATTTAATTAATCATACAATACAGTTGAGCAAAATTCTCATCTTTACTTATAATAAAGAAATTAGCCCTTGAGCTCTTTGTGTTTAACCTAATTTTAGTGGGGCAATTTTGCCATCGAGACAAAACCTAAGAGTCCCTTTGCTCATAGTCTTTTTTTTATCTTCCTTTTCCAATTCGTGGTTTTTGTGAAGCTAGCCCCTCTCCTCATAGAGTCATAGATGATAGGTCATAGTGTCTCCTCATAGAATCATACTTCACTATCGTCATACTTCATAGTGTAAACTAGGGGTGTTTGCGGTTTGAGTTGGTGCGGTTTGGAATGTAACCCAACCCAAACGGCAAATATACGGTTTGACATTTTCCCAACCTAAACCGCACCGCACTTTTGTCTAAACCAACCCAAACCGAACCGCGCGAAACGGTTTGGTGCAGTTTGGTTTGCGGTTTAACTATTTTTTTCCTCCGCGACATTAATTTTGTAATTTAAGAGTAAAAAAAAATTTGTTAATAAATATAAAGTGTCCAAATAAATATGAAGTTGCCATCATAATTAAACATAAACAATAATTTATCAAAAGTGTCCAAGTTCTTTACCTCAAACTTCTTTTTTCAGTTGTATACTTGTATGCCACCTTGTTAAGTGTATTTTTAAAAAAATCAAAATAGATATTTTTTTTAAAAAAAAAAAAATCATATAAAATTGCGGTTTACGGTGCGATTTCCGTTTACAAAAATTAAAACCCAACCCAAACCGCAAACCGCGGTTTGCTTAATATCGTAACCCAAACCGCAATTTTGAAACCGCAAACTAACCCAAACCGCGAAAAAACGGTTTGGGTTGCGGTTTGGTGCGGTCCAAATCGCATTCTGAACAGCCTTAGTGTAAACTGTAAAAGAAGCTTTAATGTAAAAAGAATAGCTATACTAGCCCCCATAGCTGATAGGCCATACCATAAATGGTAATGAAGGGCTACCACATTACTGATTACTCTCGCACATGCATCACTTCCCCCCCCTCCCTAATTTTCTCTCTCATCAGCTCCACCCAACCAAAATGTAAGAGCATCCTTAATGGTGATTGAAAAAAAAAAGATTACATACATTATCTTAAAAAACCCCCTCAACAATGAATAAAATAAAGATTGTGGGTTGATTGGCAAAAAAAATTTGTATAGGACGATTGAAAGGATGATCAGGCGTGGGAGTGGGACCCACTGCCTGATCCGACTTTTTTAAATATTTTTTGCCTCTCCAACAGTCAAAACGCAGCGTTTTGGCTGGATCGAGCTGTGAGAGAGCCCCAGCCAAAACGCAGCATTTTGGCTGGCGGAAGGCAAAAAAAATTTGCTTTACGCGTCAGCTTGTCAGCGCTGACACGCTGACGCATAAAGCAACTTCAGCGAATAATGAGGCGCCATTTGTCTGCCTTTCCACTTGTCATCTTACTATTGGGCATTAAAAATATAACCGTTGTAAATTTTGCAACGGTTATATTTTAAAAAATACAAATAAAAAAAAAAAAAATACCAACGGCTCTATTTTTTCAAGCTCTATAAATAGAGACCCATTTTGCTATATTTTGGACACACTTAATTTTCTCCATATTCCTTCACTAATTTCTTCTACTTGTTCTAAATTATTTCAATAACTCTTCTTCTATTGCTCTTTTATTTTAAAATTCTTATAATTATGGAGCCCAATAATCCTAATTATATAAGAAACCAACCCCAAAACCGCTCAAAAAACCAAATGCCTAGGCAACAAAATCGCTCAAATACCTCTCAAAATAACTCAAATTATCGTCAACCCTCTCAAAATCAGTCAAATTATCGTCAATCCTCTCAAATAATTATGAATAAAAGGGGTGAAAATTCTCAATATTATTCTCCTCAATATGATAACCTTTACCATGAATCTCCATCTGAAAATGACAACCTTTCATATCATCAACTTGATCCTAATTATGGGTTTTCCCAATATCAAGAAGATTCATCTCCATACAATGATGTTGATGAGGATGGTGGTCATTACCAACAAGGTGACAATGATGTTGGTCAATACCAAGAAGGTGATGATTCTGATGATTATGATGAGTTTGTTCAGCCAACTCAATCCTTTTCGCAATTACTATCACCAAATCTATCTGAGCAACCACAACCACCACTAGAGGAAAAAAAGCCATTTGCTGTTGTAAAAGGGCTGCGGTTGTATGGAAAACCGCAGCCCTTCCATTAAGGGCGGCTGGTCGGGCCCAAAACCGCGGCCCTTCGTGCAATAAAGGGTGCGGTTTTGGGCCCGACCGACCCTTAATGGAAAGGGCTGCGGTTTTCCATACAACCGCACCCCTTTGTTTTATTTTTTCCCCCAATTTCGCGCTCTCATTTAATTCCCTCGCTCCACCCAATTTATCACTCGCGAAAATTTATCTCACCACGCACGCGCAGCGAACCACCCCTAGAACCCAACCCTTGCGAATTGAACCACCCCCGAGCCCTAGCTTTCGAATTCAACCACCCCCGAGCTCCGGTCCACCGTCCCCGTGCGCGCCACGCAGCCTTCTACGCGCCATCCCCAGCGCACCACGCGAGACCCACGCCACCGGATTGCGCACCCCGCCACCTGAGCGCCGCCACCGGTGCGCGCCACCCACCGCACTGTGCGCCACCCACTGCGCGCCACCCACCTGCGCGCCACCCACCTGCGCGCCGCCCTCTCTCACGCATTTGTTCAAGAAATTCAAGGTTGCCTTTTTAATTATTTTGATTTTTATTTTCTAATATGTTTATATATTCGTTTGGGAGAGAAATTAAAGGTTGCATTTGAGTGGGACTGAAATTGCAGAAAAGTTATACAAAAGGGTCGTGCTTCGGAACCCGAAAATATGTTCATTGAATTATTTGATTAGCTACATTAGCTATTAACTTAGTTTAATGCAAACAAATTTCATTTATAATTTGTTAATAGTTTAAATGAGAAAAGTTAGTTGTAATGTGTTTCAATGTGGGTAAGATATGATAATTTATATATATGAATGTATTTCTTATAATTTTTGCATTTACTATATGCTAACAATTTTTTCGGTTTTATGTGTCCTAGATATTAGCATATTGGAAGCGGCAAATCAACTAGGAGATAGTGCAGAGTATATATAGAGATCGATCTCCATATTAGTTGTTATTGGTATGTATTTATGATAAAGACAATTCATTATATATCTTCATTTATTGTGTATATGTAGATTCAATCTATATATGTGTATGTATATTTCTTGATATGAGATTGGATGAAAACAATTTAATTAAGCTATGAAATGTATAAGTTATATGAATCATCATATCATCAATCATATGCCTAGATACCCGTTCAAGACTTACTCACTAGGAGTAAGTCTTGAATAGTCCCCTGTTTGGGACTGTCCTTGGACGTTTGATCTCACTTAGGTGGTGAATGTATGTCTTCTTTTCAATTCTAAGGAAAGTCTTGGCTTGTCGTTTCTCTACATTGTTCTCTGTGTACATATGTAGATAATCAATTATCAACATTGTGTACTTGGAGAACTGTAGGGAAATGCTGCCGGATTTTCCTTAGAATTGAAGAGTTGGCATATATTCACTAGTGAGATTAAACGTCCAAAGATGGGTTAGGTTGGAGTGATAAGGACCTTCGGATGCATGCATACATTTGCACATGTGACTCTCTTAGCCTCCATTTGTATGTGTGTGTTTTCAATATGTGATTGTCTTGCATGTGAATGTGCTTAAATGATTGATACTTATAATTGGTTGTGTTTAATTAGAGGTTTTCATGAATGAGATGGATCGTACTTGAATGTATGGTAGCCGTGAATCGATTGAGTTTGTGAATGGGGTCTCAGAATTTTGTAAATCTGCATTAGAATATCAAGCATCTTCTGGAGCAGTCGACTTTTATTGTCCTTGTTTAGATTGTGGAAATGTGAGCAAGGTTAGTAGTATTCATTTGCTTAGGGAGCATGTCTTTCGTCGTGGGTTTAGGCCTCAATACCACGTATGGGTTTGGCATGGTGAGGAGGGGAGATATGCAAGAAGTTGTAGGATAATGAACGATGTATGTGAAGAGGAGAAGGATAAATTAGGTGATGATTTCGAGGATGGTGAGTATGGTGATGATGAATATGGGGATGATGATAGAGATCGGGTAGACGAGATGATACAAGAGGTTGAAGATCAGTCTTGCAAACGACCTCGTATGTTTGAGTCTATGTCTGAGGCTGCTGAAAGGCCATTGTATCCAGGTTGTACGAAGTACACCAAACTTTCCGCTGTGATAACACTCTTCAATATTAAGTCGAAAGCAGGTTGGACGGATTGCAGTTTCACGTCGTTGTTGGAAGTTTTAGCTGATATGCTCCCTGATGGAAATGATCTGCCAAAGTCGAACTATTATGCTAAGAAACTCATGTGTCCTTTCGGTTTAGAGTACCAGAGGATACATGCTTGTCCAAACGATTGTGTGCTTTATCGTAATGAGTATGAGCATTTAGATGAGTGTCCACGTTGTGGATTATCAAGGTACAAGCGTGAAGGGGCTGGGGGTAGTGAAGGACCACCAGCTAAGGTGTTGTGGTATCTTCCCATAATACCTAGATTTAAGCGCATGTTCTCAATAAAAAAAGATGCGAAGAATATGCGGTGGCATGCAGATCGTAGGAAGAAAGACGGTTTGCTGAAGCATCCGGCTGATTCCCCTGAGTGGAAAAGTATCAATAGGGTGCATAAGCCGTTTGGTAACGAGGATAGGAATTTGAGGCTTGGATTATGTACGGATGGCATGAATCCCTTTGGCAATCTTAGTTCTCAGCATAGTACATGGCCAGTAGTTTTAGTGATTTATAACTTGCCTCCTTGGTTGTGCATGAAACGCAAGTACATCATGTTGTCGCTTCTCATATCGGGGCCGAAACAACCTGGAAATGACATAGATGTATACCTTCAACCACTTATTGAAGATTTACAGAAGATGTGGAACGAAGGAGTGTCGGTATTTGATGCGTATGCTAATGAGATGTTCACTCTGCGTGCCATGCTTTTACGTACAATGAACGACTTTCCAAGCTTATGGGAACTTATCTGGGTATAAGACCAAAGGAAAAAAACCGTGCCCGATTTGTATAGATGACATGAAGTCTACACACATTAAGGGCTGCAAACATGTCTATATGCGCACACGAAGGCTCCTTAGACGCGACCATCCCTATCGATTTAAGAAAAAGGCCTTCGATGGGACGGTTGAAGAGGAAGTTGCTCGTAGACCATTAACTGGTACTGAAGTTTATAATCGGGTTAAGGGCATTGAAACGATCTATGGTAAACTTGCGAATGACGTTGATGGAACTACAGGATTATGGAAAAAGGAGTCTATTTTTTGGAAACTCCCATATTGGGAAGATTTAAAAGTCAGACATTGTTTGGATGTCATGCACATTGAGAAGAATGTTTGTGATGCAATTCTTGCGACACTTATGAATATTCGGGTAAGACAAAGGATGTTAAAGCGTCACGTCTTCACTTGGAAAAAAATAAGCTTCGACCGGAGTTGTGGGCTCAAAAAAGGGCGGGAAGGAAAAAGAAAGTAGTGGAGGAAGGGCTTGATGAGGAAATTGGGAAAAGAAAAAAGGTGGATGATTCGGAGAAGAATTATTTGCCCCTCGACTTGCTACACGCTGTCGAAAGCCGAGAAACGGATTTTTTGCGAGTCATTGTATGGTATTAAGGTTCCAACCGGGTACTCATCGAATATGAAGCGATTTGTTACCTTAAATGGTGAGTTGAAGTTATCGAGTATGAAATCTCACGATTGTCATGTCATGATGCAAGTATTCTTACCGATTGCAATTCGTGGGATACTTCCGAAGCATGTGAGGCACACCATTACCGAACTTTGTTCATTTTTCCATACAATATGCAGCAAAGTCCTAGAACCGTCGACCCTCGATTCTTTGCGAGCCGAGTAGTTGAAACTCTATGCAAATTTGAGATGTTTTTTCCCCCGCATTCTTTGACATTATGGTCCATCTCATTGTCCATCTAGTTCGAGAAATTAAGTTGTGTGGTCCAAGTGTTTTTGAGGTGGTGCTATCCTTTTGAGAGATATATGGGTACTTTGAAGGATAAAGTTCGAAATCTTGCACAACCATAAGGTAGCATTATTCAAGGGATTGTGGGTGAAGAGGTCGGTAATTTTGTGGCGAGTATGTTCTTTGGTGTTGATCCTATTGGCGTTCCGATATCTCGACACGAGGGCGGACTCGAGGGCAAGGGTACGATTGGCTCAAAATTGATCTCACCTTACGTCGACAAGCGTACACAAGCTCACTTATTTGTGTTGCATCACGTGGCAGCTGTCCATCCTTATTTAAATGAGCATATGGAGGAATTACGTGTTAGCAACCCCGGAAAAGGAATAAGGGCATTGACGCAAATGCATAATAAGACGTTCATTGATTGGTTTCATCATCGAGTAGTGGATGATTTAAATGAAAATGTTTCGAAACAGTCAAGTGGTTAGCATTTGGTCCTCGTGAATCTGTACACTCTTATGAGGGTTATGATATTAACGGGTATACGTTTTGGATCGAACGTCAAGATCTTAAGTCGACATCGCGACGGAATAGTGGTGTTTCACTTGTGGCGTCATATACACAATACGCAAGCTCGAAAGATAAGTCTCCCGTTCTTGCTTGCCACCAACTATTATGGGCGAATTCAAGAAATATGGGAGCTTGACTACTCGGCTTTTCATATTTGTCTCTTTTGTTGCAATTGGGTTGATGATAATCGACGTTGCGTAAAAAAGATGATCCTTGCGGATTCACTCTTGTGGACATGGGTCGTCTACGTGAGACCGAAGAGCCATTTGTACTTGCATCACAAGCTAAACAAGTATTCTATGTAACCGATCCTGCCGATAATAAGTGGTCAATTGTTGTACCTGGCAAAAGGAGTATTCGGGCATTGGTGATGTTGAGGATGAGGAAGAGTATGATGCATTTGAGGACATCCCAACTTTTACCTATCCCGAAAATAGCGTGGAAGATGATGTAAATATGTCTCGAGAACTATATGCGTGTTGATCACACCGAAGGGATACATGTTGAAACTCCTAAGAAACGGCGGAAGGTCAACAAATCATGAGACATATACTCGGGTTTATCTCTATTTCGTCCATTTCATGTCATTTTCATATATTTCGAGTCATGTGACTCAATTTTCTTGTTGAATATAATAATATAGCCAAAAATACGACTATTACGTAGATTTATAGGTGCTACTTTGTTGTTGGTTGGATTTCGGGAAAGTAAGGGTCATTTTAGGCCTATTTCGTCCGTTTCATGTCATTTTCGTTTATTTCGAGTCATGGTAATCCAATTTCTTGTTGAATGTAATAATATTGCATAAAATACGACTACAAAGTAGGTTTATAGGTGCTACTATGTTCATGGTTGGATTTCGGGAAAGTAAACGTCATTTTAAGCCTATTTCGGCCGTTTCATGTCATTTTCGTGTATTTCGAGTCATGGTAATCCAATTTCTTGTTGAATGTGATAATATTGCATAAAATACGACTACTAAGTAGGTTTATAGGTGCTTCTTTGTTGTTGGTTGGATTTTGGGAAAGTAAGGGTCATTTTAGGCCTATTTCGTCCGTTTCATGTCGTTTTCGTGTATTTCGAGTCATGTGACTCCAATTTCTTGTTGAATGTAATAATATTGCATAAAATACGACTACGAAATAGGTTTATGGGTGCTACTTTGTTCATGGTTGGATTTTGGGAAAGTAAACGTCATTTTAAGCCTTTTTCGGCCGTTTCATGTCATTTTCGTGTATTTCGAGTCATGGTAATCCAATTTGTTGTGAAATATGATCTTATAACCTAAAATGTTGCTATTAAGTAGATTTATACGAGCTACTTTGTTGATGGTTGGATTTCGGGAAAATAAATATCATTTTAGGCCCCCCCTTGCACAGAGCCCCCGGTCCCCCCCCGCACGCGGCCGATCCCCCCGTCCAGGCCCCCTAGCTACTTCCCCCCCTTTGCACAGGCCCCCGGTCCCCCCCTTGTACATCCCCCCCACTCCCCCCCGTCCAACCCCTAGCTACTTCCCCCCTTGCACACGCCCCCGCTCCCCCCGTCCAACCCCTAACTACTTCCCCCCGTCCAACCCCTAGCTACTTCCCCCCCTCCACATCCCCGCAGCGGCAAGCAGCTCGGCCAGCGGCAGCGGCAGCCTTTGCCGCCGAGGGGATGTGCAAGGGGGGAGTAGCTAGTGGCCCACGATTTCCGATGTTCCATTATTGTTGGTCCTTAATCAATTTGTTATTTTTTTTTAACTTGTACATATATATTAATTTCTATGTGTTTATAATTGTAGGGATAATTACTACATATGGATGAGATGACGACTAGTGAACACACAACCGAGGATGAATCTTATGATGTGAGGAAGGACCCGGATAAAGGTGATCTCGAAGATCGAGATCTTCAAGAACTTCATCCAAAAAGTGGTACAATTGTGAAAGCACAACAAGTTTGTAGGAAAGAAGGTCAACAACGGGAGTTACAAACAAATCAACAACAAAGAAAATCGAAAGTGATGAAAAAGAGAAAGGGAAGAGGACCTACAAAGTCAATAAGTGCTACTCACTTGCATATGACTTTAGAGTACGATAACTTGGGTCAACCTTGTGGTGTGTGGCGTTCTAAGTATGCCAAACATATTGGCCTTTGTGTTCGGAGGCTCTCCATTTTGCATTCATGGCAAGAGGTGCCCGAGGGGATGAAGAAATTACTATGGAATGACACTATGGTAAGTTTCATACTACCATTTAGTTTCTTATTTTAATAAATGTATGTGTATGTAGTACTAATGATAAAATTTAATCTATTACAACAAATGTAGAAACTAATATTTTTGTTCGTTTTTTTTGTAGAATCTCTTCAATATCGAAGATGATGAAGCCAAGAAGAATCTATTTTTATCCGCGCTTGCTCGGGAGATTTTGAGATTTCAAGGCTAAGTTAGTGTCCGGTTGGATTACTAAGCGGAGGAAAAGAACGGGTACAAAGAAGAAGAAAATTTATGGGGGAGAAAAGCAAATCGAAGCCGAGGCCGCATTGGAAAATTCGAGAGGAACCCACCACATTACCATATCAAATATGGAGAAATATCAAACCTCGAAGAGTGGGAAGCATTTGTTGCCAAAAATACTACCCCGGAAGCCGTTGTAAGCAAAGGATTTTAATTATATTTACCACACTTAGCTCGAGTATGATTGTATATAACACCTAATCTTTTGTTTGTAATTATGTGTTTTTTTCGGGCAAGACGTGAGAAAAAAAGCGCGAGTGCAAAAGCAAGGAAATATTATCATCATTTGGGTGCCCATTCCTACGATCAGGCGAGAAAAAAGTGGATGTTTGCCCATTACCCCACACAGGATTCGACAACGACACCTACCTCTACAACCACATCGCCTACACCGGCTCGTCAACCGGGACGGGGTCCTTGATTGGTGGTGTTCGATGCATGGGGTTGATGCAAAGGGAAACAGAGTGTTACCTGATCCCGTTACAGAAAAGATAGCCAATGCTATTGTAAGTACATATCATTTTAGGCCTATTTCGGCCATTTCATGTCATTTTCGAATAGTTTGAGTCACTGGGCTCCAATTTCTTGTGAAACATGATAATATAACCTAAAATATTGCTATTAAGTAGATTTATAGGTTCTACTTTATTATTGGTCGGATTTCGGGAACGTAAATATCATTTTAGGCCTATTTCGGCCATTTCATGTCATTTTCGAATAGTTTGAGTCACTGGGCTCCAATTTCTTGTGAAACATGATAATATAACCTAAAATATTGCTATTAAGTAGATTTATAGGTGCTACTTTGTTGTTGGTCGGATTTCGGGAACGTAAATATCATTTTAGGCTTATTTTGCTAATTTGATATGTTTTCGTTTATATCCATTATTCAAGTAACCCTACCCCCCACACCCCACACCCGCACTTCCCCCCACACCCGCCCCCACTGCCCCCCCACCACAGTGCCCGCCCCCCCCCTACATGGCCCCTCTCTTTTGCCCCCCTCTCGCCGCCTTTCCCTACACCTCCCCCATTGCCCCCCCCCTTTGCCCCCACAGCCCCCCCCGCCCCCTACACGCTTGCCCCCCCACAGTCCCCCCCCCCCACGCAGTCCCCCCCCTCCCTTCCACAGTCCCCCCCACTGCCCCACTTCCCCCCCAGTCCCCCCTTGCCCCACCCCGGTTGCAGCCCCTTTGGCCCGGCGCGCCATCGGCAAAACCGGTTGCCATCGCCGACTTCGGCGGCGGCGCCGCTGGGCAGCGGCCTCTCGCCTCCTGTTTTGTTTTTTGAAAAATTTTAACGTCTAATTTATGTTGTTTTATTTGTAGATCGGATTAAAGGAAAAGGAGGCAACAGGTGATTTCACTCCTACCGCACACATGGATGCTTTGCACGAAACTCTAGGAAAGGACCATAGTGGTCGTGTGAGGGCGTGGGAGGTGTCCGCCTCGGCGTGCGAAAGGTATATGGTGAACAATACACGACAACGTCAAAATCAAGTGCAAGTAGTGTGAATTCGGCGTCGGTAGATGTGGAGGCTATCAAATCTCGCAATTCGGGAGGAGCTTAGAGAGGAGATGACACATAACTTCAATGCTATGATGGAGCAAATGGGTTTACCGACCTTCCCATTGAAGAAAGGTAGTGATGTTCCATCTAGCCGCCCGATCGGTGTTCCACAAACATCGGATAATCAAACGATACCCGCACCCGATCCACCAATACCCGAGTTGAAGGTAATCACCGTATTTGGTTTAATTTATCAAGCTTAATCACTCGTGCTTTATTAATTAACTATGTATTGTCCCTAAGTGCATGCAATTCTAAATATGTTGTTTCATCTCAATTAACTATTAATGACTTGTTTTGATTCAAAGGAGGAGACCCCATGCCGACTATTAGTTCAAGAAAAAGATTCGATAGTCGATTGTGGTAGCTAGTGGCCATGCACAACCTCCCCGGTGATCGAGTACGAGTGCATCACCGGATAGTGAACAATGATCACTATGTGGTGAGCATCGACTACATTGAGCCTGGTTTTGAAGACTTAGGTCTTCCGATGCCAAAACCGGAGGTTAGTCTACATACACCGAGTGACGCCCATGGTAGTTATGTTACGTGGCCGCGTGCATGGGTGCGATTTTGAGATGAGGTACACCGATAAACATACATATATATATGCGTTAGTTTATGTAATAATCAACTCGATTATATTACTTTTCTATGTCATATAAATAATAAGTGAACAATATTCTTATTATTACTTTTTAATAGGTTTCAAGGAAGGCTGGTTCACATGACCGAAGGCTAAAAAGGGTCGGTTCACAAAACAAGATGGCTAAGGAGGCAATTGGACGTGCTTGAAATTGAACCAATTGTGTTCGATGACCAAGTTAGTATGTCAAACAATCCACTTCTCGAGCCGTTGGTGGTGCAAGGCCTTACTAAGGCATGTTATTGGTTGCATGAGTGTGTTAGCGATTTGCCCGAGAATGCTCCAATACATGTTCCTTTGGGGAAGGAACAATTCAACTACGCCGACGAGTCATCTACATGGATTTCCAAAGACGATGTTAAAGAATTCTTACGTGGAGAAATGTTGAGTGGAACAATGATACAAGCTTTCATGAGGTGATACATATACATATCTTACTTTACAAGTTTATAATAATTTTCAACTTCCATACATGTATGTTGACTTTTTATTATATGCTTTAATTTCTCAGAGTTATTGTGTCTTGAATTGAATGAAAAAATGAGTGAGACAAAGATTGGTTGGTTATGTCCAAGTATGATGCGAGATGACAATTGTTTAAAAAACAAAACCGATGTGAAAGAATATCTCGATACTAGTTTCAAACAATCACATCGGTTAGAAGAGAAGTTCATCCTTGTTCCATATATTGAAGCGTAAGCTTGTTACACCAAACTTGATGCTTTACTTTATTTTCTATAACTTTATTACCTTGTTTAGATAACTTGCCTTCTTGTTCCATATATATCGATAACAAAATTCACCGAATTGTTGAATAAGTAACTTTATATTATTTCCTTATATAGTCTCCATTGGACGCTCATTGTGATATGTTTGTCAAATAATCACGTTTACCACTTTGATTCTCTTCGTCGACAACCACCACGGAGCTTACTAGTCAAGTCACTATTGAATAGGTAACTTAACTAGAACAATATGTGTACCTAATATTACACATATATATATATATATATATATATATATATATATATATATATATATAATAAACATCTTATAATGTATTGATGTAGTGTGATGAAGCACCATTATGGACTTGGACTTCGATTAGGAAAAGCTCCTCTTTGGATATCAGTTGAGGTAACTACTTTGGTGAATCTTATGTCTAACCATTTATTTTCATATACTTTAAATTTAACATGAATGTTTTTGGATGTTTAAATTTGGTGAATTTCAGTGTCCGCAACAAAAGAATGGTGTTGATTGTGGCTATTACGCTTTGCGGTACATGTTTGATATAGTCAACCGTTGTACTTGACATCGATTATCTTCAAAAGGTATGTAACTAATTAGTTTATTTAATTTAGATTAAATTGATAGGTAAGAATTAGTTTATTTTGGAAATTGTAGCATGTAACATGTAGCTAGTTTTGGGAGGTGAAATAGCTCAAATTCACAAAAAACGACCCCGAAACGAACCTAAAAATTGAACTTCTAATCTTTTGCACCAAAATATGACATTAACACTTCAACTATGCATAAAGTAAGTGGTGTGTGTTAGTTTTGCTACTATATATAACATGTAGGTAGTTTTGGAAAGTAAAATAGCTCAAAATCACAAAAAACGACCCCGAAACGAACCTAAAAATTAAACTTCTAATCTTTTGTACCTAAGTGTGACTTATATACTTCAACTATGCATAAAATAAGTGGTGTGTGTTAGTTTTGCTCCTATGTGTAACTTGTAGGTAGTTTTGGGAAGTAAAATAGCTCAAATTCACAAAAAACGACCCCGAAACGAACCTAAAAATTGAACTTCTCATCTTTTGCACCAAAATATGACATTAACACTTCAACTATGCATAAAGTAAGTGGTGTGTGTTAGTTTTGCTCCTATGTGTAACTTGTAGGTAGTTTTGGGAAGTAAAATAGCTCAAATTCACAAAAAACGACCCCGAAACGAACCTAAAAATTGAACATCTAATCTTTTGCACCAAAATATGACATTAACACTTCAACTATGCATAAAGTAAGTGGTGTGTGTTAGTTTTGCTCCTATGTGTAACTTGTAGGTAGTTTTGGGAAGTAAAATAGCTCAAATTCACAAAAAACGACCCCGAAACGAACCTAAAAATTGAACTTCTAATCTTTTGCACCAAAATATGACATTAACACTTCAACTATGCATAAAGTAAGTGGTGTGTGTTAGTTTTGCTCCTATGTGTAACTTAGCTTGTAGGTAGTTTTGGGAAGTAAAATAGCTCAAATTCACAAAAAACGACCACGAAACGAACCTAAAAATTGAACTTCTAATCTTTTGCACCAAAATATGACATTAACACTTCAACTATGCATAAAGTAAGTGGTGTGTGTTAGTTTTGCTCCTATGTGTAACATGTAGGTAGTTTTGGGAAGTAAAATAGCTCAAATTCACAAAAAACGACCCCGAAACGAACCTAAAAATTGAACTTCTAATCTTTTGCACCAAAATATGACATTAACACTTCAACTATGCATAAAGTAAGTGGTGTGTGTTAGTTTTGCTCCTATGTGTAACTTAGCTTGTAGGTAGTTTTGGGAAGTAAAATAGCTCAAATTCACAAAAACGACCCCGAAACGAACCTAAAAATTGAACTTCTAATCTTTTGCACCAAAATATGACATTAACACTTCAACTATGCATAAAGTAAGTGGTGTGTGTTAGTTTTGCTCCTATGTGTAACATGTAGGTAGTTTTGGGAAGTAAAATAGCTCAAATTCACAAAAAACGACCCCGAAACGAACCTAAAAATTAAACTTCTAATCTTTTGCACCAAAATATGACATTAACACTTCAACTATGCATAAAGTAAGTGGTGTGTGTTATTTTTGCCCCTATGTGTAACTTGTAGGTAGTTTTGGGAAGTAAAATAGCTCAAATTCACAAAAAACGACCCGAAACGAACCTAAAAATTGAACTTCTAATCTTTTGCACCAAAATATGACATTAACACTTCAACTATGCATAAAGTAAGTGGTGTGTGTTAGTTTTGCTCCTATGTGTAACTTGTAGGTAGTTTTGGGAAGTAAAATAGCTCAAATTCACACAAAAACGACCCCGAAACGAACCTAAAAAATTGAACTTCTAATCTTTTGCACCAAAATATGACATTAACACTTCAACTATGCATAAAGTAAGTGGTGTGTGTTAGTTTTGCCCCTATGTGTAACTTGTAGGTAGTTTTGGGAAGTAAAATAGCTCAAATTCACAAAAAACGACCCCGAAACGAACCTAAAAATTGAACTTCTAATCTTTTGCACCAAAATATGACATTAACACTTCAACTATGCATAAAGTAAGTGGTGTGTGTTAGTTTTGCTCCTATGTGTAACTTGTAGGTAGTTTTGGGAAGTAAAATAGCTCAAATTCACAAAAAACGACCCCGAAACGAACCTAAAAATTGAACTTCTAATCTTTTGCACCAAAATATGAAATTAACACTTCAACTATGCATAAAGTAAGTGGTGTGTGTTAGTTTTGCTCCTATGTGTAACTTGTAGGTAGTTTTGGGAAGTAAAATAGCTCAAATTCACAAAAAAACGACCCCGAAACGAACCTAAAAATTGAACTTCTAATCTTTTGCACCAAAATATGACATTAACACTTCAACTATGCATAAAGTAAGTGGTGTGTGTTAGTTTTTCTCCTATATATAACATGTAGGTAGTTTTGGGAAGTAAAATAGCTCAAATTCACAAAAAACGACCCCGAAACGAACCTAAAAATTAAAATTCTAATCTTTTGTACCTAAGTGTGACTTATATACTTCAACTATGCATAAAGTAAGTGGTGTGTGTTAGTTTTGCTCCTATGTGTAACTTGTAGGTAGTTTTGGGAAGTAAAATAGCTCAAATTCACAAAAAACGACCCCGAAACGAACCTAAAAATTGAACTTCTAATCTTTTGCAAGAGTTAGTTGTTATTATATATTGTAAATGTTTGACTTCATCTTATTAATTTATTATATTCATATTATTGCAAGATTTACATGGATAACGACGCACCAAGGTTGGATGAATTCACAATTGAAGAGTTGGATGAAGTTCGAAACAAGTTGGCTACCTACATTTGTGAAGATTGTCTATGATACATTGGTTAGGATTTTGCAAGAACTAGCTAGAAGTTCGAAACAAGTTGGCAAGCTATTCGGTTGTTGCGTTAATGTAGCTTTTTGTATTAGAATTAATATTTGCCTTAATATGTACTCTTTAACATTATTTATTATATATATAGAATTATTACATATATAATTGGGAACTCTATATATATATGCATTATGAGGTTTGTAATATGGTACAAAGCAAAGCAGCAAGGAACCAGCGACACAGGGAACGAGCGCATATATAATATTATATATAGAGCTGAATTTTTTAAAAAAAAAATTATTACCAAAAGGGCTGCGGTTAATAGAGAAAACCGCAGCCCTTGGCCATATAAGGGCTGCGGTTAACTGGGAAAACCACAACCCTTAAGTATTCAAGGGCTGCGGTTTTCCCCGGTTAACCGCGACCCTTTTATGGCTAAGGGCTGCGGTTTTCTTACGACCGCAGCCCTTACCCTTAAGTGCGGTTCGTAACGCGCTTCCTATATATTAAGGGCTGCTACTCTAATTGCTGCGGTCAAAAAACGCAGCCCTTAGGCCACTTTTGACCGCAGCCCTTAGGCTTTTTTCCACTAGTGCACAACCACAACCACAACCACAACCACAACCACAACACAATGCAGAAACAAGTTGTAATGGTAAGAGGGCTTGGGATCAAGTTGAAGATGAGAATCTCATCTTTGCATTTATGAACACTTCTCTTGATAAGGTGATTGGGACGAGTCAAAAGAAAGGCGTCTTCTGGGGAAAAGTTTGGGAAGCTTTTGAGGCAGGCAGAATTGCCAACCCAACAGAAATTACTCCAAGGAATGCGGATGTGGTGAAAGGTCGTTGGAGTATACTTGCTCCACGGGTTTTAAGGTTCGCTGCATTTTATGACGAAGCTCTTGCAAGAAAAAAGAGTGGTCAAAACGATGCAGATGTTCTAAAAGAAGCTCATTTATTGCATAATAGGAAACATGGTAGGTTCATCCTTGAACATGCTTGGAAATTGATGAGGAGGTTTCGTAAATGGAGGGCCATAGTTAAAAATTCAGTGGAAACTCCACGTGGTCGCCCCAAAAATCCACAAGAAAATGTGGATTCACCTGCAAGCGGAAGTATCAGTAAAAGGCCGCAAGTTGATGGAAGTTACTCAATGCTCGAGACACCTACCAGTGGTGATGGAGGTGACGTCGAGCGCCGAGGAGATGGTGTGAAGAAAGCGAAGTCTAAGCTGAAAGGGGTGGCTGGTCAGACAATTGAGTGTTTCAATAATTTTAATGAAAGACTTAGGATCCATTCAGAGGGTAGGAGTGCAGATGTTGAAAGAGAAGCCAAAAAGTTGGACGTTGAAACAAGGAAGGTTGCTGCAAAGGAACAAGAAATAGCGCTGCAAACCAGGAGCTTGAACATACAAGAGTATCATAAGAATTGGGATTTGCTGCAAACATTGTATGCGAAGGAAAATCGATCACCATTTGAGGAGGAAACAATTGAGAAACTAACAATATGGTTGACGAATAATTATCCTTTTTAAGTAATGTTTATGTTTAAGTTAAGTTTATGTTTAAGTGTAGTTCATGTTTGAGTTTACGTTTACGTTCAAGTTTAGTTTATGTTTAAGTTTAATTTAGTTTATGTTTAGTTTATGTTTAAGTTTAAAGTTTAGTTTATGTTTAAGTTTAAATTCTCCTTTTTAAGTAATGTGTATGTTTAAGTTCAATTAATAAAAAAAAGTAAAAAACCGTACTTGTGTAAATTCTATGAATTGACATTTCAATACAGCTTTTTACATTATTGTGCTGTTATACATTATTATTCTGTTTTACATTATTGTACTGTTTTACATTATTGTACTTGCTTTGCTTTATACTTTATTGTACTTATTGTACTATTTTGCTTTAATGTTTATGACATTTCAATACTTTCTTGTTAATTATTGTTCTGCTTTAATGTATTATTGCTATGCTTTTACATTATTGTACTTATTGTACTATTTTGCTTTAATGTTATGACATTTCAATACTTGCTTGTTAAATTATTGTTCTGCTTTAATGTATTATTGCTATGCTTTTACATTATTGTACTACTTTTATGTATTATTGTTCTGCCATATAACTCATGCTTGCTTGTTCACCATTTGCTCACACCAAATCTAAACCCTCTCAAATTTATACAATGAACTCTTTCAACTTAAACTTTACCGCTTCAAGTTCATCTAGTTCTGAGGATGAAATAAGATCATCCCGAGCAAACATTGATCAAGAAATAGATGAATTCTTGATTAATGTTGTTCAACCAAATGCTCCAACTCTTATATCAAATGTTAGTCCAGCACCAAGGAATAGAAGAGCAAAAGTGACTGATCCTAATGAGGATCATCACCGGCCTATTCGAGGCAGGGAAGAAGGCCATAGACTATTGTATAATGATTACTTTGCTGATCAACCAGTCTATCCTGCTCGTTTATTTCGTCGAAGATTTCGAATGCAGCGACATGTCTTTCTTCGGATTATGGAAAGTGTCATACCAAGTGATACATGGTTCACTCAAAAAAGAGATTGTACCGGAAGGTTAGGTTTATCTCCCCTTCAAAAGTGTACAGCTGCTATACGAATGCTTGCGTACGGGCTTGCGGCAGACTCACTTGACGAGTATGTGCGAATTAGTGAAAGCACAGCTCGAATAGCGTTAATGAAATTCACGAAGGGGGTTATCAACCAATTTGGTGTCGAGTACTTGAGACGGCCAACTCCAGATGATTTGGCTAGACTACTTGCATACGGTGAAGAACGTGGATTTCCATGAATGATCGGCAACATAGATTGTATGCATTGGGAATGGAAAAATTGTCCGACGGCATGGAAAGGACAATATCAGGAAGAGCTGGTGTTGCTACATTAGCTCTTGAAGCTGTGGCTGATCGTGACTTATGGATATGGCATTCTTTCTTTAGGATACCAGGTTCGTGCAATGACCTTAATGTTCTTCACCTATCTCCTGTGTTTAGGGATGTTTTAGAAGGTCGAGCACCACCCGTGCAGTTTACGGTGAATGGTAACCAATACGATAAGGGTTATTATCTCACTGATGGCATATATCCGAATTGGGCAACATTCATTCAATCAGTTACATGTCCTCAAACTCGCAAGGACAAGTTATTTGCTCAACACCAAGAAGGAGCTCGAAAAGATGTTGAGAGAGCATTTGGGGTGCTGCAATCTCGCTTTGCTATAGTTCGTAAACCATCCCTCGCATGGGATGAGGAAATTCTCAATGATATCATGATGTCTTGCATTATCATGCATAACATGATTGTGGAAGATGAACGAGATACATATGCACACTACGCAGATACTACTGAGTTCACTTCAAACACAAGTAATGATGGCGACGAATTTGAATATTATCATGATTGGATCGTAGATATCAACCGTTACATGGCGAATAGAGATGCAATTGAAGATCAACATGTGCATCAATCCTTGAAACGTGATTTGGTTGCCAATATATGGCAGAAGTTTGGCCGTAACGCTAATTAAGAGCATTTCATTATGTATTTTATGTATTTCGTTCCTAATTAAGTTTATAATTTGTTCTTGTATTTCATTATGTGTCTCGAAATTGAAAATATATTAAAAATGCTTAATTGTGTCTCATAATTTAATTATTAGATCGCTAATTAATGAGCATATATTAAAAACGCTAATTGCGTATGCTACGTATTAATAATAGCTAATTATGTAGATAACTTAATTATTAAAATGATAATTATAATATTAAAATTATTAATTTAATTAATTAATAATATAATAGCAATTAATAATGAATATTTCATGTCATTAAAAATTAAATAATAAAAATATTGTATAATGGTGGTTGGGTGATGAGAGAGAAAAAGTAGTTGGGTGGGGTCACAAAGTAAGAGAGAGAGGAAAAAGTAGTTGGGATGATCTTTTTTTTGGTTCATTGTTAAGAAGAAAGTGGGATGTAATTTTTTAGAGAGAGAAAGTTAGAAAGAGAGTGGGATGATCTTTTTTTTCATTCACCATCCACTTTCTTCTTAACAATGAACCAAAAAAAAGATCATCCCAACTACTTTTTCCTCTCTCTCTTACTTTGTGACCCCACCCAACTACTTTTTCTCTCTCATCACCCAACCACCATTATATAATATTTTTATTATTTAATTTTTAATGACATGAAATATTCATTATTAATTGCTATTATATTATTAATTAATTAAATTAATAATTTTAATATTATAATTATCATTTTAATAATTAAGTTATCTACATAATTAGCTATTATTAATACGTAGCATACGCAATTAGCGTTTTTAATATATGCTCATTAATTAGCGATCTAATAATTAAATTATGAGACACAATTAAGCATTTTTAATATAGTTTTAATTTCGAGACACATAATGAAATACAAGAACGAATTATAAACTTAATTAGGAACGAAATACATAAAATACATAATGAAATGCTCTTAATTAGTGTGACGGCCAAACTTCTGCCATATATTGGCAACCAAATCACGTTTCAAGGATTGATGCACATGTTGATCTTCAATTGCATCTCTATTCGCTATGTAACGGTTGATATCTACGATCCGATCATGATAATATTCAAATTCGTCGCCATCATTACTTGTGTTTGAAGTGAACTCAGTAGTATCTGCGTAGTGTGCATATGTATCTCGTTCATCTTCCACAATCATGTTATGCATGATAATGCAAGACAACATGATATCATTGAGAATTTCCTCATCCCATGCGAGGGATGGTTTACGAACTATAGCAAAGCGAGATTGCAGCACCCCAAATGCTCTCTCAACATCATTTTCGAGCTCCTTCTTGGTGTTGAGCAAATAATTTGTCCTTGCGAGTTTGAGGACATGTCACTGATTGAATGAATGTTGCCCAATTCGGATATATACCATCAGTGAGATAATAACCCTTATCGTATTGAATATCATTCACCGTAAACTGCACGGGTGGTGCTCGACCTTCTAAAACATCCCTAAACACAGGAGATCGGTGAAGAGCATTAAGGTCATTGCACGAACCTGGACATAAACTAAACTTTAAACTTAAACATAAACTAAACATAAACTAAATTAAACTTAAACATAAACTAAACTTGAACGTAAACTTAAACTCAAACATGAACTACACTTAAACATAAACTTAACTTAAACATAAACATTACTTAAAAAGGAGAATTATTCGTCAACCATATTGTTAGTTTCTCAATTGTTGCCTCCTCAAATGGTGATCGATTTTCCTTCGCATACAATGATTGCAGCAAATCCCAATTCTTATGATACTCTTGTATGTTCAAGCTCCTGGTTTGCAACGCTATTTCTTGTTCCTTTGCAGCAACCTTCCTTGTTTCAACGTCCAACTTTCTGGCTTCTCTTTCAACATCTGCACTCCTACCCTCTGAATGGTTCCGAAGTCTTTCATTAAAATTATTGAAACACTCAATTGTCTGACCAGCCACCCCTTTCAGCTTAGACTTCGCTTTCTTCACACCATATCCTCGGCGCTCGACGTCACCTCCATCACCATTGGTAGGTGTCTTGGGCATTGAGTCACTTCCATCAACTCTCGGGCTTTTACCGCTACTTCCGCTTGCAGGTGAATCCACATTTTCTTGTGGATTTTTGGGGCGACCACGTGGAGTTTCCACTGATTTTTTAACTATGGCCCTCCATTTACGAAACCTCCTCATCAATTTCCAAGCATGTTCGAGGATGAACCTACCATGTTTCCTATTATGCAATAAATAAGCTTCTTTCAGAACATCTGCATCGTTTTGACCACTCTTTTTTCTTGCAAGAGCTTCGTCATAAAATGCAGCGAACCTTAAAACCCGTGGAGCAAGTCTACTCCAACGACCTTTCACCATATCCGCATTCCTTGGAGCAATTTCTGTTGGGTTGGCAATTCTGCCTGCCTCAAAAGCTTCCCAAACTTTTCCCCAGAAGACGCCTTTCTTTTGATTCGTCCCAATCACCTTATCAAGAGAAGTGTTCATAAATGCAGAGATGAGATTCTCATCTTCAACTTGATCCCAAGCTCTCTTACCATTACAACTTGTTTCTGCATTGTGTTGTGGTTGTGGTTGTGGTTGTGGTTGTGGTTGCTCAGATAGATTTGGTGATAGTAATTGCGAAAAGGATTGAGTTGGCTGAACAAACTCATCATAATCATCAGAATCATCACCTTCTTGGTATTGACCAACATCATTGTCACCTTGTTGGTAATGACCACCATCCTCATCAACATCATTGTATGGAGATGAATCTTCTTGATATTGAGAAAACCCATAATTAGGATCAAGTTGATGATATGAAAGGTTGGCATTTTCAGATGGAGATTCATGGTAAAGGTTATCATATTGAGGAGAATAATATTGAGAATTTTCACCCCTTTGATTCATAATTATTTGAGAGGGTTGACGATAATTTGACTGATTTTGAGAGGGTTGACGATCATTTGAGTTATTTTGAGAGGTATTTGAGCGATTTTGTTGCCTAGGCATTTGGTTTTTTGAGCGGTTTTGGGGTTGGTTTCTTATATAATTAGGATTATTTGGCTCCATAATTATAAGAATTTTAAAATAAAAGAGCAATAGAAGAAGAGTTAATGAAATAAATTAGAACAAGTAGAAGAAATTAGTGAAGGGATATGGAGAAAATTAAGTGTGTCCAAAATATAGCAAAATGGGTCTCTATTTATAGAGCTCGAAAAAATAGAGCCGTTGGTATTTTTTTTTTTTTTTATTTGTATTTTTTAAAATATAACCGTTGCAAAATTTACAACGGTTATATTTTTAATGCCCAATAGTAAGATGACATGTGGAAAGGCAGACAAATGGCGCGGCATCATTCGCTGACTTCGCTTTACGCGTCAGCGTGTCAGCGCTGACAAGCTGAAGCGTAAAGCAAATTTTTTTTGCCTTCCGCCAGCCAAAACGCTGCGTTTTGGCTGGAGCTCTCTCACAACTCCAGCCAAAACGCAGCGTTTTGACTGTTGGAGAGGCAAAAAAAAATTCAAAAGTCGGATCAGGCAGTGAGTCCCACTCCCACACCTGATCATCCTTTCAATCGTCCCATACAAAATTTTTTTGCCAATCAACCCACAATCTTTATTTCATTCATTGTTAAGGGGGGTTTTTTAAGATCAAGTATGTAATTTTTTTTTTTTTCAATCACCATTAAGGATGCTCTAAAAATGTGAAATTACTCCAATAGAACAATCTTATAGGGACAGAGGAAGCATAATCAAAGGAAAACTCCTTACATGCCCATCAAAGAAGTGGCAACTTCAGTGTTCTACTAGCTCTTCACCTCCAACTTTATATTATTACTAGTGTTCTCCAAAATGTCAACTTACACTCAAATTTTCCTTACAGTATTGATTAAAGAATATACTCAAAAAGGAGAAAAGATAAAAAGACAAATGTTTAAATAGCTTCTTCAAATATGTAAGGGATATATACTGAATATATTTTACAAGTATAGCCGCTGAGATCAGAAGTTGCCTATCATCTCTTCCGGCCTGAAACTGTCTTCTTCACAGCTCCCACAGAAACTAAAAACTGATCAAGCGAGGATAATGTCTTCATATCATCAGGGGGGAAGTAACTCGCGGCCTTTCCCATGAATGAAGTGAACAGGAGGGAGAGTGAAGGCCTAGTAACATATTGCTCATCTAAAAGCTCATCCAGAAAAGCAAATGCAGCTAGAAATTCTGACCTGCTTGCCTTTATTGGACCTGCAAAATGTGCAGGAATTATCCTTTGGAATCTCCAGTCTCGAGCTATCCGATCAATCCAGTCCTTCACCTAAATGTGTATTACATTTCATAAAAAGTAAGATGAGCACGGGTGACTAGACTAGATTATGAATTTTATGTCAACACATTCAGAAATTACTTGAAAGCTTGTGAACGATGTTTAGTAGAGGATACCTTCTAATTTTCTTCCATTCAAAAGTGTGATGTCCTATAGTGGCTTAGGCTATTTAACTCTCCATATTACATTAACTTGCATCACTAGAAACCATCACTCACTTCAGGTAGATTGACAGACTAAATAAATAGCTCAACTTAAGGAAGTCATAATGCAGGGTCTGCATAGCTCGCGAAAAGGTTGTTCGCGTTATATCCTTGACTATAAATTGACAGCATCACCAGGTGTACATATTCCAGAAAATAGGAAATATAAAATAGTTTGCCATATTTGAGTGAGTTGGTTATAGTGAAAACTTTCAATCTGCCCCGAAATCTCTTTTAATTCAACTAGATTCTATGTCTAGGATCATAGAACAGCTTCCCATGATTAAGCAACTCCCCTATTACCAGAAACAAATCATAACCATGGAACCCTATCGTCAGTAATTGTCATTGTCAAAAAATTTCCTTTCACTATGATTCATGTTCGCTGCTGATTGTGTTTGTTATCATATCAGGTTGAAAATTTCTGATCACAAGTGAATATAACAAACACATGTAGTTGGTTTCTGCATGTGTTTGGCAACTTTACACCAAAAAATTAATAAGACGTTTGCACCACAAGAGAATCTAAATTATGTTCAACATCACCCAGAGGCGGTGTAGAGCTAGCTTGGTAAGAGCTACCACAGGATCCAGGGACATCGAACCCTATGTGAAGGGGTTGAGGGCTTTCCCCTCCCATAGGCTACCCCCAAACTACCCCCTCTTTCCTCCCACTGTCTCGGCCTGTATTTGTAAGTGGCTTGAGCCTAAGATAGGTAACCCACTCACAAACAGAAGAAAAAGGAAAGAAAGCAAATAACCTTGACAAAAGGTTATTACTTTAGACAGAAGGAAAGAAAGCAAATGACCCTTGACAAAAGGTTATTACTTTAAACAAAAGGAAAAAGCGCAAATAACGTTACCTTTTCAGGAACTTTGCTGAAGACCAATGTTTTTACTATAGGCGAAACAATCAGCTTCTGGGACATTTGAGCAAATGTAGCATTTGGTTCTAACAAATTGGATGGACCAAGAAACAGGGTCTGTAGAACCATTCTCTCCCATCCTGCAACAGGAAAATGCAACTAACTATCAACAACTTGACACACTTTCTGGTCTCATAAAGGAGGATCAAACAATAGCTAACCTTTCTGGCGGTTCATTGCATTGTCAACTACTGGTTCATCCGGAACTTCTTTGCCTTTGCTAAGAATCTTGACAGCTAGACCATTTTTTGCAGATGCCAATAAGGAATCTTTACCAATACATTCAGGAGGCTGCCTCGGGACAAAAATTACGGCATCAGTCACCAAAAGGGATCTTGAACGCTTGTGATAGAAGGCCACCTCCACATATGGCCCGATACCTTAAAGGTATGAAGCAGAAACAAAATATTCCAAGTTAAATTACAGCTAGTAATCATTAGATCTCATTTTGAAAACCTACAGAATTTATATTACCAACTTCCGGTGAACTCAGAACTTTCTGTTCAATTTCATCAGCCCATGGAGTCGACAAATCCTCATCCTGCAAGGTTTCGGCGCGAAAGATACCAAAGAATTCAAGTGGTAGATTCAAGGGCCAACTCCATTGCCTAGGGGCCACCCATATTTGAGCACGAGGAAACTTTCTAGAAAATGGTCCCATGAATATTTTATGCTCATAAGCAAATGTAGGCAATACAATGTATTCAACTGGAGCCCCAAGTTCCTTCACCAGCTGTCACGACAGAGCAGTGAAACCATAATCAACTGCCATATTCATTGATTAAAGTGGATGAAGCAACTAAAGACATAGCTACTAACCAACATATTTACATGGAATCACATAGACTAATGATCAACTCTTCCGCTAGTATACATGTCAATCTTCTACATGTAAACATTTCATAAGGGACGCAATAAACAAATATAATTGAGGATGAAGTCAAGCATGAATTGTGTAGGTCAACTAAAAATGTTCTGAGAATATAAGAAGCTATTGAGCACAAGCATGCTTCGATTGATATTGGTCAAACCAACATTTTTGTGTCCTGTAGTTCTATCAATCACCAAAAAAAAAAAATTTAAATAATTTGACAGATAAAATCATCTGCTCAAAACTGAACAGAGAATTTACATACTAAACTACGAAATGTCATGAGTTAACTCATGGAAGGCAGTTAGAAAAGACGATGAATTAACTTGGCAAACATTTCATAACTCAGAAAAACCACCTGCTATCATAATAAGCAATACAAAATTTATTTGACGGTGACTGAACCTGGATGCACTCCTTGGTTGGAGCAATAGGTGCATGGACCCATAATCCTCCAGACTTGAGCTTGATGACTGTCATGCGAGTGTTTGTTGAGACACTACTAAAGCCTAGAGCTTGTTCTTGTTCAAATGACCATATGCAATCTTTTACAATCTGAGGAAATGGATGGAAGAAAAAAAAATTAACATGTAAGAAATGTATCGGTTACAGTAGCAATCAACATTCAGAAGAAGAGAGCAGAGACAATTCATTAGATACAGAGTTTATCTCATTCAGAAAATCACAAAAAGAAGACGGTTCATTTTGACATGTTCTACCAAAGTCCATTGTCTTCATCTTAAATCAATACTCTCAAATGGATAAAATAGAGGCAATCATTCATATATAATTGTCCTCTAATTCCTAGTTGCAGTTCATCATTATTAGACTCTTACACTTTGTTTAGATAGCAATATAGGAGGGATAGAGAAGGAAGAGAAGGGGGAAGATTGAGCTCCATCTTCTATCCAAATCTCTCCAATTTGAGAGGGATGATGTTTATTAAGGAGGGAGAGAAAATGGATCATTATCTCTCCTTCGCCTTCCTTCCCCCAATCCCTTGCCCAAACAAAGGAACTTGTTCCCCTTTCTTCCCTCCATTTCCTGCTATCCAAACAAAGTCTTAGTAAGCTTGGCAAATTTCATCATCTTTGACCATACTTATTTATAGATATAAATTAAAAAACAGTCAGGTGAGACCAAATGCGTTTTATGTGTATTTGCACAATATCAAGATTTTATAATTTAATTAATACATAAAGGCCAAAAGTGTACCTTGGAGACCATTTTAATTTTTAAGTGTAGAAATGTTATCCTTAGTGAGTTGGGGTGAATAATCTAAAGAGATCAGGTTTTATAGTATTGGTGTGTTTTATAGTATTGGTGTTAAATGTAAAGGCCAAGTGGCATGCTCTCTAATAGATGCCAAGCCCAACAAGCTCAACGCAAGAGTAAGCCGTCAACACGAGGTGGTTTTTGGAATTTTGAGGTTAGAATGTTAGATCTAACGAAGAGTCTATAATTCCTTTCTTGGAGAAGGGGAAATTCCTATCTCTATACAAAGGGGCTAGCGATTATTGTGTAGATGACTCAACATGGTGAGAGACTTCCATAATTATCAGGAGACATGTTAATGTTCTTGAGAGAGGAGTGCAATTTTTAGAGCTGTTGGGTGGGTTGCAGATATTCGTTGAACTGAATAGCAATATTCGTGATTTTTTCCACTACTTGTTAGTAAGGGTTTTTTCATGTACATCATTTGCCATTGTCTCTTTAATTATGCACCTTGGGTTTGTTTATATAAATTGTTTGTTAGTTTTACGCTTCAGCTAGGAGTTACATTCCCATTTTACTTACAACTAAAAATACTACCAGAATACTTCCTAATACCACCACGAACAATGGCACCACAAGGTTTCAATGCTACCAAAAACCTTTGAAGTGCTAGCGCATGAGACCGACTTCCTTTTGTCGATAGTACTACCAAAAAAATTTCTAGTACCACATAAACCTTCATAGCACTACAAGTCTACCACTGAGCTAGAACAATTCCTATTACTACTCAAAACCTTTACAATACTAACCAAGTACCCATACACTTCCTCGTAAGACCAGAATGCCTTCATAATACTACCATTTATTCGAAGGAAACTAACTTTCTTTTGATCAACTTCTTTTAAGAAACATAATTTTTTTTGCAACTTTTTTTAAAATACTTGTTATTGTCCGTTTGGCCAATAATTGTTATGGGCAAACTTCCGCTTCCTTGTGGGGATGTAAATATGTAATAGGAGAAAGTGTTGGGCCCATAACTAAATAATACAATAGTCACATGAGCCAATGTAGTAACGATCTGATGATCTATCATTGATAAAACTTGTCAAAGCATTGGGTAGCAAATCACAACCTAGAAACTTCATTGTCTATTCATGAATAAATGTCAGAACTCACTAGTCCAGGTTGCAGCTTGAATGTCTGCACATGGTATTGCCCTTTGCCCTTCACCAGGTCAGTATCAGCAAATTAGATTATCCACAGAACCAATGTAATGATACAATATATAAATGAGTTCGATAATTGTTTAAATTCAGTATCTGCACTCTAATTTGATGACTGATAGAAAATAAGCTTCTGTCTCCCAACAACGAGCTATGCTTGACGAGTGATAGGTCTTTCACAAAACCTCTACTCAAGGGGAATTCTTGTCTTGGTTGTGAAGGAATAATTGCATAAACAGTGGTAATTACAACCAAGAAAGAATCTCACCGATGACTAGGTCTAAGTAGGTGTAAATATAATCAGCATTAGCCCTAAGTCCTAACTTGATCTTAACAGGTAAGTAGATAGCTTTCAGAATCCAGTAGATAAACATTTTGTTGGAAAAAAGTCACTCTGGTTAGGATGAAACTTCTGCTATTCTGACATTCTGCATCTGATTTAAATTAGGCTTCTTCAAGGCACATAAGTACTTTAAAAGTTCTAAAGAGTTCTAACAGGAATCTAGAGGGTACCTCTTTATTGACTGTGTGCAACGGAGCAACAAGAGATGCAGCTATATAGTTAGTGAGTTGCAAAGGGGTTGGTGAATATGGTAAAATCTAAATAAATGATAGAGATGTATGGCTTTAAGCCTTAAGAGCTTCTCGAAAATAACTTCTAAGATATTCGTCTCCTTAGAACTCTTATCAAAGGAAACTTTTGATATTTTGGATACCTTTTTCCTGATTATGACAAACACACTTCCTTCAACTATGCATACCAGCAAATTTCCAGATTGTTTAAGACCCGGTACCTAGTTGCATGTAGATGAAAGGATGATAAGTTTAAATGTACATGCGCATGGATGTTTACACATCTAACTTAGTTCATGAACTTATAGTCTAATTCATACCTCTGAATTCATATATCTTACAATTAACACTCTATAACAGCTCTCATAAACATTAGGTCTCCAAATTGCAGTACAAGAAGCTTTATGGACCCGATGAGAATCAAAAGGCAATCCCGCCTGGATGATGGAAATTGTAAATGTCTATGTTATTCGGACTCAGGTATTCATGTAGGACACGGGTATTCATGTAGGACATGGGTAATGTGTCCAAGTGCCTGATTCGACTATTTATGATATGTTTCCATGATTTGGCCCAAAATGAAGTGTCGAAGTGACCATACCCATGTCGCAAAATTGAGGATCCGACCTAGGTACTTGAGGTAAAGTGGTAAAACTAAGAGTCTGACAAACATAGGTAAACATAAATCCTTCAACATTAGGAGATGTCAGGTAACTCGACATGAAGGGTTGACCCGAGATACACATGAAGATATTCTTGAAAACTCTTGAGTAAATTTCAGGTATCCTAGGCAGTGCAACTTCTGGGTCAACTATGGTATCTAGGTTTTGAAATAGTGTCATGTTCATGGTAAACTTTCATATTGATACACTTGGTGTATTTGCAAACATTATCCTTTGACTTCATAACAAATATAAAGGGCCTTGAAAGTGGCGGTCCTTATTCAATGATTTCGACGCCACGAGACATTTTGAGCATTTTTATGAAGTGATGCAGGCTATCAGAATTCAAAGACCAATATATTCTTAGCTGATTAGTTGGCTAAAATATGGTTCACGATAAAAGGAAATACTATGCATCATTTTTATCAGTTTTCACTGTTTAGATTGCTCAATGTAGAACTTGGCATTGTCTCAGACTTTTGAGGGACTGAAGAGGCCTCCAAACTCTTCTTGTGGCTTATTTTGGCATCAATTTACAAATAACACAATTTCTTCTTTGACATCTTAATTGCTGTCCTAACTTTATGAAAAGCTTTTTGTTTTGATAAGTTGAGAACTTTATGCAGTATAATATTCTTATCATCTAAATTCCTGGGTGATTCGCGTGGACCTGGTCCACAATAATATTATTGTGGACCAAAACCACTTATTTAACATAGTGACCTTTTTTTTCCATATACAAACCTTTTCAAATTTTAAGATACACTATACAACTACTATCTACCATAGTGACTGTTTTTTTTAATATAGCAACTCTTTCTCACATTAGTTTATCATGATGAAATTTTCACTTTGTGACATAGTAACCTTTTTTTTTTTATAGTCAAACTTCATAATTTATATCTATTCATCTTTTATATTTTTTTTTATATAGTGATCTTTTTTTTCATAAATAACATGAATTAGCATTAGGTCCACAGACAGTGGCGGATCCAGGATTTGATCCACGTGGGTTCGGAGTCGTTCAAAAAACAGATCGAGATAAATTGATTAAAGCTACAAATTTACCATCGATCAAAAACTAGGAAGTTGACCCATAAGGTTATAATTATTTTTAACTATCAAGACATATCATACATACTACTCACTCCGTTTATATTAGTTTACCCACTTCTTTAGACACAACAATTTAGAAGAAACAGGTATGTGGGTTATAGAAGGGAAGAGAAAATATTAAGTTTTTGGCACGCATATAATATTAAAGTTAATGTTGTGCCCCAAGAAAAATATATTGAGAAGGTAAAGATAATAATAAACAATTGGTGGGACCATTAAAAAAAAGGTGGGTAAATTAATAAGGGACAACCTAAAAAGAAAAGTAGGTAAACTAATAAAAACCAAATTGAGTATTGATTAACAAAACATTTTGAATTTTCTACATAATTAACAATTGTTTGTAATTAAGATTTTCTTTAAGTATTAAAAAATGCAACAAAAATAATATTTCTTCCATTCTTATATGTTCTTCATGCTTTTCCTTTTAAGGTATTTCCCAAAGTTCTTCCTATATAAAATATTACCTTATTTAGACAACAAAAAGTAAGAGAAAAGTACCAAAAAATAAGAGAAAACTACTAAATTTAAGAAGATTGAAGTAGTCATCAAGTCATGCAGTGGTTTATTAAGGGAATACTTCGCATATATATTGCCTAATGGATATATAAATGTTTGAAGAGAAAATGTAGAATTTATTATTGAGAAAAATGCTTCCAACAAGAAAAGTAATAAAATAAACATGTTGTACTGTTGGGCTGCTGCAGAAAAAGTGAAAATATTCATGAAGTATTTTATAGAAGTGGGAAAGCCAAAAAAATTGAAATTGAAATTGACAAAACGAAGTACAATGTGGGGATTCGATGCCGCGTCGCCCTTGTGAAGGAAAAGTGGACCTTTACAAAACACGCGGACCACTGGACCAGGAGAATTTAACTGATCTATTTTGGCACGTTAATCTTATAACCTTTTTCTCGTTTCAGTTTTTCGCTAATTGTCATTTTTTTTTTTCAGAATTTTGTGGTTATGTGCCCGTCCACTAATTTAGTGTGGACCAAGTCCATATAAGTCTTTTGCTTAGGTGAAAAGCATGAACTGCGAGATGTTATAGGTGGTTAAGATTTACCTGTTAATCGTATAGCTGTCAAGCAGCTCTATAATATAGGTTTTTGGCACAAAAAGACATAAAATACTATCCTAATTAACAATCTGGATAGATCTTGCAAAACACTAGTTCAAAAGCTAAAAGCAAGTATATATCACTAATTCACTATACAAACACTAATTGTTGATCCCTTGTTATTATATACATGTGCATAGTCCAACATTGGAGAGGAGGAGAGAAACTAACCACCTTATAAGCTTGAGGAGCTACTCCACCCATCGGGTCCAAACTCTCCTCCTCCTTGCCTAAACCCAGGCCCATTTCCATATTCTCTAAAATCTAACACTAATAGTAATACTGTATTAATCAAAACACTAAAAGCTACTCCAAATGCCACTACCAAAAAAGCCCCAATACGTAAGCATGTGCCCTAATAATTTTTACTAATATATAATGAAAGATATTTAAAATTAGAAATGTGCATTGACGGTCAAAACAGGCAAAATAAAAATAAAAATATATATCGGGATTATTTCAAAAATATTGCATATAATGATCAAACTTCTACATTAGCAAGCGTGAAAGTCAAACAACATAGATTAAAGGAGGGTAATTCAGAAATGACATAGACTCACCTCAGTCCTAATAGTGCGTCTGTTAAGAAAAGGACCCAGAGGGAACGGGAAGCCAGTAAAATTGAGATAAAACCTTCCACTTTTATTCTGAGAATTGCTGGTAGTAGGAATCGAAGAAGCAACCACAAAATTGATCATATCATTCTTTCTTTTCTTATTATTGAAATTCAGCTGCAACTTTGGTAATTTTAGAGGAAACCCAGTTACAAAACTAGTGCTTGAATCTCTTAAACAAGTTGAATTTTGTAGATATGTTGATTTTGTGCATGAAACACCACCTATAGTTGCCTCCATTTTTTTGAAGGTAAGTTTGATAGCTGATTCTGGATTTAGAGCCCACCACTAAAATTTTTGGTTTTTGAGGGAGAGAGAAGATTGACACTATTCCTGGACTCGGGGTTGGTTTTGCGCCACGTGGAGAGCCATGTAATGGGACGAGAGTTCGTTCCTACATGGAAAATTGGAATTGCTTTGTGAGTTGAGTTAGTCTTGCGTGGACCTGGTCCACAATAATAACCACTTATTTAACATAGTGATTCTTTTTCTCCATATAGTAACTTTTTCAAATTTTAAGATACACTATACAGTTACTATCTATCATAGTGATTGTTTTTTTTTAATATAGTAACTCTTCCTCACATTAGTTTATCATGACGAAATTTTCACTCTGTGACAAAGTAACCTTTTTTTTCATAGTCAAACTTCATAATTTATATCTATTCATCTTTTATATTTATTTTTTTATATAGTGGTCTTTTTATTACATAAATAACATGATTTAGCATTAGGTCCACACTAATTTAGTGTGGACCAAAGTCTATATAAGTTTTTTACTTCTTTTTGCCGGTGTTGTGTGGCTATTGAAAAATGTGGTTGCAAGATGTGGGACACGAAAAAACAGAAAAAGGGAAAATAAAAAAGGATCTATCTTTTTAATTAAGTAAAAAATAAAATAAAATAAAAAGATAAAAAAGGCATAATAAAAAGAAACATCTAAGATTTATAACAGAGTTAGTTACTCACTTCTCAATTCAATTTTTTAAAAAAATTTGAAAATCCCTATTTAGTGGAAAAACTGAATAAAAAAATATAAATCCCTAATCTATTAGATTTATTTGAGAACATATGCAACACTTTTAATGGGTCCTTATATGAGAACATATATCATATGTGATAACAGATTTATGTTTAAAACATACGCAACAGTTTTTAAAACATATGCAATACTTTTTAAAACATACTTAACTTTTTGTTTTTAGAACATACTCAACACTTTTCAGAACATATGCAAAACTTTTTAGAACAATAACTTATAAAACATATGCTATGATTTCTAAAACATGAACACATCTTTTTACGTAAGAACCTAATCAACACATATACAATATTGATATAAACATGTTCTAAAATTTCAAGCTTATGTCCTATATTATTTCAAGTATGTTCTAAAATATTTTAAGTGTGTTCTAAATTATTTCAAGTATGTTCTGAATTATTTCACACATGTTCTAAATTATTGCAAACATATTCTAAATTATTTCAAGTATGTTATAAATGATTATGAGTACATTCTAAATTGTTTCCAGTAAAATACTAGAACATGTACACCATTTTGTAGAACATATACACTGTTTTTCATATCATATATGATAACTTTTAGAACATGTAACACCCGACTCATCTGGGGTCGAGTATATTGTCACCAATGCGCATCCAGGGCCAACAACTGTCCTCAATAACCAACACAAGTTCTTCCCGTCGTATTTTGTCCTCACTCATGCGCACCCTGAGAAACCTCTCATGATGTCACCCATCTCTAGACCACTCCCAGCCAAGCACGCTTAACTGTGGAGTAACTAAGGAAATGAGTTCATAAAAGAAAGATGCATCTTGTTAGAATGAGTAGCCTGCTAAATCTCTTAAAGCAATCATGAGGGGTATTATAAACATATATATAATACATATGCAAATGACAATGAGAGGCAAACTCATCTTGTCTCATCTCAACAAATCAAAATGACAATGACAATGAGAGGCAAAGTTAGTACAAGTACACCAAAAGCATCAAGATTATGTTCTCAATTATTTCAAGTTCAATATGTGAGTCGACGCCGCGAAGAAGTTCCAAAAGCGTTGAGCCACGAAAATTGAAGAAAAAAATCATCGAATTCCAGCAAAATCGTACCAATTAAAATAAGTCACCGACACTAGCAACGGAGCACAAATCGCCGGCAGAATAGAAGGCGAAATCACTAGTTTTCAGTGATGATTGTGGCAAAATCTAAAGTGAGAGAAGAGAGAATGATCGAGAATTTGAATCACCGCACAAATCAAAAGAAGGAGGAGATAGAATTGTGACGAACGACGGTGAAACAGTGGCGCGGCAGTCGCTGGATGTTGGTAGTGGTGATTCCACCATTGATGAAAGAGGAGAGAGAAGGAGGAAGTAAAGAGAGAGAAAGGAAATATGGAGAATTGGAAAATGTCGTGATGAATAATGAGAGGTTGGTGATGATAATTTAAATTTTGGAAAAATCCCAACCCTTAGATATAAAGTATTTAAAGGCCTAGATTTATTCTCGCGTATTATAGTATTCTCACATAAGGGAGGTGTTCTCACAAGAGTCTTCCCCTATAAGGTCAGGATCTAGTGAGAACATATATCATATGTGAGAACATATTTATGTTTAGAACATATGCAACACTTTTTAAAACATATGCAAAACTTTTTAGGACATACTTAATTTTTTGTTTTTAGAACATATTCAACACTTTTTAAAACATATACAACATTTTTTTAGAACAACAATTTATAGAACATATACTATGATTTTTAGAACATGAACACATCTTTTTACGTAAGAATCTAATCAACCCATATACATATATTGATATATATACATGTTTTCAAATTTTCAAGCTTATGTCCTAAATTATTTCAAGTATGTTCTAAATTATGTTTAACATATTCTAAATTATTTCAAGTATGTTATACGTAATTACAAGTACATTCTAAATTAGTTCCAATAAAATTTTAGAATATGTACATCATTTTGTATTAGAACATATACACTATATCTCATATCATATAATAATAACTTTTAGAACATATGTAATACTACATATGCAAAATCATAATGTGAGGCAAACTCATCTTATCTCATCTCAACAAGCTTTAAATTGCAACTTAGCAATGATTGATCATCATCATCTACCATGTCAAATGATCAAAATCATGTATCATCAACACAATTATAGCAAATTTTTAGAACACGAATTTCCAAAGTTTAGAACATGAAATAACAAATTTTAGAACATGAAATTCAACCTAAATAAAATCGAACTTCAGAAATTTGAATAAAGAATTCTTTAAACTTGCTAAGAACCTCTATTGAATTCATGTAACTTTGCTGATTTATATATGAAAAACTTTGTTGAATTTTATTTGAATTCTGTAGAGTTTATTTGAGGAGAGAGAATGGGTATTCTTGAGTAGTGAAAATGGTCATCTTGAGAAAAGAGAACAAACATGAATTAACTCTAAATAAATTGAATCTTTTATTAAAAAAATTCGTCGCACTTGCGAAAAACTTGATTGAAGTTGAACTTGGAGCTTCAACTAAGTCTACTTGAGGAAAGAAAATGGGGTATTCTTGAGGAGAGAGAATTAGACTTCTAGAGGAGAGAGATATGAATTAAATTTGTAGTTAATGAATGCGAGCTAAAAAGATTGAGTTTCAGAAAATTTAATGAAGAATTTAGTAAAATTTGTGAGTGAAGAACTTGGTTGAATTTGAGTTCGAAACTTTAATGGAGTCTTTTTGTGAAGAAGACTTAATTTAGAACATATCACTTAATTTATAGAACATAGGATGTGTTCTCACATAAAAAAGTGTTCTCACAAGAGCCTTCCCCTATATATATATATATATATACATATATATATATATATATACATATATATATATATATATATATATATATATATATATATATATAAGACTCAATGCAAAGAATTGTCATGCTGCCACATGTACTCCCCCCTCCCAAACAAATGACATAAATTATACAATAAAAACGTGTATAGAAAGACTCGAACTAATAACCTCTCATTTGAAATACCAAGACACTCACCAACTAATCTACAATCTCATATTGGTCTTTGTGGGAAAAAAGTATTTAAAGACAAGATAATTGTGGACACAAATCGTGTTTCCTCATTTAGTACCCAATGATGAAACATACCATCATCCTAATTAGTCTGGTCCAAAGGAAGAGTAATTCAGCAAGCTAAGCCCAAAATCATTTCAAAAACATAAAAGTCTATTTATTAAATCCAATCCCAATTTTAAAGACCCAATTAATTATTCATGATAATTAATCTCATTTGCTAAATGCCGCCCTGAAATATCCTGGTAACGCCCTGTATAAATACATATACATGTATTTATACTCTAACATTCACTCTCCCACTCTCTTCACTCTCCCTCACTCTCTCACTACATCTCTATCATCAACAAGGAACTCCCATCAAGATCTCCAGCGACATAACTCCGGTAACTTTCCGACCTATTTTCCGGTCACTTCTCATCACAATAACTCCGGCGACATAACTCCAACAACATCTCCGGCAACCTTTCCGTTTACATTACGTGCGACTTTTCCGGCCACATTATTGCATTATAAAAAAATGGACTATAATAACTTAAAAATGCCGGAAAAATGTTGTCAGGCGCCTAATTTAGGCGCCCGAACATGTGGACAGGCGCCTAGATTAGGCTCCCAACCACAGGTACTGGCGCCTAGATTAGGCGCCCAACCACGGGTACAGGCGCCTAGATTAAGCGCCCAACCACAGGTATAGGCGCACCTGACCACAGGTACATGCACCTAAAATAGGCGCCCAACCACAGGTATAGGCGTCTAATTTAGGCGCCTGGGCAATTTTTCGGCATTTTCAAGTCAATTTCTGGTAAATTTTACTCTATTATGAGATGTTCTAATAAAGCTAAATAAAATCGGCTAAGTTTTTCGAAGCGCCAGGTTCAAGAAATTCTATCAGTTTTATTCGAATTTTTTTTAATTACATTAGCGTTTGTGTGTTCAATGCCAGTCAAAGTCGGTCAACGCCGGTAAACACCTTGGTCAATGTCGGAAATCTTGAGAGAGAATGAAAGTGAATAAAGAAAGTGTGGTGGGGTTGTGTGGAAAACATGGCCATGTGGGAGTTTAAATAAAGAAAGGGAAAGAGGAAAGGAGGGAATGGGAAAATACAACCCATGTATTTTTGTAAAAAAAAATAGGGCGTTACCAGGAAATTTTAGGGCGACATTTAGCAAAGCCCTAATTAATTGTATTTTTGATATTCTTATTTATTATTCGCAGCAATTATTTTCTAAAGGATATTACGAAAATTAGATTTTTATTCCTAAAGATAGCTGATTTCGCATTTCAAAAGATTAAATTTCATCAAATATAAAAAGGAATCTTAACTAGGATGCGTTGATGCAACACAGTGGCAGTTTACAAAAGCCAAGAAGGTGAAGCACAATGCGCCATAAGCACGAAGCTTGCGCCAGACGCAAGGCATGTGTGCAGCGTGCATGGTCGTGTGTTGGGCGCACCTGCGGTGCGCAGCTCCATGCGCGGAGTGCACGAGCTGTGTGCTTACTGCAGGATGACTCTTACCATCTCCGCATTATTTTCGGGTTTGTATCTGTAACGCCCGACCTCTAAGCATCTTTATTAGGTTAATTAATCTTGATTATTAGCAGCGGAAGACCTAACCTTTTGGTCGGTGCGTTACTGCCGTACTTTCCATTAGGAAAATACAAGGCAACATACTTTCAGAATTCTAACATGTAATAATGTGAAAACTTAAACATACTAGATTATATAAATTATTAAAGTAAAACATAATAGTTAATGTTAGTTAAACTAATTGATAACTTAGGTTACAAAAACTATAAGTGTTTGAGTCATTTTAATAACAATTCATCACTGCTAAGCCATTCCGTCATCCCCATCGGTACCTAAAACAGAAAAACAAAACGTCATGAGCCGAGGCCTAGTAACATACTACTCTAACATTGTAAATTCATTTCAACTCATTTTATTTGAAAACAAAGAGGGGAGAATATAGTCAAACCATTTCATAAACATATAATTCAAATAAGGAATTTAAAGAAGGATTCATGTTATCATTCATCATTTTATCATATTAATTATCGGAAATCCTCTGAGTACCCCATGTTTAGCCTCCTGTTGAAGCCATTGCAAAGTTGACTATTCTGGGGTTTTTCTTTTCTTTTTCCATTCTCGTACACCTCTTTTTGAAGTTTCATTTTCCGCTCGACATTGATGGCTCTATCGTATAGTTCCTGGTAGGAGCTACTCATGTGGGCTGCCAATTTTACTCGGATGTCAAGGTTCAAGCCTCCTTCAAAGCGATTCATTCTCTATCGGTCAGTGGTTACCAAATCAGGAGCGAATCGTGCCAGCTCATTAAACTTCACAGCATACTCCAATACAAACATGGTCCTCTGCTTCATATGGATAAATTCAGACTCCATTTGTAGTTGTAGAGACGGGGGATAGAACTGTCTTCTCATAGCTTCTTTTAACTTTTCCCAACCAAAACTCGGTTGATCTTGCATCTCCTTTGCAGTTTTTCCACCACAGATCGGCTTGTCCTTTCAGATAAAAGACTTCGAAGTTGACCTTCCACTTGCCAGGGCTTTGACTAGCATCAAACAGCTTCTCCATGCTGTTGAGCCATTCTTCGAACTCCGTAGGGTCTGGCTTGCCGTCATAGGTTGGCGGATTATGAGTGGAGAATCTTTTGAACATGTTAGAGCATTCCTCTTGCTCAGATTTGGGTCGTTGTCTGTTCTCTTGCAGGATCTCCATCATCAGAAGCCCCATCAAGTTCAATTGATCCCATTTGTTTCTCCGGAGGAATCCTTGAAAATAGGGTCGTTTCGTAGTGCATCGAGCCTTGCTCTCATTTCCTCCAAATCAGCATTGTTCGCGTTTCCGTCATTAGTACGTTCGCTTTCGCTTGATGCCATCCTCTAAAATACGAAATGTTTAACGGGGTTACGTTTTTGTAAACTACTAGAACATATCAAGTTGTTAGTAAATAGTGCAAAATAATCCTTTCCCGTTCCTAACACTCACACTCATATTTTATTACATTAGTTTTTCAATATTTATTAGTTTTTGCCTATTCTTTTATTACTACTCGTATCATATGAGTACATTTTATTATCCTTTTACTTAAGTCATCTCATTGATATTCATAATAATTAATATTCACATTAACTTGATGGCCAAACTCATTTTATTATTTTCAAACTTAACATATTTTCTTATTTAGACCTAGTCTCTTTTTAGTCCTAAAAACCAATCGGAACTTGTTCCTGGGTTTCTTTACGGTCTCCAGAACCTTTGCTCTGATACCACTCTGTAACGCCCCCGACCTCTAAGCATCTTTATTATGTTAATTAATCTTGATTATTAGCAGCGAAAGACCTAACCTTTTGGTCGGTGCATTATTGCCGTACTTTCCATTAGGAAAATACAAGGCAACATACTTTCAGAATTCATACATGTAATAATGTGAAAACTTAAACATACTAGATTATATAAATTATTAAAGTAAAACATAATAGTTAATGTTAATTAAACTAACTGATAACTTAGGTTACAAAAACTATAAGTGTTTGAGTCATTTTAATATTAATTCATCACTGCTAAGCCATTCCGTCATCCCCATCGGTACCTAAAACAGAAAAACAAAACGTCATGTGCCGAGGCCCAGTAACATACTACTCTAACATCGTAAATTCATTTCAACTCATTTTATTTGAAAACAGAGAGGGGAGAATATAGTCAAACCATTTCATAAACATATAATTCAAATCAGGAATTTAAAGAAGGATTCATGTTATCATTCATCATTTATCATATTAATTATCGGAAATCTTCCTTTGGTTACTTGGCGAGTAAAAAGAAGGCTAAGCCACCGAGGATATATGTCCCCATCAGAATGTGGCATAAAGCCATACATCAAAACATAAGGCAGAGCCACCGAGGACCTTTGTCCCCCATCAGAAGGTGGCATATAATGCCAAACATAATGCGGGTACCACCGAGGACGTTGTCCCCCATCAGAAGGTGGCGTTGCCGCCATATAACAGAATGACACGTGCACGGCCCACAAGACATAGTACTGCCATAAACCATCTTTCACTTTCATTTATCATGTTTTGTGGGTTTTAAGTACTTTTCAGTATCGTAAAGTCATTGCATAAATGTCATACCAAATAATTTATAAACATAATTTGCATAGTGAAACATTTCATATCACGCATACCATAAATACATATTATCAAAACATTATGTAGAAGCGTCATAAACCATTGTTGGGAGGGGAGTGCGGGTGTTAGCAGTAGACGTTACCTCGAGTTGCGATTATTATACTTGATAGCCGGAGGAGGCTTGTAATATCCCTTTTTCCTTTCTAATCTATTCAAGAATTAATAAAGAACGACTTATTAATATATTATTCTAGATTTTAAGCTCTACGATCCATTTCCATCATGTGCCTATTATAGGAAGTACTTTAATATGAATTAATAGTGAGTTTCTGAAATTAAAGGTTATGGAACCTCATTATCACCGTTTATTACGTAAACTATAATTCTTGACTTTAGTAACTTGGTTACAACTTATGTAAAACTATTTAGTAACAACCACTACTTATAAGATTCATGGAAATTCATGTTTAATGACTTGAGGGTGTAATTATAGAACTTTCATATCTTAATTATACTTTTAATACTAAAGTGATTATCTAACTAATTGTTAAACTCTACCTTGTACTAGTGATATTTCCTACTAGTTAATGCCCACGTATTAGTGACTTACTTAATTTACAACTTAAAAAGTGATATTCATATCATTAAGCTAAAAAGTGGAACTACAAGTACTCATTATTTATAATAAACTTACTAGCATTATACTTATAGTCCAAGTGTACTTGAATTAGTATTACTTTATAATAGATAAACTTAAGTTATAACTATATGAGCATGAAACTATAATTTTATTAATAAAAAACACCATTCATGTAGTGAAGGTGTAGTACTAGTGGTTATTTCATAATCTATGTTATACTATAATTAGGTTGTATGATTATTTCATGAAGTAGAGTGAACTTTATAACATTAAGTTTATCTAATCATACTAGGTCTCTATATTTGAACTTGAAAGATTATAAGTACACTTATGCATAGCTAAATTTACTACTTACAATGTAGATTTTAAATTACAAAAGTAAGATTATAATTAGTTTAGTTAAATAGCCTAGTAAGGACTACTAATAACATACTAATGGGTCATGTTAATTTATCATTAAGCCCAAACTATAATAACTTAAACTTTTCAAAACATATAAAAAGGAGGGAAAGGTATGTAGCATACCTTTACTGGGCGAAGTAACAAGAAGCAAACGGATAGCGTAGGGGGAAGGTCGGTCGGCGCTGGCCAAAGTTAGGCGGCGTGCTGGTGTTGAGGCAGGGCGGCGGTGCGTCAGGCGGGTGGCGGGGACAGCAGCCTAGGCGGGCAGAGGGAGGAGAGCAGCGAGACAGAGGAGGGAGAAGAGGAGCAGCGAGAAAATGAGGGGGAGGAGGAAGAAGGAAGGTGGTGCTGGCGGTCGGCGGTGGTTGGCAGGTGCGCAGAAGGGTCGGCCGGCAGGTGGTGGTGGTCGGAGGGTGGCCGGAAAACAGGAGGTTGGGTGGTAGTGTTGGAAATTTTCTGATTTTTGGGTGTTCATAAATAGTGAACTTAACATGCTATATATAGTAATTTTAGTAAGAAAACTTCATTAAACAAATGGAGGCTTAATGGTGAAGTATACTTGGGGAGCAAGGCCTTCTAGAAGCCTTGGGGAGCAAGGACATGGAGCTTGAGGAAGAAGATGAATTGGATGGATGGTTATTTTCCATTTAAAGAAATTTTCTAATTCTTTTGTATTACCAAAATTAGTAAGTTTTTCCTATTTCCTTTTATTAGACAAACATACTAACTTAGCTTATCTTATCAAATACTTGCTTTTATTTTATTTCCAATATATTAAAAAAGTGATTAAATAAATAAATTAATTTTAAACAATTTATTAAGCTAATTATTAATGTTAATTAAGCTTAAATTTTCGGGATATTACAGGATCCCCTTATAAATAGCTTGGTCTTCATCGAACGTCTTCTTACCTTGACATACGATTTAACACACTTTTATACCTACTTTCATTCATACTTATATATTCAAACACTTTAATCTAGGAGTGTAAGTTATTTGGTTAAAAACCAATCCTTGGATTTTTAAAAAGGTTTGGTTTGGAATGATTTTTTTTTTTTTTGGTTTTCGAAAAAACCCGAAATCTAAATATGTGATATAGCCATGCCTTTAATGATTTTAATATTAAGTCCATTTTCTAACTCTCCTAGGCTTCTAAGAAACCCTAACTCTCCTAACAAACCCTCAAAAGTTCCCAGCTGTTTCTCTTGTATTTCCTCTCCATTTCTCTCTCTCTCTCTCCTCCGTTTCTCCCTCTCTCACCTTAGAAGGCCATTTCTCTCACTAAAGATTGAAGATCTCTCCTAACTCGTTGATTCTCTCGCCGATCTCCTACATTTTTTAGTGAAGATTGAAGAAGCTCCCCTCCATTTCTCAGTTCACAAATATCAGATAATTATCTCCTCGCTCGCTGACTCTCTCATTAACTATGTTTATGTTGTTGCCTTGGAATTTTCAACTAGTGTTGTATTAGAAAACAAATTTTGTCTCGGTAGTATTAGACTAATTACAAGTGTTGCATTTTTATCTCATTGATTTTACGCCCACCTTTGTTGTTGATGCTGACGCCCAACATGTTTTGTGGTATGTGCGGGTGCGAATTATACATTTTTGCTAATGTCCAGTATTAATATACTAGTATTTGTAATTTGTAACTCTTGGAAAATAAGTATTTATATTTGAAGAAAAATTCAGTTTGGTTTAATAATTTCGGATTGGTCTGGATTTTTGGAACATTTCAAAAAAATGGGTTTGGTTCGTTTTTGACTTTGTGATTTCAGTCTGGTTTAGTTTGGTTTAAGCTGAAATTTGGTTTTGATTTGTACTTGAAATGTTAAAACCGAATTTATTTCAGTTTGGTTTGTTTTTCCCAAAATTGAACCAAAAATCGAACTTAATTACTCCCCTACTTTAAACACATATTCAAACACATTCAAATATTCAAACTCCATTGGTTTACACTCAAACTCCATTTAAGCTTTAAGATTGCTTCTCCAACGGATCGTCACATAAGACTCATTTGGTGACAAAGGTATTATTCCCGAGGGTCAATATCAATTAAATTCCTTTGTTACTAACAGTCTATTTCTCATAATGTAGATCTTAAAGGAATTCATGCTTTTTTTTTATATTATAATCTCATCTCTTCTTTTTTATTTCGATATGATTCATAATCATATGTATGTTGTATGCTTTAACGCTTTCATCACCTCACATACTTATTTGTGTTAATCAAAAGACGTAAATAAATGTTCTAATGCTAAATTCAGATAATTTGGATAAATTAGGTTCTCTGTAATTTGATTGCATAATAGCATGTCACCAAAAATTAGTATTTTATGTGTTTAATGATTCAATAAAGATTAATTGTTAGATTTCATTATCATATTACTTAGTTGTTTAATTGCATAACACTAAAAGAAGAATCTTATTAAGTAGATGACATCAATGGGTGAATTTGATTCCTGATCATATTCGTACCCTCACCCCCGAACTCAATTTTCGATCCATTGACCATTTATGGAGTCATGACGGGGAAATCTACATTGGATAAGTCCCTAAGTTGTCCATATGTTTTCCCAATATCAAATTAGGTTTATGAGTCTTTCTTTAAAGACATGTTGGCGAATTCAAAACGTTTTCAATAAAACCTTTACAATGAGGTAGTCAAATAGGCGCTCATCCCGCGTAGGCAATAAAAACACGCCTACAATAACATACACCCTACAATTATTGAATTCAGGTGCTGGTAAATAAATAGAAAACTCACACTTACATCTCATTATCCTAAAATGACTATTTCATATCTTAAAACACAACCAAATAATTTGAATAAAATAAATTTATGATGATTTTTTTTGTTGAAATGATCCAAAAAATTATGTCACTCCACCTGTGTTTCAAAGGTGTTTTGTTTGTTTTGAAGTATTGCAGCAAGGTTTCTTAGTTGGGTGTAGGAGGATACTATGTATTGATGATTGTTTTCTAAAAACAGTCCTAGGGGGGATGTTACTAGTTGTTGTAGGGAGGGACCCTAATGACCAAATGTTCCCTTTGCCTGGGCTGTGATAGAGGGGGAAAACAATGAGTCTTGGGGATGGTTTCTAATAGAACCGAGAGGATTCTTAGGAGAAGACACAGGAGTTGGATGGACTATTGTATCATATGAACATAAGGTAAAACTATTTCATCTCATAACTTACCTGGGTTTTTTTAATTGCACTTTGGTATGTAATCTATGCATTTGCTGCTTCCAGAGCATATTAGCAGTAGTGAAGAGGGTATTGCTTGATGCGGAACACAAACACTATGCTAGACACATCTTTGCTCACTGGCATAAGGCCCAAAGGGGGGATGAGATGAAAAATCTGCTTTGAAAAGCTGCTTTTGCCTAAAATGAAGCTGGTATGAGTGATGCATTACAAGAGATGAAAAGGGCAATCCCTGAGTTAGTTGGCCTGTTTAAGTCCTATAACCTTAAGTGCTTTTGTAGATCTTACATTCAAACCAACACAAAATGTGATGTGATTGTTAGTAACTTAGCTGAAACATTAAACAGTTATATAATCCGAGCCAGGACAAAGCATATAAACTACATGTTGCAGGAAATTAGGTGTGCTCTTATGCAAAGGATTGTGTTAAAAAGATAAGAAATGGAAAAGAGCAATGTAGTATTATGCCCTAGGATAAAACAGAAATTTGAGAAAGAAAAAGAGGAAGCTGCCTATGTATGGCCATGCCTTCAGCGAGAATTTGTTCCAAGTTAGCCACAAAATGGACAACTTGACAGTGAACCTGCATGCAGCGGAGAAGTTGTACAGAAAGTGGGATGGAAGAGGGATTCCATGCTGTCTGGAATAACACGCATTTTCTTCATGCATATGGAGGCAGAGGCCTTTGTTGATAGTGCTACCTGAGGCCATCTTATTTGAAGGTATACAGTGGTTCAATCTCTTCACGTGATGGAGAGAATTACTGGTCAAGAAGTGATCATAATGCAATGATTACTGTTATTGATGGTTAAAATCAGTCAAGATTGTATGCAATGCCTAAAGTGATCAGAATCACTTAATTCCAGTTCCCGGCAACTGCTTGCAGCCGGGACACGTCCTTTTCCCAAAGCTCTTCAAATAGCTACTTGGGCATCGACAGGGGTGACAGTCAACAAATGGATTGGTAAAGAAAACCAGACAGGAGCGGAAACCCATTGAATCCCTGAAGTGGGGAATTCTTCTCAAGATGCTTTTGTCACGTTTAAACATATGTCATTTAAAAACAGCAACAAAGAAGATAAGCATTAATGCCCTGTTAGACAATCAGAAACAACCAGGAGACTCCACTAACAACTAACTCTGAAAATGTCGAGAAGAAAGACGAGTGCACAACAGACGCCTAAGGCAATGAGACTCACGATCTACAGAAACAGAACAAACGTAAGCATAATTTGCTGGAGCCCAATGGCTTTAGTCATACATTGGAGTGGAATGAATTTGCTGATCATTTGAACCAAGATTTAGCTGCTGGGGCTCGGTTACCTCCTAGTGGAAAGAGATGTGAGGTATCCCTTCTAAAGCGTAATAAGAATTAACCGTTTTCTTGGAGGAGGAGGGAGAATACTAAGTGGACCGCAGAGCAACAGGAAGAATTGAGGCATGGAGTATAGAAGTATGGCAAGAGGTGGCAGCTGATCTTGGAGGATCCTAATGGCGCCTTTAAGGGAAGAACAAATGTAAACTTGAAAGATAAATGGTGAAATAGGACTAGGTGCCAGTCTTGATGGCTTTTGATGGTCTGAGGTCAGGCTTTTACATTGATACTTGTAGGAGATGATTGTACCAGAGTGTTGTAGTAATTTTTTTTTTGTAAACATATGAAAGCCAGTTTTGAGAATAGAGTTACTACAACCCGAGATTATATATAGTCATGCAAAGAAATTAGGGGGAAAGGGGAAGTAGTCATTTTGATTGTGTAAACTATAAATGGTTTTTGTATATGTAAATGATTTTTGTTTGGAAAATAGTTCACAATAATCTAGATAGGAAATATTTTTTTATGCCGTGTTTTATTATTGATTTAGTAGCATACAAAAAGGAAGTGCCCTGATAAGGACAAAAGAAGTACAACCACAAGCAAAGAGGCCAATAGAAAGACCAAAGAATGTTGAATTTGCAAAACAACCAATCTCCTCAAGTCAACCAACCTCCTTGAATCAACCAACAACTGAGCCATCAATAACTGGAAGGGGAGGAAGAGTAATAAGAGGTGGCAGAGGCTCAAGGGGAGGAAGGGGATTTGGTGATGGCAGATGCTCATGGGGAGGAAGGGAATCTAGTAGTGGCAGAGGTTCAGGGGTAGGAATGAAGGGGAACTTGTTGTGGCAGAGGGTCAAGGGGTGGTAGAAGCAGTGGAAGAGGAGCTAAGAGTGGTGGCAATGTAAGTACATCCTTCCTTCTCTGTTTATAAGTCATTTCTTTTTTAATTTTTTTAGGAGCTAATTGTTCTCAAATTCCACATTACAGGTGCCTGTGGGATTTGGAGTGTATTTTAGCTCTAATGGTGCACCAATGACTAATGACCCTGGTCAGCAGGGAGGTCCCAAGAACATCTAACAACAATGCTGGAGGAATCAACAGCTTAGAAGCCATCATACAACCTCCTATGAATTTTTTGCTTGGATTTCACTAGTAGAATAATTGTTTATTGTTGCAGTCATTAAGTGGCCTATTGCGGCGGTTTTCGATGCCCAGCAATAAAGGGCGCAACAATAGGTAATTAATATATTGCTGCGGTTTTAAACCGCAGCAATATTTGAACATATTGCTGCGGTTTCCAGCCAAAACCGCAACAATATATATTTATTTTTTTATTAAAAACGTACAACGTATTGCTGCGGTTTTGGCTAGAAACCGCAGCAATAGCTTGGCCTATTGCTGCGGTTATTTTTTTTTTGGAATTTCGCAATTAAATTTGAAAGATTTAAATCATGCAACTAACCCATCCACTATCTACCAAATTCGCAGACAAACTAAAGATAAATAACATGAATTTCATTAATATATAAAGCTAAAAAAACTAATTACATAAATAATACAAAAGATCATAAAGTAAAATGAAAAAGCAAAAATAACAAAACAACTATTACAACTTAATGACAAATTGCAAAAATTATAATAAAAACAAAAAATAAGAAACTGATCTAAAAAAAACGAAAAAAAATAAAAAAAATCCTAAAACAAAAAAATCTAAAACCAGATCTAAAAAAACGAAAAAAATAAAAAAAAATCCTAAAACAAAAAATCACAAACAGATCTGAAAAACGAAAAAAAAAAGAAAAACGAAAAAAGAAACCGAAAAAAAAAGTTGAGAACGACTCAAAAATTACAAGTCTTTGTGCCTAGAACAGTAGAACAAAACAAACTAAAATTTTCAACCGAGGATGGAGAATGCGAAAAGATGGCAGGAAATCTTGAAGAACACCGGCTAGGATGACTCACGAGCGCCGGCGAATCAGGAGCCACGACCCACGAGCAACGGCGATCCATCGAGCCAAGTTGGAAGACGAGGATGAGCGTGTTTGGACGAGGATGAAAGAGGCCGTGAGATGAGAGAGGAGAGAGGCACGGCGAGTCGGCGACGATGAGAGGGAAGAGAGGGCCGGCGAAGATGAGAGGGGAGAAAGGCCGCCGAAGATGAGAGGAGAGAAAGGTCGGCGACGATGAGAGGGGAGAGGGGAGAGAGTATACTGCTGTGAGAGGAGTGAGAGAGAAGCGTGAAGTGGGGTAAATTATGAGGGAAGACGGCGCGGCTCAACTATTAAGAGTATAAAAAGAAACCCTAATGACCCTATTGCTGCGGTTTCTTCAGCAATAGATTAAAATATTATTAAAAAAATAATATTTTAATATATTGCTGTGGTTTAGGGTGGGAACCGCAGCAATAGATTTGGTCAAATCAGTCAATGAATTTTGAAAAAATTTCCATTGAGACATATTGCTGCGGTTTCCAGCCACAACCGCAGCAATATGTTTAATTCCGATTTTTCCTTTTTTTTCTTGGCTTATTGTTGCGTACGGGTAAAACCGCAGCAATACCACTGCAACAATAAGCAAAAATTCTACTAGTGTTTCGATATTGAACATTTATGTAGAAATGATTACGGTTATTGATGGTTAACTATCCTGGGTGTGTTCGGTTAATTTTGACACTGTGATGTTGGATCTTTTAACATTGTTGTGCTCTTTTAACATAATAGCTTATATCTATGAATATCTTGTGTAAACTCAGATGCAAATGTATCTACCGTTTTGTTTTTCACAAAGTACTTGCATATCATTCGTAAGCCAATATTTATGGCAATTTCAGTTACATTATTAAACCATACAACAAAACCAAAACATTACATACCAAGCAATATCTATTATCACCTAAACATCACATATCTTCTCACAAAATTAACCCTTTGAGAATAGAACTACAAGCCCAAATAGCAACCATGAGGTAGTTAATATAATGTAATCAGCAAAAACTTTTCCCCTTTTGCACTATTAGAAGATTGAGCTTGCAAGGCATATAATTCTTTCCTAACTTCAACCAAGACTTCATTAGTCTTATCCCTCTTCAATTTCAGCTTCACAATTTTTTTCTTCAAGTGCAACCTTTTTTTTTCTTACAAATCATCTATAATTTTGCCTCTCCATCAACATCTTCTTCATATCGTCAAGATCAGTATTGCCAGTTGCTTCATCCTCCCACTCAAAGAAACCGCAATTGTCATTCTATACAAGGCAACATACAACAGTATTAACCCTAATGTTCCCGAGCATGATGAATAATCCCAAAAAAATTGAAATTAAACAATTTGATGGCAATTCACACTTACAGGCCATAAGGGGCATTCAAGAAACCTTTTTCCACCATCCATACCATGTATGATTGTCTTCAACCCCGCTGGAATTGTGTGCTTGCAAACCTTAGTTTCACACTTCCCAGAATTTTTGCAACTTGAGGAACACAAACCATCTGATTGATGATTTCCTTTGTTAATCATGGAGGGAATGGGAGGATTGAACTCAAAGATCTAGGAAAGGAGAAGTGAAAAATGAAAAAATTAGGAGAAGAAGTGAAAAAATGAAGAAATTATCAATTAAGGAGAAAAGTAGAAGATAGTAACGATAAGTGCCACGTCATCTGGGTTAATCGGTTCAACAAGTCATAATAGGTCATGCCGTTATAGGACCACTCTAGGAAGACAACAAACAAATTTGGGATTTTCCCTAAGTAAATGGAACTTGGGACTAATATGGGAAGAACGCCCAAATTTGGGATTTATTTTGACAATTTTTTCAGTAAATGATGATGATTCGGGGCATTGTCCCGGCCAACAACTAATTAGAATGCTAATTCATTAAACAACACTTATTAATTACCGCATCTCTATTATATATGGCAACGCATGCGGGACACCAAAAATAGGAAAAGGGACAAAACGAAAAAAAATAGGGGACAACTAACTACTATATTTAAACAAAAAAAGGAATATAAGAAACAAAAATCATTTTGCAATGAATAAGTACCAAAACAAAAAGAATATGAAAAGAAAAAAATAGTAAAAACAAAAAGGGTAACTAACTATTTTATTTAACAAAAAATCCATAAAAAAATTATTAAAAGAAAGCGTACAATTCAAAAGGAAGTTAGCAACTTCCCAAATCAAATTGACAACAATATTCTTTGATAAAAATAAAAATCTCTACTTTATCTCTAACTTTTAAAAACAAGTTACGGTAGGACACTCCAAATTATTCAGAGTTCTTCATCTTCTCCTTTCTATTATCTTCTTTTCTCCATATGTGAACCAAAGCAGAACACTAACGCTATAAAGATAATCCTTACTTTTTTTTTTAATTATGCTTTGATGTTCATGTGATTCATAATGTTATCAAATAACTCCATTATCTTCTTTTCTCCATCTGCAAACCAAAACAGAATGCTATTGCTCCAAAGATAATCCTTAGTTTTTTTTATTATGCTTTGATGTTTATGTGATTCATAATGTTATCAAATATGAGTAATCATTGTTAAACCTCAATTCTATTATGAGCATGTTAATCTGTAATAAAGGAAAATTTGCCAAAAAAAACCTTTTAAAAGTTCAATTTTGCAAAAAAAAAAAACTTTTAAAGCATTCTTTGTAAAAAACCCACAAACTCAATATCTCTTGCAAGATGAAATCTATTCCTATCTTCCGGTGTGGTTTTCTCAATTCCGGCATTGACCCTTCTATGTTCATCTAACCCCCTATTTTTCATTAACCGCAGCACTACCCATATGCATTTCAAAAGCCACACTAGAAAATGGGAATAGGTTTCATCTTCGAGGAAAAATTAAGTTTATGGTTTCTTTTTGCAAAAAATGCTTTAAAATGTGTTTTTTTCACAAAATTGAGCTTTTAAAATTTTTTTTTTGGCAAATTTTCCTTAAATAAAACTTTGTAAATAAATTTGCGAACAAATTATTACTCGAATATAACTATATAAGAAATTCAACTTTAATAACGAATTTGCATGCATAGCGTGCATATAAAGCTAGTCTACCAAAGTTCTAACTTGGTCGATCCTCTACTCGCTCGTCGAAACACGGTTAACCCACCACGCGCTTGGAACTACCCTTCTTCCACCTCCAAAGAAAAAGAGCTTTAAAAAGTTAGTTTTTATCCACCTCCTCCAAACCTCTAATCAAGTCCAAATCCTCAATTTTCATCTCCCTCACCCTCACTCTTCCTCTCTCCTCACACCACTCGGCGGCAACTCCAGGTATCCTTCTCAGCTTCATTTCCTCTTTCTCTCTCCTCCCTTTTAGATTATTGCATTCCAATTTCTTTGCTTTTTTTCTCTAATTTGTTTTACATTTAGTCGTAAGTTTCAAAGAAATATGTGCCTTCATTTATTAATTTTGGTTGTAGTTACGAACCTTTGAAACTCTGGTTTGTTATCTTGCTCATTCACAAAAAACAGGCGGAATATAATTATATAAGTGAATATTTACTTACGCAGAATTAGGATTAGTAAAGTTGAAATATTTGATAGGGAAGTGGTAATTATAGGTAGGGATTACATTGAGAAACATAATGAACAAATTTAGGGTGTGATAATAATTCTTGATTAAGTTGGTGGGTGTTTTGTACTTTTGAATATTATCTTGTTATGAAGTTGTTTGGATTTGATAACTTAGTGAAGATTGCCAATTAGAAGAAATATACTTTTGTGAAGTGATTGATAAGGAAGAGCGCGGTAGTTTTTTATGGTTGTTGTTCTTAATTTGAGTTTTTGAAGATTATATTGGAGTACTGGTTTGTAGTATAATCTTTTGTTGCTCAATCCATTTAAATGCAATTTTCATGAGGCAATTGCGGCATTGTGCGAATGCTCTCCACGATTTGGTTTACGTTGTGAAGCTATATCGAACTATCGTTTATTTTTAATTCGTTCTTGAGTATTTCCAAGATGAACCGCTTAATATTTGTCTGCTTGTATTAGTTCTTTAACTTTTTTTGTTAACAGGTCCTTGAACTGGGTAAATGGTTTGCTGTTTAAAGTAGATGAAATGGTTTTGGTGACCCATCATACACAGGTAAGAGGTTTTTAATTATAGAAATTGTGATTATTTGAAGTCAAGATAATTTTTTTTTATAATTTAAAACATTATTGTGAATCTAATCAACTAATAGAGATAGTGTGTGACTAAATTTCGCAGTCTGACAACCAATGAAGAGATAACAAAGAGAACAGATAAAAATAAAATTAAAGAATCACCTAGGTTGATGTACTTTATACTTTATAGGCCTTTTTCACCAATTGACACATAAAATTATGTAATCTGGAGTATCCTCCCCCAATAATAATTGGTTAGTTAGACCCTATTTTATATGATCGAGTTCAAGTTTATAGCCACTTCATCTGAAAGCTGTCATGTGATTATGCAGACAGTTTAAAGATATGGGTTTGGAGGCTAAAATGTGGTGGGATGTGTGTATGTGTATATATGCTTTTATGTTTGATATTCATCTGAATTTCCTTTTTTTTTTTCTCCAGAGTTATTGTGCTGCAGTTCCTCTAAGAACTTTATCGTGGAGCAAAGGAATAAGGTTAAGGCAAAATATTGTCCGATTTCAAACGATTTTACAAACTGATAGGTGTATCTCACTAAAGCATGCTTTTCCTTTGAGGTGAATGTCCTGTCCTTTTATCTATCATTCAGGCAACTTCTCATGAAGCATCAGAGTATCATTCAGGCTATTATGCTACGTTTCACTATTGTTACTCTCTCGTCTCTTCTTATCTCTGCATGTTCTGTGATATTAAACATGAGAATACACACTAGACCTCCATAATGCATTGTTTGAATAAGACGAGGAAAAGTAGGGAATGGAGGGACTAGAACTTGTGTTGTTTCAGTTTTTCTTCCTGTTGGTTTTTTTTTTTTTTTTTTTTTAATGTCGTGAACTGTTATAAAGAGTAAAAGGGAAATACGTTTTAGTGACTAAAACTGAGAGGATTTTGTTATTTTTGTTCGAATAACCCATTAAAGTCAAATAATCCTATAGGGCTTCTCAGATTTTGGTGCTAATTTAAGTCCAATATATTAAATTTCACATTTGCCGTTACAGCCTAATCTTGAAGAGATAAAGTATGTCAGGCTTGAGATTTCAAGGTTTTAGGTGTACAATGTGTTAAATGTATATCTTTTTCCCTTGTGTGCATTGATGCACATTGGAACATAGCACATATGGTAATTAGGTTATGTATATGAACTAATACCTCTTGAATTACTTGTGTACAAGTTAAAAACTCTTTTGGGAGCATAAAAAACAAAATCTTATTAGATTTGCTCATATATTACTTGAGTGAAGCTTGGAAATTATGACGTTTGGCTTTTTACGTTTGCAAAATGCAAGCAACTTGGCAGATTGATTTATATGTAGTTTACATACAAGAAATTTTTACTCAAATGTTTGACTCTGTAAATTTTACTTGCATAGATTTATACCTTAATTAAATCTGTATGTCTAAATACTCCCCCATCCATGTAATGTAACCTCCACTCTTTCCTCAGCCCATGTTCCCCCCACACAACTCTTTCTGTCACACAGACAAAATTTCATCTTTCTTTCACAGTACATACAATAAACCCTTCAGTTTCCCTACTAAAAAATAATAAAATGTGTGCCCACAAGCCTATATCTGTGGATGGAGAGATTATTGCTTATCAAAAACATCTCGACTAAAATAATTTGGATTTTGTTGTTTGTAAACATGCTTCAACTCAATTTCTCGATTAATGAACAAGCTGGATGATTGATATCGAAGCTGTGCTCGCCAAAAGCTAGAGCTTAATTGGAGTTCCAATCCAACTAAACATATGAACATTTGAAGTTAACTCAAGCTTAGTTGAGGATAATCTTCCTTCTTTTGTGTTTCCCTTCAACTTGGTTGCCTTTATGCTTCATATTACAATGATTATTAAAAGGAGCTAGAAATGTTCTCTGATTCTCTATTAGTTCTTTGCTGTATAGTACTTTTATCAGTTTGATGTCTTGCTGATGCTCATTTTCTAAGTCACATTTTATTATCTTCTGTATGTTTGTTTTGAATCTCTTTTTCTCATGGTCCCCTAATTGTTTATGCTAAGTTTATTCAAGTTTACTGCTGCAGGCCAGTACCAAAATGTGTGCGTGAAGCTAACAGGAAATTATTACAAATTTCATCCTTCAAAGGACATGTCCAAAATGAGAAAACAGAAGATGCATCAAATAAACCAACATCACCTAAAAGCTCAGTCAAAGTCTCTTTCCTCCCACAAGAAAGGGAGGAAAACCTTACAGAGTCTCTCACAGCCCAGGATACGCCACTACCTTGTGCGTCTGAACCAAACAATACAATATCTCAATATCAGTCTATACATGGATTATTCTCAAAATGGTTGAGTATTCTGGAAACAGGAGCAGCACCCGAAGCTGGAAATAATATCTTGGAAAGGCCACCTCAAATAGACCATCTGCCAGAACAAAAAGCAACCAAGTCTAAGGAAAGAGGTGAGATTTTAAAGGTGGTTATGTGCTACTTTCTGGGGCTGGATGCAACAATAACGGTTCCGTTACTAATATTGTAAGTATATGGTTTATGTTTGAAACTTTCTGTTGTCCCAAACTCTTATTGCTTTTTGTGCTTTTTCTTTTTGTTACACATCCGCAAGGAAAATTATAAATCCGTTACTATTATTGTAAGTACCTGACTATGGTAGGAATTTAGGGGGTCCACCGGGTCATAACGTGCTATGAAGTCCTGCGACTCAATCTTACTCAAATTCATAGGAGCCACTTGGTATCCATAGATTATCACATCTTAAACTAGTTATTCAAATTACAACCAGTTCCAAAGTATTTACTAAAATGTAAGTATTAAGTTATGAAACAAGAAAACTTAGATCAACATTTTCATTATGTAACTAGTTTTTTTTGCCCGAGCGATGCCTCGGGTCAGTTACAATAAACTAATATGTTATTATTTTTAAATTTTATAATTTATTTTGCTACTTTTCGTATTTTTTGTCCATTAAGAAATTGAAAAATTCACGTCACAACGTGATAAGTAAAGAAAAATTGCAAGGTTTGAGTTTGAAAACAATACCTTAAAAGAAATTGTGGTAAGAGAATATGACATCAATATTCTCTTGTAAGTTACGTAATAAGAGTGTTAGAGATGTATATACTTGTTCAAGTCTTTTTAGTTAAGTATACTTATTACAAGACTTTATCATATTTTATTTGAAACATTAGACAACAAATTCATAGTGTATTGATGGTTAAGCTCTAACTTTTCATTCCAAAGGTCATGTGTTCGATACCATGCACTTACACATTTCTTTTTTTTAAAGTGAGGAGTACACATAGACATAAAGCATTTGCATTAGAAAGTTGAGGAGAGTGCCACGTGGCACATAGGCTTTCTTTCGCACGCCTTTTAATATATTTGTATAGATTGTCGCGTCCTCGCCGCGCCGTGTAATAGAGTTAGCCAAAACACATGCAAGCAACCAACAACACCACCACCCTATTACCTGCAGATATTACTGAATTTCTGCCCAAGCGGACAGTTTCAGCAAATACAAAACATACATGCTCAGCATGGCTGAGTACTTGGTACACGCCACAAGGAAAGAAATGTAAAGATTTAAGCTAAGCCATGTCTTTACTCCTAGGTACATTGGTGGCTACGCCATCTAGTTCTGTTCACGTTCTCTGTAGTGTACTACCTTCAACTACCATAGTACTTACTTGTGTTCTGGAATTGTATTACAGCACGTCACTGAGATCCCATCAGTTATAGCAACTCATTGAGATCCCCTCAGTTATAATAATTTACTGAGATCCCCTCAGTTAGTTTGATACACTGAGCTCCCCTCAGTATAGTTCTCTGAGATCCCCTCAGAAATGATATACTGAGTTCCCATCAGTATATGTTGACACTCCATTGCATTTTAGGAAATCTGTTATGGCCTTATAATACTTCTACACTAGAACATGACATAACATACTGGAGATCTGTAAGCATTTAACTGCATTACATATACAAATCATCTATCTATGCTAGCTGATGCAGAAGTATACCAAATAAGTTATTTAGGCAACTTTATCCAACTCTTGTAGTACACAGTTTAAGTAGTCTTTAATAGACTACGTAGTTAGGAGTCAAGTCCTTAGAATTTAAGTAAACTTGCAATTTGACTAACTAATCTGAAATTATTTAAGGTAACTATATTAAGTAAGCTTCGGTTTAGAGTTTTTCCCATTTATTTAATTAAGCTAATTTACGGCTTTTAAGATTAGATTATACCGATTATTTAGGCTAAAGATTGTCAAGCTATTTAGGTGACCTTTTGGTAACCTGTAGCTATGAAATCATGGCGTCAATGATCGAGTACATGCTCATATATTTCAGTCCAACATCTTTCCAACTGAATACATGGTTGAATATAATTATTGCGCAAGTTCACAATAAGAATACATTTTAAGCATCATTACTCTATGTCTTAGGCCAAAACCAAAGATTAACCTTTCATGCAACCCATTTACAGTCTACTTTCAGTTGTGATTTTTATCTTTCCAGCATTATTCACATACACAAACATATACATGCATTACTAAAGAGAAGGAAAACACATACACCTCATGTTCAAGCTAAATCGTGACACATAGCATGTACCTTATGTCTCCTTTATGTGAGGCCTCCTTCCTACTGTTTTCAACCCTCACCACCTCTCCTTCAGTTAACCTACCATCACATTATCCCAGGATCAAATATTTAAGCAACAAATATTCTTAATTTCCTTCAACCAAGCTACTGTACTCCTCGGTTTCTACTTCCTCAAAGTGTGGCAACGTTCCTACTGTTTTCACCTTTGCTTCTGATTTCTAGGCTTACCCGCTCTGCTAGGCTGCAAGTAGGTCTGTAAGCTTGCATATGAGAAATTGGGTGAAGGAACCAAAAAGAAGTTGAAAGAAATTCACCCGCTGCTGGACGCTAGACGGGTGAGCTGGGCAGGGGTTGTTTACAGCAACTGGGCAGTGTCGTTATGGTCTCTTTTTGGTGAGAAAACACAATGTGAGGGTTCTCCTATTCATAGGCAGTAATGGGTAAGCTCTATTAGTAATTTTCTTAAAGTAAGAGGGTAATTTGGGCCTCTCTTCCACCATAATTTCTCAAAGTGTGACAATTTGGTGCCGTACTTTCTACCACCTCAGTTTCTAACCAGTTAAGCACATCACAAACCTTTCTTTCCTTGGTGATACATACATTTTTTACATGGTTAGCTATGACATTGTTATGTTAATGGATGATCTTCTTAGTTGTGACTTTCTGATGTTTTGCAGCATTCCTCTCTACCTAGCTGTGAATGTCAAGTATGGCAGCCAAGTTTCACGAGAATTGACTCCCTTGTGGATCATAGGTCCTCTGATTGTCGCTCTTTATGTTAAGCTGCTTCGGTGGATTTTTGCCCTATATGTTTTCTCCTTCAAGCAATCGGTTAAGGTGATAAAAAACCTGCCAGCTTACTACTCAATAGCATGCAACTACATTGCTCAAGGGAAACTTAAAGAAGACATCCTAGCTCGATTTTGGCAACCATTTATTAATGTAAAAAGCATGGACTACAAAGAGGTGTCAACAAGTAAATGGAAGGTAATTCAAGAGTGGATGAATGAGAAGTACCTTGATTTCGTGGAATCCATCTGGCCGCACTATTGCAGAACAATAAGGTTTTTGAAGAGAGCTAATCTTATGTAATACTTATATGGTTGTACCAATGGATAAAGTGCTCTGGTTCGTTGGGCTAAATTCAAACGCTTGTGAATATGAGGTGCATCTCTTAGTGAACCTATCTTCTCATTCTCATTCTCTTTCATCTTGTCGCGCGTCTTCTGCAGTACACTGAGGATCTTAGGCGAAGTTTAATATACACCTGTGTTATTAATATTTATTTTTAGAGGTTTATGTTTTAAATTTTTTTGCACCTCCATATTGTGGAGGATTTCATTTTGACTTCAGCCATCTGTATCAGTAATTCAGTCCTATGGAGCTCAAAATCATCCCATAAGATAGTTGAATGAGCAAAGCTTGGTTTATGTTTCATTTCTGATGTAATTTGCAAGTGCATGTGGACACTCTCATATCAGACTTGCAGGATATGCCTTGCCCCTGTTCTGTTCTGCATACTTGCTATTAAGCACACCATCAATTCTGCCGTGCATCTGACAGTTTGGCACTCTACTTGGATGTTTTGTTAAGTTGATGCTTGATATTGCAAGGGTGCAAGAACTTTAAATGAATCCCGTAAAAAAAAAAAGAACTTTAAATGAAAAGCAACTGAGATTGTATATTGTTACAAAGACAAAAGGGAAATGATTAAAATATATCAGGTATCTTTATACTACTACTCCCTCCGTTTCTTTTTAATCTGCACACTTTCCTTTTTGGTCTGTTTCTTTTTAATCTACACACTGTTGTTTTTTTATTTTAGGTAACATGTCACATCTACTTTCTCCTCTTTTTCCACCCATGTCATCCACTTTTTAATATTTTAACCCACTTTTTACTTTCTCTATCTCACTTTTCAGTTTCTCTCTCCACCTTTTCAGTTTCTCTCTCATACTTTTGTCCCCAAAGTAAAGTGAGTAAATTAAAATGAAACGGAGGGAATATTTGGTTGTGGTGTTTTTGCAAAAGCTTTGACTTTTCAGTTTTGAGTTCTAGTGCAACTTACTCTTAATATTATAGTGCACAAAATTAAGAGCCTAAAAAGTATTGCTTCTATGGAAAAAGGAAAACAAAAGAAAAACAAGTATATTGATTCACAAATCTTCATCATTGTAAGCTAAAAGGCATACTTGTGTTTGATTTGAATAGAACAATGTTAATCAAGAACACATTAACTGAAAAAGCAAGGAAGAGAACATGAAGACAAGGATGTATGTTGTTTGATTAATATGACATAACCAACTTACCCAAGAATGCATTTGACCACCTTACTTAATAGCCTTGTTGAGCATGATTGCTTGTCCCTCTTAAAACAAAAAAAAAAAAAGTTCCTCCATGAAATCACCATGCTCCTTTAAAGTATCTGGAAGAAATAAACCAAACTCCTTCATAATTTCGGGTGGAATGGTTTTAAATGCTCTTGCATACAAATTAGGAACTTCCACCCATTTAACAGTAGAAGCAACTACCCTTCACAATGAACTTATAACTGCAACGTTTATGAGAACAACCAAACTCATTGTCGAAGGCGACAACTGAGTGTCGATCAAGATCCGCAACACAAATATAAATGCCTTGTTTAGGGGTGCTTATCGAGCGAGCCGAGCCCGAATAGCACTAGGCTCGGCTCGAGCTCGTTTAACTTTTCATGGGCTCGGCTCGGCTCGTGAGCTCGCCGAGCTTGGGGGAGCCGAGCTCGGCTCGAGCTCGTGATTAGAATTTGCGGCTCGAGCTCGGCTCGTGAGCTCGTTTAGGCTCGGACCGTGAGCTCGAATAGGCTAGGCTCATCTCGTGAGCTCGATTGTGGCTCGAGCTCGATTGTAGCTTGTGAGCTCGTTTAGTTGCTTTTACCTTTTCTTTTTATCTTTCTTCTAATATATACTTTAGTTAGTATCTTAAAAGAAATACTTAATATTATTTTTAATATATATAAATAATTTTCTAATATAAAATATTTTTTTAATATAAAATATTTTTTTAGTATAAAATAATAATCGAGTTGTTCACGAGCTTTACGAGCCGAGCTTTGCCTAGCTCGGCTCGGCTCGTTTAAGTCTCGAGCCGAGCTTCAACGAGCCGAGTTTTGACCGAGCCGAGCCCGAGCTGCTCGCGAGCTTGTCAGGCTCATTATCACCCCTAGCCTTGTACCACAGTGACCCTCCACGAAGATATTTAGATGCTTAGTCAAAAAGTTTTGAGATGATTTAGTTTATTTGAATCAGCCACTGATCATCAAATAGGTCATCAATTATCCTATATAGTGGCGGATGCCGACATCAAAAGGATATTGAATTACTCCATTTACTTTATCCGAATAGATAAGGAAATTACCTTGACATAATGATTTCCTAAAATATATACTTCTTCCGTTTCAATCTAGATGTTACACTTTTAAAATCACGGACTCCTAGGTAATTTTTGGAGATGAGAGAGATAGAGAAAGAAAACAAAAGGGTCCCATGTGATAGGAGAGAGATAGAGAGAAGTTATTACCCAAAATGAAAGTGTAACATTTAATTTGAAACTTCCTGAAATAGAAAGTGTAACATCTAATTTGGAACGGAGGAAGTAATAAAAGTGACAATTTCGTAATATCACATCATTCAATGTTGATTTCAATGCCCATGGCCCATCCAAGACATCGTATCTAGTGACATTCTTCATCCTTCTATTACCTTCAATAGTCAACATAAACATGAGATATCAACTTGCAGAGAATCGATCCCAGGACCACTTAAAACCAGGGGAAATCTCTAACTATTAGACTATCCCTTACTCTCATTGAGATTTTATATTGAAAGTACAAGTTATGTATTTCAATTGTCGGGTATACTTTCTGACGATATATAATCATACTATTCTAGAGTCGAAGCAGGATGTCAACGTTCCAAGCAATAGGGACTATATTTATTTTTATAATAAATAATAAATAATAATAAATAATAAATTAATAAAATAAATAATAAATAATAATAATAAAAAATAAATATTAATAATAAATAATAATAATAAATAATAATATATAATAATAATAATAATAAATAATAGTAATATATAATAATAAATAATAAATAATAAATAAATAATAAATAATAATAATAAATAATAATAATAATAATAAAATAATAAATAATAAATAATAAATAATAAAAAAAAATAATAAAATAATAAAATAATAATAATAATAAAATAATAAAATAATAAAAATAAATAATAATAATAAAAATAATAATAATAATAATAAAAATAAAAAAAAAAAAAAATAAAAATAAAAAAAGGGAGTAAACCTCCAAGCTAAATTGTATGTGAGCTTTTGCAACCCAATTATCACTGTAAGACTGTAACCTATTAAACCTAATAACATTACTCCCAACATTTTCGCCGTGAATTTTCTTCTTCTGGGGTTTCTCTGCAAATTTCTCCGTAAGTTGCTCTCTCCTACTATATTCATTCACCATTGTTTCTCTAATTCTATCAATTTCTTGAAATTATCTTCTATAATCTATAATCTATAATCTATAATCTATAATCAATCTTTGAGTATCCTTCTTTTACGTTGTAGAAAAAAGCAGCAATGGCGGTACCTTTATTAGACAAAAAGATCGTAAAGAAGAGAGTGAAGAAGTTCAAGAGGCCACAACATGACCGCAAAATCTGTGTCAAGGTATACTTTACAGATTCTAGAATGCTGATTATCTCATTTGTGTTTTTTGTAGTAGCTTTATGTTTTTGTTTGAATAAAATGTGGAAGAAATTGGATGATTTATCGGATATTTTGTTGTTAATTTTATTCAATTAAACGGTTAAATGATTGCGATATTATATTGTGCTTAATCCTGGTAGTTTTGAGATACTATTTTGAATGCAATTGGAGTTTTGAGGTTTCTAATTATGTGCTGCATATCTGGTCGTGTTAATTTGAACTAGTAACACTTTTATTGGAGGAATTATTTGTCATTTGTTTTTTGATTATTTTTGCGGTTTTTAGTCATTTGTTTCTTGATTGAGCTAGAGGATTAATATCTAGGACATGGAGACTGGATTGCAGTTTTTATTGCTCAGAGTCGAGTGCTAGATATTGGAACTGTTTTTGTATGGATGCAGATAATTTTGAATTTTCATTAGCGTGTTTGAGTGATCAAGGACTGTGTTGCACATGGTTGTTTTTGCTTTAGTGCGGATAAGTGTGTATGAATATAATATAGTGATGTTGTACTTGTAGTTATTGTCTTTATCAAAGATTTGCTCATTAGAAATTTAGTTTAGTAATAAATCTGACTTGCATATTCAAAGGCTTTCTTTAAATCAATGTTTACTTGTTTGAAGGTGTATGTATGTTATACATGTATGTTTACTGCGAAAAGGAATATAGGAAATTTGGACAAACTTTACATTAAAAAAAATGTGAAAGCACTGATTTTACCAAATTAATGAAGTTGAAGTCCTCATTTGATTCTTATATCGAATTATGAGTGATTATATGGAGTGGTGCGATGCTGGAAAAGGCCTATTCCTCAATAATTTAGCTCGAGGAGGGTTGGATGCTTATGAAGCCCTCGTTAATCTGAGTCCAGTTGTGCACTTCTTATTTGAACAGTAACATTATTTTTTGGAAAATGAATGCTTTGACTAAAGGAGATGATGAAGGAGGAAACTGTTGCCTTTTCTGATACTTTCCAATTGTATTCCAATTGGCTGGTGTAGGCCTGCGTCTCCTTTGATACTCTGTTGCACTTAAGCTTATAGAGTTCAATTTATTTTTTTTATGTATCTTTTGACTCTGGAATTGTATACCCAAATAATTGATCTGAATGATTGTCTCCTGCAGACAAACTGGCGCAGGCCAAAAGGTATAGATTCGCGAGTCCGAAGGAAGTTTAAGGGGGTAACGCTGATGCCCAACATTGGGTATGGCTCAGACAAGAAAACTCGTCACTTCTTGCCTAATGGCTTTAAAAAGTTTGTTGTTAACAATGTCAGCGAGCTGGAACTTCTGATGATGCACAACAGGTAACAAATTTTTCCCTTTGAACTCCTCTGTTGCCGTCTTCCCTTCTGCTGTCTTGTAACTTTTTTGTGTATCATCTGACTGATGACCTTTCTATTTCTTTTCTAGGACATACTGTGCAGAGATCGCTCATAATATTTCAACGAAGAAGCGAAAAGAGATAGTTGAACGCGCTGCACAACTCGACGTTGTGATAACCAACAAGCTTGCTAGGCTTGCTAGTCGGGAGGACGAGTAATTCTGTGGTTTTGGTTTCCCTAAGATCTTTGCGTCTCAAATACATTAATGTAACTACAAAAGACATTCAGTGCATTCTGCTTTCTGGGAATGCCCTTGGGGATCTGTGTATTGTTGGCGGATGTATGTATTTAACATAGATAAAACTATCTCATCCATCTCTACAGTTGAAACATTTAGAGGTATCATGTTGTTCTCGTATGACGTGCATTGATATTTTGGCCCTGAAACTGTGTCATCTACTTATCATGGGCGCCTTATAGCTCTGCATATTGGAGATGCCTCCTTGCTTTCTGAGGTATCAATTGGTAATGGAGATTATCATAAAGAGGTTGTGGCCTATGCTTAAAGTTCCCTTTCAGAACACTTCTCCCAGTTGGAGCATTTAAGTTGGCAACTTGCTTTTGAACACCCTATTCGTTGTGCTAACCATGTCAAAAAAATTCATTGTGCTTTTTTTTTTTTTTTTTTTTTTTTTTTTTTTGCATATTCCTTATTCATCTATGATTTGTCAAAACTGTTGCAAGTGCATGTGGGCACTCTGATTTCAGACTTGCAGGGATATGCCTTGCCCCTGTTATGTTCTGCATACTTGCTATTAAGTAACATCAATTCAGCCGTGCATCTGACAATTTGGTACTCTACTTGGATGTTTTGTTAAGTTGATACTTGATAAAAGCAAATGAGGTTGTGTATTGTTTCAAGGACAAAAGAGAAATGATATAAATATAGGGGGTTATTAAATACCGCCCGTATTTACTTGAAATCGTCCGTATTTTTTTTAAAATACTCCTAAACTACCCCCTACAAATACTACCCTATACCCCCCACACTCTCTCACTCTAACACTCTCTCACTCTAACACTCTCTCACTCCTTCACTCTAACACTCTCTCACTCGACTCCTCCACCCCCACCATAGCCACCACCACCCCCAAAGCCACCACCACCACCACCACTGCCACCACCACCACACGGCAACCGCCACCACCGGGCGAGGAAGACCGTACCGGCGACCACCACAGGCGAGGACGAAGAAGACACCGACGCCGACCACCACCACAACATTACGGAAAAGAATGGGCCCAAGGAAGAAGGTAAAGGAAATCGGGGAATCTTCAAATCGGAGTTAGTTTTGTAGTTATTTGTGGTGAAAGCCAACCCTAAATGCGGGAAAATCCCCCGCCCTCTCAGGAAAAACGAGGCAAAATTTGTTTTTTTTTTCGTAAATGCGGGGGCAACGGATAAGAAATCCGTTACCACCACGGTAACGGATGACTAATTCGTTACCACTTGAAGGTAACGGATCGGATCTACGTTACCTCTGCGGTGGTGGGAAAAGTTATCCGTTACCATGTAACGGATAACTTTTCCGGTACCACCAGCAGGCAACGTAGATCCGATCCGTTACCCTCTGTGGTGGTAACTGATTTCCTATCCGTTACCGGCGTGCGGTGGTAACGGATTTCCTATCCGTTGCCCCTTAGTTTCGAAAAAAAAATTTTTTTTAGCCTCGTTTTTCCGGCGAAGGTGGGGGGAGTTTGGGTTATTTATTTTTTTTTTTTTTTATTAATTTATGTTTTGTTTATGTTTGTAGTAATTTATGTTTTTTAATAATTATATATTTATGTTTATTTAAAATAATTTATATTTGTTCCTAATTTATTTATTAATAATTTCTGTTTGAATTAAAAATTATAATTTGTGTTTATTTGGGTTTTTATAATTTATGTGAATAGTTATTTGAATATATTAATTAAATTTTAATAGTTAATATGTTAATTTGTGTGATAATGTTGTAATTAGGTTTTATTATTATGTTAATGCATGTTAGTAACATGTTAGTATTATTTAATTTGTTTGATTTAATTTTATTATTTGTTTAATAGCATGTGATAATAGTATTATTTAATTTTAATAGTTATTATTTCATTAGTTAATAAATTAATTTGAGCATGTTATTATATTATAAAAATATTTCAATGATATTAGGATGTTTTATATTAGTAGCATATTACTATTATTTATTGTAATGATATTAGCATGTTAATTTGTTTTTATTATCATGTTAATATTAGTTGTGTAGGGTATTTGTTTTTATTAGCATGTTTACTAATGATATTAGCAAGTTAATATGATTTATTGTTGTAATTTTAGTTAATTAATTATTAGAAAGTGAATAGTTATATAATAATGCCCTATTTTACTTACTTTGCGCATGTTAATATATTTTAATAATATTATGTTAACACCATCACCAATGTTAATGCATGTTAGTATTATTTTTCCTTATAATTTTAGTTTACTACATTATTAGAGTGTCAATGGTTATAGATTAGTAGTAATTACAATATAATAACGTAGACATTAAATAAATAATATATAATTAACATAATGTATTATTAGGGTCTTGAGGGTCCTGAGGGATCGACGCCACGACACACTAGATCTCGTGGTGTTGATGCATCTAGTAGGAGGGCGAGGACTGATGCTCAGGGTAGCCAGATGCCTATTCCTGAGGACGCGCCTGATAGTGCTGGATGGGATACTGGGGACGAGCAGGAGTTAGATCGCACTATGTACTATATACTAAGAAGAGAGTAACTCATCCCATAAAGCGCGTCTCACACCATACAACTGATCCCAACCATCAACACTATCTTCATGCATGTTATGCCACAAGTTATGAATAGGTGGTACCGGTGATCCGGGAAGTAACTCCAGTCTAATATAATGCTGAAAGGTACCAAGATGTACTATTACGAGTTCGTTAGTTGGACCCACCGTGTATTCAGAAGCACGCCAAGGAAGGACAGTGATACACGGATATAGTTGTCCCTTTGGGCCAAGTCCTACTAAAATGACTGCGGCATTGAACATCTGCGCAATAGGGAACAAGTCTTGCGAAGTAACCATCCAATGAGCCTCAGATGCTGCCCCCCCACTCCAAATAATGCGCCTTATTGTTGCGTCTATCCCATCATAATAAATACGTGTGTAAACATCCCGATGAGCAGCAATCTCATTTGCCATATTTTGGCGGATAAAACCCCAATGGTCTTCACTTCCTAAAAAACAATGCACCCAGGTTCGAAATCCACGATTCCGTCCGCCTGGACATTAGTCCATCTAGTAATGAATGGGCGAAGAATCCCAGGAATCCTGCGGTAAAATGGAAATCCACTAACACCCTCTTCTCCATCCACGCTTTCCCGACCTACAACAATCAAATTAATCAACATAAAATTTATCAGTACGTATCAAATAAATGTTATCAATAATCAATACATACAATTAACAAACATATTACCTGTAGAAGTTGACAAGCTCATAATTGAACCTGAAGATCTGCTTCTCTTTGAAGACGAACTGGATGTGTGCTCAAAACCACTCTTCTTTCGTTTTGTACTCGGGTGATTCTTTCGGTGTGGTCTCCCTTTGGGGTTCTCGACAATATCGGGCTCAAAGGCTGAATCGCCCGGATTACGCAGATGTTCCTCTAGAACCCGGGTAGCGCTCCGCAATACGGCAGGATCACTACTTTGAACCTGCTCAACCAACTCTAAGAAGTACTGAGAATCTTGTGCTGCCTCAGATACAAACACAGGGTTGTTGACACCATCACCAATGATCAAAGTAATCCAATAAGGATGTAAGTCTGTCAGGTACAGACTTTCGTTCGCCTACAGGCATGTGTGGTTCTCAACGAGCAACCGCAACGCTGATATACCTCATAGCCTAACTCCCGCATACGATTTTCCTCATGCAGTAACAGTTCTAAACAGTAATGCGAGACTCGGCCATTTAATTGATACAATGCCTGAGTCTTGTACAATATTCCGTGCCGACGCCGACTTTCCTCCAAATCATTCTCAACCTTCTTCACCCGATTTTCTATCTCACTTTGTGAGCAATAGAAAAGATGGAGTCCAAGGCAGATTGTGCTACTAAAAACCCAAGACTTCGGTGCGAGTGTGCACTTTCAACTCGGCTAGTGCACGTGTTCCCAAGGTGAAGTACATTGTCCGTCCATGCCCGCACAAACTTCTCTTTGTACACAAGCCAAGTTGTTTCAACGTATTGGATTATTTTAGGCCACTTTCTGTACACATCTCTCATATTATCAACCTCGGCCTCATAACTCCTCTCGTCGGTCGCGTTGACTATCCGATACCAAGTTCGGCTCACGAATCTCGGACCCGCATCGGTGTTGCCCATGATGTTACTCACTCTAGCCTGCACGTCTTTGTTGATATGACATCTATATAGCAAATGTGCAGAGTTAGGAAACACTTCCCGGATCGCTTTCATAAGGCCCAAATCACGGTCAGTAATGAGTGTAACAGGGACAACATTCACTCCAATAAGCAACCTAAACTTGTCCAACACCCAATTATAACTATCAGCTGTTTCGTTGGCCATCAGAGCATACCCAACCATAAAATTCTTGTTGCACGGCGTCATCCCAATGAGCTCTAGAAAAGGCATGTTATATTTGTTGGTTTTATATGTTGCATCCATACCAACAACAAGTTGATAAGTTCGGAGGATATTTACCGAACGAGGGTGCACCATGAATGCTGCAGTCATTGCATTTGTCTCCTCGTCTTGCCTAATCCAGTGAAGGTAGTCGCTCTCTCGAGCAAGGTGAAGGAAGTGTTGCATCACGTCTCTACCATCCATTGCTTCCCTTCTATCCTTTTCCTTCAGGTTGTACAAGTGTCTCATATTTGGATGATCATCGGGAAATCTTTCATTCACAGCTTTCATTATACTAGCAGGCTTAACGTGCGACTTTATCATATCGCGAGCGAATACCTTTGCCGCCGGACTAAGGCCGCTGATGGGTCGATGGCCCTCAGGGTAATGAATGAACTCATGATTGTGCATGCCCCTAATCCCCCGTTCTGCTTTGATCACCCATCCAGTTCGATCTGGGTACTTCAAATACTCAACCTTAACTCCCGCTCTACAGCCACATGCTTTTGTCTTTGTAGCTACCCGTTCTGCTACCCTAAGATCTCTACTTTCACCCCTATATGGTGCTCCCCGGTTACATTTCATATATACATATTCTCGTCCACTAGGATCGTGTTTATGATTTGACATAATAATCATCACAAACCCGATTTCATGTGCCCTTTTCTTAACCCAATCTTGTAGTTCCTTTTTCTCAGCCCATAGTGTTTCATTATAAAACATGTGATTATAATCTATATAATCACCCCCAAAGTCCGGCAAATAAGCCTATAATGTTTAGCATTTTTTCAATTAGACAACATATAATCAATAATATTATTCACTATTATTTACTTACTTATCGTAACTAATAATCATTATTATTTATTTACCAATCACAAAAATTACTACTTATTATGAAAATAATTATAATAATATGCATACATATTTGAAAACAATATCAAAAAATATTAACTAAATATTCATTAACAAAATTAACATAAACGGATGTACTATTATTCGCTAATTACAAAATCAATACTAATTATGACGGAAAATCAAATATTAACTAAATGGAACATATTAACTATTAACATTTAATTAATATATTCCAATTAACTATTCACATAAATTATAAAAACCCAAATAAACACAAATTATTATTTTTAATTCAAACAGAAATTATTAATAAATAAATTAGGAACAAATATAAATTATTTTAAATAAACATAAATATATAATTATTAAAAAACATAAATTACTACAAACATAAACAAAACATAAATTTAAAAAAAAAAAAAAAAAAAAACCCAAACTCCCCCCCAACCCCTCGCCGGAAAACACGAGGCTAAAAAAGAATTTTTTTTTTTTTTTGAAAATGCGGGGCAACGGATAGGAAATCCGTTACCACCGCACTCCGGTAACTGATACGAAATCCGTTACCACCACAGAGGTAACGGATCAGATCTACGTTACCTCTGCGGTGGTACCGGAAAAGTGATCCGTTACCATGGTAACGTATCAAAAACCCGGTGCTTCCACAGAGGCAACAGATTTTTCGTCCGTTGGCTCTGTGGAAGCAACGGGTTTTGCATCCGTTTCTTCCACTGGGGTAACGGATTTTCGATCCGTTACCCTGCTCCGGTGGCCAAAAAAAAAATTCCGGCGACTTCAAAAAAAAAAAAAATTCAACTTACCACATTTCGTTCCGGCGGTGTTGACGGTCCTTCATCGGACATTTTCGGTACTCCTCACTTGCTTCGGTGGTGCTCCGGTGGTGGTGCTCCGGTGGTGGGTGGTGGTCGGCCGGCGGTGGTGTTCGGAAGGTGGTGGTGGTGTTAGTGCTTGATGGTAGAGAGAGAGAGAGAGAGCTTAAGTTTGGTGAGAGTGGAGAGGGTAAAGTGAGGTGAAAGGGGGAGGGGCATGGGGGGTATATAATGAAAAAAATACGGACGATTTCAAGTAAATACGGACGGTAAATAGCGATTCGGAATTGGAAACCTTTTTTGGACTTCAATGCACTTTTACGTATTTTTCATACATTTAGCTCTCCATCAACGTGCTTTTATAGGATATATTAATTATTCTATAGCTAATAATCGTCACACTGCAAATAATCAAAACTAGATAGTGTCGAAATTACTCACCTGAGCACATATTAGATTGAAGACACTCGTGTATTTATACTAAATTCTTAAAACACTTGACTATACCGTCTGCAGCAATTCAAAGTATGAAACATAAGATTTCAAGACTATATATCTCCTTCTTAGTAATGAATTATTCACTTACTATATTCATGTGGAAAAGTATTCATATGAATATGCCAATACGTGATAGCTTACTAATCCGTCAAATTTTTGTTCTTCCTCATGTCCTCTTTGCCAAGGCCACACAGAATCAATTGGTCACTCTTTGACAGTTTCTAAGAGCACTCTTAACAATGAACAAAAAAAAAAGGTTCATAAGGATGAACCATTTTTTATTGCTTAATCATGAATTGTTAAACGATTCGTGAACAAATCGAGGCGAACCAATTCGGTTTTCCGATTAGTTCCTCCAACAAAATTCATCACGCCTAGGTAGAGAAAGAAAAAGCAAAAAAAATAAAATAAAAACAAGCCACATGTCGCTAGGTGATTGGAGGTAAGAGTGCTGGAAATAATAAAAAAGCACGCCTGCAAGAAATTCTGACGCGTGTCAGAATTTCCTAACGGCCCACTTGCATTCCGCCACTTGTCAAGTTTCTGCTGGTAGCAAAAAACAAGGTTTTTTTCAATTTTGAAAATGTATATATGTCGAAAAATATTTACAAAAATAATATAATAAATTTACCAAACTTCATATTTTTTTATTCTCTACAAATAGAAATCCATTTTGATATTTTTTTTTACATTTTTTCAGAAAATTTAGGGAAAAATGAAAAGAGAGAGTGATGAACCTTAAGTACACAACTGGGTTCTCAAGTTTGCCTTATGTTCCAGATTGGGAACTGAACTTTAAAAAGTTCCAGTTTGGGTACTCAAAATGGATGTCTGTTAGTTTTGGTACTGATGTTTGCAAAGTAACCGTTATCAGCAGAAAAAGGAAGGAAAAAGGTGACATGGTAAACTTTTTTCTCTCTCCTCTAATTCCTCTCCCCTCTATTCTTTCTCTTCCCCTGCTTCAACTCCTCTGGTTCCAATGCTCTCTCCTCCACTTCCACCTTATTTGTGTCTTCATCTTGATCATGTTCATCAATTTCAGTTTCTCTCTCCTCTCCTCTTTGAAAATTTGATTTTTCTTTCTCTTTTGGGGTTTAATTTGTTCCTCTTTTTTTTTTTCATTACTTTGGATAATAAATTGACATTTAAGCTAGTGCCCATATTCGAATTCGTTTAAAATTCCCTCTTTTGCATCAAACCCTTATCCAAAAATCCGATATTTGATTGACCCAGTTGAGAAATTGAAAATTGTGGAGAAACTTTGTTGGGTTGATGAATTTTTGTGGGTTTCTATTATTCTGTTTTGTGGGTTTGAGTTTGTTGGGTTGATGAATTTTTGTGGGAACTCCTGTGCTCGCTCTTGGATTATGACTTGAAGTAATTAATACTACACACAAACTTAATATGTTCTTTAATTTGAGAGTACTATATTCACTAATTACATTACTTTTCATTCTAAAGAAGAGTATATTCTTAATCTGATTGTCAAAAAACTTTAAGAAAAGAAAAAAAAACCTTTGTATATATGTACATTTTCCTATTCAAAATGAAGCATTAATTCGGGCCTTCTTCATCTATCATAACCAGGGGCTTGTATACCATTACTCAGCCTCCTATGTAAAGCATTGTGTCTAACCTTGTTATTATCTATTTGCTGCCTTTGTTTAACTTAGTTTACACTCTCTTTTTTGTCTCCTTCTTTTGGTACAACATACACAAAATGTCCTGGAATGTCACTCATCACCATGAGTGGCTCCAAGGTCTTAACCACCGTACTCATCGTTGGCCGCGACTTGGGGTTATGGCTAAGGCATTGATAGGCTAATATAGTCGTGACATTCACCCCTTGAACCGAGTACTGACTGTCGAGCCTTGGGTCCATGATCATAGCAATTTTTCTCGAGTCCTTGGGGAATGGCCTAGCCCATTTAACTAAGCAATGATCTCTACTAGGATGAGTCTTGTCCATGCATCTTTTACCAGTTGAAAAATGAAAAATTAATGTTGTGGTTTGATGTCTTTGAATTGCAATTGGTTTCAATCAGTTGATGGTCGGCGGGAAGGAATGTGCGGTGGCCGGCAGGGAGGACGGAGGTTGGGGTGAGTGAATGAGCAGAGGAGTTGAAGCAGGGGAGAGATAATAGAGGGGAGAGGAATTATAGGAGAGAGAAAAAAGTCAAAAAGTTTGTCAAAAAGTTAAAAACTGATGCCATGTCATATTTTTCCCTTTATTTGTGTGTTGATAACGGTAAGTTATCAAAGTTCAGTACCTAACTAACGGACATCCATTTTGAGTACCAAAACTGGAACTTTTTAAAGTTCAGTACCCAAACTGGAACAAAAGGCAAAGTTGAGTACCCAGTTGTGTACTTAACTCATATGTTCATGGTTAAGTAGTGAAATTCAAATGGGTTGTAAGAATGATGTGGAGGAGAGAGAAATATAGAGAGAGAAAGATGAACCATTTTTTCTAGTTTATGGATAAGGATGCTCTAAGTACGAATGTTGTTTAGAAGACTTTTTGTTATCCGATTCTTTTCAAGAATCTTACCCAAAAGTCTTTAAAGTCTGACCCAAACACTTATACTACTCATGGAGTTAATCTACCATACTTCTTTCTAGCCTTGGACTATTTAGAAAGAATGAGACAATATTATTTCCGAAATATTACCTTCAAAACTGACACTATGGTAAAATCTTTAATTTGTAAACGTAAAACAAGGTAACTAAGTGATAATCTTTCTCTCCTTTTCTCTCTAGACCCTCTCTAGACCCATTTTTCGCCATTGTTATGGTTCGTGGTTCTTAGACACATGAGCTATGGCACGAACTAGGAAACAAAACGCGAATGTTTCTAAAAACAATAAGAAGGAAGGAAAAATGCAATTGAGGTTGAAAGCTCGAAATAATCCAAGATTTGCGATGATACCCTTTCGGTGGAGAATGACAATGCGGTGGAAGACACCAATAATGACCAAATGTTGGATGCAAGTGCATCACTGCAAGCACATCAAGATAAACAGCAATTGGATCAATGGCTGAACGTGATCAAGAATGGTGGATCAAATGTGGGTACAAAATAGAGCAATTTTGGCAATGGCAGTTCTTCACAGTTAAACCCTCTCTTTCAAGCAATCATGTTAAGATTGATTTGGATGACATTGAGGAGGAAATTGGATATTGGAATTCGTCAGTTGTTTGTTATGTAATGCGATCTAATCCTCCACTCAAAGTTGTTGATGGTTATGTTAGGAGAATCTGGAAGAATTATGGTATTAATAAAGTTGCATTGATTGGAAAAGGGTTGTTTCTTGTTAGGTTTAATTGTATGGAAAATATGAAAAAATTCTTGCTGATGAACAACAGTTTTTTGATTCAAAACCATTCATAGTTAAAGCTGGACTGCTGATATGGATTTGATGAATGACCCCATCAAAACTGTGTCAATATGTATCAAAATGCCACAATTAGACCTGAAATATTGGGGAGAGAGAAGTATGAGTAAAAGTGCTGGTTTGATAGGTAAATTTGTCAAAATGGATCAATCTACTCAGAATAAGGATAGACTAATGTATGCTAGGATGCTTGTTGAGTTAGGCTTATCACAAGAACTGCCTCATTTAGTCTATTTTGAGAATGAAAAAGGCAATATCATAGAGCAGAAAATAGAGTATGAGTGGAGACCATTGTTGTGTACTTGCTGCAAAGGGCATGGGCATACTAGTGATTTATGTAGGAAGAATAAGGAAAAGAAAACAAGCCAGGCTCAGGTGGTTCCTGGAAGAGTTTCAAATGCTCCTACTCAGACATATAAAGAAGAGTTCCAACAGGTGGGTAGGAAGAAGGGTAGTCCTGGGAAACTTGCTAGGGAGGAAGTCATTCCTATTATCACTGAAAATGGGTTTGCTGCTTTGGAAGTTGATGATGAAGTACTGCAAGAACAAGATGAGGAGGTCATGACATCTAGGGTTGAAACTGGAGAGGGGGGGGAGCCCCTTACCAGAGATGGATGACCTCTTAATATGGAATGTAAGGGGGCTAAACAACATAAATAAGCAAATAAAAGTGAGGAAGCTAATTAGCTTTCACAAAGTGCAGCTGTTTAGCCTCTTGGAAACAAGGGTAAAAGCTCATAATCTAGGGAGAGTTTACCTAAATCTTTGTCCTTAATGGTGTTTTTTCTCAAACCATGCTAGTCATTATAATAGAAGAATCTTAGTGGCTTGGCTCCCTCAGGTTTTCACTGTGGATATTCTCCTTACAACAACACAGGTAGTACATTGCAGGATATTGATTCAAAGACATCAAAAAGCTTTTCTGTGCACTTTTGTGTATGCCTTTAATGATGAAGGCAATAGGGAAAGCTTATGGGCTACTTTGAAATCTATTGCTGCTAGCTGCAATGAACCATGGTGTATTGGAGGAGACTTTAATAGTCTTATGAATATGGATGAAAGGGTGGGAGGTGTTCCTGTGAGGGCTACTGAAGTGAGGCCTATGAGAGATTGTATGGTTGCCTACAATATGGAAGAAGTGAAAGCTTCAGGAAGGTTTTTCACTTGGACAAATAAGCAGGATGGAGAGGCTAGAATTTTCTCAAAACTGGATAGATTACTGTCAAATGAGGAATGGGCACTTCTTTTCCCTAGAAGTGAGGTGGTGTTCCTTCTAGAGGAGGCCTTTGATCATAAACCTTTGCTCATCAAAACTTTCCCACAACATCATGGCAGGAAGCCTTTTAGGTTCTATAACCATTGGGGTGTGAATAATTCTTTTCTTGTCACTGTGAGAAGGGGATGGGAAATTAGCACTCAAGGCTACAAGATGTACAAGGTCATGAATAAGCTTAAAATTTTAAAGAATCTGTTAGAAGAGATGGATTCTAGGGGGCAGAATGAGCTTCACAAGGCTGTTATATATGGAAGCAAAATATTCTCTCCTCAAAATCCAAGCAGCCATGCATCAACAACCTATGGACAATAGGTTGGCAGGGCAGGAAAAAGAGGTTCAGTAGGCTTTCAAGGAAGCATGGGATGCTCATCAATTGATGTTGAAGCAAAAAGCCAAATTGCATTGGCTTAAAGATGGGGATGAAAACTCAAAACTTTTCTATGGAAGCAATAAAGCTAGGTATAGGAAGAATGCTATTAATGTTATCCATAATGAAGATGGCACCTGAGTGGACACTCCTGCAGAAGTTGCTCAGGCTTTCATTGACTTCTATAAAGGGCTGCTGGGAACTTGTACTTCTAATAGGGTCCCTATCAATGCTGATATTGTGGGCTTTGGTGGTAAAATGAATACTGATCTTTGCGGATTACTTCAATGTAACTTTTCCAGAGTTGATGTGAAGAGAGTCATGTGGTCTATTCCTGTTAATAAAGCTCCAGGAATAGATGGATACAATAGTGGTTTTTTCAGAGCAGCTTGGGACATTATTGGTGATGATGTGGCAGATGCAATTCTGGATTTTTTTGCTTCTGGGAGTATTTTGAGAGAGCTTAATGTCACTACCATTACTTTGGTGCCTAAAATAAGGGTTCCTAGTAATGTCAGTGATTTTAGGCCTATAGCTTGCTGCTCCACCATGTATAAATGTATCAAAAAGTTACTTTGTGAGCAATTGAACAAAGTTTTATCTCATATCATTAGTCCAAACCAGGGGGATTTTGTTTCAGGTAGGAACATTATACACAATGTGTTGATTTGCCAGGATATAGTGAAAATTTATAGGCCAAATCAACAGCAAGCTTGTTGCTTAATGAAGCTAGACATTAGGAAAGCCTATGATATTGTAGAATGGGGGTTCATTGAGGAGATGCTCCACCAGTTGCAGTTCCCTGCTCATTTTATAAGGATGGTAATGGTGTGTGTCACCACTCCCAGTTTTACTTTGATGCTTAATGGTTACCCTAGTGACTTGGTCACTCCTAAGAGAGGTCTCAGGTAGGGAGATCATCTCTCTCCTCTGCTGTTCACTCTATGTATGGAGTATGCTTCTAGAATACTCGCTAAAGTAGGCAGCTTGGATTCTTTTAAGTTTCATTCAAGATGTAGAAGTATTCAGCTTAACCATTTGTGTTTTGCTGATGACTTACTTCTCTTCTCTAAAGGGGATATCACTTCTATTACAATGATGCTAGGTGGGCTAAAGCTGTTCTCCCAGACTATAGGATTACAGATAAGTCAAGAAAAATCTGAAATATACCTTACAGGGATGAGCTCGGCCATGAAAGACAGAATTGCTCAACTAACTGGGTTCAGATTAGGTTCCCTCCCTTTTAAATAGCTTGGAGTTCCCATAACTTCCAAGAAAATGAAGAAGATTGAATGTGATGCTTTGATTGAGAAGATGTGCCATAGAATTAAAACATGGAGCAGCAGACATTTATCATACAGTTGGAGATTACAGTTAGTTAATGTTGTCTTGATGTCTATTTGTGTGTATTGGTCTCAGATTTTTATTCTCCCTAAGTCTATTCTCCAGAAGATCAATGCAGTTTGCAAGCATTATCTATGGCATGGCACTTGGGATAGTCCAAGAGCAGGCTATGCTACTTGGGATAAGGTTTGTCACTTTAAATCTGCAGGAGGTTTAGGGGTTAGAAATCTAGTTTTGTGGAACCAAGCTGCTGTTGGGAGATAATTTGGGCAATTTCTCACAAAAATGACAATTTATGGGTAAGATGGGGTTACTCAGTCTACATAAAAGATCAGCAATGGTGCCATTACAGATGTCCTCAGGGAGCTAGTTGGGTGTGGAAAAGTATCTGCAAGGCAAGGGAGAGCATTATACCTTTGATTCATGGCTTTAATGATACATACTATAGTATTAAGTAGATTTATGCTGCTATTTGCCCTAAGAACCCTAAGTGGGTGTGGAGTACAGGAGTGTGGAATAGGTTCACCATTCCTAAGCATAGATTAATTCTCTGGCTGATAATAAAGCAGAGGCTCCCTACTAGACATAGGCTTGCTAATTGGGGTGTCTCAACTACCAATGAATGTTGTATTTGTGGAGATAGGGAGGAAAATCTTCTTTGAGTGCTCTGTCAGTGCTGATTGTATGCTCAAGATAATGAGGTGGCTTGGATTATAAAGACATGTGCATAATGTGTACAAAATAATGAAATGGGTTCAGAAGGATTGCAAGCATAGTATTTTCAGAAGGAAAGTTTATTTTGCTGCCATTGCTGCTACTTGTTATGCTATTTGGAAAAGTAGGAATGTTGCTCTATGGGAAGGAAAAACTCTAGATGTTGATACAATGGTTACTTTTATACAGCATACAGTTAGGAATCGAATTGTAAAGATTCATAGCAAGAAAGTTAAAGCTGTAGATATTGCTTAGCTCTATGCTTTATAGGTTTTGTTGTTGTATAGTTTTGTTTTAGGCTAGCTTGTTAGCCTTGTTTGTTGTTGAGCTTCTGGGGAGGAGAGGCCTTCCTAGAAGGGTTGTTCTCTTTCAGTGTGAGGCTCTAGGTTGTAAATTTTTTTTGATTGTAATATATTTTTTCTTACTTCTCAAAAAAAAAAAATCTTTAATTTTTCAGCGTCTTCCCTGACTAGAAATCTAAAATAGATATAGAATAGAAAATGACCAAAACAAAAATAATATATGACCAACCGTAGAACAGGCCATGTGAATAAAGTTCGATGAGATCTCTCTCTGTCAAATATCATCAATCTCAACTGTTATCACTTTACTATAAACACTTCCACTACTGCTTCAGCTTCTCCTCAGAGAGTTAAAGATCACTAGGAAAAGGTCCTCCAAAAGTTTGATATATATTAGAAGCTTGGACTATGAAACCCCTTAATTGTTGAAGTATTGGTCTTCACAGTGATATTTTCATAGCTATTAGCTAACATTTTATTCAACAAACTAAGGTTGTCTTTTATAAAATAATTAGCTCTCTTCAAAGTGTCTTTACAATTAGGAGATAAACTCACGACAACATTTTAATTGTGCAGGAAATTTTACCTTTTTTTTTTTTGACAACGGTAAAACGTACCAAAAACATCTAAAAACTGCTAAATTGAGATCTGCCTTGCTTGCACCACTTCGCAAGCTCGTGAGCATGAACTACATTTTACTTTCATTTCAAAGTCAAAAAATATAGAACGGGATGGTTTGCTCTTGATCTATATATTAAAAAAAGTGTATAATAGAATTGAATGAGAAAATTCTCCTAAAAGCCATGGAAACTCTAGATTTTCACCTGACTTGGATCCATTGAATGAAATTCTAAATAAACCCTTCTCCATTTCTTTCCTGCAAAATGTTTTGCACAAGCAGGTGGATTATTGGCCCATTTTAAGTCTATTTAACCGGGCCAGTTAGGGTATTTTCCACAAAACCGAAACCGAAAAACTGGTCAAAATCGGTGGTAAACGTACAGAAAAAGTAAGGGTTAAACGTTTCGGTAACCGAACCGATAAAAGTAACGATTAAACGGTACGATTACGTTTATGATTTTTATAAAACGGTTAACCGAAAAACCGAATATATTTATTCTATTTAATTAATCTTCAATTTTTTTTATAATAATTACTCCCTCTGTCCCAGAATACTCTTTACACTTTCCTTTTTCATCTGTCCCAGAATACACTTTACACTTCTATTTTTGGATATGACCCACTATCATTTTAATCCTTCTATCTTTAAGCATTGGCCCACACTCTCTCTCCTCCAAATAAAATAATACCACTCCTACTACACACCAACTCTAACCATGGCCCACACTCTCTCTCCTTAAAATAAAATAAAACTACTTTTACTAACTACTAACTCCTATCACATCTACTTTTCAATAAAATAATAATTGATAACCAAACAACAACTTATCATCTAAAACTACGTGCATTGATAAGTGTTAAGAGTATTCTGGGACGGAGGGAGTAGATTAATTAGTTATTAGTGGGTGCATTTTTATTTTCAGTTGTTACTGACACTGTGACACACACACCGATATTACACTTCTTTAATTTAAGGGGCTTTAAGGTGCTATAAGGTGCTTTGTAAATTAAGTGCAAATGAGGTTAATCTGTTTAGTTAATTCCTTTTGAACTTCATCTGAAACTCAAATAAAATTATGGCTTATTCAGTTATTATGTTGATCACTCATAAACAATTCAGTGCAAATGAGGTTTTTAAAAATCTTTAGCAAAGCATGGTCTGCATCTAAGTTCCTCGCATGGCAGTATTTCATCATAATCTACCTTCAAATGCTTTGTACTTTTTTATTGTATTTTTAGTTCTTATGCTTTTGGTTTACGTCAGTGCCATATTGGAACTTGTATGACTCTTTGTATCCTATTTATGTTAGCACTTTTTAAATTAATATAACCAAAACATGTAAAAAAATTAAGTTAAATAAATTATTGAAAGGTTGAGTAACGGTTAATGGTTAATCGAAAAACCGGCGGTTAACCGCTTAGGTGGTTACCGGTTTAAACTGTTACAGTTCACTAAAATGGCAAACCAAAATTTCCGGTTACCGAACCGAAATATCGTTCCGGATGGTTAACCACCCATGAACACCCCTAGTTACTGGTAACTCTGTCAACACCAACATAATGAAACCAACAAAAAGATTGAGACAAGGGATCCTACTTTCTCTTGTCTCGAAACCTATTTATGATTTGCATGGAAGTCCTAACAAGAAAACTAACCAGTCGCAGCCGTCGATCCAAGATTTGGTATTGGCTTTAGACATTTCCTTTAACACCCAAAAAATTCCACGTCTTGTCTTTGCATATGACTATCTTCTAGTTTGCAAAGCCACTCAAACTGCCACTAACATCTAAAAGTTATTTTAGACACAAAAGCTCCCAAACTTTTAGACAAGTTATCCACTATCAGAAGTCTTTAGTTGTCTTTTCTAGCAAGACTTGAGCCTTGCAACATCAACAGATAGAAAACTACCTTCCTATGCAGCCTAAAGATTCCCTAGGCAGATACCTTAACATTTATTTCTCTCCATATAAAAAGGTATTGCTATTTGACGCCCTAAAATTTCATACTAACATCCTAATGATAAGAGGTTTTTAGTGTGTCGTTAAGGCAACGAAACTCGCTTTTCAAACAATATTTATAAAACCTAACAAGCAATTACTAAGAACGTAGTAAAAGCAAGTCAAGGGTCAATCCACAAGGAAAATGGGATTAATCAAAGTCTATCAAGTCTAAATTACCTAATTGAGGGGTTTTTTTGGGGGTTTTTGGTAACAACTACGACTAACTACTATTAAAGGACTAGCAAATAACATGAGATGAAAATATCAATGAGGAAGACACTAGAGTTAAGGTTACTAGTATGGATCAAAATGGACAACGATCATTAATGCAATTTGGATTCAAAGGCGACGATTATGCAAGGTTTAGTTTTCCTCTAAAATACTCGAGTCCTCTCTCGAATGGTCCTCGAGAATGATCGCTTAATCAATCAACTAAATCCTCTCTCTAATGGTCTTTAGTCAATTTATTAAGAGATCCAATGAATTCGAAAAACCCCTAATAAAGGATCCCCTTAATTTCTACCCAATAACTTGGCCTACAAATTAAGTTGATTCATGGGGATGATAAAAGAGTTCAAAATACGATTAAGAACATTTGAAACCAAAATACCAAAGCATAAATATGATCAATATCTATCCTAAGGAATCAAAACACCAAGATCAATGCATAACCATCTTTAGATCATCACAATCACATTAACAATACATGTAAATCCTAATCCATACTTTCACCCTAACCCTAGATAGGAGACTACTCGCTAATCATGGATTCTAGGCATAAAACATGAAGTTTATAACTAATCTAGGGCTAAACATGATTAAGAGATAATTAATCTAAATAAAATAAGCAACTAAAAAAAATACAATACAAAAGATCTAATAATAAGGAAGAACATATAATGACAATGAAAAGGAAGAATAAAAACTGAAACTTTGCAATTAATTGAATAAAAAGTACCTTGGATGTGTAGAAAATCACAAACCTTAATCTTAGAATCTCAAATCTTAAACAAAAATAAAATGTTTTTCTCTCTAATAAGAACCCTAATATCCCTCTCTAAAAACTAGAATAAAGCATAAGTCGAAAATTATATCCTTCTCTTGTTATTAAAACCACGCAACGTTTTTTTCTTCGCGGATTTAAATGGTGCTGGCGCACCAAAATCAGGTGCGGGCGCACCATTTCTTCTGTTTTCAAATTGACATTAAGCGCTGAGAGGTGCGGGTGCACAGTTGTGAGGGGTGCGGGCGCACCGAAGTGGTGCGGGCGCACCGAATTGGTGCAGCCGCACTACATGACTGGTGCGGGTGCACCAAAGCTCCTGGTCATCAGACTCCATAAGCTCCAGATGGTGCGAGCGCACCACATTGGTGTGCGGGCGCACCAACTTGTGCGAGCACCTATAAAGTGGTGCGAGTGCACATATGTTCCTGCTCGGCTTCTCAAACTCCTTCCCTATGCTGTATTTCCCAACTCTCGACCACGAAAATGGTCATACCTGCAACCAAAGCACGGGAAAACACGGTGAAAGCAAATGTACTAGAAATCCAGTCAAAATTGACCGAAAATCTAGCAAAATGTCACTATGATCAACAATGATCAAGTGAAAGAAATAAAGAAGGAAATAAGGAAGAAAGAGGATCAAACCAAGCTAAAAGGAGTTCATAAAGTGCGTTAGAAACGCACTTATCACCTAAATACAGTATTTTTGTACTCTATATTATACCTCCATTTCTTTTCTCTCTTTCTCCCCTTCCCTCACTTCCCCTTCCCCTACCCCTTCTTCTTTCACACCACCACCACTGCCACACCACCATTGGCATCGCCGCCGCCGTCGCAGTCGTACCACTACCACTATTCCTGATTGGACATCAATCTGCTGTAACAAACATTATACTATTAGAAGTAACAAAACAACGCATTCGCTATTTCTTCTTCATAGTCAACGTTTTTCCTCCAATTGCTTCTCTCTCTTTGTTTCTACTTTGTTAATGTTGCTTTCTTCATATGCAAATCAATACTTTTTTTGAAACTGAATTACCAAAGACTAATTTTATCCCAATTTGGGAAAATCCCAATATGATTTAGCCCCCGAAAAATAGAACCCAATTGAAGAAATTCCCAGAATAACAATGGAGATACCCTCAACATCTTCCCCCCCAAACCTCTTCAATGGCCGAATGTAATAGAACCACCTGCTAATATTGTTGCTGTTGTAAAACAACAATTAATTCTCCTTCTGATTTTTTTTCTTAAAAAAGGTGAGGCGCCTACCATGGACGTTTGTGCCTGTGGTGGGGCGTCCATGGTGGGCGCCTCACCTTTTAAAAAAAAAAATTAATTTTTGGATTCTCGGTGGTGATCGAGCTCACCGGAATATTTCAACCTCATCGAGATATGTCAAGCTCGCCGGAATATTGGTGGTGGTGGCTCTGGTGGTGCAATTCATGGTGGTGGTGAAAGGGGAAGGGGAAGTGAGGGAAAAAGTAGAAAGAATATATACAAATACAGTGTAAAATACATATTTAGGGCGTTAGTAAGAAATTTTAGGGCGTTATTTAGCAACCCAATATATAAGCTTGAATAAAGACTTTGTTCATATCATTAAAAGGTCAGCTTAAAAATTAATTCATGGTCAACATGTTTCTTTCCAAAGCAAGTCGAATGGCTCTAATCTAGAGTACTCTAGAAGCCACTCCCTCGGTTGCAATGGGCCTCGTCAAAGAAAGCACACAAATTAAGTGACAAATTCTTTAGACACTTTAATTTGATTATGGAAAAGTATCCCCACTAACGAAGGCATGCCTCTCATCTCATGGGACAAAATATGTAGACCCAAGAAATTAGAAGGACGATTGGGCTTGTCAAAGATAAATTCAGTCCATTTGCGTAAGTTAGGATGAAAAATCCTCTCAGACCCAACTAATTTCTAGGCCAGGCAAATACACTTCAAATCTTTAAGACATACTTCACTCTTCGAATATACCTTCAAGCCAACAAATTTTGCAATATGGAAAGTGTTTCGGGTGTGAAATAATGGATGTTAAGGGTTTGACGGCCTATGGAGGATGGACAAGGCTTGGCGACATCGGGTATGCCGGTGTATAGTTGTCAGGGTTATCGATATACCTGCATAATGAACAAGGATGACTAACCTCGGGGGGTTACTGAGGAAACCCACTCCGATGCCTAAGTAAGACAAGGTACGTCAGGTAAGTACAGGTAAAGCATGTAGGTAAACATTGATTATGTACCTCGTAGTCAGTGCAGGTGGGCTATTTATAGTAGCAGCTCAGTAGGTCGGTTCCTTATTAGCAGAATCTGGTCCTTACACGTGTACAATACTTATCTTCAGCAGTACATGTAAGCATTTGTATCGCTGGACGTTGGTTGGCGCTGGTAGGCACTAGTGTACTGACGGCGTATGCCTGCTTGCCGGGTCCCGTTGGCGGACCAAGCTAAGATGTCGGCAAGTCATGAGATGTCAATCTTGATACGAGGCACTCATCTGATCGTAGTGTACTCCGACAAGTCAATCCCGACATCTATTGGGTACCAACAACGTATTGCCGGTCACTAACTCGAGGTTCATCGCCCCCATACAACTAGCCCCCTCAAAGTGATGACGGCGTTGCCGTCATTGCTTTGGCGGGATCTTGTCAGGGATTTTAATCATTTTATTTTTGAAAAATGGGCGCTGCGCAATCACGTGGGTATACGCCACGTGTTCAGATATGCCAAAGGCATTTGTACTTTGGGTAATCTGGGCCGTTCATTACTTTCCTTAAATGCTATTTTTCTCTTTCTTCTCCCACATCTCTGAACCGTCCTTTCATTTCTCTCTTCGTCTTCTTCCTTACTCCTCAAACGTCTCTTCTCCGATGAGTCTTTCCCCAAATTTCGGTCAGATTTCACTCTTTTTTCGAGTTTTTTCTTGAAATCGTCACTTGTTTTCGCTTTCCTTCTCCGTTCGGGGTTTATTTTTCCACTTTAAGATTCTCATTTAACTGGGTTCTTTTTGTTTTTGTTGTGGGTTTTTCAGTTGTTTATTGGATTTTGCTCGCAAAATTCTCGCTCTTCCCGAGGTAAAGCTCCTTCTTTTCCTCGTCTTTTCTTTTCTACTTTAGTTTCTGCGTTTTCTTAGTTTTCCGATACATAAGTAGGGTGAGGTATGTCTAGCGCCTCGGGGGATAGTCAGAACGAGGACTTAGTGGCCGCCCTTTTTGGCGAGGACTCGGCTACGCCTGAGGTGTCTTTGAAGGAAACACCTTCGGTGACGGAGGGGGTAGAGAAGGGGAACCCTCCTGCGCTTGACGAAGAAGAAATTCTTTCTCCGGCTCGGCCTCCCTCTGCCCGAACTCTTTTAGTTACTAAGGAAGAAGTGGCCCAGGGCTTGTCGGATATCCGGATGGAAGAGGATAACCACAAGCGTAAAAGTGAAACTGTTCTTGATCCAGAGGTTATCAAAAAAATTCGCCATGAGACACTTGGTGAGCTTCGTAGTAGAGAGTTTCCTGATATTGACGTTCCTGGCGCTGTAGAAATTGAGCCTATCTGCCGCCAGTATTGGTTGACCTCCGATGAGGTTGCCATCAAAGAATATGGTACTAACCTCGGACTGGCTGGGGTTTCTGTGGCGGTGCCGCCGCCAAGTGCAGAAGATGTCGGTCCATCCCAAGGACCTTCTGATTGGGATGAGGCCTTGACTCATGGCAAAATTAGCCGAGACGAACGATACCAGTGGAGGAAGCTTGGCGGCCGGTCGAGAGCTGCTACCAGTGGACGAAGCTTGGCGGCCGCTCGAGAGCTGCTACCAGGGCCAAGAAGGCGGACTCTCCAGAGCTTGTCGACTTATGCTCTTCGCACTCTGATCGAACCCCAACAGTAACCAGAACTAGAGTTGTGGATCCCTCTTCGAAACCTCACTCAGTTGCCGGGCCTTCCGGCCATTCTGACGGTGGTGTTGAGGCTGATGACGAGAGAATAAGTGCAAGCGAGGAGGAGCAAAATGATTATGAAGAAGAGGATGAGGGCGATGATGTCGGCTTGGATGAAGAATATTTGCCGGAGAATTATTCTGAGGGTCCGTCAACTATGACTCCTGAACCGTCTTGGCTGCGCGATGTCGACAAATACGACTATTGTGGCGCTGCCACTAAATTATATAATTTGCCTGCTGATTTTGAGTTATCATTGCCCCATTCAGATGACGTGATTATCCGTCCTCCTACGGGCTTTGTCGGCATTTATTCTTACCATTTTGAGTTCGGCCTGCGATTTCCCCTCGACCGACATCTCAAAGATCTACTTATCGGCTGGAATGTTTGCCTTGCTCAGCTTACACCCTTGGCGATCTGCCAAAGGGTTTGTTACATATGGACCTATAAATGGATGCATTTTCCATTGACCTTGAATCTCTTCCGCCATCTACATGGGTTGAAGAGATATGGTTCTAACCATGGTGCTAAAGATGGTGATGCTGACGCTGCTCGAAGTAAGGGCTGGTATTCATTGTATACCACCCGTCATATGTTGACGGTGTTCCCTAGGATGACGTCGCTGAAGTTTTGGGGACAAAGGTGGTTTTGGGTGAGAGTTCCTGAAGACTATCCTTTGCGCCATTGGTTTACCAAACCAAGATGTCGGCTGGAGCATATCCCCCAGCGCCGTTATCTGAGAAGGAAAAGGAAGCCCTTGCGTATTTTGAGACTAAACCGCCAAAGACTCCCAAGGGGTGAAGTACTCTGAAAGTTTGGCTACCTCACCCTAAATATATTTTGAGGAATATTCCTTTGTCGGCTGCTGGGATGTGTTATACACATCGCAACGGTAAGGAGGGTAACAGTGCCGCCATTTTTTGTGTTTCTTGTAGAATTAACTTTTTAGCGTTGAAGTTGTTGGACAAGAAGTGTTTGGGTTTAGATCATCGTTGGTTCCCGACAACTAGAATGCCTCAAGCTCCCCCTCCCAGTAAGGAATTTGAGACTATAGCTTCCTTCGCCAAGTCCCAGAATGTTGCTGCTTCAGGTTTGAAGGGTGACGCTAAGTCCTCTTCTTGCCGGCAAAAACCAAAGAATGAGCTTGCTGCTTCTAAGGCTCCTAAAGTTTTACCGGTTGTGAGAGGTGGCCGCCAACCTAAGGGCGTGACTAGGGCCGAGTCCCCCAGCAATAGGATGTATTCTGAGAAGACTATCTCCCCTTTGGAGGTTGAGCATGGTGGGAAACCTGTTGGCAGTAGCTCCATGGTCTCTCAGTAGCAGGCTGGGAAAAGAAAATCTCCCGACAATGTTTCTAATGACATTCCTACCGGGGTGGGTGCCGGTAAGCGTATGGCTTTATCAACTGAAGAGAAACAAGATATTATCTCCCGGATCCCGGCAGGTATTCATTTCAAGGGGGATAATTTTATTGAACCTGAGCTGGCGGCTGACCCTTTGATCATCCGCGTGCCAAGTATGATGTCATTCCTGCTCATCCGGTGAGCTCTTGGCGGCCAACCTTAGATATTGAAACCAACGAGTCTTTGCAGTTTGACTACCTCGAGCTTGGCGGGAATTTAGGTTGGCGGATGCTGCAGAATTTTCAACTTCCCTTAGATAAACCTGGCGAGATGATTCTTGCCCCAGCGGCTACGGCATCCCATAAGTTCATGGAGGTACTTCCCCTTTTGAACTTATTTGCCAACTGCCTCCCTACTTTGTTTATTTTATAACTCCTTTCTTTTGTGTGTGTTTTTAATTTTTATAGGCTGCTAATGCTTTGACGAATTTCACCAGGGCTTACCAAGTGGCTTGTGATGAAAAGAATGATCTTGCCAAGAAACACTATATCTTGTCACGCCAAATGGAAACTCAAAGCAAACTGAAACAAGACTACAAAGCAAAAGTGGATGATGCCGCCAAGAAAACCATTGATGAAGCTATTGCTGCCGCCAAGAAAACGGCTGCTGATGCCGTTGCTGCACTAAAGGAGGAGGAGACGAAAGTTGTCGGTTTAACCACTCAGCTCTCTGATTCACAAGCTCAAGTTGTTGACGCCCGTAAGTCTGCGGTCGAGGATTACTGTAACTCTGATGAGTGCAACTATCTGGTGCAGAGAAATGCCGGGGGATGGGCCGCTGCTATGCGTTGTGTTTTGCGAGAATTCCTTGAGTTTGGCTGGGATTAGATTGAGGCTGCTTTTGATGTCGGTAAGCACAAGAATCTTATGTCTGATGAGGTCTGACCTGTTGACAAGATTCATATGCGCAACTCAGACCCCGCCATCCTATGGAACCTTATGATGCTGATGACGCCAACTCTAATGTTGATTAGATGATTACTGATGATGTTGTCGATACCGACAAATAGGGATTTTGGCGGCTTTCACTTGCCTCTTCAGTTTCGTCCAATGATTTGTGATAATATCCGTGTTTGGCTCTCTCTCTTTTTAAGACAATGTTTTTGCGGCCTGTGTGCCTGTTAGACAATGTTTGTCGGTGGCCTGTGTGTCTTTAAAACAATGTTCTTGATGGCTTATTTTTTTAAGTCATGTTGTATGAGCCAGTAGTGTGTGCTATTGAAGTTTTTCCTTTGTGCTGAAGTTTAAGTGAATGCTTGTTAGTTTTATGTTTATCTACTGTTTTATGCTCGACAATTTTTAGGCTTGTTCTTAACTCAATGTTTTTTTTTAGATTTCGCCTATTTACGTTTTGTCGGCCAGTGTTGGTTTGTAACCATATACACTTTTTTTCTTAGTCGTAGATACGCATAAGTGTTGGTTTGTAACCATAGGCACTTTTTCAAATGACTAGGTGAGTGGGAACGTTTGATTAGCAATCATATTCGTTCCCTTAGTGTTGGTTGGCAACCATATACACTGGTCGGTAAGCCTTTTTGAGTACGAGTTATCGTCAAATTGCTGCCTTGTAGGTGGCCAGCTTTTGTTTTCTCATTACTATGTGTTAGCCCCCTTGCAAGTGGTGGGTCTTTACACTTTACAACCTATTCAAAACAAGATTGCTAAGTACAATGTATCTCACTTCTGTACAAAGTATTTCTTAAGTACACTTGCATTCCAACTGTTGGCTAGCATCTTTATTTCCTCTTGTATGATGTATGGGCCTTCCCAGTTCGCGATGAGCTTTCCCTCAGCATGGGCCTTGCCGGTTGCTGCCGTCTTTATGAGGACCAAATCGCTAACTTTCAGAGGTCGATGATTTACTCGCTTGTTATAAGCTCTCTTCATTCTATCCTTTGAGATCGCCAAATTAACTTCAGCCGCCAACCTAACCTCCGGCAAAAAGTCCAAAGCCTCCTTTTGCAGCTGGTCATTGTTTTCTTCTTCTAAGTATTTGGTCCTGAAGTTAGGCAAACCAACTTCCACTGGCAGGACGACATCTACTCCAAATGTTAGCCTAAATGGGCTCTCTCCAGTGGATTCTTTCTCGGTTGTTCTGTTTGCCCATAGCACTTCTGTTATCTTCTCTGCCCATAATCCTTTCAGATCATCAAGTTTCTTCTTCAGCGCATTCAAAATTTGCTTGTTGGCGGCTTCTGCTTGACCATTGCTTTGCGAATGGCACACTAACGAGTAGGCAAAGTTGACTTTGAAGCCCGTCAGATATTTGTGCACTGGTTTACAGTCAAACTGCACGCCATGGTCAAATACAATGGCGGTGGGAATGCCAAATCTGGTGATGATGTTATGCCAAATAAACTTGATGACTTGTTGGGCTTTGATCATGGCGGTTGGTTCAGCTTCTATCCATTTTGTGAAATAGTCTATTCTGACAATCAAGAACTTTCTGCCGCCAGTAGCCGTAATGAATGGTTCCAGGATGTCCATTCCCACTGCGCAAATGGTATAGGGCATAAGATGGGTTGTAGGTCATTTGCCGGCAAGTTGATGATTGGCGCAAACCTCTGACATTTATCGCACTTCTTCACATATTCTTGTGCATCTGCCACCATAGTTGGCCAGTAAAATCCTGCCCTGACGGCCTTATGCTCCAAAGTTCTGCCGCCAATGTGATTTCCACAAATGCCCTCATGGATTTCCTCCATGACCTTTGTCACCTCATATGCCGTGACGCATTTAAGTAGTGGTAAAGAGAATCCCTTTTTGAACAACTCTCCTTGGTAAATGACGAACCAGCTAGCCCATTTCTTAACCTTGGTTGCCTCTTTCTTTTCTTCCGGCAATTCTTCAGTTAATTTGAACTTGACTATATCAGAATACCATTCATCATGACTGGTGATTGTGGTCGCCAATATCTTTTGTTCAACACTCTTTTCCTTCAGCACATCTACCATGACGGTTCTTTCAATGTCGATTAGCGATGAACTTGCCAATTTGGACAGGGCGTCAGCTTGACTATTTTCTGCTCTTGGAATAACATTTATCTCAAACCCTTGCAATTGTGAAGTCATCTCCCTCACCATCTCGAGATATTTTATCATTGCCGGCTCTCTGGCCTCATACTCCCCCTTAATCTGACTACCGACAAGCTCAGAGTCTGTGAATAGATGAACTTTCTTGGCGTCAGCCGCCAAGCATAACCGCAAGCCCGCCAATGTTGCTTCATATTCTGCCTCATTATTCGAGGCCTTGAACAAAAATCTGATGGCATGTTCAAACACATGCCCCTCTGGTGATGTGATGATATGATTTTATATAGAGTTTTAGGTGCATTTAGGTTGCATTTCTAGTTCATATTAGATCATTTAGGTGCATATTTGCATGATTTACTCAAGTTTTGCTCTACTGCTCCCCGTTTGCGTGTTTCGATGATTTTCAGGTTATTTTTATGCAAATTGATTATGATTATCTAAGATCAAGCCTTTTAATCATTGAGGATGGAGATAGCCTGCACAAGGATCACAATGCATCCGTTTAGGACAATTTCGAGTTGATATGAAGCAAAGAGTTAGTGAAAGAAGTGCCAGAACTGACACTTGTTCACCATTTTGATCATAACTTTTGACACAAATTGATAATTAAGAAATTCCAGTTGGGTTGAAAACTAGACTTTAAGGGCTTTCCAATGATAGGTCACACGCCCCAAATGGACTTCTGGTTTGAGAGATACAACCTTCACAAGTTGACGCAAAATTGCAGTTTTTCCGCCCGATAGGATCGGACGGTTTAGCCCGAGCGGGCCCGAAAACATATTCATCTGGCTGCGTTCTAGAGTTGAAAACAAGAGGAAAACACTCCCGCCCGATGGGATCGGGCGAGCTTGCCCGATCGGGCGGGTAGTCCGTCATATTTCCGAAATAAGAGCTTTTCGCCCGACCCCATCGGGCGAGTTGGCCCGATGGGATCGGACGGTTGACCCGGCACGCATATTCTAATGATTTTTGGGTTATTTTCGTATTACTTTTCCTTTATGTTTTAGGTTTAGTATAAATACGAAAATTAGAACATTACTAAGACATCTTTTATTCATCTTGGTTTTAATCCTTATTCTCTCATAGTTTCTCTCAAGAACCCTAGTTTTACTACTTTTCATTGTGGATTCAAGATCAAACCTTTGGATTATTCGCAAGTTTGATATAATTCTTCAATTTGGTAATCCTCTTTATTGTTTTCTCTATTATTGATTAGATTAATTTCTTAGTTATTTGCAATAGTTCAAAGTATGAATTTTTACATGGATTTTGTTATTGTTTTCTCAAGCATGAGTGAGTAGTTTTATTTCTAGGATTGTGGGGATCTATGTATGCAATGAGGGATAGATAGATTAGTATAATTACCCTTTATTTCAATTGTTTCCTGTGATTGAATCGTTCATGCTTGATTTATGAATTAGGCCTGATTTGTATTTCTATTATCGCAATATTGAATCTACTTCGAGAGGAGAGATTTCGTATAGGCTTGCAATCATTAGGCATAGTGATCCTTGACCATGCGAGAGTGGCTAGGTGATCTTTGAGGGAGGTAATGTTCGAGAGAAATTACATGTGCCCTAGATAAATTGACTTATTGGGTAGTTATTATTCGTCTCTGATTTCCCGAATTGTATGCATAGTGATCCATAGTCCTAGTTCTTTATTAATTGAATCTTACCTTCATATTTAGTTCTATCATTTGCCTATTAGTTTAGTCACACACCCATTTTCAACTGATTTAGTTAGTATAATATTAGAATTCAGATACAATAATATAACTTTCTCCCTGTGGATTCGATCCTGACTTCCCTGACTACTTGTTAGTGGACCTTAGGTTATTTTTGATAAGGTGATACGACTTTAGCCTGTCAAATTTTGGCACCGTTGCCGGGGTATATCTGAACTGTTAATATTAGACTAATTGTATATTTTTTTCTTTGTAAATATTTTTTTTTAAATTTTTGTTATTTGAATGACGTCTATCTCTTTTTCCCAATATGAACATGAAGTGTTTTGGAGATATAAGCTTAGATTTGAGAACTTTCTTGGTCCCGACCATTTATTTGAACAATGGGAAATTGGTTTAATGATCTATGAGGGTTTGAATGATGATACGAGGGTAGTTGTAGATTCCATGTGTGATGGTAAATTCATGGATATGACACCTGAAGCGGGTTGTAATTTGTTTGAGCAATTAGCTAGGGAAACCTTTGAGTGGGAGATGACAAGATATGTTACTCCAGCTCTAGAAAATTCATCTATCTATGATTCTCAAATTTTTACCTCTCCATCTGATTTTTGTTCTTGTTGTCACTCTTATGATCATGATATTTCTCTTTGTCCACATAATGAGTCATATATGCATGTCAATAACCCTATCCCTGAGTTTAATTTGTCTAATGCTCCATCTGAATCTGATAATATCAAAGATTTTCTTTATGATTTCATGAATGAATTAAATAAGGTTCAGGAGGATTATAAATTTGTTCTGGAGGATTACATGTTGCAACTAGCAAAAATTGCAGAAAGTCAAAGATCAATAGCATCTAGACTAAAAAATATTAGCCAACCTATTGAGCACCATTTGTATTATGATGATGTGTTGGTTGAGAATGCTAGTTCATTAGAAGAAGGTTATCATTTGACTCTTGGTGGTAGTTTAAATAAGGAAAAGATGGATATAATGGATGTTTTTGAGGAGGAAAAATCATTAGTTATAGAATCAATGATTGAAAAACCATTGGTTATTGAACTTTTGAATGAAAACTCCTTTGTTGACAAGCTTATTGATGAGAGTGAAGTTTTAGGTAAAGAGTTTGAATATGTTGAAAGCATACAAAAATTCGATGTTGAGCCTAACCTGCATAGCACTCATATCCCGTTTTCACGGAAGCTTGATCTTGTACCTTTATCCCCTGTGTTATATATCCTCCTTGTTTTCTTAAGATCTATTGTCGCATGATAATTTTGACCAAGTAAATATTCATGTTCATCCTGTGAAACCTGAGGAATTGCAAGATAGTTGTACATTTTTTTCTTTTTCTTATGATTCTTTTTCTTGTTGTACCTCTAACCCCCTATTAGTGAATATAATTATGCTTGCTGTCAAGCAATATCGAGTGTTCAATAACATGTTTGCAGGGGAATTTGATAAGTTACTGAAGGCATTGGATTCTTCATAATGTAAAATGTATTTCGGTCGTGCGGGACCCTAAAAAACCAGCGCTTATCGGGAGGCAACCCGACTTTCTAACCTTTAGATGTTATCTTTATTTCTACTTTATGACTACTTTGCTAATGTGTGTTCCAGTGGCATGCTCTTGGTTGTGGTGGAAGTGTCAATACTATTTGGCACACTCTTTGTTCATTGCTGACCTTTTCTGTGAGTTGTCCCCTTCCCTTTTTTTTGCTTCGTTGTTCTTCTTGGTGTTCACATTGAGGACAATGTAACGTTCGTCTTGGGGAAGGATGTCACTTCGTGCATGTTAGTTGCATACTAGTTTAGATTTATTGCTTCAGTAGGATTGTTACATGGTTTGTACCGCTCATTAGGGGTGGGAGTTTACATGTAACGGAAAAGAATGTATTGCTTTCTTAGTTGCATTTGAATTTTGCATTAGAATTTTTTTTTTTCATATTAGATTTCATATCATGTTAGTTGCATCTACGGGACTATTGCTATCACTTTTTGAGAACCTTGTTGATATTTCACTACACTTAATAAGCGTCATTCATTTTGTTCATGATTCTTCATATAGCACCATTGTTTTGCAATTGATCGTTTGGGGTAAGATTGTTTGATCTATCTCTGGCTCGATTTAACTTTACAGTGCAGACACCTAACCTAAGTGAGCTTTTGTGCCTATAAACTGACGTATCTGTGTCAGTTATGTTCTTTCATGTGTGATTAGTTCCTTAGTTGTCACATTGATCTTGACTTTGACTTGGTACTCATTGATATTTGATAGTGCGTACATTTTGATATGATTGAGGCGTTTCATTTCATGATCTCAGCTCCAGAGTTATTCTTTTTTTTCATATTATCCTTTCTCTAGCCCCGTTGAGCCTTCCTAACTATGTTTGATATATTACCTATATTACAAGCCATTGGTCTCATTTGATTCTTGTCCTAAGCCTAGCTTGGGGGGGCGAGTATTAGTTTTGGTTTGGTTTGTATTGAATTGAAATGCTTTATTTCTTGTTTAGATTAATGGAAAATATGTTTTGTGAGCTTTGAAATTGAATTGAAAGTTTGAAAATAAAAAAAACAAAAAGAAAAAAAAGTGAAAAATGAAATGAAAAAGAAGTGAAAAAAAGAGATGAGAATAAAGTGAAATAAATAGGGTTATTATTGAATTTCTTGGATGGAAAAAGTGTTGGTTATATTTTTTGTAGATTGTTGGTTGTTGCGTGGAGTTGTTGTGACTTTTCATGGTCATGTTTTTAGTTATATGATGCTCCCCCTCATTGATTTTTCCACCACAATTCCCTAATTATTCTCCATACCTTTAACCTCAGCCCCATTACAACCCTTAAAAGTCCTCTTGATCATTGTGTATTGTATTGTTGAGTATTAAGTGAGTCAAAAAGTCAAAGTTAAAGAGTACATGTTTCATCTGAGTCGACTTGATTAGGTTGAGTGTCATCATTTATCCTTTAAACACATGAGAGACTTGAGCGCGCATAACTATAGTGAGGTCTGTTAGGTTTGGTTAAATCCAGCTTGGGAGAGATGGTATGTGGTATGATTGGAGAGTCGATTGCGATACATGACATGCTATGCGGCTTTGTTCGAGATTGTTTCGATTCTTGGTTTGTGTAGTGATTATATCTCTTGTGTTTTCAGTTGAGTCTTTGGCCATATTGTAGTCCTTTATTGTAGGTTGTCTTTCTTTTCTAATGTCTATGTCTTATTGCTTGAGGACAAGCAAAGGTATATCTTGGGAGAGTTTGATGATATGATTTAATATAGAGTTTTAGGTGCATTTAGGTTGCATTTCTAGTTCATATTAGAGCATTTAGGTGCATATTTGAATGATTTACTCAAGTTTTGCTCTACTACTCCCCGTTTACGTGTTTCGATGATTTTCAGGTTATTTTGATGCAAATTGATTATGATTATCTAAGATCAAGCCTTTTAATCATTGAGGATGGAGATAGCTTGCACAAGGATCACAATGCATCCGTTTGGGACAATTTCGATTTGGAATGAAGCAAAGAGTTAGTGAAAGAAGTGCCAGAACTGACACTTGTTCACCATTTTGATCATAACTTTTGACACAAAATTGATAATAAATAAATTCTAGTTGGGTTTGAAACTAGACTTTAAGGGCTTTCCAATGATAGGTCACACGCCCCAAACGGACTTCTGGTTTGAGAGATACAGCTTTCGCAAGTTGACGCAAAATTGCAGTTTTTTCGCCCGATCGGGCCCGAAAACATATTCATCTGGCTGCGTTCTAGAGTTGAAAACAAGAGGAAAACACTCCCGCCCGATGGGATCGGGCGAGCTTGCCCGATCGTGCGGGTAGTCCGTCATATTTTCGAAATAAGAGCTTTTCGCCCGATGGGATTGGGCGGTTGACCCGGCACGCGTATTTTAATGATTTCCGGGTTATTTTCGTATTACTTTTCCTTTATGTTTTAGGTTTAGTATAAATACGAAAATTAGAACATTACTAAGACATCTTTTATTCATCTTGGTTTTAATCCTTATTCTCTCATAGTTTCTCTCAAGAACCCTAGTTTTACTACTTTTCATTGTGGATTCAAGATCAAACCTTTGGATTATTCTCAAGTTTAATATAATTCTTCAATTTGGTAATCCTCTTTATTGTTTTCTATATTATTGATTAGATTAATTTCTTAGTTATTTACAATAGTTCAAAGTATGAATTTTTACATGGATTTTGTTATTGTTTTCTCAAGCATGAGTGAGTAGTTTTATTTCTAGGATTGTGGGGATCTATGTATGCAATGAGGGATTGATAGATTAGTATAATTACCCTTTATTTCAATTGTTTCATGTGATTGAATCGTTCATGCTAGATTTATGAATTAGGCCTGATTTGTATTTCTATTATCGCAATATTAAATCTACTTCGAGAGGAGAGATTCCGTATAGGCTTTCAATCATTAGGCATAGTGATCCTTGACCATGCGAGAGTGGCTAGGTGATCTTTGAGGGAGGTAATGTTCGAGAGAAATTACATGTGCCCTAGATAAATTGACTTATTGGGTAGTTATTATTCGTCTCTGATTTCCCGAATTGTATGCATAGTGATCCATAGTCCTAGTTCTTTATTAATTGATTCTTACCTTCATATTTAGTTCTATCATTTGCCTATTAGTTTAGTCACACACCCATTTTCAACTGATTTAGTTAGAATAATATTAGAATTCAGATACAGTAATATAACTTTCTCCCAGTGGATTCGATCCTGACTTCCCTGACTACTTGTTAGTGGACCTTAGGTTATTTTTGATAAGGTGATACAACTTTAGCCTGTCATGATGTCATAATTATGTCGGCGCCTAACCCATGTTGAGTAGATGAGCCGTCAACTGATACTTTCCAAGTGCCAACTTCTTCGACCTCTTCTTCATACGTTGCTTCAACGATGAAATCCGCCAAGGCATGGGCTTTAATTGCCGATCTAGGCTTGAATTCTAACTCAAATTCTGACAACTCAATGGCCCACTTCAACAATCTGCCGGAAGATTCTAGCTTGTGCAAGGCTTTCTCCAGAGGATGGTTCGTCAAGATCTGGACCGAGTGTGCATCAAAATACGGCCTTAACTTTCTTGCCGCCACCAATAATGCATATGCTAACTTTTCAATGAGTTGATATCTCTATCGGGTTCAAAACATGACTGACAAAGTAGACCGACAACTATTCTTTGCCTTTTTCCACAAGAAGCACTGTTGCTACTGTTCTCGGCGTGGCCGATACGTACAATAGTAGTTTATCTTGTGGTAGTGGCCTAGCAATAGTAGGTAACTTGCTCAAATGTTCATTAACCATGGTGAAAGCTTTTGCCTGCTCTTCTCCCCATTCAAATTCTTTGTTTCCCCTTACGATCTTGAAGAAAGGTAGAGCTTTGTCGGCAGACTTGGAGATGAACCTGGTTACTGCCGCCATTCTTCCAGTCAATCTCTGGATATCCCTCACACTTTTAGGCTCTGGCAAATCAATGACGGCCTTCACTTTGTCGGGGTTGGCGTCAATTCCTCTTTCGCTAACCAGGAAGCCCAGAAACTTGCCGGATTTGAACCGAATACACACTTCTTTGAGTTTAACTTCATCTGGAAACGCCTCAATGTTTCAAATGTCTCCTACAAATCTTTCAAGTGATTCTTCTCCATCTTGCTTTTCACTATGGAGTCGTAAACATATACTTCCACATTTCTCGCCTTTTGAGCCTCAAACACCTTGTCGACCAGTTTTTGGTACGTTTCCCCTGCATTCTTCAGCCCAAAAGGCATAGCTTTGTAGCAGAATACGCCGGCATCCGTGACAAATGTCGTCTTCTTTCTGTCCCCCTCAAACAAACTTATCTGATGATAAGCCGAGTAAGCATCCATGAAGCTCAGCATGGTGTGTCCACTAGTTGAGTCGACAAGCTGGTCAATTCTCGGCAGTGGGTAGCAATCTTTCGGGCAAGCCTTGTTGAGGTATGTAAAGTCAACACACATTCTCCACTGTCCACTTGCCTTCTTGACCATTACGACATTCGCCAGCCATGACAGGTAATCGTATGGTTCAATGAAATCTCGTGCCAAAAGTTTGTCGATTTCTTCCTTGATGGCCCTATTTTTCTCTGCCGAGAAAGTTCTCTTTTTCTGCTTGATGAGTCTAACTACCTCGTCAACATTCAAATGGTGAACCATCACTCTTGGGTTTATGCCCGGCATCTCATCAGCGGAGAAGGCGAACACATCTGCATTTTATCTGAGCAAGGTAACCAAATTCACTTTGACCTCTTGGTCCATGTCGGTACCAATCTTGACGGTCCTTTCTTTGTTACCGTCAATCAACTCGATTTCTTCATTTTCGCCCCCAAACCGACATTTTTCAATTGGCCTAGGCTGCAGCCCTTCACTATTTATTTTCTTGTCCTCAGGGACTTGTCACTTGCATGCTCGTTTGGTGGTCTCGCCATCAAGCTCTCATTCCGCTTTTCTTTTTTGATTTGCCCCCTTCATCATAGTATGGTAGCATGACCTGGCTGACTCTTGACTGCCCATAGCTCTCTAGCTACCCGGCATTAGACATGTACACCATGGTTAAGTGGTACGTTGACACTACTACCTGTGCATCATGAATTAGCGGACGTCCAATGATGGCATTGAATGCTGCTGGAACGTCTACTATTAGAAACTCCACCATTAAATCTCTGGCCTTCTCATTGTGGCCAATCTTGACTGGCAGCTTTATGGACCCTTTTGGTATGACGGAAGCCCCTATAAAGCCTGTTATGGGGTAGCTAACTCCCTTCAAGTGCTCAATACCGATGTTCATCTTGTTGAAGTGATAAGACTATATTTTATACGTGATTTTTGCCCATTATATTACTTTTTGGTATAAGTTATGAGACTTATAATATGTTTTCTACTCATATTTTAACGTTTTAAGAGTTAAGTTATTTAAGTAATAAAGTTGATTTAAAATATGAAAAATGCGCTCAATAAATTACTTGCTTGATTCTAGTACTACTTATACATGCTAATTTGGTTTTTTAAATTTTATAAAAGTAGTATGTGTTTGCTATACAAATATTTTGTTTTAAAGTCCATTTGTTTATTACTCTATTGTTTTATTGTAGGTAAAATTATCAAAGAAAAGAATTTAGAAAGGAAAAAAAGAGGAAGATAGATCATCCACTAAAGCCCAAAAGCTGCACTCCTACAGCAACTAAGACTAATGAAAGAAGAGAAAAAAAGAAAGAAAAGAAAATGGAGTGGACTTTCTTGGGCCAGACAAACAACAAGCAGCCACGCACAAAATCAGATAGAAAAAGAAAGGACAAAGAAAATCTCTTATGCTGGGCCGAAGATAAAAAGGCGGCAAAAGAATTTGGGTTTCTACTTTCTAGACCCTAAGCCGGACGCAGCAATTTACGAGGAAGATAGCAGACACGAGGGAACAGAGGACCAATACAGAGGAAAGACGAAGTGACGATCATCTGAATCTGGAGTTTCTTTCTCTCTTATCTTAGTTTATGCTATCTAATTTCGTTAATTACTATGTTTAATTTTAGATTTTCACTTTTAATTAGTTGGGTTAATTTAGTTTCAATGTCTAGCTAAATTTTTATATTCTAGGACTAGATGTAGTCTTTTAATTTTCTATCAATGGATTGAATTATTGTTGGGTTAGTTTAATTTAAATTGCAATTTAATAATCTTGAGTTCAATTGCTTACTTTTGATAAGGGCCCATGAATTGTATGTTTAAGGTATTGCATTATTAGCGGAAGTGAAAATTCAATATTAGTTTGTGGGATCATTAAACGTCAAGTAGTATAATTTTAGGAATAGTTATATACTTGGGGTGGTCTTTTATATGAATTCTTATTCTTAATGAGTTTGTTCTAAATTTTATGACCACGGAAGTAGGCATAAGTTTAGTATTCAAATATACGTTTTCCGCCTTGGAAGAGGGGATAATATACATTAGGAATTCGACCATTGCGATCTAATTATTTTACCCTACAATTAGTTTAATTTCATTGTAGAAGTTAATTGGCGAAATCTAAGTCCTAGAATTATTTCTCATATATGGTTATACCTATTATCCGACCCTTTTAGAGTTAGCATTAGTTTACTTCTTATTTTAGTTGTTTCGTTTATCACCACCATTCACTATTTTCGGATCGTCTAAATAATATTAGTGTCTCTTAATTTGGTAGTTGATCATACCTCCTTGTGAGAAACGATATATTGCTTACCCTATATTTACTTTAATTGACCCGTACACTTGCGGTATTTTAAGGTACTTTTAGGGCCGATCAAGCTTTTGGCGCCGTTGCCGGGGAGGCAATTAGTTCAATATCATACTAAGGAGACTCTTATATTAGTTTAGATTTTGTTTTAGTTCAGTAAGTTTGCTTAAATTTTATTGCATAACTAGTCATATTTGATTTAAGTTAGTGACACTACTAAGTTAGTCTTATATATTTTGTCTGTTCAATTTTCTTTAGTTTGCTAACTACATTCTGCCACCATTAGTCCTTACTTAGTATACTTTATTTGTTTGTTTTATAGCTTGGTTTTAATATTAATTGAAGTTATTATTGATATCTTTAACAATTCTCTAATTTGCCAGTAGGTTCTCATCTATTGTTTTCGAACTTTATTTATTTATCACTCATTATTATTGTTAGTTAAGTTCTTGCCTTTATTTATTATTATTATTTTTTTACTCTTTGTCAGTAGTTTTTGTTTATTATTGCTTTTTCATTATCATGGAGTCATGTTATTTTTATGATGGGTAAACTTTTTCTGGTAGGCAACATAATCATAATTCTTGTTGTTCTCATGTTTATAGTTTTGATGCATCATATCAAAATTCTCCAAATTTTTGCACGAGCTCTTATGAATTACCATATATGTTTCGTGAACCCCAAATTCATGCTAGTAATTCTAGAGCAATTTTTTCTTTTCATCAATATGAGAATGAAGTGTTTTGGAAATACTATCATAGACTTGGTGATTTTATTGCTCATAATCATGGAATTGAATTATGGGATATGTGCCTAGTGATTTATGAGGGGTAAAATGAAGAAACTAGAATGGTGGTAGAATCTATGTCTAATGGAGGATTTCTATTCCAATCTCCTGATTATTGTTGGGATTTAATTGAGTGGGAGATGTCTTTATCAACTAGAGTAATTCCTTCACCGTCAACTTACATTATACAACCTCCTTATTGTTCTAATTGTCACTCTACTTCTCATGCTATTTCTTTGTGTGATGTGACACCCCTAAATGGTTTCAATCTCTCTCCCCAATATGTTTGTGATAATTCTACTCAAAATTCTCATCCTGAGCCATATATTGATGATGATGATGATGATACGCGAGGGATAACAAGTGTAAACTATTGGGATGATGATGAGATTAAGAAAAGGACCAATGTGATGGATGTTTTGAGGGAAGAAGAAACAATGGTTGAAGTCCTCTCTTTAGAGGAACATAAAGTTGAGAGTGGAGTGATTCATGAGTCTTTGTCGGTTCCACAAATTGTTTTTGAGTCTCATGTTCCTTTCTCTCAAAAACTTAACCTTATTCCCTCTTCCCATATAATATATCCTCCATCGTTCCTTATTTCGCCCCCTTTGAATGACTCATGTGATCGTGTAACTGATGTACATTTAATTTTTATTCCTTCTTTTGGGTCATGTAAAGATACTAACAATTTTCCTTTTTCTTACTCTTGTAAGTATAATTTTAATTTTAATTTTCCTTTTTCTATGTTTAATAGATTTTTAGGACTAATTTATTTCTTTTTTCTTGTTTACTCTTATATAATATTTTGTGAGATGTTTGCAGGAACATATGATAAGCTTCTCAGAGCGTTGAACTCTTCTGCATTGGTGTACTAATCTTAAATAGTTTTGCAAAACCTTAAATTCGCGCTACTTGGGAGACAACCCAAGCTCTTTTCCATTTTAATTTCTTTTCTTTCCCTATTATTAGTATTATTATTATCTTGTTTTTCCTTTACTTTTCTTTTCACATTTGCAAGTCATTAGAAATATATATATATAAAGCCTGTGTTCAGCCACTTATAGTCATTACACAAGACAACAACTATATGGAGAACATTTCTGCAATCTACATACGCCAGGTTGCCTCCTTCCTTGTTTCCCCTGTTCAGTTTTTCTTTTCTTCTCCCCACTTCTATTTTTCGTTTGAATTTATGACATTGAGGACAATGTTTATAATAAGTGTGGGGGAGAGGCTTAAGCCTTGGATTGCTGGATTTGATGTATTGCTTTGAAGCTGGAATTAATTTGTATGAAAGAACAGGTCTAGAAAATGAGGAAATCTCATTGGAATATGTCATATTTTAGGGGAGGTGCTGCCAAAATTTGCGCATAAATTTATAATTTTCGTGTCTGATATTGATTTGAAGGTAAATTCCGTTAGCTTAGTTTGACTGAAAAGAAAAAAAATCAGTTTTTTTATAATTGAATTTTAAAAAAAAGTTTTTGGAAGTGGTAAGAATGGTTATTTATGATTTGATTGTGATTGACTTGGTGGACATCTATAGCCATTGTGAGACTCTTGAGCCTTTTAATAGACTAAAACATCTATGTTAGTGTCTAGTTTTTCCTGAGAGTGTGTGTTAGTTCCTGGTGAAGTATAAACTCTTGAATTTGCATTGGTGTCTTCGAGACTACATTGAAACATGAGCATACATAAAAATGATTAAGGCATTCGTTTTTGTCGAACCACATTTAGACTAAGCCACCTACATTATCATATCTCTTGTTAAAGCCCCTCTGAGCCTTAAGCCTATTTCTTTTGTTTAAACCACATTACAAGCTTATTTCCTAAACACATGACTTTTACCAAAGCTTTGAGCTAGTGGAATATAATTTGGTGTTTGGAGTATTGTTTGTGAGGGGTATAAAAACAATAATTATTATGGATGTGGTGTTTTATATTTTATATCAATGATTATTATGAGATTGTGAAAAATACAATAAAGCGGACTGTTGAAAAAAAAAAAAAAAAAAAACACAGAAGAATTTATTGCAGTGAAAAAAGAAGAAGAAAGTGCATACTTTTATTGGTGTTTGCTATCCAATGATATTGTTATGGTGAAGAAGTTAGCTTATATTATTTGAGTAGTTGGAGTTTTGATTGTGGACATTACTTTTGGCCTTGTTATAATTAATTTTTTTTACTCCACTAGCTCTGAAAGCTTTTGAGCACCAAATCCCAAATACTTCCTACCCTTTCACCTTAGCCTTACATTACAACCCTACTAATGTCCTTTTGATTTTTGTATGCTCTATGTCTTACTAAGTAGTGGAGGATTGAACGATATGCAAATTTAAAGACGACATATTTCATTTCGAGTCGACTTCTTAGGTTTTGAGTGATAATTGTTACACCCTAAACACATGAGTGATTATAATTTTTTATTTTTATTTGCACAACTAAAGTGAGGGTTCACCAAATTGATTGCTTAAATCAAATCTTGAATACGGTTGTGGTAAGATAAAATAGAAACACCAATACATGAAGTACTATGTATTTTGAAGAGTTGGTTAATCTTTTGGCACAATGTTTATGATGTCTACTGTTTTTGAAAAAAAAATTATTTCTATAAAAGTTATTTTTGGTCTTTGTGAAAACTTTCAGTTAAGTTATGGCTGCTTATTCTAGAATATGCCTGAAAAGTCAGTCAGTTGGGAAGTTAAAATTTATGTTGACATATACATGCCAAAGTCCTAGTTTGCTTGAGGACTAGCAAACCTTAAGTGTGGGGAGTTGATAAGACTATATTTTATACATGATTTTTGCCCATTATATTACTTTTTGGTATAAGTTATGAGACTTATAATATGTTTTCTACTCATATTTTAATGTTTTAAGAGTTAAATTATTTAAGTAATAAAGTTAATTTAAAATATAAAAAATGCGCTTAATAAATTACTTGCTTGATTCTAGTACTACTTATACATGCTAATTTGGTTTTTTAAATTTTATAAAAGTAGTTTGTGTTTGCTATACAAATATTTTGTATTAAAGTCCATTTGTTTATTACTCTATTGTTTTGTTGTAGGTAAAATTATCAAAGAAAAGAATTTAGAAAGGAAAAAAAAGAGGAAGATAGATCATCCACTAAAGCCCAAAAGTTGCACTCCTACAGCAACTAAGACTAATGAAAGAAGAGAAAAAAAGAAAGAAAAGAAAATGGAGTGGACTTTCTTGGGCCAGACAAACAACAAGCAGCCACGCACAAAATCAGATAGAAAAAGAAAGGACAAAGAAAATATCTTATGCTGGGCCGAAGATAAAAAGGCGGCAAAAGAATTTGGGTTTCTACTTTCTAGACCCTAAGCCGGACGCAGCGATTTACGAGGAAGATAGCAGACACGAGGGAACAGAGGACCAATACAGAGGAAAGACGAAGTGACGATCATCTGAATCTGGAGTTTCTTTCTCTCTTATCTTAGTTTATGCTATCTAATTTCGTTAATTACTATGTTTAATTTCAGATTTTCACTTTTAATTAGTTGGGTTAATTTAGTTTCAATGTTTAGCTAAATTTCTATATTCTAGGACTAGATGTAGTCTTTTAATTTTCTGTCAATGGATTGAATTATTGTTGGGTTAGTTTAATTTAAATTGCAATTTGATAATCTTGAGTTCAATTGCTTACTTTTGATAAGGGCCCTATCAATTGTATGTTTAAGGTATTGGATTATTAGCGGAAGTGAAAGTTCAATGTTAGTTCGTGGGATTATTAAACGTCAAGTAGTATAATTTTAGGAATAGTTATATATTTGGGGTGGTCTTTTATATGAATTCTTATTCGTAATGAGTTTGTTCTAAATTTTATGATCACGGAAGTAGGCATAAGTTTAGTATTCAAATATACGGTTTCCGCCTTGGAAGAGGGGATAATATACATTAGGAATTCGACCATTGCGATCTAATTATTTTACCTTACAATTAGTTTAATTTCATTGTAGAAGTTAATTGGCGAAATCTAAGTCCTAGAATTATTTCTCATATTTGGTTATACCTATTATCCGACCCTTTTAGAGTTAGAATTAGTTTAGTTCTTATTTTAGTAGTTTCGTTTATCACCACCATTCACTATTTTCGGATCGTCTAAATAATATTAGTGTCTCTTAATTTGGTAGTTGATCATACCTCCTTGTGGGAAACAATATCTTGCTTACCCTATATTTACTTTAATTGACCCGTACACTTGCGGTATTTTAAGGTACTTGTAGGACCGACCATGAAGGCAGCCATAAATAATATGTTGGTAGAGCTCCCGCCATCTACCAGCACCCTGTGAATGGTGCAATTTGCAACATTCAGAGTAATGACGAGAGGGTCATCATGTAGGAAGATTATGCCTTCTGAATCTTTCTTTGTGAAGGTTACTGTTGGCATGGTTGGCATCGGTGAGTCTCATGCAGATTAACTTGATTATAGAACTCTTTCAAACTTGCTTTGGCTCCACTGACTGTCACGTCATGCGTAGGACCGCCGACTATGACATGTATGACCGTCAACCTAACCCGGACTGGGGTGTTCCTCTGGGGTTCCTCGACATGATTTAGATCCTGGTCATGCCAGCCTGAATTATGTCGGCTAGCTTCTTGCCTAGACTTGTACTGGGTAAAATACCCTCTCCTGATCAGATCTTCCAAATTATTCTTTAGATATTTGCAATCTTCAGTGATGTGGCCGTGATCTTTATGAAAATCACACCACTTGTTCCTGTCGCGGCCTTTATGGAACATCTTTCGAGGGCGCTGCCACTTGTCATCATCCTTATGCATGGCGAAGATTTGTGCCCTGGGCTTGGTTAAGGGCGTGTAGCTTTCAAATTTTTCCTTCTTCTCTTTGCCCTTAATGACACTAGTGTGGGCAACCACTTTCTTAGTCTCCTTCTTTCCTTGACCCCCTCGCTTTTCCTCCTTGGCGATTTCAGAATCACCTCTCCTCATATTCGAGGCTCGGTCAAACTCTTCACTTTTTATGAATTCATTGGCTTTTCCCAGTACAGCAGCCAAGGTCTTTAAACTTTTTCTCCCCATATAGCTTCTGAAGTCGTCATCTTTTAGACCCCACATTAAAGCTAGCACGGCAACCTCCTGCTGCAAGTTGGGTATTGTTACCGCTTCTCCGTTGAATCTTCCCAAGAAATATCTTAGGCTTTCATTTTCGCCTTGCTTTAGAGCAATGAGTTCTCCAGTAGTTCTTTCCCGCCTTCTGTTACTGACAAACTACTTCTGGAACTCTGCTGACAACTGGTAAAAGTCTGTGATAGATGCCGGCGGCAGGCTTTTGAACCATGTATGTGCTATATCCGACAAGGTTGCCGGGAAGACCTTTGCACCAGATGGCGTCGGATTGGGTGTACAAATGCATATGTCCCTTATATGCTGACAAGTGATCAACTGGGTTTGTTGTGCCATCATACTTACACGATGGCATCTTAATGCGCTGCATGGGTTCCTCTAGAATGTCTCTGATGAAAGGTGAGCCCCTAGGTGTGATAGGAGCCTGCTGCCGACCTGAGTAGGTACTGAATGTCCTACCATGCTGGCTAATGTTACCTCTTGTCTCCCTCACAGTGCTCTCTCTGTCATCATAGACAGGCTCAGTGCACTTGTCGGTATCTTCCTCTGTCTGGAGAGTTTCTTCATCATAACTTGCCTCCGCCATCTCCTTTTCTAGGTGGCGTCCATCTTGAGTAAAAGGCTTTGTTATTCTCAATGGGTTGCCATCTCGATCACGACTAATAACTTTTCCAGTACGCTTACTTGGCGAGCTGTTAATCTGATTGTCGGAAGCTACGGCATCAAGTACCGCCCTAGCAGCCTGGATTTCTTCTGGAGTGAATTGAACGATGCCAGAGGACGGTGTTCTATAGTGTGGACCCTTCGGGGTTATGGGATCAGGTTCAGGTGAGTCAGGCTCTTCATCTTCTACATAGTCAGGATCAGAATCGTTAATAGGACCGCCATACTTAGTTGTGACAGGGTTGCCGTCAGGATCGACGTTGCCTGTGGTGTTGGGGTCCATCCCCTCCTTCTAGCGGCAATTGTTTCGGATGTGAAACAGTGGGCGTCAAGGGTTTGACAGCTTATGGAGGATGGACAAGGATTGGCGACGTAGGGTATGCCGGTGTATAGTTGTCAGGGTTGTCGGTATACCTGCACAATGAACAAGGATGACTGACCTTGGGGGGTTACCGAGGAAACCCACTCCGATGCCTAAATAAGACAAGGTACATCAGGTAAGTACAGGTAAAGTAGGTAGGTGAACAGTAATTACATACCTCGTAGTCAGTGCAGGTGGGCTATTTATAGTAGTAGCTCAGTAGGTCGGTTCCTTATTAGGAGAATCTGGTCCTCACACGTGTACAATACTTATCTTCAGCCGTACACGTAAGCATTTGTATCGCTGGACGTTGGTTGGCGCTGGTAGGCGCTGGTGTACTGACGGCGTATGCCTGCTTGCCGGGTCCGGTTGGCGGACCAAGCTAAGATGCCGACAAGTCATGAGATGCCAACTTGATACGAGGCACTCATCTGATCGTAGTGTACTCCGACAAGTCAATCCCGGGATCTATTGGGTACTGGCAACGTATTGTCGGTCACTAACTCGAGGTCCATCACCCCCATACAGAAAGCAATTCTCCAAAGGACTAAGTCCAAAGAGGCATCCAGCGAAAATTAGACCGAGCACAAGTGTCTATTTTTTTTGGATTGATAACTAGCGCTTGCAAACAAGTATCAGCCAACACCTAAGTTTAGACACATCAATTATCCCAGACATTAACCTAAAATTCAATGAGTGCCTTCTCCCTACTACACAATGGAACTAGGATCTACTTCGCCCACTTCTCCCAGATCATTTGGTACGCATAATTATAGGGATCCCCATTCCATTTACAGCACAACCAGACACACCATGTTGCGGACCCACAAGCTCAAGTGAAATCCTCTATCAAATCTACCACTTGGTTAACCTACCACAATCAATCCTTTTAAAATCATATCCTTCCTTAAATAACCATATCCTTTTGTTGGATTTGGAAATAAGAGATTCCATCTCACCGAAAATTAAATTCTTTATTTGGCAATTGCTCCATAAAGTCCCCTCTCATGAGATAATCTAATAGAAAGCAAATTCAAACCTCGCCACATTCCCCTTTTTGTCAAAACAATACAAAATCCTATATTACTCATCCTAGTTTAACCAGTTTATGACCTAGGAGTACATTTGACCACCTTACCAAATAGCCTACTCGAGCATTATTTCTTGACCCTCTTAAAACAAAATAACATTTTCCTCCATGAAATCACCATGCTCCTTTAAAGTATCTGGAAGAAAGAAACCTACTAATCTTTTAAAATCAACAAGTCAGAAACAACTCCTCGACAACGTTCTTTATGAATTCGGTGAAATGGTTTGAAAAGCTCTTGCATACGAACTAGGAATATCCACCCATTTAACAATAGAAGCAATTGTCCGTCACATGTAACTAATAGCTGCAAAGTCTATGAGGACAACTGAACTCATTGTCGAAGGTGACAATTGAGTGTTGATCAAGATCCGCAACACAAATATAAATGCCCTTGGACCATTGTGACCCTCAATGAAGATATTCAGATGCTTAGTCAAAGTTTTAAGATGATTCAATTCATTTATATCAACCGTTTTGAGATGATTTCCTAATTATTCTTTGTACAAAAAGATAATATAATAAAAGTGACAATTTCATTATATCAACCTCGTTCGTCATTGATTTCCATGTCCATGGCTCATCCAAGACATCATGCATGGCTAATGACATTCTTCATCATTCTACTACCTTCAACGCAACCTTATATTCTTATTTACCCACGTTTACGAAGAAGTAAATCAAGCTATCAATAAGCTTTACGTACTTTGGTGCAAATTATGAGGAACTGCTTGAAGTACGTAGAGTTATACACTCCCAACTCACATTTTCATCTTTTTTATTCATATAATTTAAGTTGGCCATGTAGCTAGGGGAAAAAAATAAAATATTGAGAGTGCATAAAGTGATGTACTCCATAATTGTTTCTTTAATATGTAATAATTAAGTAATCCTCTGGACTGCCGCCGCACAGGTCTCCACCTAGAGGCCCATTATAACCATATGCCCCAACACCCCTTTAAATCCCAAACAAAAACATGGGGGTAGAAATTGAACCATGGACTTTGCTAAAAAGAAAGAAAACTCACCATTTAAACCAATCCCAATTTCTAGTTATGTATTTCAATTGTCTGGTATACATTCTGATGATAAGTCATACTATTTTATGATCAGAGTAAGGGTGCATTCCTTCACCTGAAAAACCCTGAACTTAACTGAACTTATATGAACTGAACAGATTAGACCTGATTGGACCTGATTCAACTTAATGGACCTTATTGAACATGATTGGAACTTATTGGACATGATTGGAACTTATTAACCTAATTGGAACTTATTAGACCTGTTTGAAACTTATTAGACCTGTTTGGAACTTATTAGACCTTACTGGACCTGAATGAAACTTATTTGACCTGATTTGACAAAAAAATTGATGAGTAATAACATAAATATTACCTATAACATAAATACTATCCCTCTAAATTTATTAGACATAATAATTATTAAAATTTAGGAAAAATTATCAAGAATAAGCCAACCTTTAGCTAGTCTTATCAAAATAAGTTAGATTTTTTATTATTTTATAACAAATCTAACTTTTATACTCCTCAATTTTAAACAAGTCATGACCTGTTGTTAACCTCTTTAACAGGTTATGAATGACACATGTTGTTATTTAAGTGGTCTGATTTTTTTAACTTTTAATTTTAATGTTAATTTTGACTTTACTTTTATTTTTTAAAAATTAAAATAATATTTTTTACAAAACCTCTCTTCTCTTGACTTCTCCCTCCTCCACCACCGCCCTCTATCTCTCCTCCCTTCCCAACCCCTCAAGTACAGCACTCCACCAACAAATACCACCCCCTCCACCCTCCACCACCCCTTCCCGTTGAATTCAAACTACAGCACTCCACCAACAATCCTTCAGTCCAAGTAAAAATAATTTCAGTCGTCGCTAAATTAAATCAATCGTCTGAAAATAAAGCGTCGAAAAATCAGCCGGACAATTACCATACAAATTAAAGAATGCTCTTCGTCAAATTGCAAGGTGAATTCAAACACCTAGTGTTGTTGGTGAAATACTACATGTTTGTAGGGATCAGAAGGCGTCACTACTAGGGGTGTTCAGAAAAACCCGACCCGCAAAACCCGACCTGAAAACCCGTTGACCCGACCAAAAAATGTCGGGTCAAAAGCTGAATTTTATGGATTATCGGGTACCCGACCCGGAAAAAACAAAGAAATCCGGGTCGGGTCATCGGCCGGAGAAACTAGGCATGCGGGTACCCGATACTCGGTTAAAGTTTGATTTTCTTTGTTTTCTTTTTAAATTTCTGGCCCTTTTGTTTTGGCCCACAATAAGCCAATAAGCCCTTTTGTTTTGTTCAATCGTTCACTCGCAAAACCCTCACTGCCTGACTGCCTCACCCTCACCCAGTCACTGCCTCACCCTCACCTTCACTGCCTCACTGCCTGACTGGCGAGCCCTCACCCACCGCGAAGTCGATCGTCAGCTCGTCGCACCACGTCCACCACACCGCGAAGTCGATCGTCGGCTCGTCGCACCACGTCCACGGTCCACCCCACTGCTGTAAGTTAGCTCTTCTTCTTTTAGGGTTTTCGCCTTTTCGGTAGTTGAATAAATCAAACAAATTAGTCCTCTTTTCTCCTTCTTTTTAGTTTTTATGTTAATTTTGCTTTGTTTAATTATGTTTTTAGTGTTAGTATTTTCATGGATTAGTTTTTTGTATGTTTTTGGTAGTTTATTTGTTAACTTGTTATTAGTGTTAGTATTAGTGTTGTTAGTGTTATTAGTTGCTTTGTTAGTGTTATTAGTGTTAGTATTTGTTAGTTTATTTGTTGTTATTAGTGTTAGTATATATTTTCTTAAAGTTGTTAAACTAATTGCTAAGAAAAAAAAAAAAGATTGATTTGTTTGATTTAAGTTAGCTTGATTTATGCTAGTAAGTAGTAATACTAACTCTACTAAGTAGTACACTTGATTGTTGTTATAATGCTCAATTAATTTAGTTGATGACTTGGTATGATTTAATTTATGCTAGTAAGTAGTAGTTTGGTTGGTAAATTGTAATGAGTTTCTCATTTTTCCTAAAGAATATGTCAAGGTATGGAGATAATAGTGATGATGATCTAATGGAGGTCAACTCTAAAGAAACTAATGAAGATTCCGACGAGCCGGAGATAGTGATGGAGACTAAGGGAAAAGCTAAGAAGAAAAAGAAAGGGCAACCATCTAGCGAAGGAGGTAAAAGAAAGAAAACTTCTTCTGCTTGGGATCATTTTGAGAAGATTGTGAATGATAATGATCATGCGAAACGTGTACATTGTAATGCTAAAATTTCTTGTTCATCTAAAAATGGAACCAATGCCATGTCACGACAAACTTCTAGATGTAAGAAAGCTCCTTTTAACTTGGACAAAAAACAAACAATCTTGGATTTTGAGTCTAGGACAAAAGTTAACACTGATGGGACTATGGAGACTGTTAGTATTCCTAGGGCATGGCGATTTAATCAAGATGAGATTAGAAGATCACTTGCTAAGATGTTGATTATTGATGAGTTGCCTTTTAGCTTTGTTGAGCGTGAAGGTTTTCGTCAATTTTGCAAGGTTGCCATTCCTGATTTTGTTCCTCCCTCACGTGCTACCATTACAAGGGATTGTTATGGGCTTTTTATTGAAAAAAGGAAGGTTTTAAAGAACTTTTTTAAGAATTTATCTTCTAGGGTATGTCTTATCACGGATACATGGACTTCAGGTCAAAATTTGTCTTATATGTGTCTCACTGCTCATTTCATCGATGATAATTGGAAATTGCATAAAAGAATCATTAACTTTTGTCCTGTTGGTGGTCATTCCGGGGAACTTATTGGTAAAACTGTTGAAAAATGTTTGCTAGAATGGGGTCTCAAAAGGGTTTTGACTGTAACTGTTGACAATGCTAGTTCTAATGATCTAGCAATACAATACTTGAAAAAGATTCTTAACCTTTGGGATGGATGTGTGTTGAATGCTGAGTTTTTGCATATGAGATGTGCGGCACTTATCTTGAACTTAGTGGTTAAAGATGGTTTGAAAGATGTTGATGTTTCCATTTTGAAAGTTCGTGCTGCTGTGAAATATGTGAGGTCTTCTCCTGCTAGACTTCAAAAGTTTAGGTCTTGTGTTGATGAGGAAAATATAAAAAGCAAAGGGGGTGTGTTTGGACATTGAAACAAGGTGGAATTCCACTTTTTTTATGCTTAAGTCGGCTTTGGTGTTTAGGAAAGCATTCAAAAATTTGAAAACTAAGTACAGTCCTTACACTAGAGAGCTTAGGAGGATAGGTGGGGCCCCGGATGATGAGGATTGGGACAAAGTTGCTTGTTTCTTGCCTTTTCTTGAAGTTTTCTATCAAGCTACATTGACATTATCGGGATCTCGATATGTGACCGGTAATACACTTGTAGAGGACATATATGATATTGGATGAAATTTCTAATTATCTTAGTCATGATGATGATGGGCTTAGGAACATGGCAAGACAAATGAAGCTCAAATTTGACAAGTATTTGTCAAATGTTAATAATGTCAATGTTTTGATGTTCATTGCTTTAGTTCTTGATCCTAGGCATAAGTTAAACTATGTGGAGTACATTGTTCGTCGATCATATGACACTAGTTCTTCTATTCTTTTATGTCAAAAGATTAGAAATGTTTTTGGAATCTTTGTTTGATTGTTACGCATCATCCGAACCTCCACCAAAACAAATGGGGTCAACTTCGACCGCTCAAACCTCTTCTATGACTCATTGTGATGGTGGTGGAAATGGATCTAAGAGAAAAAGTTTAAGAAAGGATTATAGGAGGGATAATGTGAATATCGATTATAACACAAAAATAGATTTGGACAAGTATTTGAGTGACCAAGCCGAACCCGATGATGATGAGGGATTTGATATTTTGGATTGATGGGCTTCACAAAGTAAGACTTATCCCATTCTTAAGAAAATGGCACGTGACATACTTGCAATTCCGGTTTCAACGGTAGCTTCGGAGTCCGCTTTTAGCACGGGGGGTCGTGTTCTTGATTCCTTCCGCACCTCTCTTACTCCAAGGATGGTTGAAGCCTTGTTTGTTCTCAAGATTGGATGCGCACCTCTTATGATCCTATTACTATAGAGGAAAGTTTGCTAGAGTTGGAGATTATGGAAGAAGGTTAGTAATTTATCTTGCCATCAATTACTTTCATTTTAAATATTTGCTTTATTCATATTTTTTCATTTATAAATTTGTAACATCTACGTTTTTCTATTATTTGTAGGCATGCAAGAGTTGGTCTCCGAGCAACCGACAATTGCAATTGATGAGACCACCGATGCTTCGGACTTCACAAATGAATATGAGCTTTGAAGTTGTGTTTTTTTTTTGTTTGGAAAAACTATTTTAGTGTTATTTTGTGGGTTGTGAATTTGTGATGTTTGAAACTTTGAACTTTAAAGTTTGTAACTTGTTAGTTTGAGTAGTTTGAGATGCATCTCATGGATGATAGTACTCATTGAGTCATTTGTGAATTTGTGATGTTTTTAAAGTTGGGGTGCATGAGCCACGAGGAGTTTGAACTTTCAAATGTTGGAACTTTGAAATGTTAGACCATTTGTAATTTTGTATGGCATATTTGAGTACTAGCAGGAGGGGTGCATATTTGCATATTTGACTAGCACTTAGTTTGAGTAGTTTTTAAAGCAATATTTGACTATTTGTAATTTTGTATTGCATATTTGTAGTGGAATTACAATCTAGCAATATTGCATTGTAGTGGCCAGTGGGCTAAAGCCTAAATGTAATGCCTACCTAAAGTAAATAGTAAATACTAAGTTACTAAGTACTAACGGCCAAGTGCCAACTTAAAAAAAAAAAACAAAAAAGGGGATTAGCGAACCGGGTACTCGATGACCCGACCCGGGGAAACGGTACCCGATAACCGGGTACCCGGTTTTCCCGGGTCGGGTCATGGGCCGGCTTTTCAAGTACCCGGATATGCGGGTACCCGCATATCCGGGTACCCCGGATATGAACATCCCTAGTCACTACGACACCCGCAATGTCACGCAAACAAGACAATCAACCAACAATTCAAACCAATCAGCCCAAATTGTCACACAACCAAATTACCACATAAAATCAGCAGCTATGCAGTAGCAAAACAACAATAATACCAGCAATTATAGGAAGAAACGATAATAATCAATACACGATATTGTTATGTGGAAAACCCCTTCTGTGAAGGATAAAAACCACGGGACCATTGAGGAGTCTACCCTAACTTCTCTTATTGATAAAATTGAGGGAAAAAGAATCCCAAATCAGTTTACAAAGGATTCATACACCTGCCAACAACAATAGATCAAAAGGATTAGAATTCACCCAAAAAAATCAGTTTTGTCCAGAGACAATTCCGACCAAACCGGTGCTCAAAACGACAATCCAACCGTCCAAAATGAAGCCCTTGATGTCAGGAATAAGCTGTCAAAAATTGAGCATCATCCAACGGTGGAATTTTTGGCAATGAGAGATTTTCTGAAGGCTTCTTCCAACTACGGTGCTGCTGTCCCGCACCCTCATGGTGTGCCTTCATCTGCGCCCCTTGGAATTTCACAGCAGCCCCACTTCGGTGGTTTAACGCTTGCTGGGAAGCCGGGGTTGTTGTCGCAACATCACACTCCATCCGATTTCGGTGGTCTGCCAGGGTTCTTTTCTTTTCAACCCAACCTTGCTTCGTTATCTTCGACTCTGGTAACTTCTACTTCTAACGTTAAGAATATTGTTACTACTGTTCTTCGGACTGTTGAGAATTATTTGCCATGGCGCACTCAATTCGAATCATTTTTGGTATCACATGGTTTGTTAGGCATGCTTGATGGTTCTATTACTATGCCTGATGTATATTTGTTTGATCATCAAAATCGTGAATGTATGAATCCTGAGTATTATCATTGGTTACGCATTGATCAAACTATTCATTTATGGTTATTTGCTGCTCTGTCTAAAGACATGATTGTTGAGGTGCATGATGTTAAAGTTTCCATGTTAATAGGGCAACGTCTCCAATCTCGTTTTATGAATGTCAGTTTGGCTCGTTCTATGGAATAAAAAAGTGTGTTACAACATGTTTCTAAGACTGAATCTCAATCCATGGATACCTATGTACGAGAAATCAAACTCATTGCTGATTCTCTTGCTGCCATTGGTGCTCCTGTTTCATCGCGTGATTTGATTCAACACACTGTTATGGGTCTTGGAAAGGATTATGACTCGTTAACCACTAGTATTACTCACTTTTCTGGCAATCTGACTTTTGATGAAGTCCGTGAGAAATTACTTATCCAAGAACATATCATTAAGGGTCGTCATGCTCGGGATCAAGGGTTTGCTACTCATCAAGCTTTTCTAGCTAGTACTCCCATTCCTTCTCCTTAATCTGAGTCTCAACCTTCTACAACTGGCTTTCGTAACAATAACCATGGTGGTCGTGGAGGTGGAAAGGGATGAGGTCGTGGCCGTGGTGGTCGTGGCAAAGGTCGTGGTGGGGGTGCAAAGCAAAACCAAACACAAGCTCAAACACAAAATTCAGGAGGTACAGTTATATGTAATTCTGTTTCGTCATCTAAAAGTGTTGTTGTAGCCCTTGCTTCTTGCGATACTAACCATTATTCTGCAGGGAGTTCTACTGTTGACACTAGAAGAATAAATGCTTATTGCTGTGGTGGTATTGCTGCAGTTTTACCCATGCGCAACAAAAAAGCACATGAAAAGAAAAGGTAAAATATAAAATCAACCTATTGCTGCGGTTCTGAGTGGAAACCGCAGCAGTATATATCAATGGGAATTTTTCAAAATTATTTGACTGGTTTGACCAAATCTATTGCTGCGGTTCCCACCCAAAACCGCAGCAATAGATTAAAATATATATTTTTTTTATAATATTTGAACCTATTGCTGCGGATCCTACAAAAAACCACAGCAATAAGCTTTTAAAATTAATAATAAAAGGGTCTAGCTAGGGTTTACTTATCTCATTTAGACCTTAGGCGCCATTTACCCTCATTCACTCTCTCACTCCTCTCCATCTCTTTCCTCTCACTCCTCCTCCTCCATAACTCTCACTCCTCCTCCATCAACAAGCATCTTCGCACCTCGTCTGTCAACATCAACGAACATCATCTTCCTCAGCATCATCTTCGCACCTCATCATTCGTCTCGCATCATACTCTCTCGGCCTCAGATCTGGAAATTTGGAAGTTCCTTCTCGCGATGAATTTCTTCCAGTGATTCCTATGAATTTCCGGCGAGTTCAACCGATGATGGCTGTTTCGTTTGTCTTCCTTTTCGGCGAGTTTGTCTTCTTCGATGATTTCTTCGTTTTGTTCATCGCCGGATCCTTCGATCGTCGCTTTTGACGATCTGATCGCGAATTCTGTTGGAAGGGCTTCCGCTGCTGCTGAGAAGATCAGTGATAAGTCGTTGAAAGCTACAATGATTCCTCGTGATGCTTTTTTTCTTTGCGTGATCTTCTTGTTAAAGTTAAGCAAACTCAGGTATATTTTGATTTTTTCAAGTTTTAGTTTCGTGTGATTATGATTTCTTTTGAATTTTCGCATGTGGAATGATGATGAATGTGAGGGGATTTCTTGAGTTTGGCTTTTATCGCCGTTGACGGCGTCGATGCGATGGTTGATGACGGAGAATCAGTCATTTGACGCTGATGAAATTTGAGGAAATTGAGAGAATTGCGTGAAGCCGGCATCGGGAATATTTTTATTATTGTTGGATCTGTTAATTTTTATTTCTGAATGTTTTTGTTATTTTTTATTTTCGACGGTTTTTGTTATTTTTTTTGGATCTATGATTTTTTTATTATATATTATTATTTGTTTAATTAGGATTTCTTTTGTATCCATTATTTTTAATTTTGTATTCTTTCATTTTTATTTTTGATTCTTTTTATATTTATGTAATACGCAGACGACATATGGACATATTCTAGTTATTCGAGTTGATTTAAAATTGTCAGAATCTTAAAAATAAATTGTTTTTTGTTATTTTAACTATATTTATTGTTGCTGTATTTACCCAAAACCGCAACAATAAACTTGTTGTTTAATTTTTAAAAAAAAATCTATTGTTGTAGTTTTGGGTAGGGACCGCAGCAATATGTTTAACCTATTGCTGTAGTTTTTGCCAGGAACTGCAGCAATATCTTGGCCTATTGCTGCGGTCAAAAATCGCAGCAATAGGTTAATTGCCTATTGCTGCGCCCTTAATTGTTGCGCGGCCAAAACCGCCGCAATAGGCCACTTAATGACCACAACAATAAGCATTTGTTCTACTAAGGGTGTGTTTGGTTCTCATTCCACGAATATAGTCTGTCAAATCTGTTTCCATCCAGGTCATTCTGTTGTTTCTTCTCCTTCTCGTTATGCTCAGACATCGAATGCTGCCCTTGTTGACCTTCCCACAGGAGACCAAAATGAAACTACTTGGTTTCCTGATTCCGGAGCATCTTCTCACATGACCAACGATCCACGTATTCTATCTAATAAATCTATTTATACTGGTCCGGTCTCTATTAAAGTAGCAAATGGTACTCAAATCCCAGTAAAACATGTTGGCACAGTTACATTAAACTCTAATAGTCGTCCTTTGGTTCTCAACTCTGTCTATCATTGTCCTAATATTAAATTTAAATTAATGTCGGTACTGGCAAAAGATAACAACGGTACTGTTAGTTTTAATGGATCTCATGTTTTTGTTAAGGACAATCGGTCGGGGGAGGTGCTTCTCAAAGCTTCTAGTAAAGGAAATGTCTATCCAATCACCCTCACCAACTATCCTAGGTGGCCAGTTGTTATGCTATCCCTGTCTGCTCCCAGTCCTACTTGGCATCGTCGTCTTGGTCACTGTGGTGATAGAGTTTTAGGCACTCTTAGGAACAATAAGGCCATTATTTGTGCCACTAGTCATTTGTTTGATTGTGTTTCGTGTTGCTTAAAAAAATCTCACCGTCTTCCATTCCATAATGTAATACACTCTTTTGATAAACCTTCGCAATTAGTTCATTCTGATTTATGGCAATCGAATATTTTATCCAATCTTGGTTTCAAATATTATGTTTGTTTTGTTGATGATTTCTCTCGCTATATTTTTATTTATCCTTTGAAACGGAAATTGGAAGTGCATGACCGTTTTTTGGATTTTCGAACATTAGTTGAGAATTTATTTGACTGCAAAATTAAATACTAACAAAGTGATGGTGGTAGGGAATTCAACAATCAACTCTTACTTGATCATTTTCGAAAATGTGGCATTTCTTTTCGAAAATCATGTCCGGAAACCCAACATCAAAATGGTGTTGCTGAACGAAAGCATTGACATGTAATTGAACTCGCGCGGACTATGCTCACTGAGTCATCGCTTCCGGGACAATTATGGGTCGATGCTGCATTTACGGCCACCTTCATCATCAATCGATTGCCCACCCCTGTTTTGCAAGGTGTATCTCCTTTTGAAAAATTATTTTCAAAACATCCTGACTACTCCTTCTTATGTGTGCTTGGATGTGCGTGTTTTCCGAATTCTTTTGCAAAACCGTCCAACAAATTAACTCCTAGGTCTGTCCAATGTGTTTTTCTTGGTTATGCTCCGGGTTACAAAGGGTATCGTTATTATGAACCCAAGTCGGGTCGTGTTTATGTGAGTCGAAATGTTAAATTTCTTGAGTTCGTTTTTCCATACAATCTCTTGTGTCATCTCGTCCGTCGTCCTTGCTAATCTCTAGTGATATGGATCCCTCACTCCTACACTTACCTTGGCCCTTAGCAACGTCCACTGCATCCCCGGCCATGCCTCACACTCATGACGAGCCTAGCATGGCACCTAGTGCCACTCTCCTCTCTCGGCAGCACACTTCCCCACCCCCCCGGTGGCTTGCAGCCTTCTCCCACGGCCCAGTCGTGGCCTTCACTACCCAGAACACCCCTAGACCCTGCTCCCCAGCCTACCCGTAGACTTGACTCCACTCCCACGCCCCAGTTGTGGCCTTTGCTGCCTACCGCAGCCAACAGCCCTGTCCCCTCTACCCGTGATGCTGAGCCCCCAGCCACGCTCCCCTCGTGGCCCCTGCTACCCACCCCATCATGCAGCCCCACTGCTGCCTCACCGCCCTCTTGTGGCCCTGCTGACTGCCCCCCTCCTCCCCTACTCCTGCCACACCCTCTCCTCTTCATCCTACACCCCAGTCCGCACCTACATCCTCTTTGCATGCTCCTCCTCTGAACTGTGTCTTTGTTGTTCTGTCTTCGCAAAATATTCATGCGATAAAAATTTGTGCCAAAGACGGCATTTTAAACCAAAATCCATATTAAATTTAAACTCTTGAAAAAGAACAGGCTCCGACCACTTGTTTCTCTAAAGCAAATAAAATTCTAAAATGGCGTCAAGCCATGGCGGAAGATATTAATGCAATGCTTGTCAACAAAACTTGGGATTTGGTACCGTTTGATGCTTCAAAGAACTTGGTAGGTACAAAATGGATTTATACGATTAAAACTGATGAAGAAGGTCATGTGATTAGGCCTAAGGCTCATCTTGTTGCTCGTGGGTTTGGTCAACAGGAAGGTATCAATTATTCTGAAACTTTTAGCCCTGTTGTTCGATCAACTACTGTTCGGTTAGTCTTGTCTTTAGCTATTTCCTATTAGTGGGTCATTCGTCAACTAGATGTGAAAAATGCCTTTTTACATGGTGATCTCATTGAGGAGGTTTATATAAAGCAACCTGTAGGTTTTATTCATCCTGATTTTCCTAATTACATTTGTCGACTTAGGAAAACTATCTATGGTTTGAAACAAACTCCTCGCACTTGGTATCTTTGCTTTAACAGTTTCTTGCTTCAACAGGGCTTCTTTTGTTCTCAATCCGATAATTTATGTTTATTTTTCATTGTGGCAAATATATTCTTTATCTTCTTCTGTATGTCGATGATATTATTGTCACAGGCAACTCCGCTCCCTTGATCACCAAATTTATTTCTCTTTTGTCTGCTGAGTTTGCTATGAAAGATTTAGGCGATCTTCACTATTTCTTAGGTGTTCAGGCTATCCGCACATCCACCGGTTTATTTCTGTGTCAAAAAAAGTATGTTCACGACCTTCTTCTCAAATTTCATCTGCACACTGTTAAACCTGTTCACACTCCTCTTCCTAGTAGGACTACTCTCTCGCTTACATATGGTAATCTCTTATCCGATCCTACTGAGTATCGCAGTATGGTTGGGGCTTTACAGTACTTGATTATGACAAGACCTGATATTACGTACGTTGTGCATTTAGTTTCCCAATTTATGCATGCCCCCCGCTAGGGGTGCTAACGAGCCAGGGTGGCTCGCAAACTGTTCGTATTCGGCTCGGTCAAAGTTCCGCTCGAGAGGGATCGATTCGAGTTCGGGTTCGGCTCGAGACTCTAACGAGCCGAGCCTGAGCCTGATGGAGTTCTGCTCGAAAGCTCACAAACATGTTCGATAATTTTTAAATTACTATATTTTTTTTAATCTAACTTGGACCTTAAGTGTACTCCAATAAAAAACATAAGGCCTAACTTCCCAGCCCACTTAAAATATACCAACCAAATGAGGAATAACAAATAAGAAGGGAACAAGAAAGAACATAAGGCCCAACATTCCCAACCCGTTTAAAATATACAAACCAAATGAGAAGGGAATGGAAAGTCGTTCGAGGGAATTTATTTCAACTTACACAGCTTCAAGCCTTCAACCCTAAATCCTAAACGACAATTCGCACACGGCACACCAGGTTCCCTTGCATCCGGCGAACGATTTCGTGGCGGCGAGCAGTGGGGTTCATAACCAGCGAGAGCCGTGGTTCCTGGTGGCAAGCATCAGGTTCGTGGAAGACAGTGGGGGGATAACTCCTTGATGTGAAGATGATTAACACTTTTATCAATTTCATCTCCTTTGCGCTTTTTTAGTTTCACTCAGCAATTAGTCTGTTAGATTGTTTTTTATGCTTAGTGTGATGATGTTGATGACTTCAAGCCTTCCATTTTTTATTTTTGGGTTTTTCTACGTAGTGCCCCTGTGTTTTTTGAAATTCTACGTTGTACCCAGTCTTTTTGAACTCTCCATATTGTACCCCTAAACTTTCTAAACGTCACACAAAATACCCTTACTAATAGAAAATCCTACTCCAAACCTCACTTAGTCTTCAATTTATCAGATCATATCACAAACCTCAGTCAACTAACAAGGCTAAAAAATCCTACTCTATGCCCACAGGGTAAGAAAGTCCCAAAATCTACTGCTTGATATCGTGTATAAGGGTATTTTGTGTAACGTTAAGAAATCTTAGGGGTACAACATGGAAATTTCAAAAACATCGGGTACAACATAGAATTTCGTAAAATATAGGGGTACTATGTAGAAAAACCCTTTATTTTTCTATTTCATTTTGTCATTCTTTGATGCTCAGTGCTGACTTCCTCCTTTTTTTTCTTTTGCCTTTCATGTTTTCCTTGTTTCATATCTGATGTGGTGAGAAATTTTAATAAAATTAGTAAATTAGTATGCCATTATTCATCTCATCTTTGCTAAGTATGCAGTAGGGGTATGGGTGAAAACTATTCTCGAGCTTTTTTCGAGTGGTTCGCGAACTTTCTCGAGCCGAGCCGAATTTTTCTTGTTTCGAGCTCGAACTGAGCCCAGAATTTCGAGCTCGATCCTTCCCCTTCTCGAGCTGAGCCGAGCCTAGCCAAGCTCGGTCTCGGTTCGGCTCGTTAACACTCCTACCCCCCCGCACCTCTCACTTGTTGGTTGTTAAGCGTATTTACAAGTACTTGCAGGGTACTTCCGATTACGGCCTCTGGCTTCGCCCCTCTAAGACCATGTCCATTATGATTGCCTATTCTGATGCTGATTGGGCAGGTTGTCTGGATAGTTGTCACTCCACCACTGGTTATGCCTTTCTCGGTGGTAATCTTATCTCCTGACGCTAAAAAAAGCAACCCACTGTCTCCAAGTCTTCCACTGAAGCCTAGTATCGTGCTGTTGAATACACCGTTCTGGACACCCTCTCGCTTCACTCATTGTTAGCTGAGTTGGGACTCATCATCTGCGCTTCCGTTAAGTTGTTTTGTGATAATGTTTCTGCTTCTTATCTTGCTATCAATTCTGTTCAGCATGATCGTAGTAAGGACATTAATATTGATTGTCATTTTGTTCGAGAGCTTGTTGCTCATGGTGATTTAGTTGTACACTATGTCCCTTCTGAGTTATAAATTGCTGACATCTTTACTAAAGGTTTGTCTGGTCAGCGTTTTGAGTTTTTGAGGTCCAATCTGCACGTGGTTCCCCCTGCACAGATTGAGGGGGTGTAATAGAGATATACTAAGGGTATTCTTGTAATTGTACTCTTGTACAGTATAACATATATATGAGTCCCAGGCATCCGTATTAGGGTAAGCCATATCATTATCTTTAGACAATATAAGAATATTGCAAATTGGGCTCGATACCTCAACAATCTCCCCCTCCAGCCCAACACGGGGAAGACCAACACGCTTTAATCATCCCTTGAAGCTCATTCCCGCAAGCTTGCTGCAAACATCAAGCTTGCTTCTGGGAACAACCTTTGTCAACATATCAGCACCACTTTTGTCGGTGTGGACTTTCTTCAGTTTCAATTGCTTTTCCTCGATCACATCTCGTAGCCAATGTTATCTAACATCAATATACTTGGTACGAGCGTGATACATTGCATTCTTGCTCAAATCCATAGCACTTTGACTATCACAAAGCACTACATACTCTCCTTGCTTCAAACCCAACTCTTGAAGGAAGCTCTCAAGCCAAAGCATCTCCTTGCTCGCTTACACTGCTGCAATATACTCTATCTCAGTTGTGAGCAACGCTACACATTTTTGTAGCTTGGATTGCCATGAGATGGTTCCCCCTGAAAATGTAAACACATAACCTGAGGTAGACTTTCTATTATCGAGATCACCTGCCATTTCTGCATCAGTATAGCCTTCAAGTATAGGTTTGCCACCTCCATAGCATCAACTTAGAGGTGCCCCGCAAGTATCTAAAGATCCACTTCACTGCTTCCCAATGAGCCTTACCTGGATTGGATAAGAAACGACTCACTAAACCGACTGCATGTGCAATTTCAGGTCTAGTACACACCATAGCATACATCAAGGAACCAACAACAGAAGAGTAAGGAATGGATGACATAGTTTCTTTCTCCTTCTCTGTTGTAGGACAAGCTTTCTTACTTAGCTTGAAGTGTGTAGCTAGAGGTGTACTAACAGGCTTAGCATGCTTCATATTGAACCTTTCAAGCACCCGTTCAATATACTTATCCTGAGTAAACCACAGTTTCCCAGCTTTCTTGTCACGAGCAATCTCCATGCCTAAGATTTGCTTTGTAGGATCCAAGTCTTTCATGTCAAATGACTTGGACAAGGCTTTCTTCAAATTTTGAATCATATCTGCATCTTGTCCAACTATCAGCATATTATCTACATATAAAAGAAGGATGATAAAGTTACCTCCAGGGAATTTTCTGAAATACACACAAGGATCGACTGTAGTTCGTTTATAACCATTGCTTGTCATAAACGAATCAAATTTTCGGTACCACTGCCTTGGTGCCTGTTTAAGTCCATAAAGAGTCTTCTTTAACTTGCAAACAAGTTTATATTTTCCTTTTTCTTCAAAACCTTCAGGTTGCTCCACGTAGATCTCTTCATGCAAGTCACTAATGTAAAAATGCAGTTTTTACATCAACTCCAACTCAAGAACAAGACTTGCTGCTAAACCCAATACCGTTATGATAGTTTTAATTTATCTATCGGAGAGAAGATCTCATCAAAATCAATGCCCTTTTTCTGATTGCATCCCTTTACCACCATCTGGCTTTGCCCTTCACTATCTTCTCGCCATCTTTCTTGTTCTTGAAAACCCATCGGTTTCTTAAGACTTTCTTGCCCTTGGGAGGATTCACTAGCTCATAAGTGTCATTCTTTTTCAAGGAATCCATCTCCTCCTTCATAGCATCAAGCCACTGGTTTTTCTCATCATGAGACAAGACCTCTTGATAGTTCTCTGGCTCTCCATCTTCACTAACTAGAATGAACTCTGAGCTTGGATACTTTGTTGAAGGTTTACGCTCTATAGTGGACCTTCTAACATGTGTATCCTCCACTTGAGGGGTAGGTTGCTCCCCCCGCTCATGAATCTCTTCATGAACCACTTCCTCATTTGCATCATACTCTTGGATTTCTTCATCAGATGAAGACTCATCAAGATCTTCATCATCAGCATGATCTGGTACATCATTATCAGGTTGTACCTCACCAACATCATCATGTACATCATCTAGTACATCCTCAACATTCTCATTCTCATTCTCATTTGCTGGCTGAATCACAGGAGGAGTAGAAGTAGAATCATTAGTAGTATAAAAGACAACTCTGAAGTAGATGTGTACCTTGTACTCATAAGATATGCTATAACACCCTGACAGGCTAAAGGCGTATCACCTTATCAAAAATAACCTAAGGTCCACTAACAAGTAGTCAGGGAAGTCAGGATCGAATCCACAGGGAGAAAGTTATACTATTGTATCTGAATTCTAATATTATACTAACTAAATCAGATGAAAATGGGTGTGTGACTAAACTAATAGGCAAATGATAGAACTAAATTTGAAGGTAAGAATCAATTAATAAAGAACTAGGACTATGGATCACTATGCATACAATTCGGGGAATCAGAGACGAATAATAACTACCCAATAAGTCAATCTATCTAGGGCACATGTAATTTCTCTCGAACATTACCTCCCTCAAAGATCACCTAGCCGCTCTCGCATGGTCAAGGATCACTATGCCTAATGATTGAAAGCCTATACGAAATCTCTCCTCTCGAAGTAGATTCAATATTGCGATAATAGAAATACAAATCAGGCCTAATTCATAAATCTAGCATGAACGATTCAATCACAGGAAACAATTGAAATAAAGGGTAATTATATTAATCTATTAATCCCTCATTGCATACATAGATCCCCACAATCCTAGAAATAAAACTACTCACTCATGCTTGAGAAAACAATAACAAATTCCATATAAAAATCCTTACTTTGAACTATTGCAAATAACTAAGAAATTACTCTAATCAATAATAGAGGAAGCAAACAATAATGGAGAAAACAAGGAAGAAGATTACCAAATTAAAGAACTATATTGAACTTGCGAATAATCCAAAAGTTTGATCTTGAATCACAATGAAAAGTAATAAAAACTAGGGTTCTTGAGAGAATCTATGAGAAAATAAGAGCTCTAAAACAAAGATGAATCAAAGATGTTCTAACTTTCCTATTTATACTAAGTAGCCCGAAACTCATTAAATGAGCGCGCGGAAGAGAAGCCCGATCGGGCCACGTATGCCCGATGAAATCGGGCTCAACGCAGCAGAACTCCAAAAATGGACACCGCCCGATGCTGTCGGGCCATGCCGCCCGATCCCATCGGGCGGGATTCTTTTCCGCTTGTTTTCAACTCTAGAACACGCCAGATGAATTTGTTCTCGGGCCCGATCGGGCTAAGCCGCCCGATAGAGAAAACTGCTACTTTGTGTCAACTTGCGAAGGCTGTATCTCTCAAACCAGAAGTCCGTTTGGGGCGTGTGACCCATCATTGGAAAGCCCTTAAAGTCTAGTTTCCAACCCAACTAGAATTTCTTAATTATAAATTTTGTATCGAAAGTTATGATCAAAATGGTGAACAAGTGTCAGTTTTGGCACTTCTTTCACTAACTCTTTGCTTCATTCCAACTCGAAATTGTCCCAAACGGATGCATTGTGATCCTTGTGCAAGCTATCTCCATCCTCAATGATTAAAAGGCTTGATCTTAGATAATCATAATCAATTTGCATCAAAATAACCTGAAAATCATCGAAACACGCAAACGGGGAGTAGTAGAGTAAAACTTGAGTAAATCATGCAAATATGCACCTAAATGCTCTAATATGAACTAGAAATGCAACTTAAATGCACCTAAAACTCTATATAAAACCATATCATCAAACTCCCCCAAGCTATACCTTTGCTTGTCCTCAAGCAATAAGACATAGACATTAGAAAAGAAAGACAACCTACAATAAAGGACTACAATATGGCCAAAGACTCAACTGAAAACACGAGAGATATAATCACTACACAAACCAAGAATCGAAACAATCTCGAACAAATCCGCATAGCATGTCATGTATCGCAATCGACTCTCCAATCATACCACATACCATCTCTCCCAAACTGGATTTAACCAAACCTGACAGACCTCACTATAGTTATGCGCGCTCAAATCTCTCATGTGTTTAAAGGATAAATGATGACACTCAACCTAAATCAAGTCGACTCAGATGAAACATGTACTCTTTAACTTTGACTTTTTGACTCACTTAATACTCAACAATACAATACACAATGATCAAGAGGACTTTTAAGGGTTGTAATGTGGCTAAGGTTAAAGGTATGGAGAATAATTTGGGAATTGTGGTGGAAAAACCAATGAGGGGAGCATCATATAACTGAAAACATGACCATGAAAAGTCACAACAACTCCACGCAACAACCAACAATCTCCAAAAAATAAAACCAACACTTTTTCCATTCAAAAAAATTCAATAATAACCCTTTTTATTTCACTTTATTCTCATCTCTTTTTTTCACTTCTTTTTCATTTCATTTTTCAATTTTTTTTTTCTTTTTTGTTTTTTTTTTCTTTTAAACTTTCAATTCAATTTCAAAGCTCACTAAACATATTTTCCATCCATCTAAACCACAAATAGAGCACTTCAATTCAATACAAACCAAACCAAAACTAATACTCGCTCCCCCAAGCTAGGCTTAGGACAAGAATCAAATGAGACCAATGGCTTGTAATATAGGTAAATAATCAAACATAGTTAGGGAGGCTCAACGGGGCTAGAGAAAGGATAATATGACAAAAAAAAAAAAAGAATAACTCTGGAGCTAAGATCATGAAATGAAACGCCTCAATCATATCAAAATGTATGCACTATCAAATATCAAGGAGTACCAAGTCAAAGTCAAGATCAATGTGACAACTAAGGAACTAATCACACATGAAAGAACATAACTGACGCAGATACGTCAATTTATAGGCACAGAAGCTCACTTGGATTAGGGTGTCTGCATAGTAAAATTAAATCGAGCCAGAGAGAGATCAAACAATCTTACCACAAACGATCAATTGCAAAACAATAGTGCTATGAAGAATCATGAACAAGATGAATGACGCTTAGGAAGTGTAGTGAAATATCAACAAGGTTCTCAAAACGTGATAGCAATAGTCCCGTAGATGCAACTAACATGATATGAAATCTAATATGAAAAAAAAAATTCTAATGCAAAATTCAAATGCAACTAAGAAAGCAATACATTTTTTTTCCGTTACATGTAAACTCCCACCCCTAATGAGCGGTACAAACCATGTAACAATCCTACTAAAGCAATAAATCTAAACTAGTATGCAACTAACATGCACGAAGTGACATCCTTCCCCAAGACGAACGTTACATTGTCCTCAATGTGAACACCAAGAAGAACAACGAAGCAAAAAAAGGGAAGGGGACAACTCACAGAAAAAGGTGGGCAATGAACAAAGAGTGTGCCAAATAGTATTGACACTTCCACCACAGCCAAGAGCAAGCCACTGGAACACACATTAGCAAAGTAGTCATAAAGTAGAAATAAAGATAACATCTAAAGGTTAGAAAGTCGGGTTGCCTCCCGATAAGCGCTGGTTTTTTAGGGTCCCGCACGACCGAAATACTTTTTACATTATGAAGAATCCAATGCCTTCAGTAACTTATCAAATTCCCCTGCAAACATGTTATTGAACACTCGATATTACTTGACAGCAAGCATAATTATATTCACTAGTAGGGGGTTAAAGGTACCACAAGATAAAGAATCATAAGAAAAAGAAAAAAAATGTACAACTATCTTGCAAATCCTCAGGTTTCACAGGATGAACATGAATATTTACTTGGTCAAAATTATCACGCGACAATAGATCTTTAAGAAAACAAGGAGGATATAACACAGGGGATGAAGATACAAGATCAAGCTTCCGTGAAAACGGGATATGAGGGTTATGCGAGTTAGGCTCAACATCAAATTTTTGTATGCTTTCAGCATATTTAAACTCTTTACCCAAAACTTCACTCTCATCAATAAGCTTGTCAACAAAGGAGTTTTCATTCAAAAATTCAATAACCAATGGTTTTTCAATCACTGATTCTATAACTAATGATTGTTCCTCCTCAAAAACATCCATTATATCCATCTTTTCCTTATTTAAACTACCACCAAGAGTCAAATGATAACCTTCTTCTAATGAACTAGCATTCTCAACCAACACATCATCATAATACAAATGTTGCTCAATAGGTTGGCTAATAGATTTTAGTCTAGATGCTATTGATCTTTGACTTTCTGCAATTTTTGCTAGTTGCAACATGTAATCCTCCAGAACAAATTTATAATCCTCCTGAACCTTATTTAATTCATTCATGAAATCATAAAGAAAATCTTTGATATTATCAGATTCAGATGGAGCATTAGACAAATTAAACTCAGGGATAGGGTTATTGACATGCATATATGACTCATTATGTGGACAAAGAGAAATATCATGATCATAAGAGTGACAACAAGAACAAAAATCAGATGGAGAGGTAAGAGTTTGAGAATCATAGATAGATGAATTTTCTAGAGCTGGAGTAACATATCTTGTCATCTCCTACTCAAAGGTTTCCCTAGCTAATTGCTCAAACAAATTACAACCCATTTCAGGTGTCATATCCATGAATTTACCATCACTCATGGAATCTACAACTACCCTCGTATCATCATTCAAACCCTTATAGATCACTAAACCAATTTCCCATTGTTCAAATAAATGGTCGGGACCAAGAAAGTTCTCAAATCTAAGCTTATATCTCCAAAACACTTCATGTTCAAATTGGGGAAAAGAGATAGACGTCATTCAAATTAAAATATATATATATATATATATATATATATATATATATAAAAATATATATATATATATATATATATTTACAAAAAAATATATACAGTTAGTCTAATATTTGGCAGTTCAGATATAATAGTAATTAACCGTCTCAACGGCGCCAAAATTTGACAGGCTAAAGTCGTATCACCTTATCAAAAATAACCTAAGGTCCACTAACAAGTAGTCAGGGAAGTGAGGATCGAATCCACAGGGAGAAAGTTATACTATTGTATCTGAATTCTAATATTATACTAACTAAATCAGATGAAAATGGGTGTGTGACTAAACTAATAGGCAAATGATAGAACTAAATATGAAGGTAAGAATCAATTAATAAAGAACTAGGACTATGGATCACTATGCATACAATTCGGGAAATCAGAGACGAATAATAACTACCCAATAAGTCAATCTATCTAGGGCACATGTAATTTCTCTCGAACATTACCTCCCTCAAAGATCACCTAGCCGCTCTCGCATGGTCAAGGATCACTATGCCTAATGATTGAAAGCCTATACGAAATCTCTCCTCTCGAAGTAGATTCAATATTGCGATAATAGAAATACAAATCAGGCCTAATTCATAAATCTAGCATGAACGATTCAATCACAGGAAACAATTGAAATAAAGGGTAATTATATTAATCTATTAATCCCTCATTGCATACATAGATCCCCACAATCCTAGAAATAAAACTACTCACTCATGCTTGAGAAAACAATAACAAATTCCATATAAAAATCCATACTTTGAACTATTGCAAATAACTAAGAAATTACTCTAATCAATAATAGAGGAAGCAAACAATAATGGAGAAAACAAGGAAGAAGATTACCAAATTAAAGAACTATATTGAACTTGCGAATAATCCAAAAGTTTGATCTTGAATCACAATGAAAAGTAATAAAAACTAGGGTTCTTGAGAGAATCTATGAGAAAATAAGAGCTCTAAAACAAAGATGAATCAAAGATGTTCTAACTTTCCTATTTATACTAAGTAGCCCGAAACTCATTAAATGAGCGCGCGGAAGAGAAGCTCGATCGGGCCACGTATGCCCGATGAAATCGGGCTCAACGCAGCAGAACTCCAAAAATGGACACCGCCCGATGCTGTCGGGCCATGCCGCCCGATCCCATCGGGTGGGATTCTTTTCCGCTTGTTTTCAACTCTAGAACACGCCAGATGAATTTGTTCTCGGGCCCGATTGGGCTAAGCCGCCCGATAGAGAAAACTGCTACTTTGCGTCAACTTGCGAAGGCTGTATCTCTCAAACCAGAAGTCCGTTTGGGGCGTGTGACCTATCATTGGAAAGCCCTTAAAGTCTAGTTTCCAACCCAACTGGAATTTCTTAATTATCAATTTTTAATCGAAAGTTATGATCAAAATGGTGAACAAGTGTCAGTTTTGGCACTTCTTTCACTAACTCTTTGCTTCATTCCAACTCGAAATTGTCCCAAACGGATGCATTGTGATCCTTGTGCAAGCTATCTCCATCCTCGATAATTAAAAGGCTTGATCTTAGATAATCATAATCAATTTGCATCAAAATAACCTGAAAATCATCGAAACACGCAAACAGGGAGTAGTAGAGTAAAACTTGAGTAAATCATGCAAATATGCACCTAAATGCTCTAATATGAACTCGAAATGCAACTTAAATGCACCTAAAACTCTATATAAAACCATATCATCACACCCGACCCATACGGAGTCGAGTATATCGTCATCAATGTGCATCCAGGGCCCAACAACTGTCCTCAATAACCAACGCAAGTTCTTCCGGCGCATTTTGTCCTCATTCATGCGTACCCTGCGAAACTTCCCATGAGGTCACCCATCCCTAGACTACTCCCAGCCAAGCACGCTTAACTGTAGAGTAACTAAGAAAATGAGCTCCCTAAAAGAAAGATGCATCTTGCTGGAATGAGTAGCCTGCTAAATCCCTTTAAAGCAATCATGAGGGGTATTACATACACCCCCACTTGAGAACAGTAACGCCCTTGTTGCGCCTGAGGACTCCACATATTCGGCATACGGCCTGTGGGTCGCCCCGGCCTGAAGACTGATCGCCGGAGACTCCATATATTCGGTTTGACGACCTTTGGGTCGCCTCTTATGACAATACAGCCCCAGAAACCTCCCCCACTAGGCGCTTGAGGACTTCTAATATTCGGCCTGACGGCCTTAGGGTCACCCCAACATGCGGTCGCGGGATTGCTCTGATACCATTTGTAACACCCGACCCATACGGAGTCGAGTATATTGTCACTAATGCGCATCCAGGGCCAACAACTGTCCTCAATAACCAACACAAGTTCTTCCGGCGCATTTTGTCCTTACTCATGCGCACCCTGAGAAACTTCCCAGGAGGTCACTCATCCCTGGACTACTCTCGGCCAAGCACGCTTAACTGTGGAGTAACTACGGAAAAGAGCTCCATAAAAGAAAGATGCATCTTGTTGGAATGAGTATCCTGCTAAATCCCTTTAAAGCAATCATGAGGGGTATTACATATGCACCCTTCTCGTGCTCAAAGAATACTACATCCCTACTTCTCACCACCTTCTTCTTTTCTGAATCATAGGGTTTGAAACCATACACTTCATCCCCATACCCAACAAATACACATGGATTGGATTTCGAATCAAGCTTTGATCTCTGTTCTTTAGACACATGCATGTATGCCTTGCTGCCAAAGACTATCGAATGTGAATAAGTGGGATCACATCCCTTCCATGCTCTCTCTGGAATGTCAAGACCAAGAGGAATCGATGGAGATCGATTAATCAAATACACGGCACATTGCACTGCTTCAGCCCAAAATGTCTTAGGAAGATCATACATTCTAAGCATGCACCTCACCTTCTCTACAATGGTTCTGTTCATTCTCTCAGCAACTCCATTGTGTTGTGGTGTGTCGAGCTCTATCTTCTCATGTCTAATGCCATGTTGTGAGAAATAATACGTGAACTCATTCGAAATATACTCACCATCGTTGTCAGATTGAAGACACTTCAACTTTCTTTCGGTCTCCCTTTCTATCATGGCATGAAACTTTCTGAAAATGTCGAATACTTGGCTTTTTGTCTTCAACATATACGCCCAAGTTCTTCGAGTAGCATCATCAATGAAAGTGACAAAATATCTATTGCCACCAAGAGACTCCACCTCAATAGGACCACAAACATCAAAGTGAACTAACTCCAATTTTTCCTGCCTTTTGGTGAACTTCCTTGAAAAAGAAGCTCTATGCTGCCTACCTACCAAACAATGATCACAAGGGTCAAGAGAAACTGTTTTATCAACAGGAATAAAAGATTTACCTGCTAACAGTTTGATCCCCTTGTCACTCATATGCCCTAACCTTCGATGCCACAAATTTGGAGAATTCTTTTCTTCAACTGCATTCAGCTCACCAGAACATACACTCAAGTATGTATTATACGAAGAACAACACAACTCGCCACGAGCAACTGTCATTGAACCCTTGGATAATTTCCACTTACCATCATCAAAGGTATGTCGGAACCCTTCTTGATCAAGGACATTTGCAGACAACAGATTAAGGCGTAAATCAGGAATATGGCGCACATTCTTCAATGTAAGCATGCACCCAACACTTGTCTTCACACGAATATCACCTAGCCCAACAATGCTAGCTGAGCTCTTGTTCCCCATCTTCACACTACCAAAATCACCAGATTGATAGTTCGTGAAATACTCCCTTTTGGGAACACAATGGTATGAAGCACCTGAATCTACAAGCCACTCTGTATCTGAACTTTCAACATGATGACACTCACTAATTACACAAATCAAAGTGACCTCATCATCACTCGTAGAAGCGGTTGCTGTAGTATTTTTATCATCTCCCTGTTTTTGTGAGTCTTGCTTCTTACCTTGTTCTTTCTTCCAACGGTAAAAAAACTTTTTAATATGGCCAGGCTTGTTGCAGTGATGACATGTCCTTGTCTCTCTATATCTAGATTTGGACCTCCCCTTTGAGTTACCACAACCTTTGGGACCCGTACTCTTGCTTCTTCCACGATTCCCAACAATAAGAGCATGTGAATTATCAACTCCCATATCCTTTCTTCTTATCTCTTCATTAAACATGCTTTCTTTGATCACATCCAAAGATAGCACACCATCTAGAGCAGAATTACTAATAGTCACAACCAAAGATTTCCAACTATTTGGCAAAGAACTCAACAAAAACAAAGCCTGCGGTTCATCATCAAGAACAATCTTCATAGTAGTCAGCTTGTTAATAATATCCTAAAAGTCACTCAGATGCTCAGAAACAGAATTTCCACCTTTCAATTTCAAATTAACAAGTCTCTTGATTAATGAAGCTTTGTTATGTGTGGTCTTCCTTTCATAAAGACCTTCCAATTTCTTCCACAAAACATATGGGTCGGATTCTTGTGACACATGGTTGAAAATGCTAATGTCAACCCATTGTCTTATAGTCCCTAAAGTCTTTCTTTTCAACTTTATCCAATATTTCTCTTCCATTTTATCTGGTTTGGATGGTTTAGAGACACTACCATTAGAGTTGGTGACAGTTTCAATTGGGTCATACAAATCCTTGCAATAACTAGTCCTCCATCATAGGTCTCCCGATGGAATAATTGGTTGATGTCAATTTAATCATTGAACTACCTCCACTACCACTAGTAGACTCCATAACAATGATCAAATTAAACTCTAGCTCTGATACCAAGTTGTAGGGATCGGAAGGGATCACTACGACACCCGCAATGTCACGCAAACAAGACAATCAACCAACAATTCAAACCAATCAACCCAAATTGTCACACAACCAAATTACCACATAAAATCAGCAACTATGTAGTAGCAAAACAACAATAATACTAGCAATAATAGGAAGAAACGATAATTATCAACACACGATATTTTTACTTGGAAAACCCCTTCATTTTGTGCAGAATAAAAACCACGGGACCATTGACGAGTCCACCCTAACTTCTCTTATTGATAAAATTGAGGGAAAAGGAATCCCAAATCAGTTTACAAAGGATTCATACACCCACCAACAACAAGAACAACAAGAGATAAAAAATAGAGAACAAAAGGAGTACAATTCACCCAAAAAATCAGTTCTTTCCAGAGACAATTCCGACCAAACCGGTGCTCAAAACAATGATCCAACCGTCCAAACTGAAGCCCTTGATGTCAGGAATAAGCTGTCATAATTGAGCATGATCCAACGGTGGAATTTCTGGCAATGAGCAATTTTCTGAAGGTTGCCCTGAAAACTTCGAACCTAAACACTTTCCTCTCTCTCTGTAGTGTTTTCAGAATTTTGTGTGTGTTAATTCAGCTGCTGCTTCTTACACTTACTGCCCTCATTTTTCTTCTAAGGGTTACCTCCAAAGCTTACTCAAGAAGCCACAAAACCCATGCTAAAAATGGACCCAAATATTAAGACATAACATGTCCACTATAAAAGCCCATAATGCATGTGTCCAAAAGCAATATAAGAATATTGCAAATTGGGTTGGATACCTCAATAATGTTGTGATGCGTTCTTGTGGGCTTGTGAAGGTGATGGTGTTGGAGCTTGGCTGGAGGTATGGTGATGATTAGGGTGGTGTTGTTGGTAAGGTGGTATGGCTTGGAAGTTTATGGTGCGTGGACATGTGGTGAAGGTGGTGGTGTTGATGGCGTGGAGGCAAGGTGATGAAGGTGGAGATGTTGGCTGCGTGAAGAGGAGTTGTGGTGCTAAGGTTTAATGGTGCTGGTTTGTGAGTTGAAGAAGATGGGCTAAGTGATGGTAGGTATGCTGCTTGTGAGTTAAGGAGGTGGTCTAAAGGTGTTGGAGTGAGAGAAGGTAGAGGAGTGATAAAAAAAATTTAAAAATTGTTAAAATACCAAAATACAAAAAAAATACAAGATATCTATCTAAAACAATACAGAAATAAAAAGAAATATAAAAAACAGAAAATATCAGACCCTTACCTGTATAACCGGTAATTGGTCATTTGATTTGTTTAAAATTGATTAGTATGAAAGTTGGACTTATTATAAATAATCAAAAGGCTAATTTATTTTGAGAAGACGGGCCAAAGGTTGGCTCATTCTTGACAATTTTTCCTTAAATTTATCCTTCAAGAAAATAGTAATTATTAATTATCTCTCATGATTAATATTCTAACAAAAAAAATACTATTTATATGCTTGCCTATGCAAAACTTTCACCACTAATATATCTAATAGTCTTGCTTTGATTTCATAAAGGACTAGTAGGAAATCAATTGATAACATTTATACCTATTTAACTTATATTTTTTTTAAGGTCAAGACAACGCACCTAAATTAAGATGTCAACTAGTATTTGGCCCGGGCGATGCCTCGGGTCAATTACAATAAACAAATATGTTATTATTCATAACTTTCATAATTCATTTGTTACTTTCGTATTTTTTTGTCCATTGAGAAATTGTAAAATTGACGTTATGATGTGATAAGTAGAAAAACCTTAGAGTTCATTTCAAAATAATAGCTCAAAAGTAATTGGGGTAGGGCAATATGTCGTCCAGTGAGAAATTGTAAAATTGACGTCATGATGTGATAAGTAGAAAAACGTTAGAGTTCATTTTCAAAATAATAGCTTAAAAGAAATTGGGGTAGGGCAATATGTCATTAATAGTCTCTTGGTCGTCTTACTACCATAATAAGAGTTTTAGAGATCCAAATACTTGATTAAATCTTTTTAGTTAAATATAATTATTATAAGACTTTATCATATTTTATTTGAAACATTAGACAATAAAGTGATAGTGTATTGATGGTTAATATATTTGTATAGATGTTCCAAGCAATAGGGACTAGAGAGTTGTTAAACTTCCAAGTTAAATTGTATGTGGGCTTTTGCAGCCCAATTATAATATACGGAGCTCGAAAAGCCCTAACCATATCACCTAATATCATACTTATAACATTATCGCCGTGAGTTGTCTGCGACTTCTAGGGTTTCTCTGCAAATCTTCTTCTTCTCCGTAAGTTTCTCTCTCCTAATATATTCATTCTATCAATTTCTTGAAATTATCTTTCTATAATCTATAATCTATAATCTATAATCAATCTTTGAGTATCCTTCTTTTACATTGTAGAAAAAAGCAGCAATGGCGGTACCTTTATTAGACAAAAAGATCGTAAAGAAGAGAGTGAAGAAGTTCAAGAGGCCACAACATGACCGCAAAATCTGTGTCAAGGTATACTTTACAGATTCTAGAATGCTGATTATCTCATTTGTGTTTTTTGTAGTAGCTTTATGTTTTTGTTTGAATAAAATGTGGAAGAAATTGGATGATTTATCGGAAATTTTGTTGTTAATTTTATTCAATTAAACGGTTAAATGATTGCGATATTATATTGTGCTTAATCCTGGTAGTTTTGAGATACTATTTTGAATGCAATTGGAGTTTTGAGGTTTCTAATTATGTGCTGCATATCTGGTCGTGTTAATTTGAACTAGTAACACTTTTATTGGAGGAATTATTTGTCATTTGTTTTTTGATTATTTTTGCGGTTTTTAGTCATTTGTTTCTTGATTGAGCTAGAGGATTAATATCTAGGACATGGAGACTGGATTGCAGTTTTTATTGCTCAGAGTCGAGTGCTAGATATTGGAACTGTTTTTGTATGGATGCAGATAATTTTGAATTTTCATTAGCGTGTTTGAGTGATCAAGGACTGTGTTGCACATGGTTGTTTTTTGCTTTAGTGCGGATAAGTGTGTATGAATATAATATAGTGATGTTGTACTTGTAGTTATTGTCTTTATCAAAGATTTGCTCATTAGAAATTTAGTTTAGTAATAAATCTGACTTGCATATTCAAAGGCTTTCTTTAAATCAATGTTTACTTGTTTGAAGGTGTATGTATGTTATACATGTATGTTTACTGCGAAAAGGAATATAGGAAATTTGGACAAACTTTACATTAAAAAAAATGTGAAAGCACTGATTTTACCAAATTAATGAAGTTGAAGTCCTCATTTGATTCTTATATCGAATTATGAGTTATTATATGGAGTGGTGCGATGCTGGAAAAGGCCTATTCCTCAATAATTTAGCTCGAGGAGGGTTGGATGCTTATGAAGCCCTCGTTAATCTGAGTCCAGTTGTGCACTTCTTATTTGAACAGTAACATTATTTTTTGGAAAATGAATGCTTTGACTAAAGGAGATGATGAAGGAGGAAACTGTTGCCTTTTCTGATACTTTCCAATTGTATTCCAATTGGCTGGTGTAGGCCTGCGTCTCCTTTGATACTCTGTTGCACTTAAGCTTATAGAGTTCAATTTATTTTTTTTATGTATCTTTTGACTCTGGAATTGTATACCCAAATAATTGATCTGAATGATTGTCTCCTGCAGACAAACTGGCGCAGGCCAAAAGGTATAGATTCGCGAGTCCGAAGGAAGTTTAAGGGGGTAACGCTGATGCCCAACATTGGGTATGGCTCAGACAAGAAAACTCGTCACTTCTTGCCTAATGGCTTTAAAAAGTTTGTTGTTAACAATGTCAACGAGCTGGAACTTCTGATGATGCACAACAGGTAACAAATTTTTCCCTTTGAACTCCTCTGTTGCCGTCTTCCCTTCTGCTGTCTTGTAACTTTTTTGTATATCATCTGACTGATGACCTTTCTATTTCTTTTCTAGGACATACTGTGCAGAGATCGCTCATAATATTTCAACGAAGAAGCGAAAAGAGATAGTTGAGCGCGCTGCACAACTGGATATAGTTGTGACGAACAAGCTTGCTAGGCTCCGCTCGCAAGAGGACGAGTGATCCTGTAGTTTTGGCTATTTTATGGACCTAGTGCTAAGTAAGAGAAAAACTTGTTTAGATCTTTTTAATGCGAGACCTTCAATATTGAATTTCTAGCTTTGTTGATTTGGATTGTGTTGGCACGTTGCTCGGAATTTTGATATGTTAAAAGTTGATCCTGTCTTTTCCAGTTTCAGCTTGCACAGTCAAAACTTTTTGAAGCTGCATGATTTCAAGTTTCTGTGATGTAGTCATGTAGAAATTGGAACTCACCATCCAGAATACCAGAATTTCATATAAATCCTGTGAATAATAGACACATGTATGTATGATCCTTGTTCTTTTAAGAGTTGTTGATGTGTCTTGGCCATGGCATATATGTTATTTTGACACATCTTGACCGTAGACCAGACGTGATATTAATGTGTCTATGAGTCTTGGCTGTGGCTTAGATGTGATTTTGACGCATCTTGGCCATGGCTTAGATACGTCAAAATTACGTCTAGGCCATGGTCAAGATGTGTCAAAATGACGTTTATGCCAATTGGTTAAATGAAACAGCCTTTAGTGTCTAACTAGGTTTTTGTGAAACTTCCCCCATCAGGCATAAGAGAGCATAGCTGCACCAAAATTTATCGCCGTCAATTAATTTAATTATTATTCCATTTTTTTAACTATCTTACTTGTGCCCAACTCTTGAAAAAGCCTATGTTTTGTTTTTTTTTTTGAAGCTGGGTGGTTTCCCATCAAGCTTTCATCATCATATTATACTTTTTGACTTCTTACAATGCCCATTAAATGATAGTCATTTGGATATCAGTGAGATGCGATTTGGGTTGTTCATTTATGGGCTAGGATGTGTCATGGAAACATTGGCTAGTTCTTTACATATTGCAATATTGGCATCTCAACAATAAGGTTAAGTAAACACAAGAACTTAACACTAGAGGTGCAACCGTTAAAACCCATAACTTAAGACTTCACACGAGTAGAGTAAAACAACTCTAAACAATCTCAATATACATTTGTTTTTCGACGGAAGCTAAAGTTAGCAAGGATGTGGAATTTAGCCACTTCTATCCTAGGAACATTAACACAGTTTATATAGTCCAGTTTATTAGCAAAGCTGATAATCTCTTGTAATATGGATTTGATCTCCTTGTTGCTTTTGTCTATATTTATGAGCCCTTCTATTGCTTCTCTTGAATCTGATTTGATGGTCAAGGCCTTGTTTGCTTCGCATTTGTCTTTGATAGCGTTTAGGATAGCATAAGCTTCGGTTTGGGGAGAGGAGACGCAAATATTTTGTGCGTATTGTTATGAGTTTGATCCCCTTCATCAACCCAGGCTGTAGCTGCACTCCAATTCTTCCCAGTTGTTGAACCTTTCCAAGCTCCATCTACTTGTAAATTAGTTAAAATTTTCTGCCTGACTCTTCCTACACATTTTTTCTTTCTGTAGGAGGGGATGGATACTTGATGTTTTTTCCCTTCTTATGTTTTTCATGGGTATAGAGTTCCTTAGTTTAGTTTATTAAAATAACGACATGATACGAAAAGGGCTTGGAGAGATTTTTCTAAAGATGATCTCGATCCTGTGTAGCCATATTAACAATCTCAATATACAACAGCGTATACAATACAATGGGTATAAGTAGGCAACTCACAACTTAGGAAGTCAAATAGATGACCACAATCCAAATAAACTCCCATGGAAGTCTCCTTCTCCACACTTAGGGGTGAAAGTTATTCGGATAAAAATCGAAATTTAATCAAATCCAAAGCGAATTAGTAATTTAGATTGGACTCGAACTATGTTCGAATTGGATAAAGATTGAGTTAATAAGAAAATTTGGATTGGTTTGGATTGAGAGTAATCGGATCCTAAACATCAAAATAACCGAATAACAAACAAAGTCATGTATTATATATTTGTATATTTGGAAATTGGGCTTAAGTATTTTCAATGAAATTTATAGGTTTGTATGAATTATTAGTTGTTATTACTGATTTTTTATGGGATTATATGAATTACTTCTATTATTGAACAAGTTTTTCTAATGCTCGTGCCTAAATTATTTTATGAAAAGAATAGAGTGTGAAAGTTTGGATAAATCTGATTGGATCCAATCTAGTTTTTGGAATATCAGATTTGGATAGATTTGGACTCAAACTCTGATTGGTTTGGATTTGGATTGGAAAATTGAAATTCAAATTTTGTTCGGATTAGATTGGATTAGGCCAAGTCCAAACCTTGTTTTGGTGATTTAATAATTAAGGTTTGTATCCTTAACTATTTAAATATTAATTTCAGGTTATATAATTAGTTTAGTGGAGTAAATAAATTTCAGATTTAATATATATGTTTAAATTAGGTTTTTAAGCATGAAAGCATGGATTTTTGATGTTTATAAGAGATATAATTATAGTATATGAGATTGAGTACTTTAAATCTTTAGAACTATGTTAAAGTGACTTTAAAAGGGTTTTAAAGAAATTGTATATTGCTGGAATTTTTATTAGCATACTTATGGTGGATTTTAAGTGCTAAAGTATTGATTTTTAAGGGATTTTAATGACTAATATATGGTAGTACTATACTAAGGGATGATAAAGGTTGAAGTTTTGATGTTTAAAAGAGTTTTAAAACACTTTTCAAGAGAGTTTAAAATATTTCAAAGTTGCTGTAATTTTTATTAGAGTATTAATACTTGGATGTTTTGGTATTTGGTAGGCGGAGACTTTACTTTGAGTGATTTCTAAGGTTGAGAAAGTGGTATCTCATATTGTCTACATAAGGTACGTACATACCTATGTGTTATTAGACTAGTATCATGTCCTAAGGCTAGGATTAATATAGTATCATGTTGAGGAAACTTTATATAGTTCATATGTGGCTTATATTTAAGTGAATTTGCATGTTTTATACTGTTGTGTGAAGCATGTTGCCTATGATGAATATTATATGTTTGTATGGATGATTGATGCAAGCATGTGGGTTGAGAGAACGTTTATTTTACTAATTCACATGAGGGATTAATAAATATATTGTTTATTGGATCATAAAATGTATCATGTTGTTCCCTTAAATTTATTATATTATTTACTTTATAAGGACCGTGGGCCTTGTTTAGTATAGTTGGATATTCATCTATTGACAGGTTGATTGATTGTTAATTTAAGTCAACAAATAAAGGTTGGATGGTTATTAACGTTATAATTAATGAATGGGATTATTCTTGCATTAATTGAGTTGTTTGATCACAATGTTTAATCCTAAGATAAAAATGAAAATTTTGTGTATCCATGATATTTATGTTGGTTGTCTTATTTTGGGAGTCTCAACATCAAATAATTTATTAATACTTAAAGTGGAAAGTGAATAGCAATAAGTTTTAGACTTGTGCACGTCTGAAGTGTTGGACTAGTATGGGTTGGAGTACATGGTGGTAGCCCATGACTTTTCTTAGGACCGGATTGATCACCGTGTTCTATTTTATTTAATTAGTACCTCGATATCGTTGGTCGTGGGAGTACGGAGTCCCGCCCGTACTTCGTCTTCTATATTGAAGACATGGTTTGGTTGGACAACTTTATCCATTGTCTATTCAATTTAATTATAATTAATCTATTGGTTTGTGGAGTCAAGTTCGGTATAGTGAGTCTGTTATTTGGTTATATTGTTATTTATCTATCATGTTAGGTTATATGTTTTATTTATTATGTAGTACTCAGCTTTGCTGATTACGTGTTTTTCTGTGTGTCGATCATGGTTGTGCCTTATTGATCCTGTAATGACCCATTTGGTGAGCAGTCATTTAGGATCAATAAAGCATCGACCATTTCAGGTTTGAAGATGATGCATCATTGGGTTTCGGGAAATCGTTGAGAAAGCTTGTGTTTAGACTTCTTTAATACTTAAGTATTTTCGGTTTGGTTATATTAGTAGTTTGACTTTATGTTGGTTTTTTTACTATGGTTTGGTTTTAGAGTTGACTTTGTGGTTGACTAAGTTTAATTATGTTTTCAAAGTTATTTATTTATTCCGCTGCAAAATTCTCAATAAGCCGATACATTATCACACGAGTGATAATACTTTGGTAATTCTCTATGTTTTGTGGGAAAAAGGTATTTTATAAAATAGAGAATTGTCAGGATATGACATGGAGTGTCTTCCACTTCTCCTTCCTCAGTTGTCAGTTTTTCTCTCAGCGCCTTGATCGCTTTGTCCTATTCCTCAAGACAAGAGTTCATTACTTGGAGCTGAGCCATGATTGCATTGAATTGCTCAGAACTGTCTTGTAATCCCCCATAATTTTATGAATTTTATAAATATATTTTATATATATATATATATATATATATATATATATATATATATATATATATATATATATATATATATATATATATTAGTATTAAAATAATTTATTTTCTGGGAAATGATTCAAAGAAACATTTCTTAAGATACTCTATGAAAACTAATCGACATATTAGGCCATATGGCTTGTGATACAACGCCAGAATCTTCCCCCGCTAAATGACTAACCTGGGATTAGTTATTCATAAGATTAACACGCTGTCACATGGTTGATCTGCTACCATTTGTAACACATCGACTCGACTTCGTCTGGGGTCGGGATGTTAGATTTGACAAAAATCACGTCATAGCCAATTATTTACCAACGAAATTGAGATGATAATAAAGATAAAATAAAAACCTCAAAGGAAAGGGAAATAGGATGAATATTTACCAGCGAAATTGAAGAGAGTCCAACGGTGAATCAGTGAGAAAAGGAGGTTGCCACTGAGCGAGAAATTTGACCAGGCCTGAGAGTGAGAAAGGAGAAGAGTCTAGAAATTTGAGTGAAAGTGAAACGACTGAAACCTTAGAAACTAGATTGTTTAGTTTCTAATATGTACACTTGGGCCTTTCAAACTTTTCTTAGCCCAATTATCTCAAAAGACGTCTGGAAATTGTGACACTAAAAACCAAATAAAAAAGTATAAAACGGGTTACGGGTTAACCCGACCAGTCACAGCTTGTTGATTAAATCGGTCGTTCGTGTCATTTTCGTGTTGAAAGATTTGACTCTAACCCAATTTGTTTGATTATTGGGTTGTGCCATATCAACCCTTGAACTTATACAAGTGGAAACCCTTTACCCAAACCTGTAATTGACGTGTCAGCTTCGTGTTTGGTTGGCAGGTTGTGTAAGCTTTTTCCAGCTCTAATTAGATCATTCAAAACATCCCCTAGAATAATTGCCTACCAACCCAAAACATATCTCCCAAAACAAGCTATCGCAAAACATTAGATAATCTAAACTATCCCTAGAGCCTAAGCGAACAACATATCTAACCACGATAAGATCCTTCTGATCAGTGTAGAGTTAACATAAAAAAAGGCAAACATATGCCATGAAAAAATGAGTCCCACGGAAAGTCGAATCTGATAATGGGTGTTCGTGCAAGTGGGAACATATCGATGCTTTTATGTGTGAAGTCCCATGACTCATATTGTGTTTACTTGTGGTCAAGTGGTATAGCTAGGTCAAGTGCAATATTGTTGAGATATGGAAGTCTTTCATGAATTATATTGTTTCATCTTTAGAATTTTCCTTTATGCATATGGAGTTGCTAGACAAAGTGTAACAATTGCTGAAATCAGATTCAATGAGTGCGTAGTTGCTAGCAATGATCAAGAAAAATATAATAAAAAATTATGAGTATACAACTACACTTCTCGCCTCCAAGCCCTAGTACGCCCCTACTATATAACAGTATACACGATGATGTTTAGCAACCACCTTCGCTAAACCAAATATATCTAGCCAGATACAGGATAATGTTCAGCAACCACCTTCGCTTATCCGAATCCATTCAGTGAAATACATGATAATGTTTAGCAGCCACCTTCGCTAGGGTTGCACACCGGTCCAGAACCGGACCGGACTGGAACCGGTTGGACCGGTTGGACCGGTTTAATGCATTTGCGCGGACTGGACCGGACCGGATAAGATTCCGGTCTGGACCGGACCGGACCTGCTTTTTCCGGTCCGGTCCAGGTCTGGACCTGTTGGACCTGTTTTGCTTTTTAGGGGTATTTTTTCCTAATTAAAAAAAAAAAAAAAGTTGCTCCTTATAAGAACAGATTATATTAGCAGCTTTGTTTTGATATGAGCAGCTTTTTTTTCAATTTATTCATCATGATATTTGCCTTTTTTTCATATAATTTCATAAATTCTACTCCCACTTCTTTCATATTTGCAACAACAGTTCCATAGCCAGCAAAGAGCATTAATTTATCACAAAGTATAAAAAACGAAATAAGAACAAAAAATATAGAAATTAAAGTAATAAGAACAAAAAAAACAGAAATTAAAATGCAAAAACCTGAAACCATCTGCGACGAGCCTATGTTCTTCATGAATATCATCATCAAACAAATTTTAAAGCCCAAATTCAAACTCAAACCCAAACCCCTTCTCTGTCTCACTCCACCACTCTCAACGTTGTTCTTCTGCGTCAACAACACTCTTTCTCTCTCCTCTGCTCTCTCTCTCTCTCTCTTCTTCTTCTTCTCCATCAAACATGGAGAATTCTGCCGATGATGCTGCGAAATCTGTAGCTAATTCTCCATCAAACAACAGCTATTCCCACCTTTTCTTTCCTTCCTTCGTTGAAATTGAAGTAATTACCCAAATTACCGATGAAGACTTCGGCGTCCGGTGACCGGCGTGGAGACTTCGAGAAGAAGAGAAGACGCTTGGTGGCTGGTGCGGCTTGTGGAGAACGTACAACAAATGGGCTAGGGTTTATTTTTAGGAAATGACAATGAAGTAAATCAACTGATGTTTTACATTGAAATGCAAATTTCATTTTTTTTCAAAAACCGGGTCAACCGGTCCGGACCGGTTTCCCCCGGTTTTTACCCGGACCGGACCGGTGGATCGGAATTAACTTTTTCTTTGGACCGAGGACCGGACCGGAATCCTCGGTCCAGTCCGATCCGGTCCAAAAACCGGTCCGGATCGGTCCAAATTCCGGTCCGGACCGGTTTGTGTGCACCCCTAACCTTCGCTGATCTAAACTCGTCAAGTGAAAATCTCTCTCTGTTTCAGAATATAGTTCTCGTTTCATTTTTCATAGTCAAACATAAAAACCTTTGATCAAATATTCTCATTGATATATACAAAAACATACTCTTGTTGGATCTTGTCAGATTTGTGTAGTTTTACAATATCAACTTTTTATTAAAATATATTGATGATGAACGTGTTGGAGACTCCGCAAAAAGAAACATAAACTATATTATGGCTATTTGGGACGAAGCTGATCGAAATCCATCTGTAAGACTCTGATCAACTTGTATAGAAGCATCTCTCGTTTATCACTCTTCCTACGATAGTTTCCATCCCGGCAATTCCGCAGAATCATTTCACTTCTTCAACTAACTAATCTCCTAAATCCCTAATTTCAGAAAGTATATCTCTTTCACTATCTCAACTTCTCAACCATCAAATTCAGTTATACTCTCATGTCATTCTCCTCAATTCCATCCCCATTATCCAATCCAAATCCCTAATTATTAACAATTCATCTTCAATTAATTTTAGTTCAATTCAATTTCAAACACAATCATGGCAACCCCAAAACCACAACGATCGCCAGCAGAAATCGAAGACATAATTCTCCGAAAGATTTTTCTCGTATCTCTCGTTGATTCAATGGAATCCGATTCTCGCGTAGTTTATCTCGAATTAGCAGCTGCTGAAATTCTCAGTGAAGGTAAGGAATTACTGCTTTCTAGGGATTTAATGGAAAGGGTTTTAATTGATCGGCTTTCGAATCAGTTCCCGAATTCCGAGGCACCGTTTTCTTATCTAGTAGGTTGTTTTCGACGTGCTTATGATGAAGGGAAGAAGATTATGAACATGAAAGATAAGAATTTAAGGTCTGAGATGGAGTTGGTTGTTAAGCAATCGAAGAAATTGGCGGTTTCGTATTGTCGGATTCATTTAGGTAACCCTGATATGTTTCCTGGTGTGGATGCTACTGATGTTAATGTCGGTGTTAATCCATTGGGGAAGAAGCCGTCGCCGTTGTTGTCGTTGATTTATTCCGAGGTCGGAGGCGCGGTTATTGATAGCTATGGAGGGAGTGGAAGTAGTAGTAGTGGGATAACAAGCCCACCTGGGTTCTTGGAGGAATTCTTTGGGGAAGGAGATTTCGATAGTTTGGACCCGGTTTTTAAGTGTTTGTATGATAATTTAAGGGAGAAAGTGGTGAGGGAATCAGCATTGGGGAATTTTCAGCAGCCATTGAGGGCTTTGTTGTATCTGGTTAATTTCCCAGCTGGGGCAAAGTCTTTAGTTACTCATAAATGGTGGATGCCACCGGGTTCGTTCCTGAATGGTCGCGCTATGGAGGTTGCTAGCATTTTGGGTCCCTTCTTTCATATCAGTGCATTGCCTGATACTGCTCTTTTCAAGAGCCAACCTGATGTTGGGTGAGTTTGGGACTTGACTTCTGTTGTCATTTTCATTAATATATCTTTCCCATTTTCTTCTGCTTTTTTATTTTTTAAGCTCAAAATGCTGTATGATATATGTTTAGGAGGCTCTCTTGACCTTGTTTGAGGCGAAATTGAAATATTCCTTGCTTTCATTGAATGGATAGTGATAAAAGAATTATACTGCTGCTTATATAGTCTGGTGGTATGGTGCTTGATTACTGTGATATCTGTTGGCGGTGGGGGATAGATGTAAAAGACTCCGTCTTTGTGTCTTGCCATTGAAATGATAAGGTGTTTGTCTAAAATTTGGTTGTAAGCAGGATAACTCGTCTGTGATAATCAGGTATTGTTAGTTCTACAACATCTGTCCTGCTATTTGTGAATTGTAATTATGATCAAGCTCACCTGAGGTGGATATTAGGGATAATTACATGTGTACACCTAAGATGATTCTTTAAAGGTAGTGGTGTCACCGTTATGTGCTCCTAGCATCCTGATCTCAACTTAGAGGGGTTTGCTGTTTATATTTTCTCCTTTAGGGGGTTAATGGTTCTCCTTGGAGTGTGCAGTCTACCATCATTATGTTTAGTTTTGAATACAGTGCTGAAGGTTACTTTTGAATTAGGTGGTGTACTTCATTGTAATTTGTAACTGATATTTTGTATATGAAGATTAGAGTGAAAGGTGTATGTTTGGTTTTGAGGTTCTTATGGAACTAGAGCGAATAGGATAATTGCACTACCTCATGCCCCTTTGGTGCTAGACTGGAGGATTTTTTTCTTGTCAGAGTATTTAATGAGTCAAAGCTAGAATGGGATATAGCAGTTTTCCTTGCAGTTTTTGGTGATACTCTATTACTGATCTAAAGAGTGGTTGACATGCTATCCTTCTCTATTGATTCCCTTTGTAGAGTTTAGACATTAGAATTTAGAGTACTCCTTATTCTCCTTCATATTCGTTTCTGTCTCTGTCAATGATTATTCTATTTCATCGAAAATAACGTCTATTGAGGATGTCATACCATTTTAATACGAAGATGGGAATGTCAACTCCATGTCGAGGAGAGAGCTTTGTGTTGGTGGTGATGTTGGCAGATAATCTGAAAAGGCCTGGAATTTCTTACTGCTCTTTATGGCTCTATGTTTAGTGCCCTTTTACGATGGAGGATTTACTGTTTATGTTCCTTGTTAATTGAAACATGGGTGTCACCCATGATACTCGTACATGGCATTTTTTGTTGGTGTACTGGTGTACTGGTGTCGATTTGAGTGGAGGGTACAGAATATAGGTTGGATTGTGCAATTTGCACTAGATAGTAGATACAACTAATTCTAGAAGGAGAAAAGCCTGTAGAGATTAATAGAGCAGATTGATTACTTAATTTCTCCACATCATCGAATTTTGAGATCAAAGTTTGAGTAATAAACCCTAGACCTATTTATTGAAGATGAAATATGTGAATTATTATATGGAGATGTTGGAGTTTTGCTCGTGAGGGTAATTTTGTTGCAAAGGTACGAATTTGGTAGTCGATCATCGCCTGGTCCAGTTTCTCCTGCCACGCTGGAGAAGAGAGAAATTTTTGTACTTAATTTTTCTTAATTTCTGCGGCCATGGGGCACCCATTTTGAATACCATAGACGAGTGCAGTATTAATGTATTACAGTTATTATCTGTCTCATTTTCTTTTTCTTTTACGGGGCAATTTAAACTCACATCGCCATGGGGAAGGGTTGATTTTATTGCCTTTTCTTTCACTCAATCTATTCATTGGAACTTTTGACTATTCAACCCCGTATTTTGGAATTTGCAAATAAGGAAGGAATATATCTTTTTAAATTTATTAGAATTTTTTTTCTGTACTCTTGTCCCAATATAGGATGGTGTCCCCGTCACAATTTTTTGTAAAAATTGCCATGTTATACACTTAGATTCGATGTCGGATGCTCTTACTGCTCGAGTCCATGTTAACATAGGGTGTCTCGGTGTCACCCCTTGGCAGCCTTTTATTATATGCATGTCTTTTTACATATTTTGATGGTGTCAAAATTGGTGGATAATTTTGAAGGGTCGGAATCTGCTGGTCTCCTATGTGCCTATTGTTCTTTCGAGGCTCGAGTGCGTGCATTCCTTTATGTATTTTCTAATGACTTGTCCCACCCCCCCCACCCCCCAATAAAAAAACCCGAAGCAATAATCCAAATTGAAAAGGGACCTATAATCGCAATCAATGATCAGCGTTCCCGCAGTAGTACGCTTAGATGCTCCTATGCCAGTTTGAACCTAGGCTGAAGTTCTATAGGAAACCAAACTTTTGATTTTTACGTTATGATCTGGCGTCATAATTTTGCTTGCCCTTTAAGAGGAATGTCATTTGAGCCATTTAATATCAAGAAGTAAACAGAATGCAGGCTTGTAGTAATGAAAATATGAAACCATCTGGTTCCTGCTTATTATACTCTGTTAATTATCTTTGTAGGCTTCCTGTTTAAAATTTAATCATAGAAACAGCATTCTGGGGACCAATTCCTGAGTATATTGAAGTGTAGGCCCTATTAAGACTCTGATGTGATTGGTGATAGGGATGTGGGTTTCCATAAGTTGCTTCAATACTGGCTATGTCACCTAGTGGCTAGTTTTACTTTGTTCCATAAAGGAGGTTGCATTGAATCATTATATTTTTTTGGTCTTTCTGAGAATTAGGTACATATATTGCTCGAAGATTATTCTTAGAAGTATAAAACTAGCATTTTAGGATCTAGAGATAAGGGAGTGTTATAATAGGTAAAGAAGCCTTGATGCATACTCTTTATGAGATTGAGAATTAAAGAAATGCTGTATAGAAGAGAGGAAGTGGAAATGCTCCATAAAGATCTATTGTTCAATTAAAGTGCATTTTTTCTTTTCCTCTTCCGCTCTTAAAACTTAAAAACTTCACTATGTATCTTGATTCTTGATGTTACTATTTCAATACCTATAAATTCCAATCTACTTCGTTAACCTGACCATAATTATATGTGCAGTCTGAGTTGTGTTGGTAACAGTTGAGTTGCTCTATCGAAACTTATAGTGTTCCCAGAAATATAGTTTACATAATTGGGGGGTATGGTCGGGTGGGATCAAAGACGGGGCTTGGGGGCGCACCTAGCCTTCTCTATAATTTGTGGAGGATTTAATATGTGTTGTACATTCATTGAATGAAGTTTGGCGCAGCTGGCAAGCACAGCGTGACCTGAGACATTTGTTTAGTTGTGGCTTTGTGCGGGTCTCCCAGTACCAGCTTCTTGTTTGGTCTTTTTTTTTTTCGTAAAGTACTTATTGGTCGTTTTGTTGCCTTCTTTGTTCTATCTACATACACACACACACCTATGCACACATAGTAGGAAGGTTCAAATCTATTATCTACTACATGCTTATACGTAAAATTCAATATTTACTGTTATGTTAAGATTACTGCTTACTACAAATTTTGTCCCAATTCAAAACATTTGCTACTTCCTTTGCTTTTACTTTTTTTTTTTGACTTTTTCAGCTTCAATGTATTCTTTTACCTTATTTGCCAATACTCGATTTGAGAACTCTTGAAATAATTTCCAAATACAATGTATGATGAGATATTGAGAACATTGTCACATAATTTGCTGATCGATTCTGAACACTGAACGAATTCCGGAATGGGATTCACTGCATAGAGTTTTGATACTAGGGAAGAGCCCCTTTAGGGGCAACTTACCCCAGCGAATTCTGTGACGCTAGACGGAAAAAGGACTGTCTTGGAGTTAGAACGAGCTAGAAGTGTGGAGGATAAGACAGTTGGGGGGGAGCTCATTCCCTCAATTTTTAATGAAATGCTGTAGCATTGGGTTGCTTAAGAGGACCTCTGACCATAAAAGGAGGATTCCCAGGCCTAGCACCCCTTAATAAATCTTTTCTGGTTCCACTAATGGGTATGGTTGCTAAACTCTGAACCCCTTCTTCATAGTACACTTTGGGGGGAGGCTTTTGCAACCTAGGGTCGTACATTTTTATCTGACATAGCTTTCTATGAGCCGTAGATCTGGATCAGCTCTTCTCACTTTAGGGTGGAACCAATGCTAGAGAGCTGCTTGCTCTTGTTCTTGTCCTCAAGAAAAAAGGCCGATACTTGCCTAGAGAGTTTCTGAGTACCCTTACTTTTTTTTTAGGTGTTGATGTGGCAAATGGCTTTTATGCGCCTGTAGACGAGTGAGGCGTGAGGTTTTCTTCAATGTAGGTTTGTTCTTTCTTGTCCAACAGTAATAGGAAATATGCACACTTTATATTTCTACATGCTTGATGTTTCTTCTGGAATGTGCTTTTTCTCTAGATGGACACTCATGTGTGCAACGCAAGTTTTTGGCAATTGGTTATTGCTGACCAAAATAGGCTTTCAGTGGTACGGGGTTAATTATTAATCTTTTAGTTCAACGTTTTGAACAGAGGGAATCACCTCAGGAACACAGCCCAGTTTCTACTGGATTGAACTTTTCTTTTAGTTGTTACACCTGCGCTCCAATTTCTGACTACAGTATGTCTATTATTTATCCTAGCCTGTCAATGTTACTTGGTATACAATCAATCCTTTAGTTGGAAGTTGTGGGTTCAACCGTTCAAGGAAATACCACGCTGTACTCAGGAACATGGCCCAACTTTTATGGAGTGTAGTTTTTTAAATTGTTTAATTTTGGTCTGTTATTTTCGAGGATTCTGAAAGGTGGGCAGGCATTAGCTAGGCGTGCAGAATTTAGTGATTTTTGCTCATCAAGTATATTGCTTCCATGTGTTTCCTTCAGTTCCGCCTGCTACTAAGTTTAGTGTGCCACAGATTTGACATGGGGCTGCAGATATTGTGAAATCTAATTTTGTGCTTGGTTGCTTCTCTGCATATATTGGAATACTGATGACTACATTGTTTTCGCTCTGATTTACTTAGTCAGCAGTGTTTCTCTGAAGCATCAACTCGTCGTCCAGCTGATCTTCTATCATCATTCACTACCATAAAGACTGTGATGAATGGCTTATATGATGGTTTACATGAGGTTTTACTTTGTCTTCTGAAAAAATCGGATACTCGAGAAAGCGTTCTAGAGTTTCTAGCAGCTGTGATCAATAACAATTCCTCAAGGGCACATTTGCAGGTAGCCGTCTTCTGTAATCTGCAATTGCTGTATTGACATAGTGTTGATAGCCAAAACAGAAAACAAATACTCTCTTTGTTCTGTCTTTTTTTTAAAGCTTATTTGCACATTGTGTGCTTGCTTTCCCTCTTTGTGTGTATTGTTGACTACTGTCAAAAACTTCATCCTCAAGGACTTGATATAATTGTGTGTACGCATCTTGATGCAGATTGATCCATTGACGTGTGCAAGCTCTGGCATGTTTGTTAATCTTAGCGCTGTTATGCTTAGGCTTTGTGAGCCGTTTTTAGATGCTAAGCTCACTAAACGGGATAAAATTGATCCTAACTACGTATTTTACAGCAACCGTTTGGATTTAAGGTGAGAACCATCATTTTATGAAGTTCTACACTGGTTTCACTTGTATCTGTTTCATTCTAATACTATTTGGACTAATCAATCATTCACAGAACACTAACAGCACTCCATGCATCGTCCGAAGAAGTTTCTGAATATATTTCTGAGCTTAATAATGGAAGGATAGATGGTCCTACTGATAATAACGTTCCAGATAACCGCTTGTTGACATCTTTGGAAGCCACTGGTTCTGGCAATAATTCTGGTGGACCTTCTGTTCAGAATGTTCAGAATGTTAGATATCCTTTCATTTGTGAATGCTTCTTTATGACGGCAAGGGTTCTTAACTTGGGTGTACTTAAAGCATTTTCTGATTTCAAGCATCTAGTTCAGGTAAGAGTCTCAGAGGTGGTAACTGATAGGCTTGGCTTTATTGTACAGCAGGTTGAATATTAATATATCTTGGTTTACAGTTAGATATTCCCATAACGATTCTCCTTATGTTATGATATAAGATATCTGTACATTTTCTTAGTTCTGGCTCTCTTTTAGCTCTTCCATGCTTGTGGAGTTCAATCTGATTTCCCTCCCTTTCAGGATATTTCAAGGTCTGAAGATTCCCTGGCTACCTTAAAGGCCATGCTCGAGCAAGCTCCTACGCGTCAGTTGGAGCTGGATATAGCTCGTCTTGAAAAGGAGATTGAATCATTTTCACAGGAAAAATTGTGTTATGAAGCACAAATTCTTAGGGTATGCCTGGGCCTCCCCATGTGTTGCAGAGGTTTTTAATTGCAATAAGTCTTTCCAAAATCCCCTCTGTTTTTTTTCCACAAAGCATTGGGATGCACAGCATGGTGTTTTGTCCATCTTGCTGATCCTTCCAAATTTCAGTTGTTGCCTTCTTGGCTTTAAAGAAGAGAGGAATGATGGGTGAGGGGGATATTTTCCTGTCCCCATATGGCCTTAAACTTATTACCCATATGCCCTACAATTTCTTTGTAGATTATGGTTCTGAAATTTTTAACGGGTTTGGACTTCACTTGCTGAGGCAAGTCAAATGCATCCGAAAACCAATAACCAATGTGTTGCTGGACTGATGCAATGGGCTTATACATTAGTCAATACCAGATTTCTTCAATTTATAAGTCAAATGTGGGTCGCAATATTGCTCTGCTAAGTATTGACAAATAATTCTCTTTTTCTTGTCTGGAAAAACAAAATTCTCTCCTTGGTTGTGCATAATAAGCACCTAGAATTTCACCTGCTCTACCCTCGTGTAAATTTCTTTAATTTAGTGAATCCTCCTCTTCATTGTTGTAGTAAGTCAACAAAATCATTTGGAATAAGCTGTGCATTATTATAGGAAAGTGTATTGGCTGATTTGGCTCTCATTGATATATGCCAAGTGAGATGGGTTGGTATTGGGGAGAACAAGAACAAATAGAGCAGTGCTTTTCCTTGCCAGTATGGTTATGGTGGTTGGAGAGTCGTACATCTCTTTGGAATTGTTTAACCTAATCTTGCCTCTATGACACTATTGAAAGGTCAAATCACCTGTATATAATTAAGTTAAAACTCAGAGGTATCTTAGTGAAATATCTCCTATTAATTGAAATTGGAGTCTTATATCGTTCTGCAATCGAAAGAGGAACATGGTTATAGCATGTAAATTTGACAGTGATTTTGTGTAAAGTGGAAATAGATGCGTGTATGGTCAAGGAGTTGAGGTGCTTTCTCCTCTTAGTCGTGACTAGCTTTATATGCAAGCTATGCTTGCGAAAACATATAAAGTTCTATATAGAAATACAGTAGGTTGGAAGGGATAAGAGGAAATACCAATAGTTTGTTTAGGGTGTTTTGTATTTTTTTAAAATATTAAAAACTGTAAAGTCGTGTGTTACAGTTAATAATGTAGAGGGAGTTGTGCCATTAAATTAGGGATTTTTTTAAAAATAGAAATTAAAGTTGATAATGCTGATTTTGAAAGTTAATGTTTCCACGTGAAGTAGTCAGTTTGTTTGTGGTTTTGTTTTTATTATTTATTTATTTGGTAAAGATGAGATATTGTTTTTTTATGGAAATATGCTGTCGCCCTCCTCCTCCCTTATAGAATAGAGATTTTAAGTCAATAATCCTTGGAAAAACTGCTTATGCTTTATTATGCACATCTTTTAGATCTTCAACTAAACAGTGACTGATGTTTTTGTCTGCATTCATTGTCTGTTTAGTTGCTACATTATAGTACCATCATTATGAGACTGTGTCATACTTGATCTGTGTCTGATTGTATTTCAGTTTGCTGTTCCATACTTAACTAACAATTTCTGTATAGGATGGGGGACTTATTCAACAAGCTTTATCATTTTGTCGGTTGATGGTGGTCTGGTTGGTTGGCCTAGTTGGTGGTTTTAAACTGCCCCTTCGATTACCTTGCCCTATGGAGTTTGCTTGTATGCCAGAACATTTTGTGGAGGATGCAATGGAGTTGCTGATATTTGCATCTCGGATCCCAAAAGCTTTGGATGGGGTTGTGTTGGTAAGGAGTGGGTAGAAGCTTATCTTTAATGAAGCCTTTGTTCCGATCATTTTTCTGATCTTCACTCTACTGTTTGTCTGTTTACAGGATGATTTCATGAACTTCATCATCATGTTTATGGCTAGCCCTGAATATGTTAGAAATCCTTATCTAAGAGCCAAAATGGTCGAAGTGCTGAATTGTTGGATGCCTCGCAGGAGGTTGCACCCGAGCCTTTCTAGATTGATACATGTTTTGCTTACACCACTTATCATACCCTTTTCTATTGTCATTCTTATAATTGTGTCTCCTGCATTATGTAGTGGCTCTTCTGCTACAGCTAGTCTATTTGAAGGACATCAGTTGGCTCTGCAATATCTTGTCAAGAATCTTTTAAAGCTGTATGTAGACATTGAATTCACAGGTTCTCACACACAGGTGAGTCCATGGTTATTTTTCTCCAGTGTGTTGCAGGAAGTTGCAATTTTTGCTGGCATCTGCCTTTTTCTCGTGTTCTTGTTTCTTTTGTTTTGTCTCGGGCCTTTTTTTGCTGATTTGCTCTGCTTCTGTCCCCTCTCTCTTGTGGATATGTAACTTTTTTCTGTTTAAGTGACTTCCATCAAACTTTGGGAATTACCTTTTCATTCCCCTTACCAATGTACAGTTGCATACACATATTTAATCCATGCGTGCAGACACAGATATGCACCCACAGATGCATACAGAGACACCAAGAGAAGGGAGATGGTGCAAGGGAGGGAAGAATGACAGGCATGGAGTTTGGGGGGGGTCGAGGGGGATAGATTGATATTTTATCTTCTTTTCTGAGATCTTTGTGAGGCGCTTTCTTCAAAATTTAGTTTTATCGCTTTGAGGGGATCAGTGCCATAGAATTTGATAATGTACTAACTACTAACAAACCGTATTTGAAAGAAGCGAGAACATTTAAGTGTAGGTTGGTGTCTGCAGGAATTTCATATGGTATGTGCTAAGGTCAAGAGACATGAGAATATTCCATGTGGTGTGGTTGTCGCCCATAAGTACACTTGTGTGGCCCTGTGTGCTTGTTTGTGTATTTATATATTCACGCTGGGAATGAAAGCCACACGTGCAGGCTGACGGAGGAGTGGGCGTGTGAAACATTCACGTATGCACAGGTTGGTTGGTGAGTGGCCTTCTGCATATGGTTGTTCTGGGCAGGAGGGCGCATTTATGTTAGGTAAAGGATGAAATCTCAGATGGCGTTATCATTTTTAGGAGACCGAAGCAGTGCTGCCATATTTTGTGGGTCCAACCTGCAAACTACGAAGCAGGACAGACGTCCCAAATTGCAGGGAAAATGTGACCGGTTCGCTCGTGTATGCAACCTCACTTGGGTTCAGCTTTTCCAAGAAGTGGAGAAGGAGAAGAAAGTAGGAAAGAGACTGACTTGTTGACCTTTTCTTCAATTTAGCTATCTTCCTTCTCTAGGGGGGGGTTCTATCTGTCAATAGTGTCTGAATCTATTAGGATTTTAGGATATGTTGAAGAAGTTTAGGATGCCTAAGCATGACCTAAATCTGTTTGTATGGGGTTTTTGGTAATCTGATGCCTTGTTAGGTAGTGACGATACTCGAGCGTAAAGAAAGAATGTGCGGACTTACATGTATCGAGAAATTTCTGTTATAAGCTGTTATATATATATATTAGCATTCTGGAGTTATACCTAGGCCCTAGCTATTGAAGTATTTGTGTACTTTCAAGGTGCTGTTTTTGGTAGCTGCTTCTTTTCTTCCTAGGATTCTAGGAACGCACGACAAATGGAATTCAAAATCTGTTTTGACTTTTAGCACATCCTACAAACTTGTCCTAATCATCACCCTTCACCCTCCAATTGCCGAACCAGAAAGAATCAAAGAAGAAATAAGAAATAAGAACTGAAGAATTGTCTATCTAACATTCTAACTTGACTTGGAATGCCTTTGCATAATAGCATTGCTACAGTCTCTAATCTGTCTATTTTATAAAGGAAAATTTGACAAATCCTTTTGTTTGTGTTTGCATGCAGTTCTATGACAAATTCAATATCCGTCACAATATTGCAGAGCTTCTGGAATACCTTTGGCAGGTTCCTAGTCACCGCAATGTTTGGAGACAGGTACTGATAGTTCCGTGGTAGTACGAGGATCACTTGTCATTTCTTTCCTTTCCTGCATATTCACTAATATACATTTCATTCAGATTGCGAAGGAGGAAGAAAAGGGTGTCTACCTTAATTTCTTAAATTTCCTGATTAATGATAGCATCTACCTCCTCGACGAGAGTCTTAATAAAATCCTTGAACTCAAAGCATTGGAAGCTGAGATGTCCAATACTGTTGAATGGGAGCAAAGGCCTGCTCAAGAGAGGCAGGAGAGAACTCGGCTTTTCCATTCCCAAGAGAATGTCAGTTTCATATGTATTGCGAGATATCTTTTTCTATCCTTCATTTGCCCCGTGTAATTGTAAATCTCTGCTATGACTAAATTATGATGTTTTGCTACTTCAGATAATAAGAATTGATATGAAATTGGCAAATGAAGATGTTAGTCTGCTGGCTTTTACTTCAGAGCAGATCACATCGCCTTTCCTTCTTCCGGAGATGGTATTTTAAAAATCATTTCCTATCATCTGTGTTCATGGGTCTCTTCAATTTTAAGCTACAGCATTGTTGATATTAAACATTTTCTCTAACCTGTTCAATTGCTGACTTCCTTTTGCTTCCAGGTTGAAAGAGTTGCTAGCATGCTAAATTACTTTTTGCTACAACTTGTGGGTCCCCAGAGGAAATCGCTTAGCTTGAAGGATCCTGAAAAGTATGAGTTCCGTCCAAAACATTTGCTCAAACAGGTCAGTAGGTTTTCTGTCTACTTCAATTACGTGGTCATCCCTCGTTCCAACCAATTCAGGTTATGTTAGCTCTGTAAAGCATGAAATCTGTTCAAATTGCATCTGAAGCTGGTGAGAATATTACGGTGAGCACAACTGGGTAACTTGCGATTGAGACTAGGAATGTAGCAATGACTTGATGGTGAGCCTTTCCATCTCCGAGGCATTATGGCTGGGCTTGATTCTTACCCTTTCTCTAAATTTTTATAAGGTATGTTTGGGGGGAAGGAGAAGGGGAGGGGGGGAGGGGAGGTTGGATAGCTGTTCCCGTGGATTGGGCTTGCGAGAGTTGGCCTACAGGAGTAACCTTATCTTGTAAACAGAGGTTTCACTTGTAAAGTTGTAATGTTTTGGTGGTGAGCTGTGCCTGTGTCAACCCATAAATTAATTATAATAGTTGCGGCATCGCCATCCTCCATTTATTAAAAGTATCGGTTTTTTGGGAATCTAATAGTATCTTCCAAGTGGATACCTTTATAAGACGGCCCTGTACCTGAGCTTAGAACTTGGTGCAGATCTGAAACAGAACTATGGAAGGGATATGTGCAAAGCCTGTTAATTTTCGCTGTGTCAACTGAAAGTTCAGATTGGCGCTATTTGGCTGGGACTTCGGAGTGGTGATAGCTACCAAGTAACTCAGTCTTCAAATAGGCTTTCCTCTGAGTGTTCTTGAGTGTTTTGCTGAAGAGACTTGACTCTATAAGCTTTGTAGGGATCAGGAAATTTGTCATAATATGCTCGTAGAAAAGCTTTTTTATACATCCTTGTGGCGCTAATGCCCCTTGAGCTTTTCTATACATTGGTTTAGAATAGCTCGCTGAAGCAAAGATGTGGTGGCAGTAAACTAGGTCTTCAAAGGAAAATTTGAGTTCTCGTCCTGTGGACCGACTCACATCCTTTCCTACTGTGATTCCAGAAACATTTGATCGATTGAGCCTATCCCACCTTGGTCTTTGTGTCATCTATTCTGTGTTAGAGAAATTTCTATGTCCAGGATGGATTCTTTTTCATGCTTTTGCTTTATCGAAATGCCTAAACTTGCATGACATCTTGTCAGAATTGAAATGGTATTTTGAAATTTTAGTCTTGGATTCATTGCCTGTTGTAATCCTTTTTTCTACTGTAGCCGTGGCTGCTCGAGCTCTTTTATGTTTTAACGGATAGAGTCAGTTAGTATCAAATTCCTTGCGATTGTGCTTTCAAGTTTGTTTTGGACAGTGTCATTTTTATTCAAGTAATTACTCTATTGCTTAAACTTGGTAATGTTTAAAAAAATAGCAACATGTTTTCTTACTTTGTACCATATCATCTACTCACATATTCAAAGCCTATGTATGCCTCTGATGCAATTAGAACCATAATATGGGAGGGGTGAAAGTTGATTTTTTTTAATAATGTGGTAGAGGAAGTATTCAATTCATGATCAATAAGTGACCTTGATTGCTGCTTATCTTATTTTATTAGATTGTCAATGTATACGTTCATCTGGCAAGGGGAGATGAAGGCAATGTTTTCCCTGCTGCAATCTCAAGGGATGGTCGCTCATATAATGAACAGGTGCTGTGCTCAGAAGTGCTTGATTTGTTTAGTTTTAATAAATAATAATGATGTGCGTTCATGTTTTCTAAAATGCTGGTATGCACTATCTTTCTCTTTTCCAGTTGTTTAGTGCTGCAGCTGACGTTCTTATGAGGATAGGAGAAGATGGAAGGATTATACAGGAGTTTGTTGAACTTGGTGCAAAAGCTAAAGCCGCAGCTGCTGAAGCCATGGATGCAGAGAACGCTCTTGGTGATATACCTGATGAATTCTTGGACCCAATTCAGGTATGCTTTTGGTTTCTTGGATGATATATACTCTTATAATGAAGAAAATTACTCCATCCTGAAATAATAATGATCACATATACCATTTTAGGATGCCTGAAAAGTTTCACATATCGTAAAATAATTGTACCATTTTAGGATGTCTGGAAAAAATTCACGTACCATTTTTAAACTACTCCTAAGGTTGACTACTGAGGTGAGAATGAGAATCGTCCAACTATTATAAATGGTCTTGTAATACAACTGTCATGTCCTTAATTATGAGGACTTGAGGTGTTAGGCAATGTGTATTAACTCTGGACCTGTCATTACCATATATAGCTTGATTTTGCTGATACCAGTTCCTTAATGCAGTACACCTTGATGAAGGACCCAGTTCTATTGCCATCTTCTAGAGTCATTCTTGATCGTCCAGTCATCTTGAGGCATCTACTGAGTGATAGTGTAAATATTCTTCAGCTCTATGTCTACATTTGCTGCTTTGTGGTAATTGACTGCATTGTGCTCTTTACTAAATCGTGTTTATGTTGCAGACCGATCCTTTCAATCGTTCCCCACTTACTCCCGACATGTTGATTCCTGATCATGAGCTCAAGTCAAAAATCGAAGAATTCATAAGGAGCCATTCAATTAGGAACCTTGATGATGGTATACACGTGACAAGCACGAAAGGAACAATACAAACTCCAACAACTGATATGCAATTGATTGATTAAGACACCTAGATGATGAAATTTAAGGTATACCAAAGCTTGGTAAGTAAGCTTAAATGACGCAAATTGGATGTCTTTTTCTTATGTTAGTGAAGGTATTGGTGTAATCCCCTGGGGAAATATATATACCTGTCCAGAAAGAACTGTAGATGTTTGATCAATGTAAATATGAAATGAAACGAGTAGGTCATCAGAGCGCTCATATTTTTGCATTGTGCTTGTCCTGTTTAATGGCTGTGTGTATTTTATGCCTTCATACTGTTCTGAACTCCTTAAACCCCCTCTCTCTCTCTCTCTCCCCAATTTAGGTAAGGTAGTTTACCAAGGAGAGTGGGATAACGGGGCAACACTCTGGTAAGGCATGACATTTGAGTTTTTACGTGGGGGAGGAAGAGGAACTTAACACTATTCTTATGCAAATGTCAACCTCCCGCTAAAGCCTTGTATACTTTATTTTATTTCTACCGAGATCAAATTATTTAACTGATTTGAACTTATTTTTGTCAAAATGAATATCGATTTTCTGTTGTTTTCTTTGGTATGTTTTATTGGTTTGAACTTATTCTTTTACTGGATATTATTATATTATGACACACTTTGAATAAGCTTGATTTGTCATGATACAATTTGAAAAGACTTGACATGAGTCTGCTAAAAAAGTCAAGTGGTGGAGCTAGGGGTGCTAATGAGCCAGGGTGGCTCGCAAACTGTTCGAGCTCGGCTCGGTCAAAGCTCTGCTCGAGAGGGCTTGATTCGAGTTCGGGATCGGCTCACGACCTTAACGAGCCGAGCCTGAGCCTAGTGGAGTTCAGCTCGAAAGCTCGCAAACATGTTCGAAAAATTTTAAAGTACTATTTTGTGTATTGATTTTTATAAAATCCAACTTAGATATTAAGTGTGCTCCACCAAGGAAAAAAAACATAAGCCCAGTTTCCAGTTCACTTAAATCATACAAACTAAATAAAAATTTCCAGCCCACATGAAAATGACAAACCAATCAAATGTCATTCCCAGCCGTCAGTTCAACCCTAAAACTCTATTCTATTTTTCACACTCTACAGTCTACACTCTTGGGAATGAGATTTGCACTGCATCATATCCCCGGCGAGAAGCATCCGAGTTCCGACGTGTAGGATGACGACAATTTTGTACAAAACTCACCAGGTGGCTGAATAGTCGAGATCTCTTTCTTCCTTTATTTGGTTTTTCTTCTCTGTTTTTTCATCCTTTCATGTCTGACTTCTTCCTCTCTTTTCTTTTTTTATTTTTCTTTTTCCTTTTATTTTTTTCCTCCTTTCACTCTTGTGTGGGTGAATTATCCATATTCTGATTCATCTTTTTGCTTAGTAATTAGTATGCAATGGGCGCATGAATAAGCGAATAATGCAGTAGGTGTATAGGTGAATTGTACTTAGTAATTTTCAGAATAGTTCGCGAGCTTTGTCGAGCCGAGCCGAGCCGAATTTTTTTTTGTTTCGAGCTCGAGCCGAGCTCAGATTTTCAAGCTCGACGAGCTTCGAGCTCGAGCCGAGCTCGATCTTTCCCCTTTTCGAGCCGAGCGAGCCTAGCCAGGCTCGGTCTCGGTTTGGCTCGTTAACACCCCTAGGTGGAGCTAACTTTGGTCTTAGGTGGTCGCTAGACTAACCATTATTTCTCAAGAATGAAATCTCTTATTTTCTGCACGTTGCTCGCAAACAGACTATTACCATTCGCGCGGACAACGATTGGGCGACTCAAAGCTATTCACCAAACATCTAGGTCAATGCTACCCTTCTTCAATCACATTTACATCAATTTAGGAGACTTAAACATCTAGGTTCTTGAACTCTTGAACTTCCAGATGTTCGGTTTTTTAGCGCTTTTTGCAAACTTTTTCAAAACCTCATCGTAATATTTCGTTTTTCTCTTCTCGAATAGTCGATTATTGGGTACATTTTGAATTAATTCAATTGAAATAAAATTGGATAGTGTTTGGGAAGTGACATTGATTTCAAATCTGAAAATTGAAATGCTGATATTGGATTTCAAATTAAGTGTTTGCAATCACTAATAATTTGAATTCTAGGATTTTAATTCCAAAAGTAAACTATATCCAACAGATGGAGTACAAAAACCGCCAAAAGAGAACCAAAATAGGGGAAAAAGAAAAAAAAACCCATAGATTGAAGTTTTAATGGTAGATCAGTAGTTAGAAGGGGTAGAGAAAGAAAAAGTGTGAAATATGTGATTTCTACTAAAAGTTGATATCTTTATCTTTTTTGTTTTTGTTTTATCTAGCTTTGTTTGACTATAATCTTGGGTTGCTCCCTTCCCTGCCCTTATTGACTAGCTGAGACTTGGGGTGTGTTTATCCCTTAGACTCAAACCCAAAATTCATACTGTGTTACATCAGCTTTCCACTAATTTTTACCTACTTTTTATTCTTCAGACTCACTCCAGACTCATTCCAGTTTTACACTTTATCCCTCAGATTCTATACCAAAAGTTTAACATATTATTTTATATTTAATCATTTTCATTTTTTTTTCTATAACATTATTAACTTGATGTGTTATGAGAATATATAGTTTAAATATTTACTGATTATTATAACATTAAAATTACAATTTATATAATTATTTATTTAAGATTTTTAAGGTTACCTTAACCTTATATAAATTATGGGACACAAATTGAGTACATTTGAAATAATGACATAATTTAAAGGCATTCATAAACATAATTAGTTGCATATATAATTGCTAAAACTTAAAAGAAGTGCAGCCACACGAAATAGAAAATTACACACGAAATAGAAAATTACACGCGAATCTCTTTTGGAGCACCCCGAAAGCTCGTTCTATATCTTTCCTTGCACCTTCTTGATGTTGAGCAAATAGTTTTCTTTTCTCGGATAACATGTTTGCTCGAGGAATGGTTTTGACGAATACAGGCCATTCAGGATGAATACCATCTGCAAGATAGTATCCTATATTATACGTGCTTCCATTTATCGTATACTGGATTTCAGGACCTTGACCTTCAAGCAACTCATCAAATATCGGGGATCGATCCAAGACATTGATATCATTGTTAGATCCTGCAACACCAAAATATGCATGTCAAATCCATAAATCATAAGAAGCAACAGCTTCTAATATCATTGTTGGTACACCTTGATGACTTCTAGTGTATTGACCTTGCCATGCTGTGAAACATTTATCCCATTGCCAATGCATACAATCGATACTACCAAGCATACCAAGGAATCTGCGGGATTCCCCGATTTGAAAAAGTCGTCGGGTTTCATCGACTGTTGGCCTTCTTAAGTAATGAGTTTCAAAAACCTCAATCACACACTTACAAAAATTCTTCAAGCATTGTAGTGCCGTATTTCCAGCTATTCGCACGTATTCATCTACAGCATCACCAGCCACTTCATAAGCCAATAACCGAATGGTAGAAACGCAATTTTGAAATGGGGAGAGAGAATTTCTACCAAGAGCATCAAATCCTTATTGGAAATATGGAGAATGATTTTCGAGGGCATTGACGATGCGAAGGAATAACTCCTTTCTCATTCGAAACCATCGGCGAAATTGTTGTGCATTATACACCGCGTTACTTGAGAAGTAATCATTCCATATACGCTTATGCCCTTCCTCACGCTTTCTTTCTGTGTATTTTCTTTTCTTTCTTATTTTTCTAATGTTTGAAGGTTGATGTATCTTCAATGATATGATTTAGAATATCATCTACTAAATCTATGGAAGTGTCACCCCCCATGTACGAATCATACGTTTGATTGTATAATTCATCAAATGTGTTGGGAGGGTTAAAGTATGACATATCACTATGCCTTGAGGTTTAGAATTTTGGAGAGGAATTGTGGATAGTTTGCTATGACAATTTGAGTTCAGAAATGGGTAAATATATAGAAGTTGTGGAAGTTAATAATTTAATGCACAACATTCAAATAATTCAATCACTATAATGAGTACTACAACAATAATGCACTGATTTTTGGTACAATAATTCAAAAAATAGTGCACTGATATCTGATAAAGTTACTGAAAAGATGGATGTGAGGTAACAAGTCATGCATTGATATTGACTTGGAAGTAACAACTCACTTAAATTTGAATCAATTCACCATTACTGTTTTGATTATTTTAATTAATAATCTTACTAATAATTATCATACTTAACGTCAATAATGAAAATAATTAATTATTATTAATATTAAGAAGTAACATAAGTTCCTGAAATAAAAAAACATGCTTAACTGAAACATAGCCACAACATATTAAAACAACATAAATAAACATTAATAAAAATAATCAAATTTAGCAAGTTGAAAGCAATCTATTCATCAAAAGTCCATTCATATTTTTCCGCAAGTGCTTGCAACTTCTTCTCATGAATCTTTCTTTGCAAAGGAGCCATCTTGGTGACATCGGCACAAAGTAGTTTATTTTCGAGCTCTTTCTCTTTCAAATCTGCCATACGACTCATTGATTGTGTACGTGACTCTTCAATATTCTTTGCAACTGATATGGCTTCACTATGATCACTCTGGATGCTTTTTCCCTTCCTCTTGGCAGCTAGTTGTTTCCTTGCATCTTGTTGACCTGTTGGTCGGCCCTCCTCAACTTCATCAAAACCCTCAACATCCTCCCCACTTGCTGTGTAGTCTCCTGATTCAAAAATCTTGTTCCTTTTTGACGAATCACTATCGTTGTCTTTCTTACGTTTGCTCTTTAGTTCAGCTTTGAACTTATTACTTTCACACACAATACTCCACACATGATCGTATTGGAACTTGGCATTGTAGAGACTTTGGTAAAGTGCACGAGTCTCTGAGAGCTTCAAAGCTTCATTGAACCCACTCCTCTTTTCATACTTGGCATAACACCCTGCAAACTATCCAAGTGCATTATTAATTGCCCACCAATGTTGTTTGCAAGGATTTACCTCCCGTTCAGCTTGATTTGTTTGCCTATTTTCATTGAAGAATGCACAAATTTTCCCCTAGTATGCATCTGCTCTTTGTGCATTGCCATTCACTTCATCTTTGATAGTTGATGGGTTTCCAATATATACCGCAAGTGCACGGTGTCTGTTGTTAGTAGAAACTGGCAAATACGGGTCGATCCATAGGGAGAGGAGTTCTATAGATTTGTGCTCAATGATTTAACTACTTTAAGAAAGAAATTTAATTGAATAATTAACAACTAAACTAGAATAAGTTAGAACACAAAAAAATGGAAGTTTATCAAATAATTAAAAACCTAGGGCAATCGATCGGTCCACCATGCTTATACCAATTTAATCACTACAATATAGTTCAACAATACTTGGATTGAGGTTCGAATAATTAGAGTATTCCGTTAATCCTACGGTTGGGCTTTAATAACTCTCAGATCAACATATGCCAGTACGGTCGCTCAACATAATCAGATCTACCTATTGTAACAAGCCTTTAATGAGTATGATCTTTCGATTCTAACTCCTATTAGCTAAACATAACCCATGATATTGCGCAATTACATGAATTAAACAAGCATAACAAATCAATAGGGAATTACTCTAATTCAATCCGAATATCGAAGAACCTTAAACCACAATCAAATAGGTATAAACATGGTTTCCCTCTCTAAGCCCTAGAAATAGACTACTCACTCATGATAATAATAATAAACTCAATAAACATAATGCAAATATAAGAATTCACTAAAATAAGCAAAGTAAAGAAGAATACCAATTATTGAAGAACAATGAAAACCAAAATCGATGATCTTTATAATCTTCAAGGGCAAGAGTTAATACCAAGCTTAGAGAGAAAAAGACTAAGTGTTTTAAAGCTAAAAACGCAGAAAATAAGATCCCCCAATCGAATTTACTAAAGCCCTATTTATAGTCTTTCTAAAACCAACTAAAAAGGGTAAAAATTAATGTTCCTGAAAAACCGCCCGGTCGGGCTACGGTGTCTTGAATTTACGAGTAAAAGGGAATTCCGCCTGGCCGGGCGCGTAAGCGTTTTTGGCTCCTTCTTTGCCCGGTTGACCGGGCGAAACACAGCTTGGAATGTTGAATTTTTTGGCTCGCCCGGTCGACCGGGTATGAAAACTGCAATTTTGTGTCAACTTACGAAGGCTCTCTCTCTCAAACCAGATGTCCGTTTGGGACATGTAGCCTATCGTTGGAAAGCCCTTCAAGTCTAGTTTCCAACCCAACTGGAATTTCTTGATTATCAATATTGTATCAAAAGTTATGATCAAAATAGTGAACATGTGTCAGTTTTGGCACTTCTTTCACTAACTCTTTGCTTCATTCTACCTCGAAATTGTCCCAAACGTATGCATTGTGATCCTTGTGTAAGCTATCTTCATCCTCAATGATTAATAGGCTTGATCTTAGATAATCATAATCAATTTGCATCAAAATAACTTGAAAATCATCGAAACACGCAAACGGGGAGTAGTAGAGCACAACTTACGTAATTCATGCCATTATGCACCTAAATGCTCTAAAAGGAGTTCTAAATGCAATCAAAATGCAACTAAAAACTATATATAAATGTAACATATCAAACTCTCCCAAGTTAAACCTTTGCTTGTCCTCAAGAAAACAAGACATGATCATGGAAATAATTGCCTCACCCCTCAGATAGGAAAATCACAGTTCAAAATATTTTCATGACTAAGAACCGTTTAAGCAGGCAAAATTCAAGTTCAGTTATTCAGATAAATATAACTACCAATCACTCAAGTAAATTGTCAAACTCAACCGCCTTACATGACATGCATATCCTGAAAGGGTGCTCACCAAGGGGTTACTCCTCTCAATCATGTAGCAGGCAAATAATGTGCCCGAGCACTCACCGACCCGACCCATAAATATCCCTTCCCACTCACACTCTCTTGTGTTTAAGAAGGTATAATGTCTCTCATCCTAATCAAGTCGACTCGATTAGCAGACATACTCTTTAACTTTGACAAACTGACTCCACATCAATCCAATAAACAATGTAAACACAATCTCAAGAGGACTTTTTCAGGGTTGTAATGGGGCTTAGGTAAGGGTATGGAATAGTTTGGGAATGTGGTGGATAAACCAAGCACGGAGGAGCATAGACTAGCAAAACTAGGCCAATGAGACCTTCATAACTGCACTCACTAACATCTCCAAAATATCACTACATTCACTTTCTCAACTCAATCGCCATTTTCACTTTCTTTGAACTTTTTTTTTGCTTTTCAAACAACACTTTATTCAATAATTCAACTTTTTTGTTCTTTTTCATCCATTTGTTCTTTTTTTTTTTTTTTTTGATTTATTGTTGTTGAACTTCTTTTCTTGCTATCCAAACATGAAGTAACAAGTCAATTATATACTCATCATGATCTAACTCCAACTAGCACACATCACAACATACATAACTATCAAGACAACCCAATCACTCAACTAATGCTCCCCCAAGCTAGGCTTGGAAATAATATCAGAATAAGGGCCATGGGTATGAAATGAGGTTTAGTAACATGAAATAGTCATTAGGCTCAACGGGGCTAAGAAGGATAATAGTATATATAAAAAAAAATCACTCTGAGGCTCGAGAATCAGACAAAAGAACGCCTCTATTATAGCAATTGCCATAAGTCATCAGATATCAATAAGTACGTTGTCAAAGTCAAGATCAGTCAGCTAATGAGGAACTAACACACAAGAAACATACTGGATAATGATATGAATCCAATAGGCAAGAGATAAGCCTCACAATCTAACCATTTCAGGCATGCAGTCAAATGCAGTGTATAATAATCATAATCTGCTTAGAGTCATAGCAATCAAACATCACATCATAGCCTCACAATCACAAATGCCCAGCTATCTAGAAAACAAAGTCAAATCATTTTTCAATCAAAATACAGCAAGGGGCACAGGGACGCAATCAAACCAGTCATGAATATCATATTTTTGTATTTTTTCAACATTTTTTTTAAAGCAAATAAATCTAGCCTATGAAAGCAAAAAAAAACTACACTAGAAGGCAGTAAAAGAGATAGAAAATACATACAGAAATCCTCCCCCAAGCTGAACTTGGTAATGTCCTCAGTGCCGCAAGATGAACTATAGGATGATGCTCAGAGGATAAATTAACGTTAGTACTCTCCCGCTCTCTCACTCTCTAAAAGGGGAAAAAATGTAAATAAAATAAAATAAAAGAGATAAGAAAATAAAAAAATAAAAAAATAAAAAAAAACTACGGGTTGCCTCCCGCATAGCCCTGGTTTATAAAGGTCCCGCACGACCATATTACCTCCTCAGTCTCAAATCGGAGGGGCTTGGCAATGAGTGCCCCCCTCATCAAACATTTTCCTCCTTATAAGTCTGCCACTCTGGCTTGCATTCGGGGATGTTACCTCAGGTGCATAGGTAGAATGCACATCTTCCATAACCACCGATCTTTTTCCCTGTTCAACCCGAGGTCCCTCCAAATCGATCATGCAGACATCGACTTCAGCATCGATGCCTGGGGAAACATCCATAGTAAGTGCAACCTCTAGAGGGTCTGTACAAAGCATCTGCGGGAGTGCAGATAGAGCAGTCTCCTCAAAAATATCCATCCTACAGCAAGTTTGCTCAAGCATATGAGACTTAACAGCATTGGTTAGTTTAAAAGTGACATTATCATCACCAACACTCAAAGTCAAAGATCCAGACTTGACATCTATAACAGCACCATCAGTACACAAAAACGGCCTACCAAGAATAATAGGAATTTGGGCATCCTCCTCCATATCAAGCACAGCAAAATCAACAGGAATATAGAACTTTCCCACCCTAATAGGGACGTCTTCTAAAACACCTAAATGGTATTTTATAGAACGGTCGGCCATTTGCAAAGTAATTTGAGTGCACTTAAGTGCTCCCATATTCAGTTTCTTATAGACAGACAAAGGCATGACAGACACAGATGCACCTAAATCACATAATGCCTTATCTATAAACAAAGCACCTACATGGCAAGGGATGGAAAAACTACCAGGATCCTTCAACTTTGGTGGGGTTCTATTTTGTAAAACAGCACTGCACTCTTCAGTTAGAGCGACTCGATCTACCCCACCAAAGTCTTTCTTTTTAGTAATCATGTCTTTCAAAAACTTAGCATAAACAGGCACTTGAGAAATAAGTTCAGTAAAAGGAATTGTTACCTCAAGGTTCTTGACCATAGCCAAGAACTTACCAAGTTGTTGATCGACCTTCGACTTCTGCATCCTATGGCGAAAAGGTAGCCTTGGTGAAATAGGCGTTTCAGAAACATTTTCCTTCTGCACTTTCTGTCTGATCTTCCTTAGCTAGTTCGACCTCAGACATCGAACTCTTCTCCGCTTCTTCCTCTACCACCTCCTTATCCGTGCTAGGAGCAGCATCATCAATGGGCATGGGAGGAGCATCATAAGCAGTGTCGCTACGAAGTGTAACGGCATTGACAGTCTCCTTGGGGATGGGTTGTCCAGGTAGATGACCTGGTTGCCTATGTGCATTATTTCCGGCCACCTGAGCAAGTTGATTCTCCAAATGTTTGGTAGTGTTATTCAACTCTTTGATGCTCTTTTCATGACTCTTCTGCATAGAAACCATCATTTTCATCAGATCAGACATGGTAGGCTCTTGAGAGCTGGCATTCTGAGAAGCTTGCTGCTGATAGCCTTGGTGTGAAGGCCTATTGAAACCTGGAGGGGGATTCTGAGGAGCCCCTTGGTAAAATTGTTGGCTGGCAGCATGTTGTGGTGGGTTTTGATGAGGTGGTTGATATGATGCTTGTGGTATAGGTTGAGGGTTCTGAACATTATTGTTTTTGTAGGAAAAATAAGGATGATTACTCCAACCTGGGTTGAATGTGTTGGAATATGGGTTGTATGGAGGTCGCTCCTGAAAAGCATTTTCATGCTCCATCTGATTCGTGTCAGGTTGATTATAGGAACAATCATAGCCAAAGTGGCCTTGAACACCACACACCTCACAATAAAAAGAGGTAATAGGAGCCATGGAAGACATCGCATTAATACTCATAGGAGGAGTATTAGACCGTGAAGATTTAAGTGAATCCATCTTCATGCTCAACTGGGCAACTTGTGCAGACAACAGGGCATATGCATCAACATCCAACTTTTTCTTAGTAATAGTCCTAGAAGAACTATGATCATTTGCTGCTAAGTTGGCCAGAAAATTGTACCCTTCATCTACCTCCTTGTCTAGGAAAACACCCCCTGCAGATGAATCAATTGTACTCTTGATATGGGGTTGTAGACCATTGTAGAATGCCTGGGTGATGAACCACTTGTCAAGATTGTGGTGTGGGCATTATCTTTGCAGATCCTTAAACCTATTCCATGCTTCCTTTAATGTCTCATCAGGTTCTTGTTGGAAGGTAGCAAGCTTGTGTCTGATTTCTGCAGTCTTGGTAGGACGGTAGTATTCTCTCAGGAATGTTTCAGAAATAACACTCCACTCAGTTTCTTGAACATCATTCAACCATTTTTAAGCTTTGTCTTTCAAAGAAAACTCAAATACCATGACCTTCAACTGAGCAGGAGTGACCCCTTGATGCTTAATAGTACGACATAATTGTTGAAACCGTTGTAGATGATTTGCAGGGTCTTTAGATGGATGCCCTCCAAACTGGTTCTGTTGGATCATATTAATGAGGGCAGGCTTGATCTCAAAGCTGGCCGCTTGTATGTCAGGCATAGTAGGGCATGTGGAAATGCCACCAGGAGAAGGTACCCCATAAGATTTCAATGAGTTAGGAGGCATGATTGGCTTTGAAGGACCTTTTGTGGATTTTTCCTGGTTAGCAGACTGCTTCTTCTTTTTTTGTTGCTTTTTGAGTTGCCGAATGGTTTTCTCAAGATCAAGATCAGTTGGAACTGGAGTACTTGTTCTTTTAGACCTGGGCATAAAAGAAACAAAGAGAAATGTGCAGTGAGATGGCCTCAATTGGAACTTGCAGTTCCAATGAGACAACATAAATAGTTAGAATAATCAATCAAAAAGCTATAGAAACTAGCCTTCTCCCCGGCAACGGCGCCAAAAACTTGATGGGTTTCAAATATATACCGCAAGTGCACGATGTCTGTTATTAGTAGAAACTGGCAAATACGGGTCGATCCACAGGGAGAGGAGTTCTATAGATTTGTGCTCAATGATTTAACTACTTTAAGAAAGAAATTTAATTGAATAATTAACAACTAAACTAGAATAAGCTAGAACACAAAAAAATGGAAGTTTATCAAATAATTAAAAACCTAGGGCAATCGATCGGTCCACCATGCTTATACCAATTTAATCACTACAATATAGTTCGACACTACTTGGATTGAGGTTCGAATAATTAGAGTATTTCGTTAATCCTACGGTTGGGCCTTAATAACTCTTAGATCAACATATGCCAGTACGGTCGCTCAACATAATCAGATCTACCTATTGCAACAAGCCTTTAATGAGTATGATCTTTCGATTCTAACTCCTATTAGCTAAACATAACCCATGATATTGCGCAATTACATGAATTAAACAAGCATAACAAATCAATAGGGAATTACTAATATCGAAGAACCTTAAACCACAATCAAATAGGTATAAACATGGCTTCCCTCTCTAAGCCCTAGAAATAGAGTACTCACTCATGATAATAATATTAATAAACTCAATAAACATAATGCAAATATAAGAATTCACTAAAATAAGCAAAGTAAAGAAGAATACCGAATTATTGAAGAACAATGAAAACCAAAATCGATGATCTTTATAATCTTCAAGGGCAAGAGTTAATACCAAGCTTAGAGAGAAAAAGACTAAGTGTTTTAAAGCTAAAAACGCAGAAAATAAGATCCCCTAATCGAATTTACTAAAGCCTATTTTATAGTCTTTCTAAAACCGGCTAAAAAAGGTAAAAATTAATGTTCCTAAAAAATCGCCCGGTCGGGAGACGGTGTCTTGAATTTACGAGCAAAAGGGAATTCCGCCCGGTCAACCGGACAAGGCTGCCTAGTCGAGCGCGTAAGCGTTTTTGGCTCCTTCTTTGCCCGGTTGACCGGGCGAAACACAGCTTGGAATGTTGAACTTTTTGGCTCGCCCGGTCGACCGGGCGGGAAAACTGCAATTTTGTGTCAACTTGCGAAGGCTGTATCTCTCAAACCAGAAGTCCGTTTGGGACTTGTAACCTATCGTTGGAAAGCCCTTCAAGTCTAGTTTCCAACCCAACTGGAATGTCTTGATTATCGATTTGTTATCAAAAGTTATGATCAGAATAGTGAACATGTGTCAGTTTTGGCACTTCTTTCACTAACTCTTTGCTTCAATCTACCTCGAAATTGTCCCAAACGTATGCATTGTGATCCTTGTGCAAGCTATCTTCATCCTCAATGATTGATAGGCTTGATCTTAGATAATCATAATCAATTTGCATCAAAATAACCTGAAAATCATCGAAACACGCAAACGGGGAGTAGTAGAGCTTAACTTACGTAATTCATGCCATTATGCACCTAAATGCTCTAAAAGGAGTTCTAAATGCAATCAAAATGCAACTAAAAACTATATATAAATGTGACATATCAGTAGTATTAATCCATGTAATACCAAGAAGTGTTTCATTTTCTATCGTCCAAGTTAACCCTTTTTTCTCTTTAAGCTGACTTACTTTGCGACGTGATGTAGTACGAGCAACAGTACGAGTAGTTGTAGTAACATCAATATTCTCCGCCTCTTCAACACCCGCATTATCTACAAATGCGTTGTCGGAATTGGACCCAATACTAATGGGAGTAAAAGGAGGTTGCTCAATATTTTGACTAGTAGGAGTATATTGGTTATTTGGAGTTTGGAGAAATTTGGTAAAACTTTGCACTTGTGCATTACCCATACTAGTGGGATTGGGGTTAGAAAAATTTGAATTTTGGGAATTTTGTTATTGATTTTGTTGAGCTAAAAATGTCTGAAATTGAGGATTATTTTGAAACAAACTCATAAGGGAGTTTAAATCAAAATTCTGATTTGGATCCATTAAAAATATAATAGATGGGTTTTTTTTTGAGAGGATAGAGAGAAAAGGAAAATTGATATGGGAGAATATAAAAAAAAGTTGTACACAAAGTATTATTTATAGGCATTATTACAAATTATTATACAATAAATTATACAAATTGTGCCGTTGAATTATGTAGTTGGAAGGAAATTGTGCCGTTGAATTGTTAAATTTGTACAAAATCATTGAATTGTGCCGTTTCTATTTGCTGGTGGGACATGGCATCAAAGACAAAGTGAGTCTTTGTCAGAGTTTTGGAAACCAAAACTCTTTCCTAAGACTCACTCCAACTTTGTTCCACATTATAGCATCAGACTCATCCAGACTTTGCCAAGTCTTTGCTTCAGACCGTAGTCTCAGATCGCAATAAACACACCCTTAATCTTTTTAAGAAAGGGAGCAAGTCTTTAACTTTGTTTTAGTATATTCTAAGTACTATTTGGTTGTATTATCAATATTCATTGCTTTTGAAATGGAACAATCTATGAAGATCTTTTTATTGGGTACTGGTTGCGATATGGTTGGTGAATGATGATGTGACCAACCATCCACAGATTTTTGGATTCGCCATTACAGTCAGTGCCTTCTAATGTCGAACACGTATAATGTATGATCTTATATATGGATTAGAACTTAATAGTAGAATAAGTGAGTTGATGCACAAAATAAAAAAATTGATATATGTTAGAAAGATACTTCCGTTTGTATATATTCATTCGATTCTCAAAGTATTTTCCATATCTTTTGTGTACATAGGTTTAGAAGAGGGGTTTGTGGGAGCTTTATGTTAAATTTTTGTAGTGGTTTAATATTTTATTTTACTAGTTTTTTTTTCATATTGAGGAGAGGTATTATGACATTCAGATTTTATTCCTAAAGATAGTTGATTTCGAACTTCAAAAGATAATACTCCCTCCGTCCCGGAAATATCTGAACACTTTTTGGGACATGTATCTTAAGGTGATAAGTTGTAGTGTGGTTATCAAATGTTATTTTATTTAAAAAGTAGATGTAATAGGAGTTGGTGGAGTATTTTTTACAATTAGAAGAGAGAAAAAGTTGGGTAACTTTTTATTGATAAAAGATAGAGTGTGGGCCAAAGAAGTATATATGTAACAGCCCGATTACCGAGCTGCTAGCTTAACTCGCTTAGCAATCACAAATCTCAATTAGCACCAAAATAATACTAATCACTTATGAATTAGATAACATTCACAGGGGAAACAACTAACCTGAAATATACGATCCTGTACCTGTGGGTTATGAGCCCACAAAACTATATCCTAGAAATAAGACTTCAATTACATAGTCATTCAATCTCAAATTCCATGGCAAAAGAATAATCTATATTGTGAGTAATTCTAAATAAACTCCTTTATATACAAACTTAAATCTCGAAATTTAACCCACAATACACAATATGAATCATAACTTTTCTCTGAACTCGATTCTGGCTTCCAACACAATCCTGCAACAAAGTTTGACTCTGCCACCCACCAAGTGACAGGCCACAAAAATGACAACACTATCAGCCAAAGCTGAGTACACACTATATAATAGAAAATACAAGTTTAGGTGTATTTTGAAAACTAATTGATAACACATAGTCATAATAGCAAGTAGTCATAATCACTTCAATTACTTAGAGATTTCATAAGCTCATTCTTTTGATATGACTGTGAGTGTAGCAAAACTATTGAGGGTCGTAACCCCACCTTTTACTGTTCTGCTTGCAAGACTTAACCCAGACATGTCCTACTTCCGCCAGGATTTCCCCCTCCTAGTTGGGTAACAGTTAGGGAATACCCGCCCTAACCCGGGTGTATGCTCACGCCTCGTTTCCTTGATTAAAATCCAAGACATTTAGTGTTTCATTACCATACAATTCCATATACTTAACAAATTCCATTTATAAGCATAAACATGGCAATTTAGTGTTTAAGCCCAGCTTAGGATAAGTAAAACATCTCAAGTGAACCACAGCATGCCAAATCCATGTCACATACTCAAAGCATACATACTATTATGCATATCATAAGAGATTTCATTTCATAATCATGCTTCAAAATAGAAAGAAACAATCACCTAACCATAGGTAGGAAAATCTCTAGGTTACAATCCAAACTAAGTGTGTACCTTCACTTAGGCTGCTTAATGCACTTAAACTCCTTATTCCAAGTGGTTTACCTTTCCTACAACTTCTCCTGAGTATATAAAGTGCTAGGGATTAGTTTACACAAGTTCTAGAACATATATAACTAAGCTAAGTACAAGAGACATGCAAAGCTGTACTTACAGCAGTTGCTTGATGTTTCTATGGAGTTTTCTAGAACTTTCCAAGGCTTGAAAATTCTACCAAAAGCTTGAAATACTAGGGAATTATGTCTAGAAGAGTTGTATGTAAAGATAAGTAGGTGTTGAAGAAGAAGATTTAGGAGAAAAGGACGAAAAACCATGACACCCTTTTATAGGGCCTGTTCTGGCGGTACCCATGGGGGAGGGAAACCTCTTTTGGGTTAAGGTCGGTTTCTTGGAGTTTCTAGGTGATTCTTGTTGGATATGTTAGCTTGAGATGTTGGCTTTCATGCATGCAGAGATCTTTAAGAGATCGACACTCAAGCAGCTACTAAGAGGCATTCTTTGAGGATAGGTCTGAACTAATATTTCAGCTGGGCCAGATCTTACTATGTAAGGAACTCACCCCATTTAGCCACGTAAATTTTGATGGTGAATGACCATTTTATCCTTAAGACATCCCAAACTTTGGTTATATCCAATTTGAATAGATTTTGAGCATGTATTCTATCTCAAAAGGCCTTTCAACTGGAAGTTCATTGTTATGTGATAAAACGGTCTCTATGCGATTTTCGTAATCTTAAGGAATAGGCTCTCAAGGGATTTCTAACTTATCTGTTGGTTCTCACGGCTTTCTTAACCACTAAGAATGATAGTGCTTATCCTCTTTGACCTTTCTTAACCATTAAGAATGATAGTGCTTATCCACAAGCATTCTTAACCAATAAGAATGTTAGAGCTTATCCACTTGCTTTCTTAACCACTAAGAATGTTAGAGCTTATCCACTTGGTTTCTTAACAATTAAGAATGATGGTTCTTATCCCCTTTTGTCTTAGTAAGCCGTTGGAGAGAATTCTAACTACTTAAAGGACCAAAGCCTGATGAAGACTTAATATAGCTAACAAAATAATTGAACTTGCTTAAAAATTCAGGTTGTTACAATAAAAGAAATAATATATTAATAGTGGGACCCTGCCAAAAATAGAATTGTTCAAACTAATTTGGGACAAACATAAAAGGAAAGTGTTCAGACTATTCTGGGACGGAGAGAGTACTCAATCAAAGATAAAAATGAATCTTTAAACGAATGAAATGCGATGCGTTGCGTCACGCGCAAAGGATGTGCACGCGCAACATGCAGACAGTTTACAAAGCTTAGGAACGCAACCAGAGGTTGCGTCTAACGCAGCCACCGTGCGTGGAGAGCAACCTCGGTGCGCCAAATGCACGGCAATGCGTCAGGCGCACCACTGTTTCGCTTCCCTCCGGGTGATTTTCGGACTTGTTTCTCCTATAAATAGCCTTGTTTTATCGAACGTTTTACACACGTTTTGACACTTTTTCCTACGATTTCCAACTAGAAAATACTCTAAATACTCTCCAAATACTTCAAACACACATAACATCAAACTTATATTCAAATATACTCAAACTCCATTAATTTACATTCAAACTCTATTGAAGCTTCAAGATTGCTCCTCCTGATCGTTACATAAGACCTAGGCTACAAAAATATTATTGCTGAAGTCAATTCCAATTTAATTCCTTTTTTTACTAACAATCCATTTGTCATAATGTAGATCTTAAAGGTAGTCACGCTTTCTTGTATATTATAATTCTCATCTTTTCATTTTTATATATCATTATTATTCATAAACATGTTGTATGCATTAACGCTTTCATCATCGCACATGCTTATTATTTCTAATCAAAGAATTAAATAAATAATCTAATGCTAAATTCAAATAATTTGGACAATTGGATTAGGTTCCCTGTAATTTGATTGCATAATAACATGTCACCAAAAATTAGTCTTTTGCGTGTTTAATGAGCCGACATAGATTAATTTACAAATTACATGAACATATTACTTGGTTGTTTGATTGCATAAATCTCGAACATCAATCTTATTAAGTAGAGGCTAATAATGGGCGAATGTGATTCCTGATCATGTATATACCCTCACCCTCGAACTCAATCTTTGGTTCATTGATCAATTATGGAGTCCTTAAGTTGTCCATAAGATTTTCCAATATCCAATTAGGTTTATGAGTTTTCCTTTAAAGACTTGCTGGCGACTTCTCTTTTTCAAAACCTTTTCAAAACTAAAACCTTTACACTAACGTAGTCTACGTGCTCATTCTGCATAGGCAATAGAAAGATGCCTACAATTTGGCGACTTCACTAGGGAGGTTTCAAAATTAATTTTTAATGAGTGGGTGAAACTCGAAAAACGCGATTCATACTTTTTTTATGCCTTTAAATGACATTACAATTTTGCATATGCATGACTATTTTGCTGGGCCACTATAGTTCTATGTCCTTGCCTCATTAGTGCATGTTCTATGTGTGAGGATGCTCCCGAGGGGGTTGCGCTTTGTCTCTCCAAAAAGCTTCCTGAGCAATAGTGTTTGATCATAGTCATAAGCAAATCTATCCAACCATGACATTACTCTCTTGATCTTGACGTGAGACTGGAGTGGTCCTACATGTGGCCATCTTTTTAAGCAAAGATATGAAGCGTAGTCATGGACTCTTCTAAGCTTTAACCTAAGCATGTCCGTAGTATCAAATGCAGATCTTGAATTTTTGTTGGAACTACATGCTTTTTATTGCCTAAACGTCATTATTGATTGCTTGTTTGCTATATTCATCATGGCTTCCCTTTGCTTTCCCCTCGAATTAGGCTAGAAACATTGAAAAACGACAAATAGATCGTCGAAAACAAAAATTATGCGTCACCAGCAGTGTACGCCAAACAAAAGTACCTTGCGTTACAAGCAAGAGACTTGCGCTTGACGCACTATAATGCGTGGCACCCCCAAGCATGTCGCGTGTGGCGCAAGCTTCCTAATTCACAATCTTCGACTATTTATTTGTTGGTTTTCGATCTATCTTCGCATTATCGCTCATGATCACTTTTAGGTCATCCTTTTCAAACAAAACTCACATAATTGAAAGACAAAATATCATCTAAGGTTGAGTTTATCCTAAAAAGTGCATGTAGATAAGTGGTCATGATAGAGTTTGAGTCAGCATGCAGGTCGTCCTCTACTATCTTATCCCTTTTATCCAACCAATCTTCTCTGAATCATATTCCATCCATTTCAAATCTCGCAATGTCTTTTATTCTATCTTTTTCTAAAACATTTACTCATCATCATCCTACCACACGTTTAAAAAAAAATTCAAAATTATTCCATCATATTTTTCAATAAAAGGTAAAAACACAGGGGTCCCTTTCAAAAACGAATTTTGAAAATTCTAAGCCAAGTCCAAACAATTCCAATCAAATCAATCCAAACAATTACAATCAATTCAGTCCAATCTAACCCAATACAAATCCATTTGCATTTATCTTAGGGCCATATGCACTTGAGTTCATGCATTCATATTAGGCTCACTTGCATTAGAGTCCATCTTGGACCCATGTAAGTATCATATAAAAAAAACCTAGGCCCATTTGCAACTCTGTGTGAACCCTAGTCTATGTCAAGCCCATGTAGGCCCAATCTAAGTCTTAGCCTAGTCCATTCCAAAGCCAAGCCCATGTGCGTCTTCTAGTCTAACTGCAAACCAATATAGGACCAAGTCCAAAATTATGTCTATAAAGGCACAATTCATACCCTAGGTCTAGTTTGAATCTCCATGTAAACCCTAGTCAAGTCTAAGTCCAAACTTAACTCCATAAAGGCCCAATCAAATCCTAGGTCTAGTTGCATCTCTATGTAAGCCTTGGCCAATCCCAATTTCGAACCCATACAAGACGAAGTCCAAAGTCTAAAATCTCTCAACCTTTAGACCTAGCAAAGCTAGTCAACTTTCAGACCACAACGACACCCTTTAAGTTTAGCAAAGTTACTCACCCTTAAGAGCATAACGGCATCCTTTCCTAGCAAAGCTTGTCATCCTTAAGAATATAACGACACCCTTTGAGTTTAACGAAGCTACTCACCTTTAAGACCATAATGGCACCATTTGCACCTAGCGAACCTAGTCACCTTATGACTATAACAGAATCCTTGGAGTTTACCGAAGTTACTCATCCTTAAAAGCACAACGACATCCTTTGAACCTAGCGAAGCTAATCCTCCTTAATACCATAATGGCAACATCCGAGTCTTAACGAAGCTAGTCCTCTTTAAGTCCATAACGGCCTTATAACACCCCGTGTTTTTGCTCCTAATTTTTCCCAATTAATTATACTAAGTTAGTATTTTCTCGTAAAAACAATTAAATATTTTATTACTAAAATATTTTTAGGCGTGTCTATATGTTGACTATATATTTATATGTTGTGTTATAGTTATATATTTTTATTTAAAGTGGTTAGTTATTTATTTTAAAGGTTATATTAGTTCCGTTATTTATTTAGGCGTTTAGGATGCGGTTTTGTCACGAAGCGTTTTTATAACATCGTTGGACCGACTTGAGTGGTGAAATGACATCACGTGTGGCTTTGTTGTGCTGGCCAAAAATCAGCAAATGTGGAGAGGATAATGAAGAGTTTTGGTGCTCATTAAGCAATCCTTTGATTCCCTTGTAACCCCCCATTGATCCCTCATTAAAACCCTCTTGAGCTTTTCATTTTTCCTTGCCAAAATTCTAATTTTTTATCAGAAAATTCCAGCACTATTCTCACCCATATTCATGCCATTTTCGAAGCTATTGTGTGAGAGAATTCTTGCTTTCATCAACCTTAAACTTGTTATGTTTAAACTTTGTCATTTCTATCATACTAAACCTTCTACTAATTGAAGTTTTGTTGCTTTGGGAGTCGATTTGGAGGACGAACACTCTACTCAAGTGGATCACGCCTAGTGTCTTTATTGCTACATTATTTCCCGACGTTCCAGGTAACTAGTAGTTATTAGAACGCTAGAAATCGTGATAATTTTAGGGAAAAGATTTAATTGTTAGGATTATGTTTAGGCTTGTTTGATTTATGTTTTTAACTTGGAAATTTGATGAATATATTGTGTAAGTGTATGTACCGTGTACTTTTTACATTGTGGAGAATAGCTTTTGTTGTTGTCACTTGTTGTTTGTTTAGTAGAAACGATTAATCATGTTATTAGAATCGTTGTTACTAATTTCCTATGATTAGTTATGTTAAGATGTTAGTTCTTATGATTTTTATAATTTTCCTATGATTGATTCTTATGTAAATTAATGTTACAACTTTACTTATGATTAGTTTTGTTGTTAGATTTGTTGGAGTATTGAAATTTACGAATTATTGTTGCTGAAGTTTTGTTGAAATCATGCTTAGTGTTTGTTTTGTGAAATAATTGGGTTTTGTGAACTTTTGGTTAGTCTGGGATTTTTCTTCCAGATGTGTTCAACGCACTGAGATGTGTCAGATGTGGCGCCTGAGCGTTAGACGCACAAAAGTTGCGCCAACGCATGCTCTCGCACGGAGCGCATGCTCCTGCGTTGAGCGCACGCATGGTCAAGGCAGACCTGCTGGTCTGTTTGCTTGTGCATGATTTTTCGTATAATTTTTGTTACGTTTTCGATTGTATTTCACGTCGTTTATTTTGGTCAGTTTATTGGTGGATAACTTGCTTGGAAATTGTTAATAAGTTGGTGATGTTGTTTATTTCTTGTTATGATTTGGAATGTTAGAAGATTATTTTTTGGGAAATTCTCTCTGGTAGCCCCCAGGTTTTGGGTTTTCTCAGTGGTAGTATTTCTTGTTTTTTTTTTCTCATTAGTAGGCCTCAACTTTAATTTTTTTCTTCCTCGTAGCATTTCCGTTAAGTATGCGTTAGTTTTGCTCTGCTTTAGTTTGACACACAAAATGATACGTTTTTAATACGCAAAAAGAGGTATTTCTGGTCGTTTTTTGATTCGACCTCAAATTGAGTCCTTAAGTATAAATTGACCCCACAAATCCTAGATAGAGTATTTTTCCTAGGCATGCAAATCGGGTCAAATACCTCGTTTTGCGTGTTGAAAATGTCACCTTATGCGTGCCAAACTAAAAACAAAGTAAAACTAACGAAAACTTAACGAAAGTGATACAAGGGAGAAAAGATTAAAGTTGGGGCCTACCACTGAGAAAAAACAAACAAGAAGTGCTACCACTGAGGAAACCCAAAACCTTGGGGCTACCAGGGAGAATTTTCCTTATTTTTTTATGTTATGAATTGATAGAATCGTTGTGAATTTGTTGGTCCATGATTTGGTTGTGAGTATGGTCGTTGATTTAGAGAACTATCGAGTTTTATGATGTTGCTTTTGATGAGAAGATGGAAATGTGATGATGTTGGGAATATGAATTACTTAGGGTTACGATCCTAGTTTTTCTGTTGAATTTTGGGTGTAAGACCATTGGGCATCCCTATTGATGTTGATTTTAATGATAAAAAGATTTCAGATAAAATTTGTTGTGCTATTTTGCTTTACTTTTGAGATATAAAAATCCGGTGGGATAGATGTACACCCCGGTGAAGAACATGCCAACCACATGGGTTGTAATCTAGGGGTAAACCTAGGTTAATTGTTGTCGTCTGAGAAGTCAGGGAGTGTTGCGTGCACTACCCTGCATCGAGAGTTTGGCCATTCTTAGACACATGCAGTAGGGAACGTAAGCCCATAAGCTGTCTGGAGGTTGCGATTTGACAAACCTTAGGAAGTGGGTTGCGATCCACTAGCGTTCTGCTCTTTTTCTCATAAACTGTTTCCTTATGTTTTACTTCACTATTTCATATGGTGATTTATGATTTTATTGGGGTGATGATATTCATACTTTATTCATAGAATTCACGATAGAATTTGTGTTTTCATGTGAGATAGTAGTTGTAGTCTTTTGTGATGATTAAATGTTAAGAAAAGTATGTTGTGATGATTCTATATGATTAAAGCTTATCTTTTAATGCTATCTTGATGTTAGTTGTTCTGAGAGAACTGCTAGTTACTCCCTACTGATTGTGGATATTTGTTGTTTTTTTGTAAATGTAGATGGTTTCGAAGGCTAAACTTATTACAGTGTGGACACGAGAAGTGTGTTTTCGAGATTTTGCTAAGTTTATAGTTTTTATGATTGTAGATGACATGTATGAGGACTTTAGAAAAACTTTCACTCTTAAAGGTGTGAAGTAGTTGGATTTGGGTGGTTGTTTTGCCACATGAGTTTTTATGGATGCTATGGATGTATTTCGGGATTTTTAGTTGTTTTTTGTTATAGAAGGATGAACTTATTTTGAGGTTATTTAGGGTGCGTTCTCTTCACCTTAATGAATTAAGTTTCAGGTCCAATCAGTTCAGTTCAGTTCAGATAAGTTTCAATCAGGTCCAATCAGGGCAATAAGTTCCAATCAGGTCCAATAAGGTTCAATAAGTTACAATCAGGTGCAATAAGTTCCAATCAGGTCTAATCAGGTCCAATAAGTTCCAATAAGGTCCAAATAGTCAATGATCAATAAATTAAAATTTTAATTAAAGTACCACTATGATTATTATATAGTATTATATGTGTAATATTGTCTAATATTTGTATTATTCATATTACTATTAGCTGATTATCTTATTATTAAAAAATATAATTAAAGTACCACTATGATTATATAATATTATATTTGCATTATTATCTATTATTTGATTAGTCATATTACTATTAGCAAACTATGTTATTATTAAAAAATATTATAATCATGGTCAAATAAGGTTAACAATAATAATCAACATAATTATAATATTTTGCAATTCGTCTTTAAATAACTAGAGATAACATGTTTTCGTTACTAATAACAATGAAAGTTATAAAGTGTAATTAATTGATTCTCTACTAGTGCTTTATGAAATCGAAGCAACACTAATAGATATATTAATGGTGAAAATTGTGTATAGGCAAGCATATAAATAGTATTTTTTTTGTTAAAATGTTAAATCATAGGAGATAATTAATAATTACTATTTTTTTGAATGATAAATTTTAATGATTATTATATTATAATGAATTTTGAGGGATAGTATTTATGTTAGGGTTAATATTTATGTTATTACTCATTAATTTTTTTGTTAAATCAGGTCAAATAAGTTACAATCAGGTCCAATAAGGTCTAATAAGTTCCAATCATTCCAATCAGGTCAATAAGTTTCAATCAGGTCCAATAAATTCCAATCAGGTTTAATCAGGTCCAATAAGTTGAATCAAGTCCAATCAGGTCCAATAAGTTCAGTTCAGTTCAGTTCAGATAAGTTCAGTTCAGTTCAGGGTTATTCAGGTGAAGAGAATGCACCCTTAGTGTGTTATTATGGTATTCTCTTTATAATAATGTTTAGTTGAACATTAGAGTGATATTATCCATCTTGGCGATATTTCCTCTATCGTCCGCATTATCCATATTTGGTTGTACTTTCTTTAGCGTCATTGTGTAAAAGGACGGAGTGTTACATAACGGCCCAAATCCTCGGAAATCTAGCGAAGCTTCTACCTTAAGTTCATAACAGCCGAATCCCTCTAGTCTAGTGAAGCTAGTCCTCTCTAAGTCCATAATGGCACAATCCTCGAGTTTAGCGAGACTACTTATCCCTAAGTCCACAAAGGCGACCCCTTAAGTCTAGCGAAGCTAGCATTCCTTATCGCCAGAAATGCCCAGTAATTGAGTCAAGTCCGCCGACATAGTCCAGTCTAGTCCATGTGCATTTGCATATAATTAGGCCCATGTATTCATCATATTTAAGCTCATGGTATTCTAAAACCCATATCGATTTCAAATCCTCCATCTCAAAATCATTTCTCATTTTGAAAATCATTTCATAAAACTTACAAGTACGGTCCATTCGAAATCTGTTCAGGACAAATCGTGAGGTTACAACTTGGGAACGCCTAACAAAGAGGAAAGAAGGTCAACCCACTAAGACTCATTAGACAAACCATCACCTTTTCAGATGAGTCGTCCAAAACCTTTGAATCGTCGTCTGAAATGGGAGATACTAATTAACAACTCAGTGCCATCATGGCTCAACCCCAACTGATGAACTATCGTCTTGAGGAACAAGACAAGGAACTCAAGATACTAACGAAAAAGATGACAATTAAGGAAGAAGAACGGGAAGAGACTCCTTCAGCACCACCTCCTTTTAAGTCGAAGAATGATTTGAGGTTTGAAAAACTCGAGTAATTGATCCAGTTAATTCTAGAACTCGAGAGTCAGGCTCTTTTCCATGAATTCATTGATCCTGAACTGTAGGCAAAGCTTCCTAAAAGGTAGCATTGGGTGACCTCCCCAAATTCAAGGAGGTTGAAGATCCAGACGATCATCTAAGAGCCTTCTCCATCTCTATGGTTCTTAAAGGCATGAGCAAGGACATGTTTGCTTATGTCTTTCCCTAGACCTTGGATGCACATCTGTCCAAGTGGTTCAAAAAACTGAACAAAATGAAGCTGAATGGTTGGGACCACATCAAAGAAGAGTTCTAGAAGCAGTACTGATACAACACTGAGCTTCCTATTGTTTTTCGTGAGTTGGAGCTAACTAAACAAAACCCCAACAAAGACTTCATCACCTTCCTTAACAGATGGAGAGGAAAGTTCGCACAAATCACTAATAGGCCATCCGAAGAGGATCAAGTTCAATTGGTGATCCTAACTTGCAATCAAAGTACGGAGATCACATTAAATTTTGGCCAATAGTCTTTTACGAAGCACTACGAGGTGGATCTACTGATTGAGGAAGAGGTGCAAGCCTCTAAAATAAGGGTGACAACGACAATAACTCATTGAAGAAGAGTAACAACAATCTTTCTAGCTCCATGAGAAACAAGGTTAACGCCTTGAATACTGAAAAGATGGGTTATCAAAGGTCCCAAAGAACCTTCAGTCATATAGGCATATGTCTTTAAAAGTAACCTTCACTAGCCTTAATGCAAAATGAATACTCCATCCTCTTGGCCCTATTCCATACCATGCTCCTAAGAATTGGTCTAGGAAGTGGAATCCTAACTCCTACTACAAATACCACCAAGGGAATGGGCATATATCGCAATCCCTACAGGACATGGTTGAAAATGGTAGACTCCCTGTTCTGCCTGCAGCAAAAGCCAACATCGACAGCAATCCCTTGGCCAGCGTCTCTGCAGTACAAGGGGCTTAGTCATTTACCGCTAGTTTTCTAGGTTGAATAGGAGAGTCCCTCCCCTAACTCCTTTATTTCCTTCCTTGTCGAGTCAATGTCGTTTAGGACTTTATATCTATTTGCCTTCTATTTATTTCTAATTAATAAAATATTGCTTTTCTTTTCATTGTCCTTCCATTATTTATACTTTTAATTCAATGATGAAATTTAAACCAATCAACAAAAAAAAATCGAAAAATCAAAATATAACAAAATTTAAAAAATGCACATACTTTGGATTATGACTTCATTCTCTCTTCCTTCCATCACTCCCAAAAGCCATCATATCCATGAACCATCATCTGGATGATCCTTAGCCAAATAACCCTTCAACCGAAAGCTCCACCAAATAGACTTCAAACCTTCCAATACCCTGAGCCACAAAAACTTGTGTGCAAAGCCTCAATACAATAAAAAACAATGACAGGCGAAAACAAAAGAAGAGGAAAAAATGAAGAGAAAAAGCAAAAATAAAGCATACAGCAAAAATGCAAAAAAAAAAAAAGTGAACCTAGGAGGCTTGCACACAAGTTCTATCCCTCGTTTCATATCCCTTCGATCCATCAAAACCTTAAAACCTCAAATTTTATATACCTTATTTTGGAATAAAAAGAAGCCATGATCCTTACCTTAGCCCATCGAAACCTCAAACGTGTCAACCCTCATATTAATCCTAACTCCTTATTTAAGGTATGTCCAAGCCGGTAAGATTGAAAACCCTAAAGGGTGGCCAAGGCAAAAGTTAGGGAACAAAAAAAGATATGGAACTACGAGTGACCTAATTGTACAAGGATAAGTAGGAATCTTCGTATCGAGGTCTGACCGCTTCAATAAAATATATTAATTAAGTTCTAATGATTTGACTTTTTGAAATTCTGAACCATACTCTTTCTAGATCGCAACATAAACTCGAGTCTGAATCTAACCACGTCAAAGCCTTTTCCCACCTATATCTATATGAGTCACAAAATTAAACCTTTTGTTTTTCAATCCAGACTCTCCTTGTCCCTAAAGGACACTCCGATAATTCCACGGTCTCGGGCAATATCTGACTTTGCCTACATTAACTCCATAGTGAAGAAACTTCGAATGTTCCTCTGAACGCTTAAGTTAAGACAAATAACCTCTAATCTAGGCTCAGAGCCCCTGATTCAAGACAAGTTTTCCCAAATTGGGGCTTCCTATATTTGTGGTGGTTCCTCCGAATCAAACTCCCGAAGAGTTGTAATATGCGGATTTCACTTGCTGACCCCAATTATATCATAACAGTTTTTGAAAATCAACCTATCTATTTCTATCAATCCATATACCTCCTAGCTTTGCATAACCCTGACCTAACATTACATTATACCTTTCTTAACTTTACATAACCCTGACCTTGCATAGTGTCTCATGCATCCTTAGAAAGTCTAAGTTTGCGTTGTTGCATCATTATGTGCATTATTTGATTTGTTTGTACCTATTTGCTAACATTTTCTCCTGTATGTAATCAGATTGCTTGTAGTTATCGTCTTGCAAACTACTTTGACTTTCCGTTTCATGAACCTTAGTGAAATTAGGGGATTCTGTAAACATAAAATCGTGTCTTCCTATTTAGCACCCAATGATAAAACATATCGTCATCCTAATTGGTCCGGTCCAAAGGAAGAATGATCTGGTGAAACTGAGCCCAATTTTTTTAAGAAACTAAAGTTTATTTATTTGTTTAAAATGATTCCGAGCTGATTTTCGTAAAGTTTGATTAATTATTCATGATAATTAATCATATATATTAACTAATCTTGATAATTATTTTCTAAAAGATATTAAAATCATATTTTTATTCTTAAAGATAACTGATTTTGGACTTTAAAAGATAATACTCCATTAAAGATAAAAAAGAATCTTTAAAAGAACAAAATCCGCTTAGATTTGAGTTGCGTCACGTGCACCAGAATGCGTGCAACACGAAGACCAGGAACGCAACAAGAGGTTGCGTTTAACGCATCCACGGTGCGTGGACACGCAACGACCGTGCGCCTAGCGCACCATTGTTTCGCTTCCCTCCGCGTGATTTTCAGTCGTGTTTCTCTTATAAATAGTCTTGTTTCTGCAATCGTTTTATACAACTTTTGACACACTTTTTCTTACGACCTCCAACTACGAAATACTCTGTAAATACTCTCCAAACACTTCAACTTCAAACTTATATTCAAACACACTCAAATTCCGGTAAAGCTTCAAGATTGCTCCTCCTGCAGATCGTTACATAAGACCCAGGCGATAAAGGTATTATTCCTGACGGTCAATTTCAATTTAATTCCTTTTTTTACTAACAATATATTTATCACAATGTAGATCTTAAAGGAATTCACGCTTTCTTGTATATTATAATATCTCATTTTTTCTTTTTTATGTTGGAAAAATTGTCAAGAATAAGCAACTTTTGGCCTGTCTTCTAAAATAAGTCCGAATTTTGATTAATATGGAATAAGCGAAGCTTGCGGGGGTATCGACTTTTAATAGGCTCAGGTGAACAGTGACCTAAACAACGAGTAATTTTTTTAACTATTTTATTTTTTTCCCTTATACTTCTCTCTCCTCTAAAAGTTGCTTATCCTCCAAAACCTGCTTCTCCTCCAAAATCTGCTTCTCCTTCTCTCACTCCATCATCACCGGACCACCTCCTCCACCCCTCTCTCACCCCACTACCACCAAACCACCTCCTCCCCACCAAAACTATCACCCTCTCCCCAAAACCAGCCCAACAGAGCCAGATAAAAGTTAATAAAAAATCTCCTCCTCTCTCCTCCCCTGACTCTTCCAGCATTCAACTACCAAAAAATGGAGGTATTAACAATTCTAAAATTCGGGAAATCAAATACATCAAAAGTCGCCGCAGGAACCACCACTAGCGAAGGCGAGGGGACAAAAATCGTTGCCAATTACACCATCTCCGATCACCTTTTGGAAGAGAGCGATGACTACGATTATTTCTTAATGCAACTCCAAATTGGACCTCGCTTCTCCTTACTCTAAGATATCCTCAAAAATCTTCAACGCGGAAGAGAAAGAATCTGAGCCGAAATTGAATCAAAACCTTTATCTCCGATCTCGATTCTTTGCTCAAGTCCTCCGAAGCTCAAAGTCTTTATGTTTGAAAGATTCAACAAAAGTAAAAATGTGTTGAGGCGCTAGGAGATTGTAAGTGAAAGGTGCGAAGAGATAGAGGATGGGTGGAAGTGAGAGAGAAAGAGGGCGACGGGGTGAGAGAGAGATGAGAGTGAGGGTCTTGCGGAGGGAGTAGTGGTTTGGACTTCTGAGGGTGGAAGGGGAAGGGGATAGAGGGTGGCAGGGATGGGTAGAGGAAGGCAAGTGAAAGAGGAGGGAAGATTTTTATTTTATCTTATGTTTTTCTAATTAACATTTAGAAGTAAATTAAAATTTACAAATTAAACCAATAAGAAAAAGACACATGGATGCATTACCTACTATTGTTTACCTGTTAAACCTATTAAAAGCCAATACCACCACAAGCTTTGCTTATTCTTGATTAATCAAAAGTCTAATTATTTTAAGAAGACGGGTTAAAAGTGACTTATTCTTGACAATTTGTCCTTATATATCATTATTATTCATATGCATGTTGTATGTTTTAAAGCTTTCATCACCGCACATGCTTATTATTGCTAATAATTTAGACAATTGGATTAGGTTTCTTGTAATTTGATTGCATAATAACATGTTACCAAAAATTAGTCTGAGGCCAACAATGGGCGAATGTGATTCCTGATCTTGTTCATACCTTCACCCACGAACTCAATCTTTGGTTCATTGATCAATTATGGAGTCATAACGGAAAAATCTACATTGGATAAGTAAGTTGTCCATAAGATTTTCCAATATCCAATTAGGTTTATGAGTCTTCCTCTAAAGACTTGTCGGCGACTTCTCTTTTTAAAACCTTTTCAAAATTAAAACCTTTACAATGAAGTATCCAAATACGCGCTCATCCCGCGTAGGCATTAAAAGCACGCTTACAAGAACATGAGAACATTTTGTTGTAATCCTTCTTAACCAACAAAAATTATTATGTAATAGACGGTCTAATTTTAACATAAAATTAGACAAAACTCAAGGCTACGTTCTCTTAACAAGCCTATTTTATTCACTCTAATCCAACACTATCTTTAGACATATCGCACCAACCTAGTCATCCCTTCTGTTCTCTTTCCTTAGTTTCTCTTTGAATCTCGAACTACAACAGACAATTTTAAAAAATAACTTGTCAGTCTTACCGAATGGCTTAAGCTAGTCAATAAATGGATTAAACTAGTCACATAATGGATTAAAGAATGTGAATACTGAATAGATTAAACTAGTAACTAAATAGATTAAACTAATCATTATATTCTGAAAGGTGATCCATTATCTTCTTACTACTACCTCCGTTTCAAATTAATTTACACATTTCATTTTGGGGGAGAACCAAGGAGAAAGTGTAAAAGTATGAGAGATAAACTAAAAATGTGGAGAGAGAAACTGAAAAGTGAGATAGAGAAACTAAAAAGTGGGTTAAAATATTAAAAATCGGATGACATGGGTGGAAAAAGAGGAGAAAGTAGATGTGACATGCTACCAAAAATAGAAAAAACAACAATGTGTAGATTAAAAAGAAACATACCAAAAAGGAAAGCGTGTAGATTAAAAAGAAACGGAGGTAGTATTTTGCTTGGGCCGTTACCTAATTTTAAATTAGAAGTAGGCGGTCTCTTATAAAACCAATTGTTTAACCAATATGTAATTCATTTTGGTTAAATTATAGTTTATAACCTTTTTTTTCTTGCGGAGCCAATCTTTCAAAAGGATTATATTTTCAGGAATCATTTAATATGTCAAAGAAGGATAATATTTTCACTAAAATGGATTATAATTTCAATATATATATATCGTGGAAACCAATATTAAGCTAAAAATTGAAAAACAAAGGTAAAAAGGGTACATTTTAAAAATTCCTAAGCGTTGATTTTTGTTTTTTTGCTAAGTGTTCCTTTGGTTTATACATTTGTTGTGACATCGATTTGTAAAAATTGTGATATGTGTCATACAACTTTGCTTAAGTTTCATGTTTTCCTAGACATTTTAAGTTTTAACCCTTTTAACTCTAAATAAATATAAATCGGAATGTGTGTGTGTGTGTGCATAAATTCTCTTTGGTATTCATTATTGTGAAAAGTCGTGTATGTAAATTTAACTATGTTTTCAGCATTTGATCAAAATAAATAAATACTTCATATATCTACTCGTACGGATGAGACATTTGTGTTGCTTCAGTTTCAAATTTGACTTGTTGGAGTGGATGATAATCATGATATGCAATCTAATATAATTCTTCTTTGGTTGTTAAAGGTGCTTATGATTATCTGAAGTTGTGAGTGTTGATGCATGCTATGTTCAAGATCGTTCATGATCATCATGAACTCATCTGAGAATGATGTGTTGCACCCCATAACTCATGTGCCGTCTGACTTTGAAGAACTTGACCAAGAACTGTTGGAAATTTTCTTACGTTAACTAGCATATTACAAATGAGCAACATCAGAAACAAAAAAAAATGCAGAGGAAGTCTATTAAAAAATTCGCAGATGCATGAATGAGAATTGAGAGCCAATATGCCTTGGTTGAGGGTAGAATTAATCATTTTGGACAACATTGTTCTCAGCCATGAGCTTGTAAAAGGTTATAATAAGTGTATTTTTCGTAGATGCATGGTTAGGAAATCGAAATCTTAAAAAATCACAAGGCATGTGATTCAGTTTAGTGGCTTTTTATAAGTGTCTGTTTCAGTCTTCAAATTTTTTTAGCAGTTTTGTTGATGTGAATTATGACTTGCATCACTACGGTTTTTTTATACCTTCAATATAAAAAGTGATATGACTGAGTATCTTAAGGCTAAAAAAGGTTAGCTTATGTACTTGAGAATGTACTACTTCCTCCGTTCCAATTTAGATGTTACTTTTTTTTTTTCACAACTCCCTATGCAAAATTTTAATGGGGTATTAAGAAGGGGTAAGGAAAAGTGATTAAGAGGGGATGGGGGACCACTTCACATGGGGTAAAAAGGAAGATAGGAGAGAGAAATGAGGGACCACCTGATTTCCCTCCCCCATTTCCCACGTCAGTTTGGAGGGAATGGGATTTGGTGGGAACTTTTTCCCACCAAGTCAGATATCCTTCCTCCCAAACAAATTTGGAGGCAAACTATTGAAATTTCTGAAATTTTAAATCAGATTTAAATGTTGACAAACTATCCAAAATAATACCACCATATTCTCTTTCTTCTATATATACCCCCAAAATTTAATGAGGGGCATTTACACAAAATGAAAAGAGAGAAAACATGTTTTCCACCTAGAATGGTGGAGTTACACAAGCAATCAAGTTCAATATTAGATCACAAAGACACACATCACTGTAATTAGTACTAATCCTAGAAATTAGGGGGACTGAAATTCCAAAAAAAAACTTCCAACTTCAGCCTTGGTTCTTCACAGCTATCTACCAAAATGGAGCCATTAGATGTTGAGGAGGTTAGTGTTCAAAGCCTTCAACAGCTCCTAGACATTGAAGGCATGGAAGAGGCGTTGCTGCTGCATGAAATGGGCAATCATTATGATAGTGATGATAATATGTACTCGGACAACGAAGGTGAAGCCACAGAAACAGAAGAAGAAGCACAGCAACATGAACACCACCAACCAGAAGATGAGCAACAGCAGCCAGAACCAGAAAATCAACAACAACAACATGTCAATGTAAGTTCAGGTAGAAAAAAACCAGAATTGAATTTAGAAACAAGAAGAAAGTTAATTGATGAACTTCTAACTTTGGAAATACATGGTAAACTTCCATGGGGTGTTAAAAGAAAAATTTCAAAGAAATTTAAGATTCATAGGATGACACTAGATAGACTATGGAATGATGCAAAACAACAAAGAGCAAATGGCCATGCTATAGATGTAAGGAGCAAAAAATTTGGTAGATGTGGCAAAAAACTTAAAGTCTATGATGAGGCATGGCTTCAGACAGTCCCACTTCATTTGAGGACAAGTATTAGGGCATTTGCTGGTCATCTTAAACTACCTCATATTGCTGTGTATAGACTCTTAAAACAGGGAAAACTCAGAAGTCATACAAGCAGCAACCATCCCAAGTTGACAGAGAAACACAAGCTGGACAGATTGCAATGGGTTTTGAAACATATACTACCAGCAACCAGCACAGATCCACCAACATTTGTTGATATGCATAATGTAATTCACATTGATGAGAAGTGGTTTTATTTAAACCCAGATATGAGGAGGTTCTACTTACTCCCTGCTGAGGATGATCCTTACAGGTGTTGTGTTTCTAAGAGGTACAAAATCAAGGCTATGTTCATGTGTGCAACATCAAAACCCATCAAGGACAGTAAAGGGAATATGATACATGATGGGAAGTTTGGTATTTATCCATTTGTTGAGTATGTGATTGCCAAATATTCAACAAAAAACAGAAAAGCAGGCACACCTATAACTAAAGCACTTGATAGTGTCACACAACAAAGAATGAGGGATATGATTATCAACAATGTCATCCCTGCCATCATGAAAAATTGGCCTGAGGGTTTGTCAAAAGACATCTACATCCAGCAAGATAATGCAAGGCCGCATATTCATGCAGATGACCCACAATTTATGACAGCAGCAACTCAAAATGGGTTCAACATTCAATTGATAAATCAACCAGCTCAGTCTCCTGACCTTAATGTTCTAGACTTAGGATTTTTTAGAGCTATACAAGCACTGCAGTATCAGTCATTTCCTAAGACCCTAGATGATTTGATCACAAAGGTTCAAGATTGCTATGATTTTTTTGACCCAGAAGTGTTGAAGTATACATGGCTACAGTTGCAATATGTCATGGTTGAAATTCTTAAGTGCAAGGGGGGAAACAGCTATAAGAACCCACATCATGGGAAAAGAAGGCTGGAAAGGCAAGGCTTACTTCCACAAAATGTTACAGTTGATCAATCAGAGATTGATGAGGCAGTTGCTTTCCTTAATGAGAGGTTCATTAATGTTGGTGAAGCATTTGACTACATTGATGAAATGATACAGTAGATTTTTAAAATGAAGAAGGCAACATTTTGGAAGAACAAAGAGTGCAGCAACATTTTAAAGAAGAAAGAGGGCAGCAACATTTTGAAGAAGATAAAGTGCAGTACCATTTTGAAGAAGAAAAGTGCAGGAATCTTTTTTTGGGTATATAGGTGGGAAGACAGGTTTTTGTGAATATGTGATGGTTTATACATATGCAAGCATGAAGATGTAATGCAGCAACACTTCTAAGCAAACCATAATAGGTTTAGATAATTGGGGTAGTATTAGTATGAACTTATTTTTGTGTTCAAAAGAAGGCTAAGGAGTGGTTTGTAAAGCAGTGTTGCAAGGGACATTAATCAATATATATTAGCTTATGGGTTATGTTAATTGTTTAGCTGTACTCATATTTACATCGTTAAAACATATCTAAGGCTTATTAGTGTCAAATGGGTCTTATGTAAATCCATCAGGGATAATACTATGGGTCATAGAAGAAATAGGGAGGTTGATTTAAATCCTCAACACAATGAATATTCTTCAATGTAGAGCAAATCAACCTCATCCCTCTGCCAACAAACATGAGTCCCTTCATCATTTGGATGACTTAAGCCAACAACCTACAAATGGGACTCATTATACTTCCAACAGCAACACACATAAGGTCTCAAACAACTCAGCAGATTTACCCCCAACCAGTAAGGTTTTATAGTGACTATATCACATCATTAGCCATGTACCTCATCATAGACATAGGGACTCAAATAGGGTCTTATGTAAATCCATCAGGGAGAATTTTATGGGTCATAGAAGAAATAGTGAGGTTGATTTAAATCCTCAACACAATGAATATTATTCATTGTGGAGCAAATCAACCTCATTCCTCTGCCCACAAACATGAGTCCCTTCATCATTTGGATTGGGCAAGGCAACAACTTACTCAAGGGTACTCATTAACCATCCAACAGCCAACCAGGACTCATTTAACCAACATATGAAAGTCACTATACTCAAAGCACTAAATAACCCACACCAAAACCAGGACTCATTCATCCACCATACTAAGGCAACAAATCATCATACAAGTCAGAACATAACATCATCATCATCAACATACCAAGGCAACAAGTCCTCCCACAACTCAAAGCAATCATACCAACAAATCATCATCATCACCATACCAAAGCCAACAAGAATCAAACCAAGAAATCTATATAATCATCATCATCATACAAAGCCAACAAAGTCCTCCCACAACTTCACAACAATTCAAACCAATCATGGACTCACAGCCAGCAACCCAACAATCATGAACATCAGCATACCAACATTGCACAAATATATTAAAGTGACTCAATATATAAATAATAAAACAGTCATATGCATGGCAAAGAACTCAAAGTTAGGAAGAATAAACCTCATGGACTAGTTTTTCTGGCTTTACGTCTGAGTAGGAAGGCATGGTAGTCCGGATCCCATTCGGAGGTTGTGCAGGGACTCATTGGCACAGGAACGGGTTCCTCATCATCAGAAGAGACAATATCCTCATACACCTCAAACACAGACCACCCCCCATCATTCTCAACATACATAACGAATTTCTTCCCCTCATCATCATAAACAGGAAACCCATCACAAATAGCAGCCTCAACCTTCTCCTTTCCCTTCACCTCTTTCCCCTTTTCCTCCTTTTCCTCCTTTTTCTCCTTCCCTCTATTTGACACCCTTTTTCGGACCGATTTTGAAGCATTCGCTTGCGGCGCCATCAGACCACAGATGATCTGGCCCGTACTCCTCAAACCACCCTCACCCTTTCCCCCATCAATCAGTCCCTCACCTTTTCCCCCAACAAAAACACCCTTACCCTTAGACGCATAACAACATGTCGACCTCAAATGATAAACTCTCCCTGTAGGTGGTGTTTGTGCCAAGAAATTACCTTTTTCCGGACTGTCGGGTACTGGGACTGGAGTTGGGGGAACAAACTCCCTTGGAAGAGAGGTTTTTGCATAGAAATCTTCCACAACCTCAGATAAATCACTCATAGCGTAGGTTCGGAGAAATTGTTCGGCATCACCACTGTCAAACAATCTTCTGGGCCAAGGAGAACCGTCAATGAAACCTTTCATCAACTCCTTAATCAAATCAGATTCATCCTCATCATCGGTTTCAAAAAGTGCGTCAGTGAGTGGAGAAAGATTTGGGACATACATATTCGGTATAAATTAGGGTTTTTTGGGGACTGATGTGAGGAGTTTTTAGGAGAGAGAGAGAGAGAAACAGGTAGAAAACGATGAGAGAGAGAAGTCGAACTTCAATATCGGAAAATTAGGGTAGATTTGAAGAGAGAAAGTGGAGATTTTAGGAGAGAGAGAAAGGCGAAGTGAGGAGAGAGAAAGTTGGATTGGGGTTTGGAGAAGATGAACTGAAGAATGAAGATGAAGGGATCGATGTAAATGAGGGTGGGGGTTTAATTGATGAAGGTGGTTGGGGGTTTTATTTTCTGATGCAATTGATGGTAGGTAGTTGGGGGGGTTTAATTTTTGGTAGGAGTGATTTAATCACATTAGGATTAATGGGGTTATATTAAGTAGGAATCAATTTCATTAAATGGTATAAATAAGGGTAAAATCGTAATAGCACAGTCCAAAACTTTCCATTTAAGGAATAAAAAAAAAGTGTCACAACTAAATTGATACATGCTAAATAAGGAAAGTGTAACATCTAAATTGAAACGGAGGAAGTAGTACATTCTCAAGTACATAAGCTAACCTTTTTTAGCCTTAAGATACTCAGGCATATCACTTTTTATATTGAAGGTATAAAAAAACCGTAGTGATGCAAGTCATAATTCACATCAACAAAACTGCTAAAAAAATTTGAAGTGTAACATCTAAATTGGAACGGAGGAAGTATTTGAGAATGTAGGATGCCTTTTAAATTTCCAAAATTAAGGTAATCAAAATTATAGAAAAATTAAGGCTGGTATTAGCTTATTTACTTAAAACTGTGCTAAGATATTGCCAAAAAAGAATTAGAAAAAGGCCGGCATATATAAGTTCCAACTAAACCTTACGAGTTGGAACAGATTTAGTCCAAGCAACAAGTGACTCGAAAAAATTAGATTACAATACCCCAGATAATGCAAAATTAATAATCAATACAATGTTTAATCATTCAGATTATGCATATCTTACTTGTTAACTATTTCAGCTAATGCACCATGACCGCGCAACGCCATTGATGCATACATAACTTGGAAATTAAACCGGTTAAAGAATAGATATAGAAAAGCACCAAACTCGTCTTGTAGATAAGAAACTTGATACAAAAAACATGTAGTACTCTAAGTTTGAATTAACCTCTTTGTGCATCCTTGATTATTAAGAAACAGTATTAACTCAATATAGTGAGATAGAAATAAAAAAAAATATCGGTTTTTTCACCATATACCCCCGACAAATTGGAAAATTCACCATATACCCTCAATGTTTCAGAAATTCACCATATACCCCTGAGTTTTCAAAACTGTGCACCATGTACCCTTTTTGCTAACGGATGTTAACTCGCCGTTAGTTTTATTTACGATTTTGCCACCATTATCCTCTAACCCTAACTTTAACCCTAATCTAAATCCTAACCCTAAAATCTAAACCCTAATCCTTAACCCTAAGCCCCACCCCTCCCCCAAACCCTATGCCCCCCACCCCCCCACCCCCTCCACCCCCCCCTCCCCCCTCCAGCCCCACCCCCCCCCCTCCCCCCCCCCGTTGCGGCCCCCCCCCCCCACCCCCTCCCCTCCCCCGTCGCAGCCCCCCCCCCCTCCCCTCCCCTCCGCCCGCCGCAGCCCTCTCGCCCCTCCCCCCGCCGGCCCGGACCACCATCCGAACCAACCCACGCTCCTCTCGTACGTGCTCTCTCTCTCTCTCCACCATTCGAACCACCATCTCCACCATTCGAAATCGAGCCACCCTAGATTTCGACCCTAATTCATTCAAAGCGGAGGGATTTTCGAATTCTACGGGGGAGGGGTGGGGGGTGGATTTCGAATTCTAACCAGATTCGGCGGGGAAGGGGAAGGGGGAAATCGACGGGGGAGGGTGGGGGGGAGGAGCAACGATGGGGAAAGGGAGGGGGGGAGCAGCGACGGGGAAGGGGAGGATGGGTTAGGGTTTGGGGGAGGGGAGGATGGGTTAGGGTTTGGGTAGGGTTAGAATTAGGGTTAGTATTAGGATTAGAATTAGGGATTAGAGGTTAATGATGGCAATATTATAAATAACATTAACGGTAACCTCACGTTCGTTAGAAAAAGGGTGTTTAGTGAACATGTTCGGAAACTTAGGGGTATATGGTGAATCTTTGAAACATTGAGGGTATATGGTGAATTTCTTGATTTGTCAGGGGTATATGGTGAAATAACCGAAAAAATATTTATCAACAAGAAAAAAAAATGGGCAGCAATATTTAGGGCCTGTTCTCCCCAGCTTATTTTCAGTTCAGTTCAGTTCAGTTCAGTTCAATTCAGTTCAGTTTAGTTCAGTTCAGTTCATTCAGTTCAATTCAGTTCAGTTCAGTTCCTAAATGATAATCATTACTATTAATTAGTTATAGTTCAGTTCAGTTCAGTAGTTTTATGCCGAAGAGAACAAGCACTTAGTCTTAAGATGAAAATATATTTGATGATATGCGTCAAAGGTTATAGCACACAAACAAAAGGAAACCCATATAATCAAGGAACGTAAAGAAATAGTGAGCAACAAAATATCTTAGGGGTTGGAATGTTGAACATGAGCACTATTTAGCAACAACGGAAACCATCACAATTCCACTATAAAAAAATTTAATAGCAACAAAGAGGAAACAGAAATTAGGGACAATCAGTGCCAAATTTAAAGTGATAAACAAAAAGACAATACAAAGAAAGAAGAAGAGTAGCATGAGACTAAAAAGCCGAAGGGGTAAAAACGTCCTTTCATTATTGCTTTGCTACCGTAAGGAAACTTTGCTTTTAAAACGGTAAGAATATACAAACTCTATTCAGATTAGGATAATAGCAAATCTAATCTATTCCGGTTAGGATTTAGGTGTTATTTTCTATAAAATAGGGGTTGAAATGTTGTAAATGAGCACAAAAACATTTCTCGTTTATTTGATTCATCGACCTTCCTCTTAAAATGTCTTTTATTAGTTGGACTATTCCGCCTACCGGGTTTGTTAAAATTAATACGGATGCTAGCATTAGAAGCAACGATAAAGTTGGGTTTGGGATAGTAATAAGATATGACAAGGGTAGGTGGATAACAGGACATTGTGGTAATTATATCGGGGAACCATTTGACTAACACGTTGGTCCCAACCAAAAACATATTGTCCAAGGTGAACTTAAGGCTATCCATATTGCATTGTTGGTAGCAAACGTTAGTGGTCATAGTTATGTAATTATTGAGTCAGACTCCAAAACTTCCATTGATTTGATTAACTATGATTGTAGAACAAATAGATGTCCTTGGTTAAACACTGATACTGTTCTTATGACTCTAGAATGTAAAAAATTAGCAAGCAAGCTGAAGTATTGTATTTTTCAACATCAGAAGCAAGAAGGTAATTTCTGCGCTGATAAATTAGCTGCGATTGGGGCTGATAGCGATGAACCGGTGCAATGTTTTCATATTCCTCCTCGTCAGATTGTTCCATACATAGTTGCAGATAATAGGGGATTTTCCTTCCAATGAGGTGCAAAGTTGTCAGATTTTGACATGTTAGAAATTTATAATAGAATTCCATTTATTCAAGCCATATAGCTCATTAAGACTCATTAGAGTTGTCATATACTTTACTTCTGTATTTTTGTTCTACATGTAGCTTATGAAATCAAGCACTAGTATAATTTAGCCATTTTGTAATATTTAGATTCTTCACTTTCGTTGTCACTATTATTCTTTCAAAAAATTAGGCGTATAAAATATTTCTTGTTTGGTAATCTAAATTCAACAATTACTTCAGCTTAGTTATTGAAACGTTGGCGATGGTCATTACCACCCTGCACCCGGCCACCCCCTCCTGCTCAGCTTCCTCTGCGCACATCCATTTCATCACTAAACCAGGTTAAGTGACAAATAATTTAAATTTTGCAATTAACAACATAACAAAATATTTACACCTGATTAAAGAACTTCAAAGCGCTCTAATTGTTAGGGAAAAAATGAATTTAACGAGGGTCACAAGATGAACAATCTTCTAAGCGTGAATCACTTTCCCAAAAGTAATATTCCGACCCTAAACGTAAAGCACGAGTTTCACGGAATTCACCTTCGAGATACAAAGAAGAAAACAATAGTGGTCACGCTTACTATGAACACTATTAATTGAAAATGAGTTTGTGAGATTTTGTAGTGATGAAGAATTTCTGATTTTGACCTTTAGAGTTTGTATGCAAAAGAGAGAAGTAGTTTTCTCAACAACCTTCATCATATGAGAGATCTCATATTTATAACACTGCTATACTATTTCAGAAAATCCAAAACGATACATTGACAAACCGTCAAAACACGCGAAATAACGCAAAGAACAACAAATGTCAGGAACATCGTCGCGAGCTGGGCCAAACTTGTTGCCTCCCAGTCCTGCTTTGCTGCTGGCTGGCTTGCGTAGTGCGTCGCACACCGCTAACTTGTTTGTTGCACCATGAGTCTCAAGGTGTTGAAAGTACAAACCACGACTCACACATATAGCATGTTATTATATCATATGTTATTTAAGTTACGATACCATAAACGAGCAACTTAAAGAAACACATCGAATTAAACTAACCTTATATACTCTAAATTTCCAACAATCCTCCCACATCTAGAGTATACAAAAATAGTTATTGCACAAACATCATCATAACAAAACAACCTCATGCATAAATGAAAGTGTACAAAGACTTGAACTTCCACTTAATATAATACATATTCCAAGCATTCGTATCCAAATGGTGTCGATAAACGATTGAACCATTAGCAACATATAATGAAAACTTGAAGATATTACACACACAAAATTAACTACTCATTTCCAATATATACTTGACACTAACTAGCCATGTGTCCATATCAATTCATAAGTGCATCAAAGCTATGCCTCACTAGCTCCTTGAAGCAGCCAAACTTCGCACTTACATAGGTAGATCTCTTAGAAAACATGCTCTTGTAACAAAACACAATGTCAAGAGACCTATTAAGATTAAACAACCTCTTAAACCATCACAGATTTAAAGAACTTTACCTTGGATGATTACATTAGTTCTTTCAATCATCAAATAAGGAAATTAATCTTATTGAACTCAAGACCCAACATCTTATTGGGTGTTAAGTTAAGAATCCCTTACTCGTGATTTCCAATAGGCACCAATCCTAAACCGATTGCCATCCTCTTTACCGTATTTCTAGCTAAAGCCTTAGTGAAGCAATCCGCTAGATTATACGTAGTCCTTACATAGTCAACTGTAATAGCACTATCTTTGATCAATCCTTGGACATAGCTATGTCTCACACCGATGTGCCTTGATTTACCATTGTAAACTTGACTATAAGCCCTTGCCAATGCTGCATCACTATCACAATGTATAGCAATAGGTGATATTGGTTTTGGCAACAAAGGTATCTCAAACATGAGATTCCTTAACCACTCGGCTTCTTTGCTTGCCGATGACAGAGCTATAAACTCCGATGTCATTGAAGAATCCGCAATGCAAGTTTGTTTCTTGGAAGCCCAAGATATAGCACCTCCCCCCAAAGAGGAATACCCATCCACTTGTGGAGGAATGATCTTCTCTATTAGAGATCCAACTTGCATCCGAATACCCTTCTAAAACTGAAGGATATCCACTATAGGACAAACCATAGTCCATGGTTTTCCTCAAATACTTTAACACTCGACGAATAGCTTGCCAATGTTCCATACTAGGATTACTAATATACCTACTTAATTTCCCTACCGCAAACGCGATATCCGGCCTAGTACTCGTCATAGCATACATCAAACAACCTATAACCCTCGCATACTCAAGTTGAGACACATCATTGCCATCATTTGGCAACAATTTTTCACTTGGGTCCATAGGAGTTGAAACAAGAGAGCAATCACTAACATTAAACTTCTTGAGCACTTTCTCGATATAAAGAGATTGTGACAAGATCAATTTTCCATTGTCTCTCTTAATTCTTATACCTAAGATGACATCCGCCTCCCCCAAATCTTTCATGGAGAATTGTGAAGATAGAAAAGATTTTGTCCACTCAACTTGTGACAAATCCGTTCCAAATATCAACATGTCATCTACATATAGACAAATCATGACACCATTATCGTTGTCATCAAATTTGCTATAAACACACTTGTCTGAATTATTCAATTTAAAACCATTAGACAACACAACCTCATCAAACTTTTGATGCCATTGCTTAGGTGCTTGTTTTAGCCCATACAAAGATCTAATCAACTTACATACTTTATGCTCTTGACCTTTCACGACAAACCCTTCCGGTTGTCGCATGTAAACCTCTCCCTCTAGTTCTCCATTCAAGAACGTCGTCTTGACATCCATTTGATGGATCACAAGCTTATGAATAGCCGCAAGAGCTATTAATAACCTTATAGTGAAGATTCTAGCAACGGGTGCATATGGATCGAAATAGTCAATACCCGGTTTTTGTGAGAAACCTTGAGCCACTAAACGGGCTTTGAACTTGTCAATAGTTCCATCTACTTTCATTTTATTTTTGAAAATCCATTTACACCCAATTGGTTTACACTTATGAAGTAAATCAGCTAGAACCCAAGTGTTATTTCCCATGATGGAATCCATCTCATCATCAATTGCCTCTTTCCAAAAGGCGACATCTTGAGACCTCATAGCCTCATTAAATGTTAAAGGATCCTCTTCCACATTAAATATATATGGAAACTTCGTCACTATGGAACTCCTTGATCCTTCAACCAAATATACATGAAAATCCGGGCCGAAAGATTTCTCTTTTTCTCGCCCTTTTACTTCTCCTAGGTTGTGATGATGTTGATGCAACATTCTCATCAAGAGTTTGTTCATCAACTTCTTGATCAATGTTAGTTTGATCAAGTCCAACTCCTTGATCAATGTTAGTTTGATCAATTGCTTGAATATTGGTATTAGGAGTAATATCCTTTGGTCTAGGAATTGATGAATATCTATTTTCATCAAAAATTACATCTCTTGACTCCACAATAGTGTGAATTGACCAAATGTTATTTTTTTCTATAACATAGAACCTATAGGATTTGCTATGAAGAGCATACCCTATAAAGATGCACTCAACTCCCCTTTCACCCAACTTTTTACGTTTGGGTTCCGGCAATTTTACAATTGCCCTACATCCCCAAACTTTGAGATAACTCAAGTTTAGTTTTCTTTTATACCAAAGTTCATATGGGGTAACCTCGTTCTTTTTCATTGGAACTCGGCTTAAAATATGACAAGTTGTTAACATAGCTTCACCCCAAAAACCATCACTTAAACCCGAATAGGATAACATAGAATTTACCATTTCTTGCAAAGTTCTATTCTTTCTTTCCGCTATACCATTTTGTTGTGGTGTATAAGCCGCGGTAGTTTCATGTATAATGCCGGTAGATTGAAAATAACTCGGGTCATAGAATTCACCACCCCTATCGGTTCTAAACCGTTTAACTTTAACACTTAGTTGCAATTCAACTTCATTTTTATAGATCTTAAACTTATCAAGGGCTTCATCCTTAGTAAACAACAAGTAGTATACATAACAAAACCGAGAATAATCATCAATAAAAGTTATCATGTATTTCTTGTTCCCTAAGGAAGGAGTGCTATGGAAATTACATAAATCACTATGCACCAAAACAAGCAATGAAGTATCCTTTGCGACATTGTTTGGAAAAGATTTTCTAGTTATCTTTGTTAACATGCATGTTCTACACTTCTCTATACTTGGATCAAAAAAGGGAATCAAATCATGCTTAGACATGGAATACAACTTCTTATAGTTAACATGACCAAGTCTATTATGCCATAGAGAAGAATTGTCATTAACAACAAAACAAGTATCTTTCAAAGCATTCGAAATACTTAGTTTGAACATACTATTACAAAGATAACCAAGTCCTAGAAATGTACCACCCTTAGACAATATAAATTTATCAGCTTCAAACACCATTTATAAAGCTAATCGATTCAAGGTAGCACCGGAGACTAAATTTCTCCTAAGTTCCTGAGCATACAATATATCTCTTAAAATAAGAGGCTTTCCGGAACTAAACACTAATTCTACTTGTCCTACACCTGGAACTTTAGCCGTAGAATCATTACCCATGTAAAGAACTTCTCCATTCTCAACCTCCTTGAAAGTCTTGAATAGAGACCGCTCCTTGCATACATGTCTTGATGCTCCCGAATCGATCCACCATGAACAATCATCCTGCACACAAAAGATTTCAGAAATCATGCACACAAATTCAGATTTGAATTAAGTGAAACTTATGTACTCATACCTTGTTTTGCATGGGTTTGGCTAGACTCACCATTCCCACCATTCTTTTTGTTCATTTTCTTCTTCCAAATGGTGCAATCCTTCTTGAAATGACAGGACTTTCCACATTCCCAACAACCTCGTTGAGCACCTCCACCAAACTTAGGCTTCTTCCTATTGTTGCCTTTGGTGAAATTGTTAACCCTCTTCTTAGGATTAGAAGACTCCTTTGATTTACCATCCTCCACCATGTTAACGGTGAAAGAATTAGGATTGACATCCTTTTGTCCATCTTGGACCCGACCCGAAGGCCCTCTTCAATCCGAAGATGAGCACCCAATTGTTCAACATTCATATCATCTTTCTTATGCGTAAGAGAATTTCTAACATCCTTCCAACAAAAGTCTCATCCATCACAATGTTGTGTTGCTTAATACTCCTTAAGATTCTTTGAATTTCATGGAATTGCTACATCAACGGCCTAGAGTCTACCATTTTAAAAGCATTGAAATTACTAACAAGAAATTTCTTATTAGAAGCATCTTCGGCCATGCATTTACTTTCTAGTTCATCCCAAAGAATCTTAGCGGATTCAACAAATTGATAAATATCAAACAAAGCATCGGACATACCGTTAAGGATGTGACCACGACATATGTAGTCATCATTCTCCCATTTGTTTCTCCTCCTAATATCTTCAACAGTTTCATTTTCCACTTCCTCGGGTTTGGGAGTGCTCAAAACATACGCCACACTTAACGAAGTGAGAAGGAAATGCATCTTCTTCTGCCATCTTCTAAAGCGAACACCTTCAAACTTGTCAAATTTGTGAAAATTTGCAGACATTTCACGAATTGTAGTCATCTTGGAAATAATATTACTTTTGGATTGTTAGGGAAAAAAAGGAATTTAACAAGGGTCACAAGATGAACAATCTTCTAGGCGTGAATTACTTTCCCAAAAGTAATATTCCGACCCTAAACGTAAAGCACGGGTTTCACGGAATTCACCTTCGAGATACAAAGAAGAAAACAATAGTGGTCACGCTTACTATGAACACTATTAATTGAAAATGAGTTTGTGAGATTTTGTAGTGATGAAGAATTTCTAATTTTGATTTTTAGAGTTTGTATGCAAAAGAGAGAAGTAGTTTTCTCAACAACCTTCATCATATGAGAGATCTCATATTTATAACATTGATATACTGTTTCAGAAAATCCGAAACGATACATTGACAAACCGTCAAAACACGCGAAATAACGCAAAGAACAACAAATGTTAGGAACATCGTCGCGAGCCGCGACGAGCATCTCGAGCCGCGACGAGCATCTCGAGCCGCGAGCGGGCCGAACCCAGCAGGTCGCGAGGGGCGACCCTGGTCGCGACCCGCGACCATTCCTTCCCTCCCAGTCCAGCTTTGCTGCTGGCTGGCTTGCGTAGTGTGGTGTAGTGCGTCGCACACCGCTAACTTGTTTGCTGCACCATGAGTCTCAAGGTGTTGAAAGTACAAACCACAACTCACACATATAGCATGTTATTATATCATATGTTATTTCAGTTACGACACCATAACCGAGCAACTTAAATAAACACATCATGAATTAAACTAACCTTATACTCTAAATCTCCAACACTAATCTTGGAAAGTCATGAACATCACACTAGGCCAGAGGGCAAAGAATCCACAGCATAAAGGAATTCAGTAACAATGCTAAATGACAACCCTTTTTTACATCTTTCGTTTACTTGCCACTAAAACTTATATGGATGGAGCAAAACTTAAATCGTTGGAAGTGGCTTGCAACTATGTAGTATATGAATTATGATTATACATTTCGAGTTAAGGTCATCTTCTAACTCTTCTTTTTTTTTATATATAAAAAAATTAGCCAAATAATTTTGGTCAAAAACTAACCCGCATATCAATATTCCAATATAAATTGATTTAATTTTTTTTTTTATTAATCTTAGCTTTATCATTCCATTGATGAAGGAGAACTAGGACAACTTATAAGCTCAAAGAAGGTTCCATCCTAAAATCAATTGACAATTGGAGGATTAAGTCCTTAAGCTTTTTTTATACTCCTCATGTTGAATGTGCGACGATACTTATACTCATCATATATGGGTTAATTGATGGGATCTCAACAAGTTTCTAAATAATTACAATTTTCATGTGTTTGCCGGTCAATCAACTCTATGGTTTTCTTCCCCTGAACATCACCTTGACCTTTTTTTCCAATCAAAAGATACAAACATCGTCAATATAAACATTGTGACAAAAATACCATATCTTAAACACCTTGCTATAGGAACTGTGGTTCAGAATGTCTATCCCCAATCCATCAAAGGCGTATTGATGGTTGGATCAATCTTCCAACCCTATTATGGTTTTGTTATATGAATAATCTTTTGTGACAAAGAGGAAAACTTCTTCTTTGTCCATGATTTTCGAGGTAATGCTAGGAAACGATAGTTGACCCACGCAAATTAAGTTAACTTCATAACAAAGTGAGAAGAGAAATTGCTGGAAATTGTGTTGAGGAAACATTTAGTCAAGCATATTAGATAACTCAAGATGAATTGTTATTTCTCGCTCCTTATATTTAGCTGCATGCGTTTGTTTTCAGGAGGAGACTAAGGTCTAAGCGTTTGGCATCAAATGGTAAGTTATTCAACTTGTAAACTGAAGTCATTAAAGAACTTCTAGTATTAATATTTTCAATCATCAACCATTCTTATAAAGTTGAAAAATATCATTGTTCAGGTGCTGATGGTGAAGGAGTTGACTACAAGCCCCTTCCTGGTGGCCCAAACACGGGGACTAAAGAAACAGAAGTGAGTAACTTGTAAATATGACTAACCCTTATCGAGTTATGTCCTGACTCTCACCTTGTTGACTGAGGATGTGATTGAAATAGGTTTCTTCCGGCGAGTATATTTACTAGAAGGAACTTGGTCTCCTTATCTTTGTATGCTGATTCTCTGATGGGTCGTGTGATGAAGGCCAAATATTATCCAAAAAAGTCTTTTCTTGAAGCTTCTTTGGGTTGTGCAGGAAGTTACTCATGGAGTAGTATTTGGAGTGCCAAAGCTTTGATTAAAGGAGTTATATGCGTATTGGGAACGGAACTGAGGTGAATATTTGGGATGATCCTTGGGTGGTTAGTAAAGAAGGGAGATTTATCACAAGTCCGCAAGTTGAAGGTGTTAACAAGGTGAGTGACCTAGCTCATTGATTCTTCGATGATGGATGGAAATATGAATTAATATCGCTCCATTTTAATGAGAGATATCAACAACGTATCTTAGTTACACCTCTAAGTTGGAGAGCTCCTAATGACTCTCTAACTTGGGCGTATTATAAAGATGAGTTGTACTCCACAAAAACAGCAGATATGCTTGGAAAGGGAGGATATTTGGAGACCTTTTACGTAGCTTGGATGAAAATTTGGGAAAAAGAGGTGTCGCATAAGGTAAAGCACTTCCTTTGGAGGCTTTGTTCGAATAGCTTGCCAACAAGAGCTCTTCTCAAGCATGGCCACGTGATGGAGGACGTTGCCTGCCCTTGGTGGGCTGCTGTCGAGGAAACAAGCCTTCACGCTCTTGTGTTGTGCTCTCGGGTTTGTGGGTTGTGGGTCGACAGTGGTTGTAGCGAGCTGGTTCGAAGTGTGGGGGAGAGATGGTGTGATATGATGATGGATTGGAAGAGAGGGGATGCGAAGTTGAGGCAACGAGCTGCGATTTTGATGTGTAGTATACGGATGGAAAGAAATGCTTAAGTGTTCAATGATAGGACAACACCAAACGAGGTATTTCTTGCTCGTTTGGACGTTTAGTCATGGAACACAACATGTACACTCGGCGGGTGTATGAGAGTAATGTCCCTTGTCACACGCCGAGTGCTAGCCGTTGGTGTGCTCCACCTCCGGGGGCATTGAAAATTAATTCGGATGCATCATCGGTAACAGAGTAGTGGATAGGGATTGGAATAGTTGCTCAGGATGAGAAAGGTGAAGTGCTATTTGCGGTTGCATGTCGAGTTAGTGCTTGGTGGCCCCCGGAAATTGCGGAAAGTAAAGCTCTCCTTCTTGCTATTTAGCTTGTTCAGCGACATGGTTACGAGAACATCATTTTGGAGTCGGATAGTCAAGTGCTTGTGACTCGTCTTTCTAAAGTTGTAGTTTATATGTTAGAGTTTGATAGTGTCTTAGAGGATATTATGTCGTTTAGCTCTCGTTTTAATTCTATAGTTTGGTCTCATGTTAAAAGAGGTGAGAATTTTGTCGCCCATCATCTTGCTAAGATAGTGCCTTTTAGGGTTGAATAGGTGTGGGAGAATCATTGTCCTTCGGAGATTTATCCCTAGGTACTCTCGAACGCTTTGTCTATTGATTAATGCACTATTGAGCTTTTCCTTTTAAAAAAAAGAGTCGGTAGATTTTTCTTGCAGTTTTGTTGATTGGATTATAACTTGCATCATTACGGTTTTTCATACCTTCAATATTAAAGAATGATAGGAATGAGTATCTTAAGGCTAAAAAAGGGTCTAATGCAAGGAGATCATATCTCCTTACCTCTTTGTTCTATGTATGAAGTATCTCATTATATGTCTAGGCCAACTAAAAACAATCGAAAGTTCCATTATCATCCGAAATGCAAAATTTAATGCTCAATCTTACTCGTGTATGTTTTGCGGATAACTTACTTCATTTGGCTAGAGGAGATTGTAAGTCTGTCAAGGAAATATATTCCATCTTTCAACAATTCTCTAGGGAGTCGGGCCTGAAAGGTAACTTAAGCAGAAAGGTCTTCTATTTTGGTGGTGTAGAACTAGAGGTGCAAGATAATATTAGTGCTGATATTTACTTCATTATAGTACTTTGCCCTTCAAATATCTCAAAACTCTTCAATGTCAACCTTTATTCAAAAGGTTCATAAAAAAAAATTGATTCTTGGACTGCAGAGCTTCTAACCTATGGAGGCAGGATTAAGCTTATCGAATTTGTTCCAAGTAGCTTTGAAAACTACTAGTGGCAGGTCTTTGTTATCCCTCAGAAGCTTTTAAAGGTAATTTAAGCAACTGGTGGGTCCTTTTATGGACTATAAGTTCTGGTTTGTCTAGGGAAAAAGAAAGCATTAGTTGCTTCGGAAACTTTGTGTCACCCTAAGAATGCAGGTGGGTGGGAACATCGTACACAACTTTTATGTTGAGCTAGAATAAAGTTGTTATTTGCAAAGATGCTATGGAAGTTTGTGATGGAAAAGGATAGGAAGTGGATCATATATATGAATTCCACTCCTATTATGTGAAAACAAGGTGTGCTGGAAATGGGTATTCCTAACCAAATTCAAGGGATAAGGTTGTGGTATACTAAGCGGTACTTTCTCTCTCAGAGGAGCTTATAAAGCCATTAAAGGTCCTTGTGTTCAGGTTGCTTGGAGGAAGCTTACTTGCAAAAATTATATTTTTTTTTTTGACATCGCAGAATACGTACTAAATTACAAATTTGTAAGAGTTTAGCAGTTTCTTTAATATCCTTGATCATGCAGCTGACGTGGACATCCGGGACCTGCTTGTAATTTAAGAAACGGACCACGTTTGCTGAGTCGGTGTGAATTGCGACTTGTTGAACTTGTTGTTGTTTAGCCCACTCAACCGCCAGCAGACAAGCTCTAGCTTCCATTAATAGTGCTGAGTCTTCGTGTGAAATCGTCCCTTGGCTCTTCTCGGCATACTTGTGGGTTGCCTAATGACCCATGCGGCACATCCTATATTGGTTTGTTTCTGCCAGGATCCGTCCCTCTGTATTATGACCTGGGCTTCGCCATGTTTATGGCGACCTATGTTGGCCACCACAAAACCTGGAGGATTGGTAGGGGAGGGAAAGTCTTCCTGAACCTCTTGTTGCTGGGTGAAAATAGTATGTTGTTGTGCTTCCAGGTGCCTTTGATGAAATCGTTCCAGAGTACCTTGTTGGTGGCGGAAGATCTGGTCATTCCTGGTGCCCCATAGGCTCCATAACATACCTATGAATATGTGCATACGTCCTCCCTCGGGACCATCTTCCTTGCAAAAGTACAAGACCCAATTGATAAGCCATTCTTTGAAAGGAATGTGGCCATTTTGGCTCGGATCAATGTGAAGATTGCAAGTGTTCCATGCATTCTGTGCCATTTCACATAACCGAAAAAGGTGTTGTAGATCCTCTGTAGCAGAATGACACAAAGGGCATTGGTCCGAGTCAGAAATTTAATGGTGGGACAGGTTGCTCTTTGTAGCAATGCTGTTGTGCCCAAGTTTCCAAAGAAACAGTTTCCATTTTGGCATGATGTTCAAGCTCCAGATGACACGAAAAAACTTCAGGTGTCGTGGAGGTGTCATGCTATATATTTCTTCTTGTTGTTGTTGCATGGCAACATAGTAACCAGATTTGGTAGTATATTGTCCTGATTTGTTTAACATCCAATAGAACACGTCTCTTGTGTTTCTATCTCTTGGAAGTTCCATACTTTGAATTGCCCTAGCACTGGTAGGAGTGAAAGTGTGATGGATTTTTTGGATATTTCATTGCTGGTCTGGAAGAACGAAGTCTGCTACTGTCGAGTTGATGATGTTGCATAGCGGTGTGCTATCTTTGAAAAGTGGAATACACCCCTTTACCCATCGGTGGTTGGCCGTGATAATTTGCTGCCCATTCCCTACCTTCCATGCGTAGTTAGAAAGTAAAAGTTTTTCCGCTTGGATTAACCCTTTTGTCCCCCATGATTTGTTGCGTCGTGGGCTAATTATGGTGGAAGGGTTGGTACGTTGGTCGGAGATGATTTTAGCCAAGAGTAGTTGCGGGTTGTTGTCAATACGCCATACTTTTTTCATTAGGAGCGCTTGGTTGCACGCCTCCACATTGCGGATACCCAAGCCTCCCATTCCTTTTGGAAGGTGCAAAATTTCCTTTTCTCGCCAGTGTATCCCTTTGTTGTTGTGGTTTGCCCAAAAAAATCTTGTTATCATGGCATCAATCTTATTAGTAATAGTGGTTGGGATCCTGAAGATGGCCAACACATGATTTAGAGATGCTAACAGGATCGAGTTGATGATGATTAATTTGCTAGCTTGTGATAAAGGTCGTTGGTCCCACAAAGATATCTTTTGAGAAATAGAGTCAAGAAGATAAGTGAGGTGTTTAACCCTGCTTTCTTAAATGTCAACCGGAACGCCCAGATATTGTCCCATATTTGGTTTTGAATCCATTCGCAGACTTGTTTTATAAGACGATTGTTGCTCATCTGGAATATTAGGGCTGAATTTAACAAAGGACTTCTGCAAATTTAAAATTTGACCTGATATACAATCGGTTTATGAGGTTGTTGATGGTTGCACATGGTGAGTTGTTGGCTTTGAAGAAGAAGAGGACATCATCTGCAAAGAAGAGGTGGGAAATTTTTGGTCCGCGCCTTTTGATCTGGATGCCTTAAAACAGATTGATATCCGTAGCCATAGTTGTCATTCTTGATAAAGTATCCATACAGAATAAGATAAGGTAGGGAGATAAGGATCTCCTTGGCGCAGGCCACATTGGGGACTGAAGCGCTTTGACGCTGACCTATTTATCCAAAGTGCAGTTTTATAGGTTGGTTACCGGGTTGTTGGAGTAGGCCCGGGAGACGAGAGGTGGATGTCAAATCCTTAACTATCAAAAATAAAAGTTTTAAGTCTTAATAAACAATTGAAAATGTAACAGTTTCCTTTTATTATCTCAACTCATCTTGCTACCTGCTTCATAGTTGGATGCCCCATTGCATCTATAACTCATTAACTCCTATTCCCACTGAAGGGACATTACTAGATAAAGTGCTTTCAGGGGTGGTTTTATGAGCTTAACAACAATATTACCTATTTTATTTTTTTGTAATATGATAACGGTACTCCATTTAATAGTTTTAACTTCAAAACACACTTTATCTTCGTTTTTTTATACATATAATTTCTAAAAAAAAAAATTAATAAAAATAATAACATAGCAATCCTGTATGACACTCTTAAAGCACTCGAACTAAAAGCTTCCTATTTATTATATATTAGAATAGATTTTTCGTACTTTTACTTGCACGAAAAAAAAAAGAAATTGATGAACAAAATGATAAAATGAGTATTGGAAATTGTGCAAAAAGCCAACAAGATGAACATTTTGAAAAGCAGTTCAAGGAGCAGATGAGAATCACTCGAGAAAAACTGAACAATCATGAGGCTGAAGAACAAAACCGGAGCTGAGTCATGAGTCATGACTACTTCGAGTTACAAGAAAAAAGAAAATTAAATACGACAGGTTAAGGAAACAAAACAGAAGACATGTTTGCATATCTTCTAGCTGTAGAGGAACGCTTCACAGCACAGATTTGCAGTACTCTCGTGAATTCTGCAGAAGGCAATTGACGCCAAAACTCAGAAGGGAAAGCGAGACAAACCATTTAGCCAAGCAATGTAAATGTGAACTGTGAAAAGATATACCTCGTGACTATGAAGGCCTGCTGCAAATTTTACATCATGTATAAACGGATGAAGTGAGTTAAGGTCTATTATAGAGGGTAATGCATCAAAGCTTCGACATGGTGCTGGATGACTTCCTAGTGGCATACTCGCAGGCAGTACTGATCGCACTTTTGCTGTGCCGCAGAAAAAACTCCGCCAGTAGGATTTGACTTTCATCTGATGTTAGATCACCATGAGAACCCTGCAAAAGGGATATCATGTCAGAAAAACTAAAAATAAAAGAACTAACTACATGATTAGGACAGTTGCTATAATAAGAAGGACGAGGACTGTCCACAAACTCGGTTCACAAAAGTCGGGACAATATTTGAGAGCTTATAACATATTTTCAAACTAAGCTTTAGAAAAAGAACACTAGATAACAACTCCATTTGACAAGGAAAGCCTCTAGGATAATCTTGTTGTCTTTTTTTGTGTGTTTGGCAAGACCACATGAGTGATCACACCACGCAAACACATTAAAAAAAGACAACAAGATTGAGCACCTTCTTTGAATATTTACACAAAGCTCACGAGTAAGAAAAATAATTGCAATAAGAGAGAACTACACATTAACTGTAAAAAGTATCAAGACTTGTATCAGCACATTAGTTTTGCTTTATATCTCTCAAAATTAATGTGTCTGAATGTAAGAGAGCAAGCAGGATTAACTGGATGAATGACCATGATATTCTATTGGACAGGGACACTATCATGATAGCAGTCACTAGAAAGCAGAGGTGATTACAGGCTTCACGTTTGAAGTTGGACGCCCTAATAAGCATATCTATCTAAAATTTGAGGCATTGCCATCTCACCAGGCGTGATATTCTGTCACAAACAGCATGATGCATCAGTATCCCAGCAGCAACTGAAACATTAAAAGAATCAACCATGCCATTCATAGGAATACTGCAGTGCAAGTCCGACAATTCTAGAGCTTCTTCACTAATGCCCCTGCAAAAATGCACATAATATCAGCATACTTGTTTCCATAATAGTCCCCAAGCCATTTACAAATTCCTAATTGAACACTCCTTTCACATCATCTGTTCGTCTTAGGTGAACTACAAATAAGCATACAGGTTGCACTATACCGAAAAATCAATGTAAAGTGCACAATCTAAATTATCAAAATAACTATATGATCTCTTGCTGCTTAAAGAATAAACTAGAAGCTGGAAATGTATGCCCCATTCAATTGATAAAGCATTGTTGACACAAGCTATACTTCAAATCAATGAGCTTAAAAAACTTGTAATGTAGCCACGAATAAAACTGAATTTACAAGTACAGATCCATCAGACACGCAAGTATCCAGCAGTCTCAGGAATACCTAGCTATTGAAAATCATAAATGGGCACTTGGGCAGGCTACACCTAAAAGCCCCGAACATAGCCTTATAGTATCTCAAGTTTTCTGGAATATGACCAGGAAAAGGCCAGATATTCTGAATAAAAGATAAAAAAATATTGCATACTTGAGAAGTCAAGAGATAGAGTTCAGTTTTTGGCAAAGTGGTAAACTGCCCAGAGGACTTTCGTCAATTGTGCAACTTACCCCTTTAAATTCTAAATGGAGCAAATTGAGCCCAACACTTGTACCAATTTCACACTTAATCCCCAACCTAATTTTCCAACCAAAATCTTGCTGCAAAGATGACACAAGTAAAGAATTAAGTATACAGCTTTTCTAGGGGAGAGGGAGATACATTTCTTTATCTAAGTATATTTAAATCAATTATATGTTTATACATCTCTTAGGTAGATTCACGCTTAAGTACAACTTTTACAGCCTTAAATGTGAACATGAAAGAAAAAAAAAAATCCTCCAACTGCATACCACTTCCTCTCCATTGGTATATCTCAGTTCAGGTTCCCTGGTTTCCACAATTCCACTAATGATACGGGTAGTTGATGATATGAATATTGAATAACAATTAATTACTATGGACAAATCCACAAAGAAACTACTCTGGTTTTGATCAAAATTGGGTGTGTGCATGAATTGATAATCATGTCAAGATAAAATGAGACCCTCATTTGATTCTTCCCCAATTCTTAGACCATCATGATGTTTGACTTTAAAATCGACTACAAAAAGGAACTTTAACCACATAGCGAGACCATATATATTCAGATAACAAAATGTAAATTTTACATATAATATGTTGCACATCATCTTTCTGGTGAAATTTTAGGTCGAAAATTGAGTGGTCTAATTGCAAAATTGGTACAAGTGTGGAGGCTCATTTACTCCACGATAAACTTAAGGGGTATGTTGTATAATTGATAAAAGCCTTGGGAAATTTGACACTTCGTCAGTTTTTGTTCCATTATTTTTAAGGCCTGTTCGGCAAAAATAGCTGTTAGGTGTAAGCTTTTACCTTTCAGCTATGTGCTGTGAGCTTTTACCTGTGGAGGTAGTTGTTAGCTTTTAGCTGTGAAACTGGTTGTCTAAAGTAGAAGTGTTCGGCAAATATAGTTGTTGGCAAAATTTTAATGTGTAAATAATATGCAAAAATGGTAGCTTTTGACAAAAGCTACTCAAAAGCTAATAATCTTAGCTTTTGGCAAAAGCTACTCAAAAGCTAAAAGCTACCTGAAAGCAGCTCCAAAAGCTACTTCGCCAAACATTAAAATAATTTTTCATAAGGTAAAAACTACCTAAAAGCTACCTCAAAAGTTGCGCCGAACACACCCTTAGCACAACAGTTCAAAGACGGGCTATTGCATTCATTTTACAATGAAAAGTAGTTCAAATAACACATGATAAATATTAATAAGTTATCACAAGTTCATCATTGATCAAATGGCTCCGACCCTTATGTCTGGGTGGGAGGGAGACCAAGTAACTGCCAAATTCAAGTCGAGGATACTGCTTGGAAAAACACAACTTTCACACTGAAAGAGCTTGAAAGACTAACCCCAATTAGAACAGAGAATAGAAACCAAGTGAGATGAATGTAAACAGTACACATTTCTTTTCACAGTGTAATAATTATTAGTGTAACTGAATAGATAATATAAAAAAGGTCTCTTTACTTGCTTTTGTGAATGCCAGCATTTCTGAGATGTTTGGTTCAAGTAAGGTTACTAAAACGGATTCGATTCAATTACAGGGGAGGAAAGGAATTAGATAAAGCCTACACCGTTACTTTGTGAAAGTCTAGTTAAATATCTTTCGGGAACTCAACCTGCTCACCCAACCTTCCCGATATGCCACCTGAACTCAGTTTCATCCCCCTTCAATTAAGTTACTGTGGTATTCCAATCTTGGCTGCACCGCATCGCGATCGCCATTGTAACGATTTTTAGCTCACCGTGTCCAAGGTGTAAGACCACACCACACAAGGCATAGCCCGCCAAATTGGTTCCCCAAAATTACAGCGATCACGACCACATCCAAGATTTGAAAAACCATGATTTGCTGCACCGTAGGAAAGAGAAATGGGGTAGTGAAGAGTAGAGAAGGGAGAAGCACAGCGCTTTGCAGTGCATATGACAACAGTGGTAGTCAAGAGGAAGGAAGGATTGTGATTTTTGAAGGAGAGAGATCATTGTGAGTTCATTAAGGCAGTGATATCATTGACACGGGTAGGTGGCATGCTTTGGATTACCACCAAGTAATGGGATTTCTTACCGAAGAAAGTTCCCATTCACGTAAATTACAGAGTGCAAATTTGAAATTGCAAACAACATTTTGAAACGGAAAGGATGTTTCCAATCCTTTTCCATATGCTATAAGCCTCTAAAAGAAATTGCTTTTTGCTTTGCTGAGGAGAATTATAAAGCAATTAATATGCTGAAGGAAAATACATTATCAGGTTATTTCACACAATAGGCAACTAGCATGACAAACATATAGCTATCAGAAGAGGCTTTTAACCTTTGCTAAGCACTAAACATTTAACCATCACTTGATAATTATAATATTTATGCTATATCGTTGAAGATAATCTGTGCAACATAGTATACAAAGACTAAGATCCCTGAATGACAAAAAAAACATTGCAGGTAACAGAATGCATATTTAAAGGAAAGATAAATGTAAATAGTATCTCATGTCACTAATACCCAGACAGTTCTGAAGGATGAGTACCTCTGACAACACGCAAATCTGAATGCACTCATCACAGATACCCAAATTTATCCAGTGGAAATTAGAAAAAAAAGCAATCACTGACACGAGATATCAGGTAAGAGAACAAGTATCATGTTTATACACCATATTTAGGTTAAACCAAGAGATTTATGAAGCAGAAAAAATATAACAAGATATGTATCATGAAGATTTTGCGTATAAAGAAGAATTACTTGTTCTCATTCCCGACAACAACAGCAGTTGGGCACGACCAATCCATATCATATACAGAAACCTGAATGTAATACAAAAAGTAACATTAGAGCAAAAATAAATTAAAGAGTATCCACATTATGAAACAGCATGACAACAATAACATAGAGGCACAAGGGAGGAGTTCTGGGAAATTAAATGATGAATTAGATCTTCAAGGAGGTGGACTATTACTGTATTTTTTCCAAGATGAGTAGAAGCGATCCTGTATCCACGTGATTTCAGAACATCGAAGCATTCTCGAGTGGAGTTCCAGACCTCAATATCCAGCCACTTTTCTGAACCCATGCTGACATGCCGATTATCTCTATACCTGAGTACAGAAGGTAACCCAATTAAAGACAATTTGAGAACAGAAAGCAAGACTTAATTAAAAGAAGAAAAATAAGTCACGAACAAATAGAAGGAATTGATGTATAGCACTGCCATGTTTATTTCAGATTAAAGTCATGCTAGGGGCAGCACATCAGCACGTATCATTCAATTAACAACACGCCCACAGAAATTACGAATATACTTGCATTCTTTTTTGTTGATGTTAATTAAATTAAGACAATTCCTTACTTTCTAATAACAATGACAAGAAAAAATTATGAGGCAGTTGGATCAATGATCAATTTTATCTAAGGATTAGTTTATAACAAGTAACTCGGTTCCATCAGCACACGTCAAACATTAAAGACAACCAAAATTGGAACATCTTGTGCTTCAGCTTTTGAAATAAAATAGACAAAAATCAAAATGGCTTGTTAACTATTTGCGCTTCTTTCTTACTACAAAGTAGCATATAATTGTAGCAATTCAAATCAACTAGGAACAGCCTCTTAGTTTAGTTTAGTTTACGATTGGTCACCACTAACCCCTCTGTGAAGGGAGATGAAAGATTGTCAAATCAGCAAAGCTTCCATTAACCAAGAAATCATCATAGCACCATATGTTAAGTACAATAAGCCAGAAAATACTTAAAAACACAACACTTTCACAAACCTACATTACAACATGGATATGGTACAGTTGGAGGGAACACGCAATCTATTATCCTTGAGATGCTCTCTTCAACTAAAAAACTCACAATTTGTTACGCAACACTTAAACTAATTCAATGTGTGCCCAGCACACTTAACTGTCACTATTCTCTCATGAGTAGTGTGGGCTAGAACAATCTGATAAGGTGGCAAAAGACAGTTTATCTGTTTTCTGAGCTTATTCAAAAAGGCTCCAATGGGCAGCAACCCTATCTCAACAGTTCGACACTTTTATGTCGGTAATGGAGGCAAATTACCCTTATACTCTTGTAAGCAAGTCTAGTCTATATCAATATATACTATTAATCGGAGCTTAACTCCTAGATTTTCTTAAGAGAAGAACAATAAAATCTCAACATTACAAACATATTATACAGTTTGATCAAGTTAAACATCAAAAACAGATTCAAACTAAAAAGAACAGAACCAGATAATTAAAGCAAATGTACTTAAAGAAAAAAAAAAAAAAAAAAAAAGAGGCAAAAGAAAGAGAACTCTTTCACCTCAAAAGTGCTGTTTCCACCACCTTTTCGAGCTGTCGCAAGAAACAATATGAACAGATTGAAAGCCAAGCGCATCCGCCGAGCGCAACGCAGCCGAAACGTTTCCAAAATCGCTCAATCCTTCGACCACAAGACAAACTCTATAACTCCGATGCTTCACCACATTTCTGAATTTCTCTTTCCTCACATCCAATATAAGAGGATTAACAGCCTCCAATACTTCACCACTGTTTAAGTAAACACCATTAGCGCTAAATTTATCAAGGTAAGGAAACCAACGGCCATGATTATCCGGCATACAAGCTGATTTTCTCTCCATTTTCATTAGGTTTGGAACTTTATCCTTGTTTTTGGGAGAAAGTAATTCCTCTACTGTGTCTTTTTCCGATTCTTCTGGAAATTCGAGGTTTATTGTTTCGGAAATTGCAGCGGATTCTGGAATAGAGAGTTCTGGAATGCATCGAATTCTTCGAGAATTTAGGTGTAACCCTAGATTGGAAATTAGAGGGAAAGGAGAAAGTTTTGGGAGATGAAGAATGGAGAAATGAGAAGATAAGAGTGAAGTTCGAGCTAGGGTTAGGTAGAGGTTCATTCTGTAGGACAGAGTCACAGAGAGGTAAGAGAGATAAAGAAGAGAATGATTCTGGCGCCAAAGCATAAACTCCTCTTGTAAAGAGGTATGTCACCGTATGTATGACCAATTGAGAGAGCCATCAGCCAACAACGGCTCCTATCAGTTATCAGTTATCACTTATCAGTTATCAGTATCCACATGGATATTAATGAGCCTAACTAACTAGTGACCTATTCGAGTTCGACTTGAAAATGAATATTTACAAGATAGGTAATGTGAAGTTTGACTCGAGAAGCTCGTGAATAGGCTCAAAATGTATTATAGTTATTTTATTTTACATATTATAGATTTAAACAGAAAAATATTAGTAAAATTGGGCATGAATCCATTATACTTGTGAAACGCTAAAAAATATGAATTCATAATTTTGAAGATGTTATAACATAATCTTGAAATTTAAGTTGAAACACGGATTTAGACTCGACAAAGCATGAGACTCGGCTCGAGTTTGAGTGCAAGTGTTACATGCCGAGTCAATTGACCATCAATAGTTTGAGGATATAAAATCTTGGCCAAAGTGCCATTAAATAACTTTTAGGTTTTTTTTTCATATTAATGTAACCTTTTGTACCAAGTTGGCTAAATATTACTCCCTCCGTCCCAGAAAGATCTGAACACTTGTTGGGACACGTAGTTTAAGGTGATAAGTTGTAGTGTGGTTATCAAATGTTATTTTATTTAAAAAGTAGATGTGATAGGAGTTGGTGGGGTATTTTTTATTAGAGGAGAGAGAAACTTAGGTAGCTTTTTATTGATAAAAGGTAGAGTGTGGGCCAAAGATGTGTAGAAGAAATAATATATTAATGGTGGGACCATGCCAAAAAAAGAAGTGTTCAAACTAATTTGGGACAAACATAAAAGGAAAGTGTTCAGACTATTTTGGGACGGAGGTAGTATTGAACTACTAAGGAAAATGAAACCCCATTCTTGAGGAAAAATAAAAAATTTCTAAGGATAGAGGATGAGATAGTGAAAAGTGAATTGGAGGAAAGAGAACGTGAGATGTAAGAAGGGGGGATGAGAGGGAAACATTACGAGGACGAGTAGCTCCTCATGAATGTCGATAATCTAAGGGCTATTTGATTGATAGATTCTAAGAAAGAGGAAGGGAAATATTTCTCTTGTTTCTCTTTACAGGGTGCTTGGTTAGGAGGAAACACAAAAGTGAATTTAAAGGCAATTAGAAGTCATTTTTTTCCTTAATGAGTATTAAGACCTTTTTTTTCTTCTTTTTTTCAGCTTCACCCAATTTCTCATAGCTTGATTCCTCATCCAACTCTCGAACTTGAGTATTACAATTTTCTATATAGCTCTTTTAATTCACCCAACAACTATTCACTTATAATTTAAGAAGAACTCTACTAACCACCATGTAGAGGGTGGCAAATCGTGTTCCCCTTGACCTCTTTTTCGTTTTTAAAAGTGGCATAGGGGTTGATTAGAAAAGAAGATGAAACCTCTTTTAGATATTAGATTGAAGTCACCAATGAGATTTTGAAAAACTCATAAAATATGCTTAGTTAACTTAGATGATCTAAAATATGCACAAAAGGGGTAAAAACTAAGTCAGAGTTCTCCTTCTAACTTTAGTGAAAGTCTTCCAATAAAGTCCAAATGAATCAGAGATTAGATCGCGGGTAAGGGTACCAGAGCGATGATTGTAAAGATGTATTAAATTAAATTAGCCCTAGATGGCTTGTAACTGCAGTTCTACCATATACAATCAAATATGAAATTCTATTTTAGTTAATGTTAGTTAGAATGCTTAAAGGCACCTAAAATTTACCAATTTGTCCAAATTTTTCACAGGCGTAATTCAAGTAATCCAATATAAGTTTAGCAGTTTGTATTGTGATAAAAGGAATTATAGAAAGGAGTAGAAGTAGAGAATTACAGTCACATAAAGACATTGTTTAGCTCTGGGAATCTTACCACTTTCCTTTGTTATATTTTCTTTTAGCTTTAATACATACTTATACAAATCTAGCAGCATTTCAATAGCGTAACTATATGTTTGTAGTGTGAAAAGGAGTATTCCAACAAAGTAATCTTATGATGTGAAGTAGGGAAGGCTTGAAAAGGAGTAGAATAAGAAGGGGTTTTGGCATTCACTAGTAGACAAACGTTATTTTGCGTCTCATGATTTGCTTCGAACAACCAAAAAACCGACCCAGTTGATCATGTGCAGATCGTTTACGTCGGTTAGCAATAGAATCCCACGCAATTGATGCATAATGATCGTTTGTTGTAAGGCTCATTCGACGCAAATCATTAAATTTGCATCAATTAGGGACGAGCATTGAACGCAATTGCTCAAGGGCCCAAATTTTTTGAGCCCACGATTTACGTCAGTTCCACTAACCTAACCGACACGAATCATTCTGGGCCTAAATCTATTGCACTAAGACCTTTCTCACTCTATCGATTCGAAATTCTCAATTCTCCTCTCTACCCCCCTCTCTCTAACCTCTCTCTCACTTGCCGCCATCGAAAACCTCTCTCCTCGCTGGTGCTAAACCCTAGTGACGCATGCGAACTCGTCAAACTCCGACGAAGCCTGCGAGCTCCTCGACCTTCGGTAACGCTTGCGAAATCTCCGGCGGCGCTAGGGTTCCCTTCACACGCTTTTGATAGTTTGGGCAAAAATCAACCGTCGTGGGTGACTAATTATGTTTTCCATCTACAAACAGTCATTCACAATGCTCACGATTTCCATGTTCGTGATTCAAATTGTCTCTCTCCATAAATCTCTCTCGACCTCACTATAAGATTTGAGAAGGTAAATTCAAACTCCCATAAATCTATATTATGGTTGAAATACGATGACTTCATCGCTTTTTTTTTTTCATTCGATAATTTTATTTTATTTTTCCTTAAATTTCAATTGAATTAGGGTTTTATTTGCTTGTAATTTTATTAATTTTGAGTTTCAATCTCTCTATACTTTAACAGCCCATATACATGTTCATATTCATCCTCTAGAGTTTTGGTTTATTTTCTATCTAAAAATGTTCAAATTAGTTTTCGTACTTCCATGTCCATTGGATTTTGAAATGTTGAAGGCATGACTAATTAAATTGCTCGCGCCATGATGCGGTGGAAAAAGCTAAACTTTCAGCACTTGATGTCTTGCTCACATAATGCGCATGAGAGATTAAGTGCCGAAAAATTATCTATGGGTGCATGTCGCAGGCAAATAATTTGTGCCGTGATGCGTGGAGTGTAGAGAATATGTGTGGAGCGCCAACAAAGATGCGTTGGGTGTATGGAAGATGCATAGAGCGCAACATGCCACATGGGTGCTAAGTTCTTATTTTTGCAATAATCATAATTCAACTACCGAAGTTGAAATAAATCATATGTTATACCATTCGTGAAAGACAAGGAAGTTTACTTTCCAACCACGAAAGATGTGTGGAGCACATCAAGCCATGTGGTTATTGAGTCAGCTTGTTTTTGCAATGGTCATAATTCGGTTGCGAAGTTTTTTTTGGTCATATGTTATACCATTCGAAAGCTAAGGAAGTTTAATTTCCAACTGAATTGCCCTTGTTATGTCCTCAAAAGTGTAAAAATAACTATTTCAGCATAATTTTGGATTAGGATTTTTTAACTAGAATAATACAAACTTTTGCCCGTTCTCTCCCAATAATACAAACTTTTGATTATTTTTAAATAATACAAACTTTTGCCCAAAATTCCTCCAGTAGGTCAATGTGACCTTCAACCTGTAAAACATGTCAAATCTTTTTCTCTCTCCTCTCCCTCCCACAACCAGTTGAACCACCCCTAACCCACGAACCCCTCCCACCAAGAAACCACCCACCCCACGACCACCATAACAGGCAACCCCGAATCCCAAAGCCACCCCCAGCCACCACCCGTAACCCCGAAACCACCTGACCCCTGAAACCACCCCTGAAACACCACCCGTAACCACTCCTGATCCACCCTGAACCACCCCCGATCCCACAGCCCTGAACCCACCCTCTGAAACACCACACGAAACCAATTCTCTCTCCTCTTTCCACTCTCTTCCTCACTTGATTTCCTTCTCTCTCCTCAAATTCAACCCCAAGCATAATCAGAAGAACTAGGGGGAGGGCAATTAAATCACAACCCCCAAATCACTACTTGCATTCACAAATCAAACAAACCCATAAAGAGTAATCAAAGTTAACAACATACATCAGGAGGGCAATCATCCCAAATCACCAATCCCACGTGAAATTAAATCACGATACCGAAATTAAATCACAACCCACATCAAATCCAATGGATTTCTTCCCAAAATCATCAATCACAATCACAAATCAAACAAACCCAACAGCAAAAATCAAAGTTTTTTTAAGAACATACATTGGAAGGGCAATCATTGAGAAAGAAAAATTGGCTCTTTCGCGCGAAACAAATGTTGTCTTTGGCGAAATATAAGCGAAACATAGCCGTTATCTCCCCATTTTCTCTCGGGACTTTCATCGAACACCTTCCTTACTACAAACCCAACGCCTTGAATCTCACTTGCAAAAACGCGCAAATCATTCGTTCTTCGCATCGTCCCTTCTCACTTCGAAACCCTAAATCTTCAACGAGAAAAATCGAGATTTTTCTCTACGTTGATGCTCTTTTTCAATGGAATTAGGTTCTTTTTCTGTCTCTCTCCTCTAATTCTCTTCTTCACGACATCGGTGAATCTATTTTTTTTAGATTTTTTTCGATTGAATTATGTTTGTGTTGCGTAAGATGAATTTAATTGCTTGTTATGGAGAAGAGCGAAGTGATGGAGCGGAACATTTAAGATTCGCTTGCAATTCTATCGCCTATGATGTTTTTAAGAATCTCGACGCTCCCTCGAAATTGCCGGCCGGGGAGGGTGTGTCGGCCAAGGGAGGTGTGGTGTGGTGTGGGGTGGGGTGGGGGTGGGGGGGGGAGGGAGAAAAAGAGTGGAGGGGATCGGGGGACCAACAGAAGAAAGAAAAAAAAAAGGAAAATGTTGGTTTTTTCTTGTTTTCAAATTGAAATAAAAAATTAAAAAAACAACCAATAAGATAATGACACGTGTCATAGTGACCTGCTACAACAAGTTACAACCGGTATTGACCTACCAGGGGAATTTTGGGCAAAAGTTTGTATTATTTAAAAATAATCAAAAGTTTGTATTATTGCGAGAGAACGGGCAAAAGTTTGTATTATTCTAGTTAAAAAATCCTTTGGATTATATGTAATGTCTCTTTTATTTTTTTACTTATCCAATTCGGGCTTATGATATGTCCATGTAAAGCTAACACTGAGGCCTATGAACTCATGTAAAGTGCATAATACAAATCATTAATTAAAAGACCAAGCTTGAGCCTTAAAATGATACTTCCTCCGTTCTTTTTCTATTGCAACAATGAGATTTTTACACTATACACTCACCATCCTTAAACTATCTATTGTGATTTTTACGTAAGGAAAAATATAGTCATGTGGCATCTTGTTACATTCGTCTCGATATATACTTTCAAAATATCAAATTTGTATAATTTTTATTAAAAAGTAATTATAGATATTAATAGTTGAAGTTTTGCATTAATAAGCATGAAAACTTAATTGTTGCAGTAGAAAAAGAATGGAGGAAGTATATTATATAACAACAAGTCAATGAGCATATATTAGGTATGCATGAGCATGTTTTTCTAATTTAGCTCAACCTTATTGGATTTTTTTCCTAAGGAGCTTAACTTTGAGATAAGAACTATGTCACGTGGGTGTTTGAGATTTTTTTTCCCTATTTGGGGTATTCTATTTGATTTAATGTCATACCAAGTCTATACAAAGTAATTCCAATCTAGATAGATAAAGTACGTTATAGTTTCATTACTGACTTTTCCGATCGGGACAAGAGACCAAATTTAGGCATCTACACATCTCAATTTCTGCAAAACTCTTGCAATACGCCACAAGTCCTATCATGGCTCCACCAAAACCATTACAACCACCAGTATAAGAGCCCACCATGAAACACCGAGAAACTACCACTAAAACCATGATAAATACAATAAATCACAAACACCATGCAAAAAATTACAAAAAAGGATCAAGAAATGGAGATAAATATATTATTCATAACAATATAATTATTGTTGTATCGTTTAATTCGACCATGGAAAACTAAACTCCTAAACCACACTTGTAATTCAAGTCAATTTGCGAGGTTTATAAACCTTCCGGTGAGATACACATGATATACATGCAGAACCATCATACTTGCTGACCACTGGTGAACTGATTGTATTAACCAACCGAAGTTAACTTCAGTGATTATATACTGAACAAAAGCAAAAGCCTCAGTAACGGTTAGACGATAGTAAAAAGTCATAGCAAACACTGTAGTTACTTGTACTAAAAAACAAGAAAGTGTAATGTCTTCTAGGCAATAAAATCTGTTGACATAAGGAGGAACATATTTACTATTTGTATCATCTGCAATCACATCATTTTTCATAGTTACATTGAATCACAACAACCTCAATATAGTGGCATGTGAATAGAGGGCAATATGTGGTCGCCAAACAAGCTAATTTTTTAATGGAAAATTTGTCAGAAACAACCTTTTATAAGGCACTTTTTGTCAGAAACAACCTTTTAAATTTTTTTTTGTCAAAACAAACCTTAAACCAAAATATGTTTGTCACATTAAACCAGATGATGTCACTCCGGTGTTGACCAACCATTTCCGGCATTGACTCAGTTAATGAGACCTTTTTCCTAATTTTTTAACCTTTTCCCACGCAAACTTTCTCAGCATTTAAATTATTTTCTTGGTTTTCCCTCCAACACAACTTCCTGCTTGTCTCCTCTTCTCTCTTCCCTCATTCATTATCCCTGCAAAAGGGTGAAGGTGATATGAACTGAAATTGCAGCGCATTAACTTCAACCAACTTCGGTAAGTTAAAATTGTGGTTTGAATTATTAGGGATTAATTTTTCAGTTATTTGAGCTAATTTTTTTTCTTTGTTTAACGATGACTAAAGAGAAAGCTAGGGCGAATTCTAATACGAAGAAGAAAAGGGGTTTGAATTACGAAATTGTTCGAAAATCCAGGTACGTTTATATGGTCTATGATGCAATTTTATGGGTTTGACATAATTGGAATTGTTGAATTTTGAAAATGTTGAATTGTTGAAATTTGAAGGTGTTGAATGTTGAATTATTGGTTTACATGTTTAATCCCATAATTTGCTAATTTTTAGCTTTTAATTTCAATTGTTGATTGATTTGCTTGAATTACCAAATGTTGGATGAAAGATGGTATTTTGCTTGGCTTGCATTGTTGCTTAAAAAAGACTAAATTTTGTTGGTTCAATTGCTGCTGCTCTAAAATGAAAATGGATTGTGTGTTGCTCTGCCTCAGGTTCAGTGGTAGAGGTCCAGTTTTTGATTGGATTTGTTTCATGGAGACTATAGATATAAGGTTGTATTATGGGGGTCAGTTTGTGAGAAAGAAGAACAAAACAGCATATGAGAGTGGGGGTAGTAAGAACTCTGGGATGGCGTTATATACCAATGTTGAGGAGGTTTGTTTCTTTGAGTTCGTGTATTGGGTAAAACATGATTTGGGGTATAGTGATGTTGGTGAGATATGGTATAGGAAGAGGGGGTGCACACTGCACAAAGGTAGGGCACAAATTAAGGGTGATGGAGATATTCCAACATTCTTGGAGGCACCTGAAACTGATGGAAGGTACAACCTTTATGTTGTTCATAATGAGCAGCAGGTGGAGGTGAATAAGTTAGCTTATGGACCAGGGGTAAAGTTTTACACTGATAGTGATAACACAAGTGGGGGGACACTTTAGGTGGGGAATCTTTGAACACTAATGAGGGGGGACCATAAGGAAGTATAGTCAACAGTTTGACTATAGAAGGAAACCCTAGATCTGAATCTAGTTCCCAAGATATAAATACTCTACCTGTGCACAACCATAATACTACACCAGACTTCCTACCTCCTCAAACAACATCAGTTATTCAGCCTCCTCATTCTAGGCCACCAAAGCTTCCCACATATTCAACTCATGAAAAAAAGGGCAGAACCACCACATTTGAGAGAAGATGGCGAGGTTATGACTGCACCACGCCTTTCAGATGCAGCTCCAGCTCAACCAGACCCCACACCTGAGCATGAGTTTAGTGATGATGACTTGAGTGAAGGTGGGGAACAATCAGAAGAAGAGGATGGTGAGGTTTGCTTAAGTGATGATGACTTTGAGGACTTGAGTGATGATGATTTGTTCAATGATAATGTTGATTTTGACATCAGTGATAGGGTAACAAACAACTTAGAAGATTTAGTTGTTGATGGTGAAGATGAGAATGAAACAGAAGGTCATGAAGATAGGATTCAGGTGGGAGATGAAGAGGAGCTTCATGACAGTGATGAAGAAGCTGTGAGTGTTGTTGGGTCAGATGATGAAGGGCCACAATTTCCACAATTCAACAACCCCAAATTGATTTCACAGGGAGGATTACTCTCACAAAGGGTTTGAAATTCCCCTCAAAAAAAGTTTTCAGGAAGGCCCTCCAACACTATGCCATTCAAGAGGGCTTTGACTACTACTACCTCCACAACAACAACACAAGGGTCTCTGTATATTGTGCAAAAAGGTGTGGTTGCCCATGGAAGAGAGCTAGAATTCTGAAGTGCACTTGTAAACAGAAGAATAAGAGCAGATTTAAGGTGCATTGTAAGAAGTTGAAGCTTGAGGAAACTTGGCAGATTAAGAGCATAAGGCCAGGGCATGTGTGTGGTCATCAACACATTAACAGCAAAGTCACAGCTCAATATCTTGCTGAGAAATATTTAGAGGACTGGAGAGATGACCCAACCTGGAAGCTAAAGCACTTCATTAAAAGAGCTCAGAGGGAGGTGAAGGTTGAGGTTAAATATTACAAGGCTTATTTTGCAAGAGCTAGAGCAATGAAGATGATATTTGGTGATGCAAGTCTAGAGTATGAAAAGGTGTGGGATTATGCTGCAACAATAATCATATACAACCCTGGAAGCACTGCAGTTGTCAAGGTAGAAGGGATTGATAAGCCTCCTGCTTTGTTCCAGAGGCTCTACATATGCCTCCAAGCTTGTAAGGAGGGTTTCATGGCAGGTTGCAGGCCAATATTAGAGGTTGATGGTACTCATCTGAGGGGAGCATTTCCTGGGATTCTATTCACAGCTGTTGGCAAAGATGGGAACAACAACATATTCCCTGTTGCTTGGGTTGTGGTTGGAAACAGAGAGCTCAGAGACATGGACATGGTTCCTGGAGCTAGTGAGGAAGGACATTGCATCTGTTGCTGATTCTATTACATGGGTACATGAAAAGGAAGACCTCACATACATGAGTGACAGACAAAAGGTATACCTACCATAAACAACAACAACTAACTTAATTTATTATTCCACCATAAACAACAACAACTAACTTAATTTCTTGTTTTTTTGCAGGGATTACTTGAGGCATTCAACACTGTAATGAATAATGCAGATACTAGATACTGTTGTAGGTATATTTGGAGCAATTTCAAAAATAAGTTCCCAGGGGTTGTATATAGGGAGCATTTATGGAAAGCGGCCAGATCATCCACAAAGGCATGTTTGCATATTAATGTGTCCATACTAGCTCTGTACTAATCTATAAATCTTTACTTATGTGCCATGTGTTTTTAATTTGCAGCATCATTTCAAGCAGCATATGGAGAAGATAAAAGCCATCAGTGTTGATGCTTTCAAGTACTTGGAGAATATACCTACCTGCCATTAGAGCAGACATGCATTCAGTATTTCCTCCAAGAGCAGTATGCTGTTAAATTACTGTTGTGAGTCTTTTAACAATGTACTTAGAGATGCTAGGTGTAAGCCAATCATTCAACTAATGGAATGGATAAGAAGATATGTTATGACTAGGTGTTGTGCAAAGAGGGAGGGATTGAAGAGGTTTGAGGGTTTGATTATGCCATTTGTCATTAAGATGGTCCATAGGGGTCTAGAGGAAGCCAGCAAAATGAGGATAACCCCAGCTGATCTACATGAATTTGAAGTAGACCATGAGGATGACACATACATTGTGAATTTGGAGACACGGGAGTGTAGTTGCTATAGATGGTCCCTATCTGGAATCCCTTGCTGGCATGCTTTGGCTTGCATCCAGTTGAGGAGGCATAATTATGAGGACTATGTACACCCAGCATACCATGTGAGTATATATAGTAAGGCCTATGCACCCACCATTAGAGCTATACCAGGACAAAAGCAGTGGGAGGTTACACCACACCCTACGCCATTACCACCACCACACAGAAAGTTACCTGGTAGGCCTAGCAAAAAACAGAGGATAAAGGAGGTTGGGGAAGGCAAAGAGAAGCAGAAAGTCCAAAGAGCTAAGAAGCAAAACAGGTGTAGTAGGTGTGGAGGACTTGGTCATTACAAGACTAAGTGTGTTAACCCTATTCCTGAGCCCAGGGCAAAGTCCAAGGGAGGAAGACCAAAGACTGTAGCAGTTGCACCAACTGCTGCTGCTGTTGCAGGGAGTACAAGAGTAAGAACAACAGCAACAAATCCTCCTCTATCTAACCTTGCCACCTCAACAGCTCCTCAACCAACAACTGGTGCTGGGAAGAAGAAATCAACAGCTCCTCCTCCAAGTAATGCTGCTGGGAAGAAGAAGGCAACAGGTCAAGCAAAAAGGGCAGTAGGACCCTTAGAGAAGAATGGCAAATCAAAGAAAAGCAAGGGTTCCTCTTCTCAACAGGGCCAATCTTCACAGTTGTGCACACCATCTGCTCCCCAAGCACTGTCACAGTCTCAAAGTGCCATTGAAAGAATGTAAATGGATGTATTCCTTTTTGTAGTGGCAACACAATGTTAGTTTAGTTGTAAGGACATGGTGCATGTTTTTTTGGTAAGTTTTTGAATTGGATGAACAAGGTTTGTAATTGGTTTGTGCATAATGGGTCATAATTAATGGTTAGCCAAATTTGTTCACTATGCTTACTATGGCTAGGTGTTATTCAGATTGATTTGTTGTTAATTCTCATGAAATCCAAATTCATAGCATCACAGTTACACAAGCTAGAAGAAATAAAACTCAACTTCATACTTCATATTTATTAGGTGGAAATTGTTCAAACTACAATAACCAAACATACCAACTGCACAACACCTACTACCACAACAACATTCTTTCACCAATTTAACTATGCCTAAAACATCTTCCTATCCAAAGAGTTTCCCAAAAATAATACTAACAACAACAAAAACAATTACAGACACACACACAACAAATTTTACAACTCCTTGTTGGTTATTAGTAGCAACCCCAGAATTGTGAGGGAGCCTAACATATTTCTTCTTCTTCAATTTTTCCAACTCAGCTGCTGTCCTGCACTTCTCATGTTCAACACATGTAAGCCTAGCTTTGAGGATGTGATTTTTAGTAGCAAGCTTATGTTTTTCAGCAATAAGGACGTTAGCTACATCTCTTTGCCAATCCTGTATATCCTCATCCACCCATTCAAAAGTTTTGCAGCCACTATGTCCAGTGTCATGGTTGAAGAATTTGTAGGCAATGAATTTCCTTCCTAGATATTCATGCGTCCATGAAGTCCTTCTTGCAACAGGAAATCCACATTCGCAATTAATTCACCATTGTTGCTGCCAAAGCATCAAGTACAAGTCATGAGAAGAAATTACACAATTAAAGACCAAAAAATAGATTCCCAGCATTAAATTACTAACTGCAAGTTCATGAAATTTTAGGGAAGAAAAAAAAATTACCTTTCTATTGGAATAGATTTCCTGGTGATGGAGGAATTTAGATTCTGGTTGGAAGAAATAAACTTTAGGGTTTCAATTATAACAGAGAAAGGAAGAAAGGTGGATTTTTATAAGGAGGGAAAAAAGAGAGGGAAATTCGTGGTTAATAGGTGAAGAATTGGAGGGAAAGGTCTCATTAACTGAGTCAACGCCGGAAATGGTTGGTCAACACCTGAGTGACATCATATGGTTTAATGTGACAAACATATTTTGGTTTAAGGTTTATTTTGACCAAAAAAAATTTAAAAGGTTGTTTCTGACAAAAAGTGTCTTATAAAAGGTTGTTTCTGACAAATTTTCCTTTTTTAATAGCAGTGGTGGAGTTAACTCATTTTATAGTTAACATGGCATGCATGGTGAATGGTCAAGGAAAATAGGTGGTGCTTGCTAATGTTAGGTTATAACTTCTTGTGCTAATTGAATTATTCTAATGGCTGGGAAACGAGACTTGAAGGGCTTTCCAATGATAGGTCGTACGACCCAAGGTGAATTCTAGTTTGGGAGATGTGGGTTTCGCAAGTTTGTACTGTTCTGCTAGAATCTGCTACCGTACACGCGGATCACTAAATCCGCCCATCTAGTGATTTATTCGATTTTTCTTATTATATAAACTAATTTCCTACTCTTATTAGGACACTTAGTTATATTTATATGAGGATTCACTTCTTAATTAAAGCACTCTCTCTCCCTCTTTAGTTTTAGGTTTACTTTTATCATCTTCTTTATTCTTTCTAGGTTTATAGTTGTAAACCCTAGTTTTTCTCATTCTTCATTAGTTCATGAAGTCCATTAGTTTAATTCATTGATGTATTATTATTTATTTCTCTTTCTTTTATTTATTTTTTTAATTATGTTTTCCTTGATAAGTCTAGATTTCATTTTTTATTTCATGATTCAGTAGTTTCCATTCTAAGGTTTAAGGGGATTCATGAATATATGAAAGGGGTTGATTTGTGATATTTCAATAATTGCTCGATTTTACTATTTCCTATTGTTCGTTATTATTGCTTGTCAATTTTGTTTGGCTAGACTTGTTGATTAAGTTGTGCAATGTTAGATTATGCGCCGAGAGTATGAGTTTAGGATTACAACAATAGGTAGGACTATTTCTAGTAAATTGCGAAAGCCTGTTAGATTGGTGTTCTAAGGAAGACTTTGATTCGAGAGAACTTGTTTGCCTAAATACATTTGTTCAGTTAATTATTGTCTAATTCATGCTTTCAACCCTAACATGCTATCATGGCCCGTTCCCCTAGACCTTTTCATTTTATTTTTCCTTATCAATTCACCCGATAATTGCGACCTTGGTTAGATTCTCCATGATTTATAAGCTAGATTAAAACAACCATCACTTTGTGGATTTGTCCCTACTCACCCTACTATATTTTTATGAGGTTTTTCTATGATTTTATTTTTGACAGATGTACGACATCCTATTAACCACTTTCAAAATCAGGTCTTTTTGATTTCATAAACCTCCCTCCTTAGCATTTTAAATTTTTAATTATCCTAAACTCCTATACTAATAATTTCCCACCAATAATAACCATTAATTTGTTGATGCACCAACATGCCACCAGCATCTTGCCTATAGTTGATGCTAAAGGCAGCCCTTTTCACGCATTCATTTTCACCACTAGTAGCTAACACTTTATCACCCTCTACCAACCTAGAAACACTAACTCATTGGCCATTAAACCCCTTCAACCCCTCACCCACTCGATAGCCAACGAAACAACAAACGAGCATACAAAATGTTGGAATAGTCCTTCAATCAAGAGGTTATTCTCTAGGAAAGAGTTTATAAGATCAATTACACATTGATTATTGTTTAGTTAAATTCAGTAGTCGATATGTTTGGTTGAAAACCACTATCGATTGACAAGTATTATATAATTAGACATGCAACTTAACATTGACTAAACCTATAGGGCCACACACATTTAAGTAAATCAAATTAACATTGTATTGAGCTCATACATCATACATGTAACATTAGTTGCATGGGGCGGAAGTTGGAAGTGAAGTGCGAGACCATGCACACAGATTGGATGTATGGGCCACATTGGACATTTGGATGTAAGGCCCGTGTTGGTTGATTACTAAGGGTAGAATAAGTGAGCATAAGTCTTGCGTGACTTATTACAAGAAGTTATCCAATTTAACTAGGAAAGTAAGATATTATCCTATTTTGGTATGTTAGGATATTATTTCTTTTTCCTATACGTATAATTCATTCCAATCAACTAAAATTCTTTCATAGTAGAAGTGAGAGAGATAGAAAAGGTGAATTTTAAATTGCGAAGGTTTCGATTTCCTATAAAATGACTATAATTGGACCTTATTTAATTTGTAGATTTATCGAATCAAAAGGAAAGGGAATTTACGAATCACGCTATAAAGATATAATTATGTGATTAAATTCATATTATGAATATAATTGAGATCTTGATTAAAAATCTTTCTCAAGTTTTAATCCATAGTATAAATCTTTCTAAAACCTAACGCAAACAACCACCAATGGAATACCCATTATTTCAACTAAGAGAGAGGACGAAAAATTAAAAATCTAGTAAGAAAGAGAAGGAAACATTGACAATAGGTATCTCAAGTTGATGCTTTTTTTTATCAAAGCCACTAAGGCTCTATACCCTAACTATAAGCAAATAATAAATAATACATTATTGCTCATTTAAAAACCTTTTATTTTTATGAGTTGTATTGCTATATTGTAAATGGATCTTATATTTATAGTATATTCGAAGACCTTATAATGGTATCAAAATTATAAAATTATGTATTGGTGATATCACAACTAAATCAGCTTCTACTACAAGCTAGCTTGTTAACTTCTTTTATTCTGTTATAAAGGTGCCATGTTGGCAACCTCTTTATTTTCTTTATTTTTCTGTAATAAGTATGATGTGCTGGCAGTCTACATACTGGACTATAAATACTGTAATACTTCCTACAGTTAGTTTTTAATTGAGTATCTTTCCATTTCATAGATATTGTAATAATATGAGTTTTCTTTCTCAATAAAAATCATAAACTGAGTTTCATATTTCTTCTGTCAGAATGTGTGAATGTTTGAAATATAATCAATTTCATTGATTATAACATGGTATCAGAGCTACGTTGCTCGATTCTCGTTTTTTGAATTCCGCGAAGATCAAGTATCTTCTTGAGTTTGTGTGCGAAGTTTCCTGAAGTTCTGGTAACGAAATCGCAATTTTTTTTTCTTTATGGAGAAAATTTGATGCGGTTGATTGATACGATTGTTTAATTGGTTGTTTTCTGGAGATTTCTGTGAAATCAATTGGTTTATTTGTTTTTCTGGTGTAGTTGTGTCAAGATTTTGTGGATTGAATCTTGAAATTTTATTTTTTCTGAAGTTGATTGAGGTATAATTTGTTGAGGTTTTCTGAGGTTGATTGAGGAGTAATTCTTTGAGGTTTTCTTGAGAATTGTTTGATTGAGGTGTAATTCTTTGAGGTTTTCTTGAAGTTTCTGAAGTTTTTTGAGGTTGGAAGTTAGAGTTGATTTGAGGAAGAATGACTACTAGTAATACTGTTGTTGATCCTACTGCTGTACTAGGAAGTGTGTATTACATACATCCTGCAGACAATAGTAACACTAAGCTTGTTAACGAGTTATTCAGTGGCACTGGCTATAATGACTGGAAGAGATCAATTATGTTAGGACTTTCATCAAGAAACAAACTAGGATTTGTTGATGGCAGCTTAGAATGTCCTGCAGCAACTGATCCAAAACATGCAGCTTGGCACAGATGTAATGACCTTGTGCTTGGATGGCTTCTTTTCTCATTAGAGAAGAATATTGCTAAAAGTGTCTGGTTTTGTAAGACTGCAAAGGAATTGTGGAAAGACCTAGAAGAAAGGTTTGGTCACACTTCATCTACACAACAATACTCTTTGGAGCAGACTTTATCTGAACTACACCAGGAGAAATTTGAACCTGTTTCCGAGTTTTTCACCAAGATAAAGGCTGTTTGGGATGAAATAGATAGTGTTGATCCCCTTCCAATATGTTCATGTAACAATTGTTCATGTGCATTGACACAAAAGATGTTAAAATCACAACAGAAGAAGAGACTTTTGATGTTTCTGATGAAATTAAATGATGATTTTGCTATGGTAAGGACCAATGTTCTCATGATGGATCCATTACCAAATATGACCACTGCTTATAGACTTTGCACACAAGAAGAAAGACACAAGGAGGTTAGTAATCTCGTTGTCCAAGAGCAACAATCATTAGCTCTTGCTGCTGATAGGAGAGGTTTTTCAAACAAAGGATACAGAACACCTAGTTATGACAGAGGTGGTAGTTCTGGTTATCCATCTTCTTTCAAGGGACAATCTGGGAATAATCAGTCCAAGATGTTATCTGGCAATAAAAGGCAGTCATCTTGGTATTGTGAACATTGTAAAATGCCTGGTCATGGAATTGAAAGATGTTACAAGATTCATGGTTACCCCCGCTTAGTTGGAATAAAGACGGAAGGAGTGCTAATATGGTTCAAGTTTTTGATGAAAATGATTCACACAGTCGGGAAACACATAATCCTCAGGAAGGTTCTACCACTCTTACTACAGAACAATATAATCAGCTGCTGAGTTTGCTAGACAAACAATCAGGTCATATGTCTGCTGATCACACAGAACCTAGACAAACTAATGCCTTCCTGGCAGGTAAAATTTGTCTTATATCTGCTTTTACTACAGAATGGGTGCTTGACAGTGGTGCAACTGACCACATTTGTCAAGATCTCACCATGTTTGTGTCTTATTCCCCTATTTCTGATGCTGCTGCAACCAGCACCATTCCAGATGGTAGCAAAATTGCTATTGCTCATATAGGAACTGTTCAATTGACTGATAGCATAATATTGAAAGATGTTCTTCATGTTCCACACTTTCAATTTAATCTCATTTCTATACACAAGCCGTGTGTCGATATGAGTTGTCAAGTGATATTTAATGCGATTCTTGTATGATTCAGGGGCCACAGTTGACCCAAGTACAACCTCTTGGTAAGCTCAAACAAGGCTTATATTGTATTGAAGCTACTTTGTCTCACACTACTGGTTCCGCTGCTATTTCCAAGCATGCTGCACATGCTACTATATCTTCTTCTTGTAATCAAATAGCCAAAATGTGGCATTTGAGGTTAGGACATTTTCCCATGAAACAACTTTCTCTAATAAAACCTGACATTGATACTAGGAACATCTTAGATTGTATTTGTCAGCTTTGTCCTATAGCCAAACAAACCAGACTTCCTTTTCCTCACAGCTCCATTAAAACCACTAAGCCATTTCAACTCATCCATGTAGATGTCTGGGGTCCTTACAGTACACATACTCACAATGGTTGTAAATTGTTTCTCACCATTGTAGATGATTTCTCAAGATGTACTTGGATTCATTTCTTGAAATATAAATCTGATGTTGTGAATGTTGTTCAGAATTTTGTGCTTTATGCTGCTACTCAATTTGGTGCATCTGTTCTCACTGTGAGGTCAGACAATGCTAAAGAATTGACTGAGGGTGCTATGTTACAATTTTATAATTCCAAAGGAATTATTTGCCAGAAAAGTTGTGCTGAAACTCCACAACAAAATGGAGTTGTGGAGAGAAAGCACAGACACTTGCTTGAAACAGCAAGGTCTTTGTTCTTTCAATCTAAATTGCCTCCATCTTATTGGGGAGAGTCTATTCTTGCTGCAGCACATATTATTAACAGACTTCCCCTCAAATCCTTGAATTTTTCTTCTCCTTATTTTAAACTTCATGGACATGCTCCTAACATTGATCATCTTAGAGTGTTTGGATGTCTTTGCTATGTTTCTACTATCAAACAAAACAGATCTAAGTTTGATCCTAGGGCTCAACCCTGTGTTTTTATTGGATATCCACCCAATCAAAAGGCTTATAAAGTTCTTAATCTTCAAACAATGAAAATACAAGTTAGTAGGGATGTGGTTTTCCATGAAAAACATTTTCCCTATCATTGTTCTTCACATTCTTCTCCAATTCCTTTCTTTCTTCCATCTTCTACTTCCTTTACACCACTTTCCTATTATGATCTTCCTGACATTTTTCATGCCATACCTGATTCACCTGTTTCTACTTCCACATCTTTTCTTTTTTCTCCTACACATTCATTTCCTTCTTCTGTTGACACAGCTTCTACTAATTCTGCCACAAGCAGCACTCCTATTACTAGCAGTGCTTCTTCTACTACTAATACCAATATCAATAGCTCTTCATCAATTCCTATTAGAAGGTCTACAAGATCTACTAAAATTCCTGCACACCTTCATGATTTTCAGTTCACTCTTCCCCCTTCTAGAGCTGCTACTATTACACAACATTGGTGTAATCTTGTCAAACTTAGTTCTCCACTGCACAAAGCTTTTCTTTCTTCTATTGAGTCATTACAAGAACCATATTCTTATAAAGCTGCTGCTACTGACCCAAATTGGATCCTTGCTATGAATAGAGAAATAAAAGCCCTTAATGATAATCACACTTGGGATGTTGTTCCATTACCTTCCAACAAGAAACCTATAGGGTGTAAATGGGTATACAAGGTAAAGCTTAAAGCAGATGGCAGTTTAGAAAGATACAAGGCTCGGTTGGTTGCTAAAGGGTTTACACAAAAGTATGGTATTGATTATCAAGAGACCTTTTCTCCTGTTGTTAAAATGGCAACCGTGTGAGAAGTATACTTCTTTGTGGTCGCTTCTAAAGGATGGGACATTTATCAACTTGATGTTAATAATGCCTTTCTTCATGGGGATCTCCATGAGGAAGTGTATATGAAGATGCCTGAAGGGGTTCCTAATCCTCACAATCATGTTTGCAAACTCAAGAAATCTCTTTATGGATTGAAGCAAGCATCAAGGCAATGGTTTGCCAAACTTCTTCATGAGCTTACTCATCTAGGCTTCAAACAGTCCAAGCATGATTATTCTCTCTTCATCAAGAAAACTTCTGGACACATCACCATTGCAGCAGTTTACGTTGATGATATTCTTATTACAGGCACAGATCCTACTTCTATTCACTCTCTTAAAACTCATCTTGATGCAGTTTTTAGTATTAAAGACTTGGGAAAACTTCATTTCTTTCTGGGAATTGAAGTGAATTACACAGCTGATGGTATAGCTCTAACTCAACATAAGTTCACTAAGGAACTTTTACAATTTGCTGGGCATTCTTCTACTAAAGCAGTTGCTACTCCTCTCCCACTCAACTTGAAATTATTGGCTGATGAAGGAGACTTACATCCCGATCCAGAATTGTACAGAAGTATTGTGGGCAAGCTTAACTTCTTGACAAACACTAGACCTGACTTATGTTATACTGTACAAACATTAAGTCAGTTCATGCATACACCTCGCATACCTCACTTCAATGCTCTTTTTCACACTCTACAGTACATTGCTTCTACTCCTAGTCAGGGCATTTTACTGCGAGCCTCAGATCACCTGTCTTTACAAGCCTATACAGATAGTGATTGGGGTGCTTGTCCTAACTCTAGAAGATCAATTTCTGGTTATGTTCTATTGCTTGGGTCATCTCCTATCAGCTGGAAGAGCAAGAAACAGACTACAGTATCAAAATCTTCTTCAGAGGCGAGTATAGGGCCATGGCCACTGCTGCCTCAGAGGTCACTTGGCTAGTTTGGCTCCTTGAAGAACTTGGAGTTACTCAGTTAAAACCTGTCTCCTTACATTGTGACAATCAAAGTGCACTACACATTGCACACAATCCTGTGTTTCATGACAGAACAAAACACATAGAAATTGATTGTCATTTTACAAGAGATAAAATCATGGAAGGCTTGCTTGACGTTCATTATATGCCTACAGCTCAGCAACTTGCAGATGTTTTCACAAAAATTTTACCATCTACTCAGTTCAACAACCTCTTATCCAAGCTTGGCATGCTTCACTCTTTCTCCCTGCCACGCTTGAGGGGGGGTATTGGTGATATCACAACTAAATCAGCTTCTACTACAAGCTAGCTTGTTAACTTCTTTTATTCTGTTATAAAGGTGCCATGTTGGCAACCTCTTTATTTTCTTTATTTTTCTGTAATAAGTATGATGTGCTGGCAGTCTACATACTGGACTATAAATACTGTAATACTTCCTACAGTTAGTTTTTAATTGAGTATCTTTCCATTTCATAGATATTGTAATAATATGAGTTTTCTTTCTCAATAAAAATCATAAACTGAGTTTCATATTTCTTCTGTCAGAATGTGTGAATGTTTGAAATATAATCAATTTCATTGATTATAACATTATGAATTACATAGAAAAAAAATTATATTTTCAAATTCACATGCATAGTATTATATATTTTGGTTATTTATTCAAAGTACACCACTAAGTTTTGGTTATGCAAAACTCTATTTATGAAATATATCTTTATATAACTCTAATCTTGAAATAATTGTGACATGGTAATCCTACATGTTGCTCCCTCTACTCTCCGAGAGGGCATCTTGTATCAATATGGACTCTATTTATTTTAAGCTTACTTTTAAAGATTATAGCATGAATATATCTTCATCTCTCTCTCTCTCGGCTAATAGGTTCATATGAGAATTATTATTATATGAGAACGTTAGAAACTAAGTAGTAATCCTTTTTACATGTAATCCTTCTTGGCTAAAAATAAAATGTAACCATTTTTCCCTTGTGAAGTCAATCTTTCAAAAATATTCACTTTCAGGTTAAAACGTTGTTATGGAATATGTTGAAATAGGACTATAATTTACTAAAATGGATTACTATTTTATTGTTTTCATATTACCATATATATAAAAATGTCTTCACCTGAACTTTGTTATATATGTATTCCCTCTGTTCTTTATTTTGTGGTTATCCTTTTATTTTTTCTACTTTTGGCAATGTGTTGTTATTACATCATTCCAATCTGCTGCAATTTATCTCACCTTTCCCTATTTTTTCTTAGAGAAAGATGTCATTATCTACTTTTCCTTAGTATATCAACACGTCGCCTACCTCTCTCCTATATTTTCCCTTGCTATACTCTAGAAAATACTACTTCCTTCATCCTTAACTTAATATGTGTGTCTATAGTAATTGTAACCATTAAAATAATGGAGATAGATTTTTACTTCTACGTTTGCGTATGCATCACTTTGATCATATATACCTTTAATTATTTACTAGGGGACTTTGAGTGTAGGGATTTCCTTAACCATCCCCTCACTCTATAGGGCATAAGCCTGTTAAGCTTAACTAGAATTTGTGCAAGTGTGTCCACACCCTCCAAACTTACTTGACGAGGAATCCATTCTCGCGAACAAACACATTCCTACACACACCTAGGAGTACCCTTTCCTGTATATTCATACAAGACCCGAGTAGGGGAGTCGAAGCCCTAAAAGGTATCCACTACTCAGAGTACCTTCCCCAGTAAGATAAAAAGATGTATCTGTCAAGTTCGGTTCTTCTTAGTTAAGTTGGGCGGGTTCAACCATAAATGGTATGCTTACGCACAAGACTACCCCTCTTCCCGAAAGCTTCGTGGAGAGTTCTTATGATGACGGACGACCACCCGTAGGGGGTTTACTACACAAGGCCCCTGCAGAGGAAAAGCTTTATCCTAGGGAATAGAAAATGTTCAGCTCTGCACAGCATAGGGATTGGCACACTTTCGGAAACAACATAGGGATTGACTTATGCTAGGTTTCAGTTAGGTAAGGGAACTTCTTTTTCCCAACCAAAAGAAAAGTCGCCAATCATGGCCAAAGTAAATGATGTGGATAGTGCAAATGCAAATTGAATTTGTTACAACTAAAAGAAAATACGTTTCTTTTTTAAATAAATATATTCTAGCTACTTTCTTTTTTTAACATATTTGAGCAGCTAAACTAGGAGAAATGCCCAACTCGTAGCTGCTATTAACGTGTAGACGTGTAGTAGATTCTTCAAAAAAAAGCAAGTATATTTACTCATAGATGTAGTACATTAAACTAAAAAAAAAGTAATATAAAAACAGCATATAACTAACATTTTGTAGCTATCTTTTCATGTTAATATACTACTTTTTATAATATAATATACTTCTTATTAAATATGATATACTACTTATTTTGTTGCTATAAACAAAAATATATTTATATTCGCAATGAACTAGACAATGCTCGTTGAGCTAGCTAGCTAGTATCATTTTGATTGTAGATTATTCCATTTATAATTTGATTTTACCTAATTTTATTATTCTAAAGCAAATTAAATGGAATTACTTTCCAAATACATATTTCAAGTAGATAGTATATTTTTTAACTAGTAAAATAATTTATAAATCTTACTTAATTAGACTAAGGTGTTGTCTGATAGTAGTTAACTGATTGCATTAGCTTAGATATGACTGTATTAGATGCTTGTATAGATTTGTTGGTAAATAGTTGGTTATATTTTAGTATATTGTCTTTTCATCTCAACACACTCAATTCACTCTGGTCTTACAAACAAATTCTCCTAGCCACTAGCTTTTTCTACGTAGTACTAGAGGTTTGGGTCCCAAAAACTCTTTTTCAATATTTTATTTACTAAACACCAATATCAAGTAATTTAACAAGTTAATCCTCTAAAAATGGATCAAATTCTCAAATATATGCGCAATCCTCCATCTACCAAACAACGCCTAAACTTTACAAGTGTTTCTCTAGCCAATGGATGAGAATTGAGAATTGAGATAATGGCAAATTACTCAAAACCGTCAACGAGTAGCTTACCTGCTAGCTTCTTAAAAAAAATTAAGAAGTTTTTACAACTCAAACATAAACATCAATGTACTATGACTATTTTTTTTAGGTTCTTATCAATGTACTCTGTCTATGATTCATTAGGAAACCATCATTTATTTTTTTTTGTTGATGAATCTAAACGATAAGGCTCCCTAATTAGCAAGATACATTAATTAATACTTCAAATTAACATCATTTAGCATAAGCATGCTGCCAGGTAGCCACAGCAAATGCATTATTTAAGGAAAAGGATAAATGGAAGCATCATTTTCCCGAAAGCTGTAAACCATATATATTAATCCCTAGCTCAAATCAAATCCACCCATATCATATTTTCTCTCTCTCTTATCAAATCACTCTTTTCGCTAAAACCCATAACCCAAGAAAATTTGAAAAGTTGTTCATCATATTCGTGGTACAAAATTATATCTAAGGTCAGATTTATTTTTTTGTCTCCTTTAAAAATTTAGCGCTTTCTTTAAAGGTACAAAGAAAAGAAAAGTTAAGGCGACCCGTATAACGAAATTAACGTTATTTTGGGATATACGTATATTAGTTACTATGACGCCGAAAAAATTAGTAAGGTTGATTTCTGGGAAGACAATGTCGATGAGAAGGGGAGAAGGGGAAGAAGAGGAAGGATCAACATCGCCGTCGAATCACAAGAGGGATTATACGGTCGCGACGCCGCGGGAACGGTTGAAATCCTCAAGGGGAAAACAATTTGATAGGATGGTGAACGAATTGAACCAAGAATCGTCTCAAAGGGAATTTTGCAGAGAGGGGTTTTTTAATGGTATTGTGGATCTTTATCATGGTCTTGCCATTCATCCTGACCACAACAGGTACCATATTTTTGCTTCATTGCACTTTAGTTTAAATTTTAAAACAAATTGGTATGATCAAATACATCATGTGACAACTATGAGTACAACTGTGATTGATTAATGAAAAAAATAATATCTAGAGCTTCTTTTTGTCCCATATTGGTTTAAAAGATTTTTTGTGGAAGACAATCAATGAACCAACTTTTGTTCATAATATGCTGTAAAAAATTAAAATTACGTGTTTGTCTCACATGCTTAAGTGGTCATTTGGTTTCATTTGTAAAGGACAACTTTTTAGGAAGTTCTAATATAGTAATATATGAATGAAATATGAATGAAGTTTTATCTTTATGGAAGTTACTTTTTTAAAGGGGTTATGGAAAGTTACTTGATTAAGGATAAATAGTGAAAATTTCCATTGACTACGGAACTAACTACGGTTTAGCAAATTATTTAGTGATCGAGGTGTTAGATTAGTCTTCAAATTACGTAGTGTGTAACCGCACAAAAGCTATAGAGAATTGAATAAATAATCTAGTGAATCATAGTCCAATAATGTTTTGTTCTTCTTCTAGCAAAATAAGTTTAGTTGAGTATATATGAGTTAAATTGAGCAAATATAATTAAATTTAAGCTAACCAAAAAAAAAAAAAAAAAGCTAAGTAACAAAAACAAGTTGAGTCTAATAAGGTTCTCAAATAATAAGTTTAATAAAAATAATCCAGTAGAAATAAATCATAAGTTTAAAAATTCACAATAAATAAAAAAAATAAGTTGAGTTTAGCAAAGATAAGTTAATGCAGCAAAAATAAGTGAAGTTCTTATTAAATAAGTTGAGGAGAACGCCTGAGTTAACAAAAGAGAAGATTGGCAAAGGTAAGTTTGAATAAATATCTATAAAAATTAAGTAATCAAATAATAACTTAAGTAAAAATCAATGTGGAGCTTACAACAATTGGGTATGATTGGGATTTTGATTTTTAGAGGTGATCATGGGCCGGGCCGGGCCCAAATCCGAGCCAAAAAATTGTGCCCAAAGCCCGTTATTTTGGGCCGGGCCGAGCGGGCTTTTTCGGGTCAAAACGGGCCGGGGCAAAAAATTAGACTAAAATGTCTTTTTTTGCCTTGTCCAAAGCCCGCCCAGTAAAAAAAAAAAACCGGGCCGGGCTGATGTTGATCAGCTCTTGGATTTTGCATCAACCTATGTTTATGCGTCCTCATGAAGTTCAAAAGGTCGCTTTTAAGATGGGTCAGTCATGCTGCTCAACCTACACTGAGACGTGGCCGACTAAACTTTCATATTGCATGTGTGTCTCTCTCTCTCCCAGCTCAGACATTGGCCGTCCTTGCCATTTCAGATTAGTATTTATGGCCAAAAATCGTATTCAATCTTTATTATATGATCACATTTTTATGTGTGGGTATTGAAGTTCATAGGGTACTACTATCTAAGAGAAGAGGTGTATACGGAAGAAATTCAGAATAAACATCCTCCAATTCATATATTTGCTAATAGTAATACTGGGGATGGAAGGTAGTTGGTGCTACTATTTTGCACATCATTGCTATGGTTGTTGCTAAATTATTGAGGAAGTCACAAAACTATGGTTATTCACTCGAAGCAAAAACGTTTGATATTTACACTATTATTGCTGCTAAGTGGTAGAACATCTACTCTGTTTAAAGAACAATTATAAGATAGTAAAAAAAAACTTTGATCAAACCAAAACTTTGTATAAAGATCTCGAACACCAAGTTTAGACAGTAGAAATGACAAGTGGGCTTCATCTTACACTTAAGTGAACACAAGGCCGCAAGTTTGGAGAGTGGTGAGGAGATAGTTGTTGTGGCAATGACATCGGCAATCAGAAGCTTGTGGACAAAGGAACCATCGATTTCAATATGCTTGGTGCATTTATGAAAGACAGGAATAATATCATCAGATTGTAACCAAAGAAAAGAAAAAGTTGGCTACACCCCAAGAAAAATAAGAAACTACCTTAACCACTTACTTTCAGCACAAGCATAGGCCATGTATTGATTCTTAGCTCAAAGACTGAGACATTGTGATTTGCTTCTTAGTGCTAATTTGGTTGACATTGTTTAGCATAGGAACTAGAAAGTTAAATTACCAAGACATCTAGCGTCTAGGGATGTTAGTGGGTCGAGTCAAATAGGAGAACAACCCATTCCAGCCCCGAAGTCTCGCTGGTGGTGGGGCAAGAATGTGAAAAAACTTGTACCTGCCAAAGGTGATTGGGGCGGAGGTGATGTTAGGTTGTACCCGCGCTCCGCCCTGTCGTGCCCCGCCTCACCTTGTACATGTGTAATTAAAGAACGTATTTTTTATTAAAAAAAAACAAGAAATTTGACCTTGTGTTGGAGTCATTTGTTGTTGGATGTGTTGACTTTTTTAAGTTGCTTTATTTGTTGAAGTAGAAGATTTAATTGACCATTTGTACCTTCCTTATCTTTTGTATCTATGAAGAATGATATATGTTATGATTTTTATATTGAGCATTAAGTTGGGTTTTAGGTTAGGTGGGTGTGAGGTAAAGTTTCGACGGGTCTCCCGGGTGGGTGCTCCTTTGCTCGGGCAAGGAAGCTAGGGATTAGGCAAGGGTGGATATCGAGATGGGTGGTGGGGCGAGGATGATTTTAGATTTGTACCCGCTTGGGCGAGGATGGGTATGGATTCTAGACCCCTGTGGGGATGGGGAGGTCAACATCCACCCCGACCCATTGACAACCCTAATAACGTCAGAACAAAGAGCAACTAGCTCAATATTTAAAAAAAACAAAATTTTAATTTGATTTAAACATATTTATAAATTAGATACATTAAAATTTAATAATTTCAATAACAATATTCCTAAAGGTAATAAATAGTAGGTTTTTAACTTTCTACCTTTTAAACTTTTTTATATATAAATTTTATTTTTACTAAAAAAATCAGAAATTCCAGTCCACCGGTCTCGACCGGAATTTTTCGGGTTTGGACCGGACCAGACCAGAAACCCGGATCGAGATAATCTGTAGACCGATGACCGGACCGAGTCCGGTCAGGTTCAGACCAGAGTCAGTCTGGTCTGACTCTGGTCTTTGCATAGCCCTAGTGGTAGATCCTGGATCAAAAAGGAAAATTAGTGTTTTTAGAGAGAATAGAGAACGGCTAGGGTTAAAATTATTTTCTTATACAAACGGATGGTTTCCTTTATTTGTAACTAGTACCGAAAGAATAATTGATAACAGATAATTTTTTAGATTAAAAAAATTAGATGGTTTTCACTTTAATAAATAATGATGCACATATCAAGTTGTGTTTCGCAAGTTTTTTTGTAAAAAAAGGATCAACAAATCATGTAAGGTAGGTTCCCTTCCCAAAAAAAAAAAAATCATGTAAGGTAGGTTAATACTAAAAAAAATGATAGAAATTTGGGAGCGCACGCGGAATTATACGGACCCAGAAATACAATTTTATAATTTCATAAATTGCAAAGTATTGATTATATCCAAACTATCTCCAACAAATTCTAGAATATCCAAACTTCTAGAGTATTCCACTATATCATTTTAACCTAGATATTATCCAACAAATTCTAGAATTTTCTTCATACTTGAATATGTTAGTTATCATTTATCTCTCAAATATTTTACTTCCCTTTAAGGTATCTTCTAGATTTTTCTAAAATTATCTTCAACACTCCCCCTAATTTTAAAAAAAATATACTTCCAAACTTTAATGATTTACTCCCCCTCATCCCAACTTTAATTATCTTATTGTTTCTCAATATCCATTTTCTATTTTTCTTTGAAATTTTATTGGTATTCATGTTACCAACCTCCATCTTCTCAATTTTTATGATATTCTTGTTGATACTCATGTTATCAACTAGCTTACTGATGCTCGTGTCATCAGCCATTGCCCAAAGTATTTTTTTTTTCCTTTAAATTTTCTTTTGTTATTGATGTTCATGCCACCAACCATCTCTAATATTACCATCTTCTTTCAATTTTTCTTTCTCCAACATTTCATAAAATTTTCCCATTTCAAATATTTTCCCTTCAACATTCTTTTAGTGAAATTTCTCCAAATTTGTCCTTCTTGTTGATGCTCATGTCATCAAACTCCCTCGTCATTATATTCTTTGTTAGTGCTCATGTCACTGACCAACTACTTGTACTTACCTCTTTTTCTCTTGCTATGTTCCATACTTTCTTCAAATCTTGTAATCATTCATCTCTTGATTCTCCAGTCTTCAATTTCGTCGTAATCATTTTTCCGGCTCTGACATGATAGAGAATTTGGGGGCACACGCGAAATTATACTAGACCCGGAAATACAATTTTATAATTTCATAAATTGCAAAGTATTGATTACATCAAAAAATTGTACAACAATATATTTTGGTGAGACACTTGTTCCACATCTTACAAAACTCTCATAAACTTTTTGTGTGTGAGCTCATGTCTCACATATCTCTCAACTCTTTTATGTATGGTGAGCTCATGTATCATCCCTAATTATGTGGGAGTGTATTGTGTAGGAATTCTCCATGCTCCACAACAAATGTCTTCACCTCTATCTATACTACTCCAAACCTTATTCAAGCTTACTTGAGTGTATCTTCCAAACTTCTAGAGTATTCCACTATATCATTTTGCCATGGATTATCCAACAAATTCTAGAATTTTCTTCATACTTGAATATGTTAGTTATCATTTATCTCTCAAATATTTTACTTCCCTTTAAGGTATCTTCTAGATTTTTCTAAAATTATCTCCAACAAAAAAATTACTTCATCCGTTCCATAATAAGTGAAACACTTTCTATTTTAGAACGTTTCAAAATAAGTGAAACATACCTTAAATGGAAAAAAGAAAGTGATAAAATGACAAAAGTGCCCATCACAAATTTGTGTAGTTTGCTTTTCTCTCTCCTCCTTTTAATAATGAAAGGATATTTTATGACTTTTTGGCTCTTGAAAGTGATGTTTATTAAATCTTGTGTCCATTCCCTATGTTTCACTTATTATGGAACGGATGAAGTATTTACCAAAGGAATAATACATTAATGGAAAGTCATACGGTACCTATAATCGATATTAAAGAAAACAAAACACAACTTAAATTGATCAAGTAAAGTTCGTCTATGATATAACTATGATAATGATGAACCAGATCTGACAATACAACATCGGTCCCGTATATTCCTGAATCATGCAGTCTTCAATGGGAACGTCTACTATCTAACATAGTTTTGAGAAGAAATCTCTTTATTGGATTGTGTAAATAGAGCACGAAAATCCAATACTGATTGCTAATTTAATTTGTACAACAAATCATCCATAAATTGTATCTTCGTAACAAACCAAACCAAACCAAACTTCAAACTCCAACATGAGGAAACTAACAAATCAAACTCAAAATTCTCACCAGTGGAGGCAAATAATCCAATAATTGGGAATACTCTCCAACAAAAAGGGAAAAGAAGATTATTTTATTAACAAAAACTAGAAAAAAAGTAAAAAATAGTCAATTACTCATAGTCTCATCTATTACCTTGATTTTGCTTTTTGCATACATTTTTTTTTTTGGTTTTCTTATTCATTATAAATACGATTTAGATTACCAAAAATTAACTGAGAGTTTTATCAAATGAGCCAAATATTACTGAAAAAAAAAAAAACTTTATCTACTAACTGGATAGACTACCCACCATTAATAAAGACTTATTGAGTGTTGTGGTAATGGAATCCAACTCGACATAATAATTTTTTTTTTAATATTCTATTAGTAGTGGGTAGGTATAGCAACATAAACATTACTTGATATAAGTGGCGAATGTTTTTCTGTTGAGATTTAATTAGTGCAGTTTAATTAATACTTCTCATTTCATTTTAGGCCCTGTTTTTTTGAACTTATTTTCAGTTAATTTCAATTCAGTTAATTTAATTTCAGTTAATTTCAGTTAATTTCAGTTCAGTTAATTTAATTTTAGTTCAGTTAATTTAATTTAATTTAATTTCAGTTCAATTAATTTAATTTTAGTTTAGTTCAGTTAATTTCAGTTAATTTCAGTTTAGTTCAATCTTATCTAATGCTTTAATTATTATTTTTTATTTATTATGATTATTATTATTATTATTTTATTATTATTTATGATAATAATAATAATTATTATTTAATATTTATTATGATTAATAATAATAATTATTATTTCTTATGTATTATTTATTATTATTATTTTTATCATTATTATTATTGTTTATTATTACTATTACTATTATTTATTATTATTATTATCATTATTATTATTATTATTATTATTATTTTTATTATTTATTATTATTATTATTATTTATTATGATTACTTTTATTATTTATTATTATTATTATTTATTATTTCTTACTCCCTCTGTATTTTTTTATCATTCTCACTTGGAATCTTGACACTATTCACAACTAGAGAGAATCTTTTAAATTTTTCTCAATATATAAGAAAAAATATAGTCATGTGGGGTCTTGTTTGATTAGTTTCAATGAGTAGTTTATTAATATTCAATTATTATAATTTTTATTAATATATAATGAAAGATATTTAAGGTAGAATAAGTGCATTGGCAAATGTGCAAAATCAAAGTAGGAAAGATAAAAAAATACAGAGGGAGTATTATTATATTATTATTTATTTATTTATATTTCTTATTATTATTATTATATTATTATCATTTATTTATTATTATTATTATTTTTATTTTTATTAATATTTATTTATTATTATTTATTATTTTTTTATTATGTATTATTATTATTTATTATTATTATTATTATTTATTATTTATTATTATCATTATTATTTATTATTCATTATTTATTATTTATTATTTATTATTTATTATTTATTATTTATTATTATTTATTATTATTATTATTATTTATTATTTATTATTTATTATTTATTATTTATTATTATTATTTATTATTTATTATTTATTATTATTTATTTTTATTGTTTTTATAACAATAATTATTATTATTAAGTTGAACTTAACTGAACTTAAAATAAATAATAAATAATAATAATAATAATAATAATAAATAACAATAATAATAATAATAATAATAATAATAATAATAATAAATAACAATAATAATAATAATAAATAATAATAACAATAATAATAATAATAATAATAATAATAATAATAATATAATAAGTATTGATAATATTATGTTACTCCCTCCATCCCAGAATACTCTTTACACTTTCCTTTTTCATCTGTCCCAGAATACTCTTTACACTTCTATTTTTGGATATGACCCACTATTATTTTAATTCTTGTACCTTTTAAGTTGGCCCACACTCTCTCTCCTCCAAATAAAATAATATTACTCCTACCATCCACCAACTCTAACCATGTCCCACACTCTCTCTCCTTAAAATAAAATAATACTACTTTAACTAACTACTAACTCTATCACATCTACTTCTCAATAAAATAACAATTGATAACCAAACAACAACTTATCAGTGTCAAGAGTATTCTGGGACGGAGGGAGTAATACTTATTAATTATTATCGATATTTATTATTTGAGAAAATTAAATATATAATTCAGTTCCTTTTCTCTCATTTCAGTTAATTTCAATTAATTTAATTTAATTTTAGTTCAGTTAATTTAATTTCAGTTCAGTTAATTTAATTTAAGTTTAGTTCAGTCAATTTCAGTTCAGTTAATTTAATTTCAGTTCAATTAATTTAATTTCAGTTCAGTTCAGTTAATTTCAGTTAATTTAATTTAATTTCAGTCAAAATAAGTTCAAAAGAACGGGGCCTTAATCTACACACTTTCTTTTTTTGAGTGCTTTTTTTTAATCTACACCTTTGTTGCTTTTTCTATTTTAGGTAACATGTCACATCTACTTTCTCCTCTTTTTCTACGCATGTCATCCACTATTTAATATTTTAACCCACTTTTTACTTTTTCTCTCTCACTTTTCAGTTTCTCTCTCATATTTTTGTACTTCTTTTTTGGCTCTCCCCCAAAGTAAAGTGAGTAAATTAAAATGAAACGAATGGAGTAAAAACTAACAATGCGGTGATTAAATGACTTCCCAAACGATTTTATTGTCTAAGAATTTCTTACACGATCAACCACAGTTATTGACAAAAAGATGAGCAACATAGATTTGGTAAGAATTTACAGTATTATATTTGGGTTTAATTAGATTACGTTATGCATGTGCTGGTGTGGTGGTTGACATTTGGCCATACACTTCTTCCGTAATTTCAGTCAAAGATTTAGCTGTCAGGTGCGGATTGCTGTCCAATACAAATTTTTAATTCATGTTTCTAGTGTCGTGTCATCTTTGATCTCAATCCTAGCCAAGATTATGCCATGTAAACTCCAAATAAAAAACACCCCCTAATATGAGTCTTGTCAAGAAAAGTCAGATGTGTAAACCAACAACAATCTCATGCAATCATAAAGGGAATGAGAAAATGTCAATTCATTTATGAGATGTATAAACTTGTGCATTAAGTGATATTTTTATAGATAAAATATTAGTGACTATAAGTTGTAGGGGTCAAATATTAAGGTGTGATTTCTTCTTACTTCCTCCGTTTCATAATATTTGCAACACTTTTCAAATTGCGGACTCTGAGGAAATTTTTCTTAGTATATAATTAGATGGGAAGGGATATGTGATTAGACTAACTAATAATACAACAAATTCATTATATCAACACCTAGGATCCATCATCACCACCCTACCACCGCCAGCCGCCACCACCCCGCCAACACCACCACCAACACTACCACCACAACCATCCCGCCACCACCATCGGAACCACCACCACAACCACCCCGCCACCACCATCTTCCATTTCACAAAAATTCACCACGATCTTCATCTTCTATGTGAGCAAATTAAAAAAAAACAGATATGATCTAGCCAAATTATAGACAGATCTAACCAAATTACAGATCTAACCAAAAACAAATCAAAGACGAAGGAGAGAGAAAGAAGGAGATCTACAAAGAAGATGAAGACGAAGGAGAACACCCAGGAGAACAAAGGAGATTGATGAAGACGAATGAGAACAAAGAAAATGAAGACTTCGCAATCAAATGCTTCATCTTCGCTGGACTTTGCAGCGATGGTGGATTCAGTGGAGAGAGAGGGCGTGAGGGATGAGAGAGAGGGGGCGTGAGGGAGGAGAGAGAGGGCGCTCAAAATTCCGACAATGGTGGCTTTAGTGTTGTGTCGAGTGTAGGAACGTAAACTGGGAACAACTAAAACAAACTTATATGATAACCGTGGCGTGAGAAGATCACTGCCCTAAAGTTGAATTTACCCCGTAACAACACACAGACTCACAGCAATCAACCTCCAGGGATACACGGTTTCTGCACTTCCGGTGTTGACAGAAAAGCATATTGAGAACGATCTTGAATATTGCCCAGAATAATGGAGGAGAAAGAATAAGAGACGAAGATCTTGTATTGTATGTTTTTTCTGTATCCCAAAGAATTTCAGAACACTAGTATTTAAAGGGAGAACGCAACCAAACGAGATCAGAATATGGCTGAAATCGTGGGAAAAACGGTCACTTTATGGGGATTTTAATGGCAGTAAATCAGGAGAGAGATTAGGGCGTCATTAAGAGAGAGATTAGGGGAAAAACGGTAACTTAAGACTGATAACCAAGGTCATTAAATGCTTACAGATTTTTGACCCAAAATGATAGTTAAGTTAATTTCAAAGCCCATGGCCCGGTCCGGGTGGGCGGCGCCGCCCGTGTGGCAACCACACATCACCACATACTCACTAAAAGCCTCATTGCTACTCAACTCAAAGGGTAGAGGAAGAGTAATGGTTATAAACCTTACTCTCCCCTTCTATTCTTTCAATGTGGGACAAAAGATAAAAAGGGCTCTTCATGTTCTTTTGAAGCAAACTTAGAGTTTCTACTAAAACTCCAACATCGAGGGCATGAGGGAGGATAGAGAGGGCTTAAGGGAGGAGAGAGTGTGAAGGTGGTGGGGAATGGGTTGGGTTTTTGTGGTGGGGTAAAGGAATGGTTGCGGGTAGAAGATCATGGAGTAGTTAGGGGAAAGATTAGGTAGTTTAATTGTTTTATATTAGAGTATGTAAACAATACTTATTTTATAAAGTAAGGGTATTTAAGTAATTTCATCCCCCTTACTAAATAAGGAAACAAAAAAAAGTGTTGCATTTATTTTGAAACACCCCTAAATGGAAAGTGCTGCAAAATATTATGAAACGGAGGAAGTATTTGAAAATATATTTTTTAAAAAAAGAAAAATCACGACTTGATATCTAACCTATATGAATTAATATTAGTAACATTTATTATGAAACTGTCACTTGATATACAAAGTTTATACATCTCCGATATGAACTGAAGCTCTCTTAGAAGGAAGTTGAAACGAGACAAATTTTTTTAATTACCACAACAACATCTGATTTATTAGATACTTATAACAATAATTTGAGAAGGATGTGCTCAGTGTAAGAGGAAAACATAAAACTAAGGTAGAAAAGTGTTTTTCATCCCTTTGTAAACATTTTCCTCCAAAATTTGAAGGAAAAAACATTTTCCTCCCATCTATCATTTCCAACATCTCCATTTTCATCTTCTTAGCTTAATAGTTTTCCAACAAACAAATCAAAGGAAAACTCATTCATGTTAATTGAACAACCATTTTTCATGGAATATGATTTCCATTAAACCAAACGACCTTGAATATATAATTACACTTTGACTTTTGACACTATTCACATACTTCAGTTTGACCATAGTTACATTTGTGATTTATACTTAAGTTAAATATAGTCATATATTATCTTGTCAAATTTGTCTAAATATGTACTTTTGAATACCAACTATTTTATGTTCACGAGTATGTAATATTTTTTAAGAGCTCAAATACGTAATATCATAACTAGCACTAATTTACCAAATCAAAATCAACAACCTCATCACCCCCAATCAAAATATTGTGCATATACATTAACCTATGATTATTTGGAGTATTGTGTAAGATTTGTCGATTACCTAATCTTGCGGTCTAATTTGCAAGCGTGAAAGCCAAAATATTACAAGTTACAAAACATGGTGGAAATATTTTTCATATACTTATACATGAGATTACGTTTTAAGGTCGGATATCTACTTCATTTCTAAAAAGCAACACTATTTAATTGTCTATTAGTAAAATTTATAAACGAAAGTATTGATATCACAAAAATGTACATCTATAAGCCAAGGGGGAGCTATGATGTCCCCCTATAAAATTACTTTTCTACCCTTCACTTATCAAAAAATACTTATTTTAATCCAATTCCTTCTTGATCTACAATTATGCTTAACAAGGAAAACTAAGATCGTCTAACTTATAGTAAGATGTAATGAACACATAAAATGTTTCCCAAAAAAATATGCTTAAAAAGAGAAATTTTTGATTGAAAATAACTGATATTACTAAAGCAATTCCAAACAATCACAAAGTAAGAACTTAAAAAAAATTCTTTTTACCTAAACGTCTAATAGCAATTACAATTTCAAAGAACATACATTAACAATCCATAAACTTACCAACAAAAATAAGAGGATAGTCTCGTCTTTTTATGTTTTGGCTTTTATAATTGTCGTATGTGTCGATTAAGAGAATTTATCATTTTGTTTATTTAAAGGTTCGTAGTAGTTGTTTGTGTCAGTTGGGACTTGGGATAATCCATCTCACCATTTTATTAGATATATTATTTTAAAATATAGTAAAGAAATAGACTTATACCATCCAATTTCTCGATGTAGTGTTACACAATAAATTACACATATGTTAAAAGAGATTAGCATAGTATGATCCAATAATATCAACCTATAGTCCATTCTGATACATGTTCGTCTATCACGTTCAAAAAAAGTTGCGAAGGATTGATTAAACTACAATAAAATAATATTAGTATCTCTAGCGCTTTTTAATGTCACAATTGATGTTAATATGTCGTCGCAAGTATCGCGTGCATATGAAACTAGTTAAAACTAAGCGAACAAAAATTTATGTGACAATTTGTATTTATATATATATGCAAAGAAATTTATGATCAAAGTTAGTATATGAAATTATGAATAACGCAAATATTAAAGTATTGCATTTATTAATTTGTTAGGGTCTACTTGACTAATTTCCAAGTTACAGTCTCCTATCTTCTCATACTTATGAGAGCAAGGGGAGAAAAAATTATTCCTTTCCATTAATATTATCATAACATGTTCTAGATGGATTAAATTAAGTTGTGGAAACCACTCCTTTGAAATAAACTAATCAAATTCTTACAAACTAATTTGAAGATGTTTGAATTTTATTTGGATAGGGAGAGTAAACATAATATCCTATTAAAATTTAAACGTCCATTGTGTTTGAATTGAGGCATTTGAGAAAGCATACCAATTGTTAAAAAAAATAGTGAGTTAAAATTCTAATTGATTATTCATTTGTGATCCTAAATCCAAGCAGCAAAATGTTGCGGGATGGATTGGCCAAGCACAAACTAGTGACGTACTAGTACTGCACTACTGCTTTTGTTACACAAAAAAAGGGTAAAACTGATACAAAGGATCGCACGATAATGGCAAATGCAGGTGGTACAGGGCATGGGAGAAGTTCATACTATTATGGGCAATTTACTCTTCATTCTTTACACCCTTGGAATTTGGATTCTTTACTGGACTTCCTAAGAACCTATTAGTCCTGGACCTTGTTGGACAAGTTGCTTTCCTTGTCGACATTGTGCTTCAATTCTATGTTGGTTACAAAGATAGAAAGACTCATCATATGGTCCATCAACGTCGTGCTATTGCTTTCAGGTGCCTAGTTTTATTACAATTAAAATAAAGTGTCGCGGACTTTTGACAAATTATCAGAGGCATTAAAGGTGATTCTTAAGATAAATAGGAGTCACCCCTTTAAACACAATAATTTATTAAAAGTCACGCCTCATACAAGATTTACATTTTTTTAATTACCTTGTTATATATACTTTCCTTTCTCTTTTATCTTACTACTTCCGAGAAAATAACTTTTAGTTATGTAATAAATATGTATTAGCAAATGAAAATTATATTCTACTTTGCAGGTACTTGAAATCAACTTTTATGCTTGATTTGCTGGCTTGTATGCCATGGGATCTTATTTACAAGGTAATTCTCATAACCATCTCTATATTTGTCTTTCTTCTTCCTGGCCTGCTTTCTTATAGAATTTTTAACCTCACATCTTTTAAGCTTTTGACCATTATGAGCTAGTTCATTTGATCAAGTCCTTGACTTGCATGAGGTCTGGGCAAGAATGCGATTTTCGCTTTCATATGTGTGTTTGATTTCTTAAATTAAATAAAGACATAATAAAGTTAGAATAGAGATGCCTATAGAAAATTACTAACAATTACTGGCTTGTTTGATAGGTGATAATATAAAGAGCTCAAATACCAAATATATTTGACATATATGACTAGCCATGTATGAAGTATTTTAGCTGATAAATTTTTGAAAGTTGTAAACATTATAAGTAATATAATTTGCAAGGTAGTTTCAAATATGTACCTTAACATTTGAAATTTGTAAACATTATCTCCATTCGAACTCTAGCTTGTTGATCAAACGTTTCTCTTTTTTTGGACGTAAAGTTCAAAGATAGAACTTCAGGTATTTGCTAAACTTGATCATACCTTTAAAATTACAATGCAGTTGTGATGCTTCTAAAATTTTCCCTTGCAACTTGCAAGTCATCTAGCTTAAAAGTGATCAAAGAAATGTGGAGTTCGGATTAATCTAATTGCAATGTGTTTTGTCAGGCAGCTAAACGAAAAGAAGCAATGAGATACTTGTTATGGATCAGGCTGTGTCGAGTTCGCAAGATTACTTACTTCCTCCACAAATTGGAGAAGGATATAAGGATCAACTACCTTTTTACAAGGATAGTGAAACTTCTTGCTGTTGAAATTTACTGCACACATACAGCAGCTTGCATTTTCTATTACTTAGCCACCACAGTTCCTGAACGTGAAGAAGGTTACACATGGATTGGTAGTTTAACGTTGGGAGATTATAGTTATTCCAACTTTAGGGAAATTGATATTTGGAAGAGGTACACAACGTCTCTATATTTTGCCATCGTCACAATGGCTACTGTAGGTGAGCTCTTTCAAGTGCTCTGTTTTTTTTTTCTTTTGAAGTGATTTTAAGTGCTATAGTACGCATGAGACAAGTTGTCGATTGGTTAAGAACTTTAATATGACAGGAGTTGGTGGAGTATCGTTTATTAGAAGTGAGAGAGTGTAGTGGGCCAAAGGGGTAAAAGCTAAGAGAAGTACTAAAATATCAGTGGGATCGTCCACAAAAATGTGAGAGATTAATTCTATTAGAGCTCTTGCAAGATGCTTGAGAACTTTGGTCTCAAATTAGTTTCTTCCTTACACGTTTCTTTGCACATTTGAATAGTTATAAACAGATATGAGTATATCGTATTAACTCCCAAAGGTCACTATATTAACTATTGGTTAGCTAATATTTCAAACACAAAATACATACATATTTATGAAGTTTAACTAATGAGTATACTACTAAGAGTTAGCTAATGCAAAATTTTCAAGTCTTTTGCTTCATTATAATAAGCATGATGCACACCTGAGGAGGGGTCACACAAAATACATACATATGTATGCTGGACAAATCATGATCCTAATTATGTCTTGCTCATGAGTAGTTATAAGAATCAGTCACGATTGTCTCAGTATTTCTGTTGTATTGCAGGTTATGGTGACATACATGCTGTCAATCTGAGGGAGATGATATTTATTATGATTTATGTCTCTTTTGACATGATTTTGGGTGCTTATTTGATCGGTAATATGACAGCATTGATAGTCAAAGGTTCTAAGACAGAAAGATTTAGGGACAAAATGACAGATGTAATGAAATATATGAACAGAAATAGGCTTGACAGGGGCCTCTGCAATCAGATCAAAGGTCATTTGCGTTTACAATATGAAAGTAGTTATACTGAGGCCTCTATTCTGCAAGACATTCCCATATCTCTTCGAGCTAAGGTAATGTACAAAAACATATATAAGTTATTTTAAATTACATACCTTTTATTTCCATCCTTGAGTGCCTGGGTTGCACAAATGTGCTTAATGTTCCTTATCACATGATGTACCTTCAATATGAACATGATGTACAATTTGAATTACAAAACTCTTGGCCTTTGGTTATGTCAAAAGTTGTTAAAATTCATTCAACATTACTCCTTTCATGGATATTTAGGAGTATTCCAGTTTTATAATTAGAAGGATTCTATGCTAACATATACATTTAGGATATATTATCATTGCACTCTTATGGTGATTTCGCTGCTTATGACTATGTCTAGTTACCAATCTGAGTAGTCAACGATTATGCTGCATTAATTTTATCTTTATGTGAACTTATAAACTGGTCGTTCAAAACTCTGTCAAATTACATGTGTGTGTCACGATTTATGCCTATCGCGCTAAGGGTAAACTAACTATGTTGTATGTGCAGATTTTTGAATCGTTATATAGACCATACATAGAAGAATCTCCTCTCTTTAACGGATGTTCTTCAGAGTTTATCAATCAGATTGTAAGCACCAATATCTTACCCCTAATATGCATTCTTGAATTTCTAGTAAAACACAAAATTATGCATGGGTATACTTAGAGGGCTGCTTTCTTATTCCTGGTTACTATTGTAAAATTCAAGTAGAAGGGAGGCTCTTGCATGCTGTGCTTGTTAGAAATATGTGGTATTGTGGTGTCCCTGGTCAAAAGAAGAACTAAACTCCACCCACATGATGATCATTTCTAGAGGTCCAGAGTTCTTCTCCTTAAATATTGAGGTGCAGGTTGTTGGTCATGATACTTGTTTGACATGCTTCTTAAAGTTTGACTTGGAGAATTTTCTCAAGAGGATACAATTTCTAACTTTTTTAGTGATTCTTCGATTATGTTCATGCACTTCTGGAAGGAATTTTGAATTGGGGTCTGCACATTGGTGATGATTTTGTTAGAAAAGTTGTCTATGTGCAGCTTTTAGCATGTTTCGGACTTTCAGAGAGATCATAATTTGAAGTCATCTGAATAAGATGTCTTATCTATGCGCTTGGTCTTGCAGGTAATTAGAGTCCATGAAGAATTTTTTCTTCCCGGTGAAGTGATCTTGGAGCAGGGAAATGTCGTAGATCAACTTTATGTTGTTTGTCATGGAATGCTGGTATGTCTACATTGTTACACATGCTACTATCTTCCTTTCTACCGTTTACTTTTCTTCTTGTGCTGTTACAATTTTTCATAATGAACTATAGATAATGATAGATTGTGTAAGTCTGATTTGATGTTGGATGCAAAACTAAAGCTGTAGCTGATAAAAACAGTAAAATTCGGCTTAATGTGTTGTTGTTGTTCTTACTTTTCTGTCTTAAACAAGTATTAGTTTCAGATGGAGGTTGTAGGATTTGACCAATTAGTTGTTCTTGCTTCACAGGAGGAGGTAAGCATTGGGCAAGATGGGTCAGAAATGAAGGTTTCAATTCTTCAACCTAATAGCACTTTTGGACAGATTTCCATTTTTTGCAACATCCCTCAATCTTGTACAGTTCGAGTTCTTGATCTGTGTCGGCTTCTGCGAATAGACAAAGAGTCCTTAAGTAATATTATTGACATATACTTCAATGACGGGAAAAGAATCTTTAACAATCTCCTTAAGGTAATAAGAGGAGCATTCTTTTTTTCTCAAATGTAGGCTTAGTTTATCGGAAGAAACTCAATTTTGTATTAACTTTTGTAAGTTATGTTGTGAAATTTAGCTATTCAACCTTAGCTAGGTACTAAAGAGCACCAATAATGTGTTAAACTTGTATTTTTTTAATGTGACAGGGGAACGATGGAAAATACAACTTAAACCAAGTTGAATCTGATATCGCATCTCACATAAGGAAACAAGAATCAGAACTTGCTCTCAAAGTAAATAATGTAGCATACCATGGTGATCTATATCAGCTGAAGAGTCTTATCAATGGAGGAGCTGATCTAAAGAGGAAAGATTATAATGGAAGAGTTCCACTGGTATGATATATTAATATAGATAGTAAATATTTATTGCACTCTCTTGTATTTTCTGCTTAATTAGTCCATTATTTCCATATTGTTGGCATCTGGTTCCTTGTTCTAATCTTACACCTATCATTACCTTTTCATTTTCTTCATAGACTTTATCCATTATCATTTATCAAGAATCTTGTGCTTTAACTTATGGTTCACATTGCCACACAAAAGCTTATGAATTAATTGCGATATAATATGATATCATTTCTATGGGATCCATAATATTAAGTATATGTATAAGGACGAGATGGATTTTTCATTGTAATAGGTCTTTCGTATTATTGTGTGTATATATGTATAGCGCAAGGCTCTCTATTCCAGGTAAGCCGCATGCATTCTCATCACTAGTTGTACAAATATGAGTTAATTCATGTCTTGGGGATGTGTGGCACAATGCTAGAATTTTGTTGACCTAAAGATTGTATAATCATGAGTTGTGCTTCCTGGTATAGTTCTCAATTGCGTACATGATCTTGAAAATTTTATTGGCCTCAGCATGTCGCCGCATCAAGAGGACATGAAGATATTGTTTTATTCCTTATTCAAGAAGGAGCCGATGTCAATATTTCAGGTGATGTTAGCATTCAACTTCTTTGCTAATTGCTATACACTAAACTAGGTTCTTTTATAACAATGTCACTGATTATTTTTATCAACAGATGATTTTGGCAATACGCCCTTATTAGAAGCCGTAAAAAATGGACATGATCAGGTTGCTGCGTTGTTGTACAAACAAGGAGGAAGAATTGATCTAAAAAATGCTGGATCATCTCTTAGCTCAATTGTTCTAAGCGGAGATGTGGAATTTCTTAGAAGGATGATAACCAACGGAATAGACCCGAACTCGAGAGATTATGATCTTAGAACTCCACTTCATGTTGCTTGTTCTCAAGGGTTATATTTGATGGCAAAGCTGCTGGTACAGGCTGGAGCTAATGTTTTGTTGAAAGACAGGTAATAATGGTTCATATACTTTGGAAGCTTCATATGTAAATCTAAAATTGTCAATTGTGACCAAGTTTTATGTAGTTTATAGTTTAGATATATGTTTTGTTCTTTCACATTGTTAAATTGATTAAGACATTTAAAATCTACATAATCTAAATTGATTAGGACATGTAAAATGCCATAAGGTACTTTCATCGTTATGAACTATGAATTTTGCAGATGGGGTAAAACTCCAATGGACGAAGCCCGAATGTGTGGACATAACAATTTGATAAAGCTTCTTGAAGATGCAAAGTTAGCTCAATTGTCTCAATCTTCTGGCGACATTGAAGATATTTCTGGTAATCAAATGGTTAATAATGTTAATATATATTGATTTCATGTTGCCACTTTCATATTCCCCAAACTCCTCCTCTCGTAAGATGAGAAAAGCTATATAAAGAAGATTAGTAAAAATAAGTTTTGTCTGAGTAAACTTTTTTTTTCCTAGATGGCCTTTTCCAAGGTCATTAAAAACATCTTACCTTTCATATTACTCATTTCGCTTTTTTAATAGATGCTTCATTTGACTTGTACACTTGCCAATGTACAATTTTGATCATCAATATCTCTAATTATTCATTATTTAAAAAATATAAAGAATGTTTTTTTTTTTTAAGATGTACATCGAGATAAATTCAACATCTTGTATGCTAAACATTGGTTGTCATACACCAGTGGAAAAATATGGTCAAAGTAGAGTCCATAAATAATACAAAAGTCAAAGTGAAGCATCCTGCATCTATTTGAAAACAGAGCGAGTAATATATACTTGTAAGAATTTATCTTTGTTAATTTAATCATATCACTTTCTTGCAGATAAAACGCTGCATAAGAAATGTACAGTCTTCCCATTCCATCCGTGGGGAACCAAAGAGAACAGAAGAACAGGGATTGTCTTATGGGTTCCACGTACCATAGATGAACTGGTTAAGATAGCATCGGAAAAGTTAAACTTCCCAATTAGTTCTTGTATTTTATCTGATGATGGTGGTAAAATACTTGATGTAGATTTGATTGACAATGGTCAAAAGCTGTATCTTATAAGTGAAACAGATTAGGTAATTTTGAACTTTTTTCCCCATCTTCATGTACAATAACTAGTGGTTTCCTTTTTCTTCATGCCCGATATCTGATTTGTGCAAATCAAAAGTGCTTTGGGAAGTTTTATTTGGTCTGTTTAGATAGAGCATTTCTTTTGGGGTTAGCCCACAATGACATATTTGGATTTGAAAAAAATTGGATCTGACATCCTTGCCATATAATAAGCAACTCGGGTCCATATAATTTCAAATCAAAACTTATTAAATGGAATATTTTCATTTTTGAGTTCCTTAAAAGCTTTTCTTAAAATTTATATTTATCATTAATAAAAGAATCATATGACATTTAGAACAAAGATTAAGATGGGCAGATAAAGCAACTTTTATCAAATGAAATTATAATTTGGCAAAAAACCATGATCGTTGTGGAAATTCGACTTTGATGAACACCCTCTTTTACATCGTTGTTTGATACGACTTTCTACGAGATATCCTTTCGATCCATTGTACTATTGAAATTAAACCAAATCTGATGCAATTGATTGCAACTATAAGTAATTTATGCTGCGGATTGCAAAAATCTTCATAGAACCAACTTTTCCTGCGAAATTAAATAACATAACTCCAAACTCTTACAAGAAGAGAGATAAGATTCAAAATAAAGCTCAATAATGGAGTAGAAAAAGCTCTTTGGTGGAGAGAGAAAAGGAGTTATTGTGAACATAAACTTAAAACTACTAAAAAGCAAGAAAACATGGGCTTACCATTAACCAAAAGGTTGGCAGTTGCCCCTAGAATAGCAAAAGTTTTCTCCGGTTCCTTAAAATATCATGCCTTCAACCTTGTTCTTTCTCTTTCATTCTCCCCCCCTCCCCAATCTCTCTCTCTCTCTCTCTCTCCTTTTCCCATATGCTAACCACCGTTAAACTCCTCTTTGATCACTTAATTTTTCTTTATAGTTATTTTGAATAGAGAAATTAGGATGAAAGGGGAGGAATTCATTTCCCTTTGTTTGGATACATCATACATGGGGGAAGGGAAGGCAAGGAAATTGAAAGGGATATATCTTGGTTCCTCCTCTTGAAAAGCCAAAGCCGTCTAATGTTGGAAAAATTCGAAAGGGAAATGCAAGCTCACTCTCCCCTTCCCCCCCCTCCTCTTCCCCTTCCCTTCCCTTCCCCTATCTTTCCCTCCCTTAATGCTATCCAAACAAAGTATTAGTGATGATTAATGAAACTTGAAAGTTGCATATATTATGTTAATCTTTTCTTAAGGCAATGTACTTGTTCTACGAGTAACAATTGGTATCAACACGCATTACATAAATCTTTGTACTAGTTAGGACATAACTGCATCTATCCGGTAGATATTGGGTAGATTACCCGCTCCTAATAAACCATATACCGTACATTACATTTTATTTAGTGGTAGGTAAACTACTCATTGACTTAACCAAGTTTTATCCGTATTAGTTATGCTACTTTATCGCTCATAAGCAAATTTTCTAATGCAGTGATTTAAAAAAAGTTAGGTTCCTTGCTTCACTACAGCTTACTATATAGAACTATAGAAGTATGCTAAATTTGAAATCCTTTAATAAGCTCATTTGATATGTGACATGTATTTTAGTTGTATTCATAAAGCTCCTTTGATGGGTTATTAGTGTAAGGAGTTGCTAATTGTTGAAAATTATATATATTGAAATTGAGATTCCATTATATTGCCAGCACTGGTATAATTTGAAATTTAAAACTCCATTGGTTTCCCAAAAACGAAGTAGAAATAGAAATCCTATTTTCAACTTCTCATGTTTCCCATTTTGGTTCCAGTGTTTTCATTAGTGTTCAGACTATTTTAGAATGGAGAGATATAAACAACAAAGAGTACAAAAAAATACCAAAAAAGTACTAGAAAATACCAAAAAGTAAAAAAGAAGTACTGGAAAGTATGCGAGAAATTTCCAAATACTAATATAGAGATTACAAAAAGTGAATTCTATTTGGTTTATTCTCACATTCCCTACAAAGAGTTAATATAAAATTACATAGTACAATTTAATTCAAATAAGTGGTCGTTTGGTTGATCATAGGAATTGAAAACTCCCATGAATTTTCAATACACATGATATAAATTCCTTCATTAAATTCATGGGAATTTAAAAATTTTGTTGGGTAGTGTATAAGCTATAAGGGAAGTGGAAATTCATGGGAATTTCTACTTACCTAGGGCCTAGGGGGGAGTAGGTTAGTTATTTCCCTCATTTTGTAGGCAATAGTAATTAATGGGAATTTCTACTTCCCCCATTTTTAAAATTTTTTGTCAACTAAAACAACTAGCCCATTTCACAATTCCTAGGAATTTGAAACTCCCATGATTTCAATTAGCAACCAAACGACCACTAAGATAATAAATTGTATTATTACATTATGCCGATCTTGAATTTTTTTTTTTTTTTTTTTTTTTTTTTTTGAGGGATATGCCGATCTTGAATTGATCTCTATTATATAAGGGAAGGGGGGGAGCTATGTTGTCCCCAAAGGAAGAGACTATTTTACCCCCCCTTCCCTTTCTAAATTTCAAAACCAAAGCAGGGCTTCAAAAAAATAACGGAAATAAAATTATAACAAAATACATACTTTTTTCCGGCAAATTCTACAAAACAAAATCCTAAATTAACGCCTAAAATCACGTTGTGGTTAGATAAACACACCTATAATCACTTCCGCCTAAAATCACGCTGTGGTTAGATTAACACACCTATTTAATTCAGCTAAGCGGTGAATGTAAATTGAAGACCTATGTTGTCTTCTCAAACAAACAAAAACAAAACATTTGGTCAAGAATTCAAGAAACATTAACAACTGAAGAGACTGAAACAACACCCAGAGGGCGGCTTCTAGCGTCGGCGACAGCACCAGGAAAAGATGCTGCAACAGTGACGGAGCGTCGTGACTGCAGCACGACATCAACGCAAACAGAAGAGAGAGAAAATGGAATGTGGTTCTTAGGATTTCTATGAATTTTCAATGGAAACTTTGCAGTTTGCATATATGCATGTAGGAGATGTAAAGGTCTAAAGGAGAAACAGAGAAGTAGAAATTAAGAGATAAATTCTTTTTTCATATAGAGTAAAAATGTAGAGTGGCAATGTTTAAAGAGCTTAAGAGCCTAAGTCATCAAGTTGTCACGTGGCAAATGATAGATTTTGAGTTTATGACATATTAGAAAAAAGTTTATAAATTTTTTTATTGTTGCTCTTTACATAATTTTCTTTTGTTTATTGTTTGTTTTTACAGGTTAGTTTATAATACACTTTTATTGTTTCTATCAGATGAGTCTATGATACTATGACAAAAAAAAATGGCTACTCTTTCTCTCCAAATGAGAGGTGGGACTTCTGTGTCTGCAAACTAGATTTAAAAGTTGAAATGCTTTAAAATTCCAAAATTTTGTAATATTGGACTAACATATGCCTTTTTTTATATTTCAAAATTTTGCAATATTGGACTCACATACGCCTTTTTTTGTGATCTAACAAAAAAATTGAATAGAATTACTAATGAATTTTACTCTACTAATGAAAGTATTGATCAAGACCACCTAGAGGAAAACTATGCTTTGAAGCCTTATTGCTTATGTTCGTAATCACTCAGAAGTCAACTAAAATCATAGAATTGCATAATTCACGTTATACAAATTACTCAAATGAGGAAACTTTACAAAAACTAAAAAAGTTCACTTCCAAACTACAACCAATACATTACAAAGTCAATACATACTCACAAAACATTCACAAAAATTCACTTACAAATCACTCTGTTCTCAAGTAGCTAAGAATTGAAGAGGGAGAAAGATGAGTGCAATATATTTGTCTCTTTTTGTCATGGGACACATGGGGATGTTTAGAGCTTTGACTTAAAATTATTGCTATTTCATGAATCATGCTTATTCACTTAAAATTGTAATGCTAATTGATAGTGCTAATTGATAGTGCTAATTGACTTAAAATTGTTATGCTACATGATAGTTGGTTGACTTAGATTTATCTTATTACTCTAAGTTGGTTCTATAATCTTTTATTGTTTTATATATCTCTCTTTATGCACGCTTATAAAATTGTTTATAAGTGTAAACTATCTGAAAGCAACTATACCAACCTTTATAATAGAGATTTTTTTTGAATGAATGATTATTCTATCTAAATAATTTTTAAGAACTTGATAACATTTTTGCAAATGCACAAATTATCAAGGAAAAAAGGTTGCAATTTCAGTTCCACAATGTTGATTACATATTTGAAGTTGACTGGGCTAATGAGTGTGCTTGGATTTTCATGGAAATTAGTTAAAGTCAACAAAAAAAAGTAGTTAGAGATGCAATTTCATTACTTATACTTATATATTAAAAGGATTTTAAAATACTATTTGTAAGTATTTCAAAAAATCTTATTCACAAAATTGAGGTGAACTTAGATACGCACTTTTGTTTTTAGTTTGTTTTACTACAGAATAACAGTTATGCCCAAAAATGTCGTCGTACGCATCGCGTGCATAAAAAGCTAGTATCCAATGAATGGAAGAAGGGTAGACAATCCAAACTCTCCATTGCATTTTCACAAAAGAGAATAAAAAAAGAAATATAGAAGAGCATAAGAGACATTGAATCTTCAAGCTTTCAAATCTATAACTTTAAATATTAATATCTTTAATTTTATATTTGTAAAAAAATATAAAATATTATCATTTTGAAAATTCATAAATCTAATAAAATTCAACATAATTATATTTTTCTTTTTTGTCCTACAAGGTCACCAAAAGCCTGGCAATATGTTTCAAGCCTAATAATAAATTAATGTTTACTGTGGTCCTACATCTTTAAGTCGTTGGTATACAACACTAATTTCACCGAAATCTCTCTCTTCCCTCCATTAGAAGAGGGAGCAGGATAGATATAAGAGAATTCGCCTTTGCACAAAATCAAGCCTACCAAATCCACATCAAGTTCCACACCCCCATGGATTCACTACCCACACACCCACATGTAACTGTATGTCCAAGCGCAGGAATAGGACACTTAACCCCTTTCCTTCGGCTTGCGTCGATGCTAGCAGCTCCGTCCAACTGCTGCAGTGTCACAATGATCATCATCCGCCCCACTCTTTCCTCTGCTGAAACCAACCAAATCAGCACTTTCTTATCCTCCCACCCCCACATCAGTTCCTCAGAGTTCCACGCCCTACCTCCTGATCCATCAGACTCCAACACCCAGGACCCATTTCTCCTCCAATATGATGCTGTCTCTCGTTCTGCCCACCTCCTCGTTCACCACCTCTCCACCCTCTCACCACCACCCTCTGTCGTGTTCTCTGACTTGATGCTTGCTTCGGGGATCAACAAGCCGCTCGCTGACCTTGGTGTCCTAAACTACACTGTCATCACCACTTCTGCAAGGTTCTTCTCTCTCATTGCGAGTCTACCTCATATTAGAATTACTAAAGGTGAAAGTGTTGCGATTCCGGGTTTAGATCCGATACAGGGAGACCATGTTCCTCCTCCAATGTGTAATCCAGACCATGTATTCACTCGAATTGTAGAGATCAATTGTAGGTACCTTCAAGAGGCTAAGGGCGTACTACTCAACAGTTTTGACTTCTTTGAACCTGAAACAATCTCAGCTCTACAAAGTGGCAAGGTTCTACCAAATTTACCGCCTATCTTCCCTGTAGGACCTTTGATTTCATTTGAGACAAAGAAAGGTAAGCATAGTCTCTTGTCCACTTGGTAAGAGGTCGTCAAATGTGGTAACGGTAATGAAATTTTTAGTGTAATTTAATAAGAAAGAGTAATCATATTAACTTATTCATAATAATGAAGTTTCGTCCCTAAATATGTGTTTTTCTTTTTAAGTTTCCATTACAACTCAATAACACTCATTGATAAGTGGTAATGGATGGTAACAATATATTGTGAAGAAAAGATGTTTTGGAATGACCATCAATATTGGTACGAGGCTTCTTTTACAAATTTACACTAAAATGCATTATTATTGCATCATTTATGACTAACAAATGGACCATCATTGTCCAACGTTTTGTTATCATTTTTCAGCGTATGTATAACTATATAACCTTAAGGTCGCCACATAAGAATCATGCAAACTATACCAAAGAACTTGCTTATTATCCTAGGAGTATTTTTGTTCCATTTGGGTTATAGAAAGAGATAACGTACTCCATTTGAGTATATGGTATATACCTCCAAATATTCATATATTCAGCATAATTTCTTACTCGAATGAAATCAAAGGTCTTATAGGGAATTCTATAAATATTCAGCATAATTTCTTACTCCCAAATTTACTGTTTTTTATAGAGTTCCTTTCCTCACCAACTTTCTATTACTCAAGCTAACTCCTAATTCAATGATTGTACATTACCACCAGTACCCCTCTCCCTTAGGCCAATTCATCACAAAGTATGAGATACAAAAGTTGTAAATCCTTTATAGAGTACAGATATAAATATACCAAATTAGCTACCTAAAGTTTAGGCAAATTGTCTTACTGTTCCAAGGACCGTAACGACCTAGACCAAACAACCTTGGTTTATTGTCTAATATTTGTCTAACAACGAACTATTCTACTAACATAATTACACACTTACACCACTTTATTTTGTCCAGGTACAGGAAGCACAAGCATATCATGGTTTGACAACCAACCATTGAGCTCCGTGGTGTTTGTCTCCTTTGGAAGCAGAACATCAATGAGCAAAGACCAAATAAGAGAACTGGGAGAAGGGCTTGAAAGAAGTATGATGAGATTTTTGTGGGTGATCAAGACTACGGTAGTCGACAAAGAAGATAAAGAAGACCTAAGAGAATTGCTAGGTGAGACATTTTTCAAGAAAATTAAGGAAAGAGGGTTAGTTGTAAAGCAATGGGTGAACCAAGAGGAGATCCTAGCTCATTCGGCGATAAGAGGATTCTTGACTCATTGCGGATGGAACTCGGTCATGGAAGCCACTCAAAGAGGGATCCCTTTGCTTGCTTGGCCCCTACATGGAGACCAAAAGGTCAACACCGAGGTGGTGGAGAAAGCAGGTTTAGGAGTCTGGGAAAGAAGTTGGGGATGGGGAGGAGAGAGATTGGTGAAGGGAGAGGAGATTGCAGTGAAGATACAAGAGATGATGACAAGTGAAAAGTTAATGGATACTGCTGGAAGAGTTGGGGAACAAGCTAGTAAAGCTTGGGAAATACATGGAAGCTCAAAAAAAATGTTCGAGACAATTATTGATATGTCTAGAAGATATCAGGAAAGCTAAGTAGAAAACTAGTTCTGCAATTGCTTGCAACCAATTCTGGGAAATTATGTTTGGAATATATTGTCTTCCAAAGGTCCAACTTCCAACTATTTAATAGTGATAAAGGTCTTGTTCACAAGAATATATCATATGTCTACCTTCAATTTCCTTTTTGAGATGTCCTAGTAACAATATTCACTTACCAAAAGTTTCTCTAAATTTCTATCACAAAAAAAAGGAAGCTTCTCTAAAAACTATCTTCATTTAAATCAACTTGCCATATTATCATTATGAAACCTTCAAAAGGAACTTATTTGGTATATGATCTCTACGAACTACGAAGGCTCCATGTGGTAGGATACAAAATATTTTCAATTTGAGGGTGTTCATCAAACGGAAACCATTAGGATGTTTGTGGGAAAATGGAATACTACTTATCTAGTAGCTAGTATAAATAATGGTAATGATAATGAATCTATATATAATACTGTAAAGAAAGTCTCATGTCAATACCCAAGATAATAAAGCAACATCCCCAAACATGTATTTTTCTTCATAAAATATTCATTACCACTCTATACCTCATCCAAATTGGTAATGGATGATTATTAGGAAATTTTGCGAGAAACTACCTAATAAAATCGATTTTTAGCGAGAAACTACCTAATAAAAAAAATGTTGTTGACTACCTTATAAAGTAGATTGGGTTACAAAACCTACCTCTTGCCTAATTATGAAGTTTGACTAAATTTTCCGCATTGACCAAACATAAACTGATCACGATATTTTGAAAACCCATAATATCCTGATTTTCTCATGTTTTTTCTCTCCTTTCTTTCTTCACTCTCTTCCCTCGCACCTACTTTTGGATTACCTCGCTCGATTTGGCCCTAATGGAATTGGAAAGCAATAATTCTAGAGTCATTTGTGCTTTGTGATGGCTGAAATTTTTCTTACTCAGCTTCGTAAATTGGTTTGAATGTGGGTGAACTGAAACAAAGTTGTGGGGAAAGAGAGTAGAGAAAGGTAGGACAGAGAAAACGTGAGAAATTGGGGAAATTAAATATTTAGAGAGTTCCATGATTGGCACATACTTGGTCAACGCCGGAAAATTTAGTCAAACTACATAATCCGGTGAAAGGTAGGTTTTTACAGCAAAATGCTTTTTCTATTAGGTAGCTTCTCGCAAAAAATTGATCTTATTAAGTAGCTTCTCACAAAATTTCATAATAGAAACTTGCGAAGAAAGAGAGGTACTTGGAGAAGGACAAGTACTTACATGGATATTAACATGAGACTTTTATGTTTTATCTATATATCCATCACCAAAATGTGTCATTAGGGGTGTTACTAAGAATATCTCAACAAATTTTCCTTATGTTAGTCTCCTAAACAGCACTACTAATCAGAAATTTGAAGCTTTCAAAACTACAGCATTATATCCACACAAAAAGTAAGTGCAACAGTAACAAGTTCAGTGTGTTCGATGATAAGCCATTTGCTTTCACATAACATAGTAGTATAAAGAAAGGATGCGGAACCTACAAATCAAATAGGAAAGTGAAAAAGGAAGGAAAACGGTTACCAATTAGGAAGACAAAGCGCGTTTAGATATCATATCGAACAATATTCCATTCTGTTAAAGCCGTTCTTGGAGATCAGTCGGTCCAAACACAATTCCAGGGGAAAGCATGCCTCTTTTAGGCAAGTTTTGACATCACATCAATGAGCGTTTGGATATCACATCAAATGATATTCCATTCTGTTGAAGCCGTTTTTGGAGATCAGTTGGTCCAAACACAATTCCCGGGGAAAGCACGCCTCCTTTAGGCAAGTTTCCTCGCTCTTTTAGAGTAATAAGAGCACACTGAAGTAAAACAATTGGTGTGGTTATATAACCAATCTCTGGTCCCATTACTCTAGTGATTATTTCAGTGTCAGGTTTCTTGTTTCCCAGGGATGCAGTATTGCTGTCGCTGAAGCCGTGACCAACAAACCACATTTTAAAGCTTGCACTACTAACCTCAGCTTCAGTGGGTCCATTCTTCCTGAACCCTCCGAGACTGAAAACTGAAGGAAATTTTAGAAGCAGCCACCTTCCAAAACAAAATTTACCCAAGAGCCCAATAAACACACCCACGGTGATAAGTCTCAAGATGCCTAGTAAAGATTTGGTGCCGATCTTCACCCCAAAATGAGCTGGCTTCACAGAGGACCAAAATGCTTCTCTCTTAAGAGCCTGATCAGCACTCTCATTCACCCCAAAAAGACCACTAGGGTTTTCTGTTAGAGTAGAAAGGGTTCTTCGTACAACAGCAGAATCGGCTGAAGGTAGCCTCACAGCCCAGAGGCCAAGCTCTTTCTGTTGTTCAATCGTCGGTCCTTTAGCAGGAGGAGGACCCGGAATCTGCATGGGAATTAATTACATAACTTAGCTGTAGTTGTAGAGAAGCAATAACCCAACGCAGAGAGAATGCTACGCTCCCTCCCTCCACTCAAAAACTAGAAAAGTATGTCTTTGCTTTTCTTAATTTTTCTTGGTAGACGCATTCAAATAAGGTTATGAGAGCAAGACTGACATATAATTTCTTCTCATTATAGAAACAGTCAAATAAGTACCAGATTTATACTCTACAGGCTGACATCTAATGGAACTATGGAAGTGACAATGAAGCTTCAACCAGGAAAAAAAAAAAGAAACAAAAAACAGAGATAATGAACATTGTTTATAAATTCGAAGAAAAAAAATCACATTTAAGCTTAAATAAGTACCAACTTGATACTCAACAAGATTATCTATATTAACATTTGTAAATAAAATGAAAAAAATCAATCACGGATCAACAACATAGAAGTACAATCATTTAATATTTTGATCACATATTTGAGTGAGTGATTAAACCAGCTACCGTAATATATAATATTCCAATTGACTTGCTAAAGCAGACAAAAAGAAGATCTTCTCTTCAATCGCCTTTCCTTACCAAATCCCCGGTCCCAAATACTAATGTGAATGGCAAATGCTATTATGTGCCCCTTCAGTAAAGACAGTGATAGAGCCTTGCCAAAGCTTGAAATTTAAACTTCATGACGCCTACCAAGTACCAAACACTACAACTCTTCCTCACTCCTCCACACACAGCATCCCCACAACAAGTGGGGATGGTCAGATACACAGAAAGAGAGACAATATCAATATTAGAAGTTCACAAAATACGCTTGTAAGATATGAACTCCAAACTCAAGCTCCTCCAAACCCCCCCAAAAAAAAAAAAAACCTGACCGCATTATGGTTGCATAGATAAACAAAACTAGTGCCAAACTTCCAAGTTCAAGTTATGTGAGCACAGCAAAATGTAACACTAGCTGCTCTTGTTGAACCAAATCTAGATGCACAAACCATATCATCATAAAGGTGGCAAAAACTCTGACCCAATTGGAGAATCAATCGGAAGCTGGCATCAATGAAGCCCAGAAAACCATTTTAGGGGAAACATGCAAAATAGATTGATTCCACAAAACCCTCCCTGAAAGTCTTACATAAGACCTAATTTCATATTACAACAGACAACAAGACAGCCAGTTTCACAACTTCAGATATCAACCTACACAAAGATCAACTCGAAGGTTAAACATGTGACACAGAGAAATATCATACATAATATTAACACCATCCAGAAGCAAATGATCAATAATGACACCATATAACAGCAGAATTGAGCCACATTTACATCCTGATGATTAAATCATTTAATAAAGGCAACCCCTATACCATTTTCTTTCTCTTGCACTACACTCTATTTCTCACCATGCCTTGATTTAAGTAAACCAAGTGCTAAGGCTAATTCCAGAACTTCTCTTTTTTCCCCCTTAAACCCACATTAATCAACAATAACACAATGCAAAACAGAAAACGAACCAAAATTCTTTGATCACAACCATAAATTCAAATCGCACAAAAATGCCAACAATATAACCTGAGGTCGAGCTCTCCTAGGCCGCGATCTCCTCAACTGTCGAAGCACCTCAGCATTGGCAACACCAAGAACCGCAGACTCATAAGTGGCAAAATTCCCCACAATCCTCTTCTCACTCTCCAAGCTCAAGTAAGCCTCCACAGCATTCGGCACCGAAGGCGAAACCCACTGATGAGAATTAAACATATACCCAATCTCAGCAGGAACAGAATCAAACCCACAAGCAGAGACCACCAAACAACCTGTTCACCCACAACAACAAGAACAACGAAAAAAGCAACACGTGTAAGAATCCCACATTGAAGAAAAAAGAAGAGAATAACCAACATATAACTATAGTGGGTTGGTTTTAAGATGGAAAACCACTAGGGTCTATGCTTATATATGGTCAGACTCTCCTCCAGCAAAAACTTGTGTGTGTAGGCCAATACTTCCTCCGTTTTTCAATAGTTGCAACGTTTTGACTCTTGCACTATTGATGTACTTACATTGACCGAGTATTTGTGACTAATATATAATAGAAGTACAAACTTTAGCATGTGGGATATTGTTGGATTTATCTCACTATATATCTACAAGAATTCAATTTTAAAATTTGCACAAATAGATAATTAGAGATATTAACGATCAAAGTAGTGTATTAACTATTATCAAGCGCAAAAATCAAGACATTGCAACTACTAAAAACAGGAGGAAGTAGATGACAACCTTTATCAACAGCTTGATCATGATACTGCACCTCCATCTTCTCCATGAACTCAGGCTCCCCACAAATGTCCAAGTAATCAGTCCCAGTTTCGATACAAGCCCGAACAATGGGGTCCCCATGGAGGCGAAAGGGGCCGACACAATTGAGTAGGAGGCGCGTGAGGCGCGTGACGTTGCTAAGGGAGTCAAAGTCAGCGGTGTCGGCGGTGAGAGTAGAGATTTGGGGAGGTGGGTTTGGGTGGGTTGCCCAGGAGAGAGATTGAGTGAGTTTAGTGGGGTTTCTGCCGGCGATTGCGAGGGTTTTGAGGTGGGAATTTGGGAAAGTGAGGAATTTCAGGGATTCTTTCAGGACATATTTACCGGTGAAGCCTGATGCGCCGAGTATAATGAGGTCGTAAGGCCGGGTTTCTGCCATGGTTGGAAGGAGGGAAGGTGGGTGGAGGAAGGGAACACTCCTATACTATTGTGCTCAAGGTTCTTTTGATCATGGTGCTTTGGTGTGGTTAGTTGTAACTTTTTCACCTGAAATTTTCTGATCTGAACTGATCTGAATTTATTTTTTCTGATCTGATCTGATCTAAACTTATTTTTTCTGATCTGATCTGATCTGAACTGATCTGATCTTATCTTTTAAAAAACATATTATTACTAATATTATTATTACTTTGTATTTCATTACTAGTATTACTATTACTATCATTTTATTAGTATGCACAACTTTCAATAATAATGATGATAATAATAATAATAATAATAATAATAATAATAATAATAATAATAATAATAATAATAATAATAATAATAATAATAATAATAATTTATTATAGCATAATTAGTTTTTTTTTTTTTTGAAAAAGAGCACATTAGTATATGAACATATAATTACAAAATAAAAGACTAAGGACTCTTGATTCCAATGGTATGACTTCTTACCTTCCACATGGGAGACCAAGGTTCAAATCTTGATGGAAGCATATATTTCAATATTGTTGTGAGTGGGGGAGGGGGTTTGAGCTTGTTGGGTCTTTAGGTGAGTGACCCTGTGCGAGGGCAGCTCAGAGAAAATTCATCTTACTACGAGATTCCCGAAAGGGGCCAAAAAAAATTAAAAATAAAAGAACACTCATGTTCAAGTTTCGTTAATAATAAGAATTTAGGTAGTAATGAAAAGAACATATAATGATATTAAAAAAAGAACATATACTGAAAGAGCATACAAGATCTATTTAAAGAACACATTTTTAAAATAAAAGATAGATGTTATTTTTATATTGATGACATGTTTGGATTTAACTAACAACATGTTATTTGTTATATCAATAAATTGTTCTTTTTTATTATAAATAAACCTATAAATATATATAATCATATGATTTTGAACAAAATGGTTAAATATTCTTCTTATATCGTTGTCTTGCTATATAAACTTTGTTTTTAAAGATAAGTTGAAATCCTTTGTAGGGAAAATTTTGAAAGTGATGATAACACCATTAGGTTATCCAATGCTACTCATATTTTATATAAACTAATAATATATAATTTATATTATTCTACCAAAATTGTTTTAAAAAATAAACATCATATACTATTGTCATGTTCGTTACATGTACAACATCAAAAAGAACATATCACATATCAAAATTAATAATTAGAATAAATATAAAAAAGAACACTTACAAATGCCAAAAAAACATTCTTCTTCTTGAACACAAATAGCTTCAAATAGTGATATCAATGACATTTATAATAATAGCAACAACATTAATAATAATTACCAATATTAATAATTAATAAGTACAACAACGACAATAATAATAATCTTTTTGAACAAATGTACTAGTAAATAGTAATATTAATAGTAATAGTAATTGTATAAAGTATAATAATAATAATAATAATAATAATAATAATAATAATAATAATAATAATAATAATAATAATAATAATAATAATAATAATAAGTTTTTAAATATAAGCATAATCTGAACTTAATTAAGCATAATCTGAACTTATCTGATCTGATCTGATCTGAACTTATCTGATCTGAACTTATATTTTTTCGATCGATCGATCGATCTCGATCTCGAACTTATATTTTTCTCGATTCGATCTCGATCGATCCGATCTGGTCCGATCCGATCGTGCCGATTCGATCTGATCGCGGTGCGATTCGACTCGATCCGATCCGAACTTATCCGATCCGAACTTATATTTTTTCGATCCGATCCGATCCGATCGAACTTATATTTTTACGATCGATCCGATCCGATCCGATCGATCGATCCGATGCGATGCGATTCGATCGGCCGATCTCGATCTCGTGCAGTGCGATCGATCGATCCGATCTCGAAATAAGCAAAAATAAGGTGGCGAACATGCCTTAGCCTTGGGGCTTTGGGGTACAAGACTTTAAAAAAAAAAAAAAAAAAGTAGTCAGACAGTCGAGAGCCAGTATCAATTTCATTTTATTAATTTGAAGTCATACGACATATTAGAATTGTTATGTTAGTGATTTTTAATAAGACAACATAAGTTAAGGAAGCAAAAGTTAATGGGTCAACAAAGAGCGTTTGTTAAACCTCTCTTGACTCTGATGGAATTCGTGAAGTTGAAATCTTTTAGAATTGAGAGGTTGTTGGAATCAAGGAATAGGGCAGTTTGTTCTTCGTGAGGAAGTGATTCCATGAGGAAGGGGCATGATTAGGGATCTGAACTTGGGGGCGGGCCGGGATTTTGTCATCCCCATCCCCACCTCACTTTTTCATCCCCATCCCCATCCCCATCCCCGTGGGTCCAAGTAACTCATCCCCATCCCCGCCCCCCATGTATCACAATTAAAATAACAACCATCATCACCCACTTGGGTATCCATCCCCACCAAATCCCCACCTTCCCCGCCCCCCACCATCCACTTAATCCTCATTTGAAACTCACTAAATAATACTCATATACCATATATAATTTCAAATACTAATAACAAAAAATATATACAGCTAGAAAAACTATTAAAGAGTATTATAGACTTGTAATTTGTTGAAAATTTAATATTTTAAGTGGGTAAGATGTAGGGTGAGTGGGGATGGGGCGGAGCGGGGTGGGGATGGGGCGGGTACAACTTAAAATCCACCCCCGCCCCATCACCCATCGATGTGGTATAACTTTCATCCCCATCCCCGCCCCACTACCCACTAAACTAGGATTGCATCCCTAGGCATGATCAAAGTGATGGTTGAAATTGGCGCCAAAAAAGAAGTGAATGTATTCAAGGCACGGACATAAACAAAAAAATAAACAACCACAAACAAAGGCTCAACTATAATAAAGTGTCATCTATCATCAAAGAACAATAACAAACATATCAACCTCATTATTTCAAATAGTTTCTCTAGTTTTTTCCTTAGTTTAGCATAGGCTCAGGAATGTATGTTAGTTTCATCAAGTTCGAAAGTTCACTTTGCTCTAGTTTCATAAATAATGTTCTAAGTGTCAGGGGGTTGGGTTTTTTTTTTTTTTTAGCACTCACAAAGTTTGTGCCTTGTAACGTCTAATAAATGACTCTTGAAAATAGAAATGTTTTCATTGCACTTGATTCCTAAAGTGACTTGCATCGACTTCCCTTTTGATTTTCAACGATATAAATGACATTTGATTTAGTCTAGAAGAATGGGCGTTACGTTTAAGACCCAGATAGTTGTAGTTAATTATGTAACGTACTAGAATTAATTGCATATATCATTGTTCAGTTTCATCCTCATGAATACTTACACATTTTCTACTTTGTAACAACTCATTTTCTTTCCTTTTATATTCCACTCCAATATGAAGTTTACTTACAGTGGGCCGCTTTATTCACCATAGCAAGTTTAGTACCTTGAAAATTCTTACTTAAAACATCCAGAAAAGGAAATTAAACCTTTAAAATTCTCATACTTGGGGTGGATAGATAACTTTATTTCCATTTCTGATCTAGTGATGGTCACGTACTTTTTTCTCTATAATCGATAGATAATAATTATTGAATGTAATATTGATAATTATTCTCAACTATTGTGTTTGGGACATCATTTAATTATTAGTAGTACATGGAAAGAGTTCACATTCCCCTCTTACTCTAAGTAAAAAATTTTTTTGACATAGTTCATAAAAGTCTATCAAATTAGAACCCTGAAATCTCTTTTAAATTATAGTTTTATAGTTCTGACATATTTGTGAATGTCAGCTAGTTTAGTTGGTTAAAGTATTCAGATGTGGTACTCAAAACCTGAGTTCAGATCTTGTCTACGTCAATTGCCCTTGTGGCTCTCTTTACACCAAAAAAGAAAGTTGTAACACTTTAATAATACAATATTATGTCACTAATTTCAATGTTCACATGGGTGTGATAAGTGATCTAAATGACTACTCCTCCGTCCCAAAATATAGTTCCCATTTTCATTTTGGTGGTCCCAAAATATAGTTCCCATTTCCAGTATTTAGGCCCACATTTTTCCGTAATTTGTCTAGAAAAACCGTGTCTCATCATTTATTTGCTTCTTGAATTTTGTTTTTTGCTTTGTTTATTCCACCCAAGTGTTACAATTAATGTTCTTTCACCAATTATTCTCCATTCTCTCTCCTAAAATCATCTTTTCCCATACAACATTTATTTAAATAAACAAAAAATCTTTACTATTCCTCTTAGGCTATGTTTAGTTCACCTGAAATTTTCTGATCTGAACTTATCCGATCGATCCGATCCGAACTTATTTTTTCGATCGATCGATCCGAGATCGATCCGATCCGATCCGAACTTATCTTTTAAAAACATATTATTACTAATATTATTATTACTTTGTATTTCATTACTAGTATTACTATTACTATCATTTTATTATTATGCACAACTTTCAATAATAGTAATAATGATAATAATAATAATATAATAATAATAATATAAATAATATAATAATAATAATATAAATAATATTATAATAATAACAATAATAACAATAATAATAACAACAACAATAATAATAATAATAATAATAATAATAATAATATAGATAACATAATAATAATAATAATTATTATTATTATTATTTTTATAATTATAGCATAATTAGTTTTTTTTTTGAAAAAAAACACATTAGTATATGAACATACAATTAAAAATAAAAGACTAAGGACTCTTGAGTCTAATGGTATGGCTTCTTACCTCCCACATGGGAGACCAAGGTTCAAATCTTGGTGGAAGCATATATTTCAATATTATTGTGGGTGGGGGGAGGGGGTTGGGGCTTGTTGGGTCTTTAAGTGAGTGACCTGTGCGTGCGGCGGCAGAGAAAATTCATCTTACCACGGGATTCCAAAAGGGGCCCAAAAAATTAAAAATAAAAGAACACTCATGTTCAAGGTCCGTTAATAATAAGAATTTATGTAGTAATGAAAAGAACATATAATGATATTAAAAAAAGAACATATACTGAAAGAGCATACAAGATCTATTTAAAGAATACATTTTAAAAATAAAAGATAGATGTTATTTTTATATTGATGACATGTTTGGATTTAACTAATAACATGTTCTTTGTTATATCAATAAATTGTTCTTTTTTATTTTAAATAAACATATAAATATATATAATCATATGATCTTGAACAAAATGGTTAAATATTCTTCTTATATCGTTGTCTTGTTCTATATAAACTTTGTTTTTAAAGATAAGTTGAAATCCTTTGTAGGGAAAATTTTGAACGTGATGACAACACTATTAGGTTATCCCATGCTACTCATGTTTTATATAAACTAATAATATATAATTTATATTATTCTACCAAAATTGTTTTAAAAAATAAACATCATATACTATTGTCATGTTCGTTACATGTATAACATATAAAAGAACATCACATATCAAAATTATTAATTAGAATAAATATAAAAAAAAATACTTACAAATGTCAAAAGAACATTCTTCTTCTTGAACACAAATAGCTTCAAATAGTGATATCAATGACATTTATAATAATAGCAACGACATTAATAATTACCAATATTAATAATTAATAAGTACAACAACGACAATAATAATAATCTTTTTGAACAAATGTACTAGTAAATAGTAATATTAATAGTAATAGTAATTGTATAAAGTAATAATAATAATAATAATAATAATAATAATAATAATAATAATAATAATAATAATAATAATAACAACAACAACAACAACAATAATAATAATTATTACAATAACAATAATAGCATTAGTAATACTAATAATCATAATAATCATGATGATAATAATAATAATAAGTTTTTAAATATAAGCATAATCTGATCTTATCTGATCTGATTTGATCTGATCTGAACTGATCTGATTTGATCTGATCTGAACTTATTTTTTCTGATCTAATCTGATCTGATCTGATCTGTTCTGATCTTATCTGATCTAAAATAAGCAAAAATAAGGTGAACTGAACATAGCTTTAGATTCGACTTGCATAAATTACCGTGAAAAAAGGGAAATGGAAACTATATTTTGGAACGGATGGAGTATTATATGTATTATATATACTAGATAGATTATTTTTGTGTATTTCTTTAATTTTTATAACAACTATATTTTCCTTTTGAACCGTTTCATTACTCAACTATGAAACTGACTTACATTAACTCCCCTTTGATTTCCAAGTATGTAGTTACATCTGAAAATTTTTGTCTAGAAGAATTGACGTTTACGTTGAATAAAGATATAGTTGTGATTAATTGCGTAACATACTGCAAACAATTAATACTTGTGTTACTTTCTATCCCTTTTATAAATATTTACATATTTTCTACTTTGTAACAATTCTTTAAATTTAAAACTACAACTAGGTCATATTTAACTTCTATCAACCCCTACCATGACCCTTTCAGAAGAATTCAAAAGATATATGATATTGGTACAATGGAGATAAAATATATTAATTGAGAAAGTGATTCATTTTGTTTCAACTTGATTCTTATGGAATAACCCAATTATATGTATATATATATGTATATATGTATATATATATGTATATATATAAAGTACCAAGGCTTTCCTCTAAACAGAAAGTCCACATTTTATGATTTGTGCAGCTTCATCTGCAAAGGCAGAAGTCGTCGATCAAGCAAAGCACACTAGTCAGGTCATGATCCCATAGGACATGCAGAAATAAATCAAGTATCAGCAGAAAAATCATGCACTAGTCTCTGAAAAGCATGACTTCTCATGCGAGGCTTGACAACAATTCATTCAAACACCTACATTCAAATCCCTGTTGGCTGTCGCTAAGGAAGTACATAGATTTGTCAAATTATTAGAGAGCACCACATTGTCTAGCATTTAACCTAAAAGTCCCAGCGAATTTTGGAAAATCAGGAGCTTTAAAGTATTATCAACTTAGTTCTTTCAATCCTCCAATTTTAGTTCTTTCAACCCTCCAATGATCCATTTGTAAAAGTTTTAATAAAATGGTAAATGTAGTAGAATGGATTGTTAAAAATACTAAATAAAGAAGAACTTATGTTTGCTACTCCATCACCATTCATCCAGATAATTTTCCAATACACATTTCGGGTTTTAGATGACATCTTGTTCCGGAGATTGCTCAAAATCAAAAAAAAAAAAAAAAGCAATTTAAATTTAGAAGAACATATGCAAAGAAAATTCAACTCAAAATAAAACTCGTGAGGCAAAGGGCAAAGTAAACACATGGTACATTAGCCCAACCAACCGGCCTCCTCTCCCTTTTTTCTCTCCTTTCTCTCCTCTCCCACAAAACCCTAATTTTCAACCTAGGGGCTACCGCCACCCTTTTAGGCGGTGGTAAGCCCCTTTTCTCCTTTTGTTACTAGTTTTTTATGTTAATGTTTTTAATAAACTTCAGTCTCTCTTTAATGGAGAGTTTTTCTACCCATTTATTGGGTTATATCTACCCATATATTGGGTTTTATCTCTCTCCATGTGAGAGTTTGGAGACTTTGTTTTTGGGTTTTTGTGTAATTCAAGAGGTTGATTTGTTTATTGAAATTTGTACGGGGTTGCAACAGATGTCAGTACTTCGTTTACAATCACTTGAATTGGATCCAGTTCTACTTCAAAACTACAAAAGATCGATAGACCCCCTTGCAGAAGGCTGCATCAGACAGCGATGTGAAAGACGAGGGTTTTCAGAAGTGTTAGATCTACTCAACTATCGTGGTTTTGTCATATTAGAATTGTATTCATTTCATTTTGATATGTATTTGTTTAGTTTTGACTTCTATTGTAGATGTCGTATGACTTTGAATCAATGAATTAATTTTTAATTTCAAAAAAAAAAAAAAAACACGTGGTACATTAGCCATAGAAGTTAAAAGATAATGCAATTTGATCGGTCCTAGCAAAAGATATCGAATAGGCAAAATCTTGGTGAGTCGTTGAGGTGAGCAATAAAATTATCAATGTTAAAAAGAAAAACAATTTATGACACAAAAATGCAGCAAGTATGACATGAAAAATTAAAACATAGCTCGTATATAATGTGAGAAAGGTTAAAAATACTTATTAGGATGACTGAGGAGGCGAGGCTTTAATTTCAGGTTTATATCGGATAAAGATCACTATTAAACATAAAAATATTCTAGTTGATAATACTTTAAAGCTCCTGATTTTCCAAAATTCGTTGGGACTTTTAGGTTAAATGCTAGACAATGTGGTGCTCTCTAATAATTTGACGAATATGTGTACTTCCTTAGCAACAACCAACAGGGATTTGAATGTAGGTGCTTGAATGAATTGTTGTCAAGCCTCGCATGAGAAGTGATGCTTTTCGGAGACTAATGCATGGTTCCAAATTGTCGTGTGTGAAAGCAAGCAGTGTTTCCAAATTAAATATTGGGTTAGGGTGCGTTATATTCAATTTATTTTGATATTAAATCATTTCGACTTATCAAATGGTCAAGTAGGAGTACGTTAGAAAAATCGCACCTACTATATTTTTTATGTTTAATAGTGAGCTTTATCCGATATAACCCTGAAATTATAAGACAACAAAGTTTAGAAAAAAATTAGGGTTATATTAGATAATTCTTGGTTATTAAAAAATAAGGTAGTAAAGCTTCACCTCCTCGGTTACACCTTTACATATTCAGCGTTGCTGAAAGAACAACACTCCCGTCTCCCGAAAATAGTTTGGTAGAAGTTGAGAGTTTGTGTAGCATCAAGACCACTTTCTCCAGCAATAATGGAAGTTTTTTTTGCTACAGCCATGGATGATGAAGAGAAAACAAAGAGGAAGATCATTTTCTGGTTCAAACTTTGAAATTATAACTCAACAAAATTTAGGAAAAAAAGTTAGGGTTATATAAGATAATTCTTGGTTATTATAACTAAGGTAGTAAAAGCTTCACCTCCTCAGTCATTCTAATACACCAATTTTAGGGTATACGAAATTTCGAACCTAAACATTTCCCTATTTTATCTCACACGGTTATCAACCTCCGAAATCTAGAGAATTGTTATTAAATCACTTCACCTTATCAAATGGTCAAGAAGGAGTACGTTACAAAATCGCACCTACTATATTTTTTATGTTAACTAATGAGCTTTATCCCATATAACCCTGAAATTATAAGACAACAAAGTTTAGAAAAAAATTAGGGTTATATTAGATAATTCTTGGTTATTAAAAAATAAGGTAATAAAGCTTCACCTCCTCATTCATTCTAATACACTAATTTGAGGGTATGCGAAATTTCGAACCTAAACTTTTCCTTTTTTTCACACGGTTCTCCCCCTCCATAATTTTTTTTTATTTAGTTACAAAAATCACCCCTAATATATTTTTATGTTTAATATTGATTTTTATCTGATATAACCCTGAAATTATAACTCAACGAAATTTAGGGAAAAAAATTAGGGTTATATAAGAAAATTCTTGGTTATTATAACTAAGGTAGTAAAGCTTCACCTCCTAATTCATTCTAATCCACGAATTTTCGGATTATAATCAACAAAATCAAGAATAGCAAGATATTCAAATGATAAGACATGAAATTCGAAATTTCGAACCTAAACTTTCCCTATTTTATCTCACACGATTCTCAACCTTTAAAATCTAGAAAATTATTATTAAATTATTTCAGCTTATCAAATGGTCAAGTAGGAGTACGTTAGAAAAATCACATCTACTATATTTTTTATGTTAAATAGTGAGCTTTATCTGATATAACCCTGAAATTATAAAACAACAAAGTTTATATAAAAAAATAAGGGTTAGTATTAGATAATTACTGGTTATTAAAAAATAAGGTAGTAAAGCATCACCTCCTCAGTCATTCTAATACACCAATGTCATGGTAATGGAAGATTTTTTTTGCTGCTGCCATGGATGATGAAGAGAAAAAAAAGAGGAAGATCATTTTGTGGTTCAAACTTTGAAATTATAACTCAACGAAATTTAGGAAAAAAAATTAGGGTTATATAAGATAATTCTTGGTTATGATAACTAAGGTAGTAAAAGCTTCACCTCCTCAGTCATTCTAATACACCAATTTCAGGGTATACGAAATTTCGAACCTAAACTTTTCCTATTTTATCTCACACGGTTATCAACCTCCAAAATCTAGAGAATTGTTATTAAATCATTTCGGCTTATCAAATGGTCAAGTAGGAGTACGTTAGAAAAATCGCACCTACCATATTGTTTATGTTAAATAATGAGCTTTATCCGATATAACCCTGAAATTATAAGACAAAAAAGTTTAGAAAAAAATTAGGGTTATATTAGATAATTATTAGTTATAAAAAAATAAGGTAGTAAAGCTTCACCTCCTCAGTCATTCTAATATACCAATTTGAGGGTATACGAAATTTCGAACCTAAACTTTCCCCTTTTTTCACACGGTTCTCCCCCTCCATAATTTTTTTTTATTTAGTTACAAAAATCGCCCCTGATATATTTTTATTTTTAATAGTTATCTTTATCTGATTGTTATTAAATTATTTCAACTTATCAAATGGTCAAGTAGGAGTACGTTAGAAAAACCGCACCTAATATTTTTTTGTTGTTAAATAATGAGCTTTATCCGATATAGCCTTAAAATTATAAGACAACAAAGTTTATAAAAAAAATTATGGTTATATTAGATAATTATTGGTTATTAAAAAATAAAGTAGTAAAGCTTCACCTCCTCATTCATTCTAATACACCAATTTCAGGGTATACGAAATTTCGAACCGAAACTTTCCCTTATTTTTCTCTCACGGTTCTCCCCCTCCATAATTTTTCAGGATATATATATACTTTTGATTGTATTGGTAACTTGGAATTATTACAATTTTTGTTTAACTCTTTTTTTTTTCTCTCTCTTAAACTTGCTCTTAAATTCGCTCAAGCTATAACTATTGTTGTAGTGTTTTATTAGTAAAAAAATGGTAAAGAGTAAATTTAGTAAAGGTTTTTCAAAGGTTTTTGGTAGTAGTAAAAATGCAGTTCAAAAGAAACACATTACTCAAAAGGATGATCCATTTGTTTGGGAAATGCCAAAACTTTCAAAAACTGATATTTATGACAAAGAATCCAGTTGGGAATTTAATTTCGGTAAAGGAATTCACATAGAAGAATTCACTACTAGTGTCAATCAGCGTCAAATGTCTATCCAACTTCTTGATAATGAGTCTGTCCAAACACATATAAGTCAAGGTTTTAGATATATATCCATTTTGGTTGAGTCCAGATAGCTGTCAAGCCTATGGTCAGATTAGGTCTTGATTATCTAGTTATGCTTGCTCTAAGGGATAAATCTCTTAGATCTTTCAAAGATTCTCTATTAGCTTTGGCAAATACTAATATTTGTCAAGGTCCAATTTATTTCAATTGTTTTCCAAATTTGAGTAAAGATCTTAAGGATCCCTTTATCCTTGAATCTTTAACTCTAGATGTCAATTTTTCAAAAGATCTCCAATTTGAAGGTGCAAGAAACTTTTCCATTATTTATCGTGTTTACTACAAACTTTTAAATACTCAAATGAATCCAAGGTGTAGAATACGTTTTGCTCCTGGTCAGACTTTACTTTTCAAAGTTGAACATGGCAAAGCAACTACACATGTTCCAGAAGCTCTTGCGTAGGATAAAGTAACCATTCCAGATGAATGGCAACTTCAAACCCCACCAATTTCAAAATCTTTGAAAGAATCAAAGGTTGAACAAATATTTGAAGAACCAAATGGCAGAGTTGTTATTCGATTCAATTCGAGTAGGGAGTTTCCATCTTCCTCTTCCAACTATGATTTCCAAAGTGCTAGATCTTCTTATTCTTTTGAAAGATCAAGTAATTTTCCAAATACAGAAGAATTTCCATCCACTTCTCAAAATTACAAGGTTTTCGAAAAATCTCCTATTCCAGAAATAGTTGATGAAAACGATTTTCCATCACCAACTAACTCTGATATGAGACCTCCAAAGTTCTCTAGTTTGAATGTTCTTACTAGAGGAGGATTTTAAATTGATAAAACAATGCTTCAAAAAGATTTTGTTGATCCAGTTAATCTTGAAAAAAGACTTTGGTTTTTCTCCAATTTTGATAAACCTGCCACAGAATTTATTCGTGAGCAGTACTATGCAAAATTGAACCAGTTATCTGCAAATATTCCATTTTTCACATGGCTTCCATTTTACTTAAGTAATTTAAAAATTCCTTATCCATTTTCTGATTTATGTGTTAAGTCTAATATTGCTAAAAAATGGACTCTTAAGAATGGTGAACTAGTTTCATCCATTCATCCTCCACTAACAGGTTTACAGGTTACTTCTAATGAAGGAACTTGTGAAGCTGCTCCATATGAAGTAGAAAGAGATGTTGATGAAGAGTCAGGTCATACTTTAGGAGATATAAAAAAGGTTTATGAACAAAATAATTTTTCAAATACAATTTTACATACGATTTCTAAACAAGTTGATCAAATATCAACTCAAATTGATTCCTTATCTTCCAAAACTTCTGATCCTCAACCTTCAAATGAAATTGATGATTTATCAAAAAAGTTAAATGGAATTTCTCTTGATCAGCGTAGTCCAACTTTTCCAAATGAAATTTCCAGACCACTTATTCATGTTCCAAATGTTTTTTTCAGTTTCAAAAGGTATTTGAAATAGCAATAAAGCACTTTTGAAAAAAATTTCTGAAAAATTAGACAAAAACATCACATGCCTAGAGGATAAAAGGGCATAGGAAATTGCTGAAGCCTTTTCTTCAAGTGATGAGTCTCCAACACCTAAAACATTTGTTTCTTCAGTACTGTTTTATCCACTTGTCCAACAAGTAAGCTGTAGGCTTAGCTTCCTTGTCGAGCAAGTAAATTAGTATCTTGAGTATTCTTCAGATGGAGACTTGTGCAACAATGCCTGAATTATAGCTTAATCCTTAGCCTTGGCTTCGCTCCCGAACCTGCACAAAGGGACCCACCCTGGAGGTTTGGGTGGTGGTTCCCCCTCCGATGCTTAAGTCAGTTATCAGGAGTTGTAAGAGAAAGTAGAGATAGAAAGAGAAAGTGAGAGAGAATTTTATCAGAGTAACTTTTCACTGTTTGCATTGAATGTGTTTTCTCTCGATTTCGGGGGTATTTATAGTGATAGCAAGTTGACAACTAACCTTAAAAACCGACTTACAATAGTGGCCTCGATTGGCCGAGGAATCGGATCATGACACGTGGCGAGAACATGACCGGAAGATGTCTATTAACCACTCTCCTTCGACCATTTGGCACTCTTTGGGCTCGACTATTGGGCCGTAAATTCAATCCTTTTACCCAACCGAGTATAGCCCGGAGATTAAGCCTTATTTTTATTTTAAATAGAATGACACGTGTACGGCTCGATGAGCCCATGTGTCGTTAAGGGAGCCGTAGATGTTAGGCTACAACATTTGCCCCTAAAAGGGCTTTCACTTTGTTGGCCCATCGACGGTTAATGCCCTTTTACCCAAGGTAGCTTTTTGTTGGCCCGTCGACGGTTACGGCCCTTATATACGAAGGTAGTGTATTCAAAATGAAGGAAATGACGCGCCCCTTCTTGTGTTATACCGGTCATATTAGACCGTGGGACTCCCTTTTCGGTCATTCTTGACCGGCCTTGAGTTTCTTATTCCTCTATAAATATCCTTGGTGTGAAAACATTCAATCATTTAACACCTCGAACAAATTTTTCTAGAGAGAGAGGCTCGCAATTTTTTAGAGAGAGAGAGATCGTCCAGCTTCAAAGCATCCTTCACCGAATTTCCCAGGACGTTCTTAGCGGTATCGTTTCTTTGATCCTTTTATTCTTCTTTATTCTTTATTTTTTCTTAGAAAATCAATAAAATGGAATCATCTTCGTCAAATAATCCTAGCCGACCAAGAGCTTGTCTTGACCCTAGAACCGATACTTCTTCTTCGGCACATTCTAGAGTTGGGCCTCTTCTGGCCGAGTACATATTTTTTCATAGTTTAGGCCGAGAAAGTCAGACGACCCAGTCTTTACCTGTGCAGGGTAATCTGGCGCGCGTCAAGCAAACGGCCCGTCTAAGACGAAAAGCAATAATTCCATCAAATAGCTCGGATATGGAGGAATCGGCCGGACGAGTGCCAGATGAGGCAAGAGAGGTCCAAAGTGCTCAGTCTTTGGACAGGCCTCCGTTTGACCATGATGCAGAGACTTCGGAAATAAAACTGAGACCAGTACTTCTGGCCGGGACGCCGATACGGAGGAGATCGGCGAAGGTAATAATGGTAGCGATCCTGAGGCTGCCGAGGAATCAGACGAGGCCTCTACCACCTCGTCAGAGATTAGAAAACGTTTAGGTCCCCTTTCTGATCCTGGCTTCATTTTAGTTAACCGTAAGTGGTTAGAGAAACTAGGACCAGACCCTAATTTCTTGTCGTCTTTCATGCCCATGCCGGGCTTCTCCTTTGTCATTCCTAATAACGACGCGACGATCCTGAGTGCTCCCAGGAGCCATTTCGCCGTCTATAAACGGCCTTAGATGCTTTGGATTGAGGTTTCCTCTTCACGACTTCGTAGAACAAGTCTTTGCAAAGCACTACCACATCGGCCATAACCAGCTGGCAACAAACGGTTGGCACAACATCCTGACATTTATTGCCGTCTGCGAGCTACGCGGCCTAGCCCTTTCTCTTTAAGCCTTTACCCATATCCATTATGCGTCTAAGGTACCTGGGGCTATGGACGGAGCATGGCTCAGCATCAGCAACCGTCCAGGCTTCATGACAGCTTGGGGGAAATCGTCAAAGATGCACGATTGGAAAGCCGATTTCATCTTTTTACGGGCGCCCAGCGACTATGTCACAGAGAGCTACAGATATTATAATAGATCCGTCACTAATACCGGACGGAAGCGGTCTTGGCTGGAGCTGGAGGACGAATTTGACGAGGAGGTGGTGGAGTACTTCGTGAGTGAAGGAGTACTCCGGGGGCCGGCCCGATCTTTTAAGGAACCGTCTAACTGGATACCCTTTAAGGAAATGTTTTACCAAGACGACTTCTTGGTCGCTACCGGCTTGCGGTTGGCTGAGGATAAAGGTATATTTAAAATCATCCAAGTAAAACTCTTCGTCCATAACTCATATGACGAACACACATATTTTTTCTTTTGTATTTTCAGACTCGGCCAGACAACGCCTCAAACCATCTTGGACGGGGGAAATCAGCATGTCCCAATTTACAGATAATATGTGGAAGGAGTATGCAATGAGCAGCGCCGAAAAAAGGGCGGAAACATTGGTAATTATATATATATATATATATATATATATATATATATATATATATATATATATATATATATATATATATATATATATATATATTTTTTTTTGACGAGGACCATATGAGTTCGTCCGGAATTGGCATCCAATTCTTGGACGTGGGTCACCCCAGGAAGGAGAGCGTCCAGTCTTGGACGGTCACCTCCTTGGGCCCACGCTCGTCCAAGAATTGGTGTCCAATTCATGGACGAGAGTTACCCAAAGAAGGAGAACGTCCAGACTTGGACGGTCACCTCTTTGGGACCATGTTCGTCCAAGAATTGGTATCCAATTCTTGGACGAGGGTCACCCGAAGAAGGAGAACGTCCAGACTTGGACGGTCACCTTCTTGGTGTCTTGCTCGTCCAAGAATTGGTGTCCAAGAACCAATTCTTGGACGAGAGTCACCCAAAGAAGGAGAACGTCTAGACTTGGACGGTCACCTTCTTGGGGCCATGCTCGTCTAGGAGATAGTGTCCAATTTTTGGACGAGAGTCACCCAAAGAAGGAGGACGTCCAGACTTGGACGTTCACCTTCTTGTGGCCATGCTCGTCCATGAGTTGGTGCCCAACTCTTGGACGAGAAAAAAAAAAAAAAAAAAGGAGGACGTCCAGACTTGGACGTTCACCTTCTTGGGGTCATTCTCGTCCAAGAGTTTTGCACCAAATCTTGAACGAAGGTCAGCCAAGGAAAGAGATCGTCCAGACTTGGACGGTCACCTCTTTGGGACCGTACTCGTCTGGATTTTTGCATCCAATTTTGGGGCGGGGGTCAGCCATAGAAGAACGTCCATACTTGGACGGTCACCTTCTTGGGGCCATACTCGTCTGGATTTTTGCAATAGTAGTTATTTTTTATTTTTTGGACGATCAATCGGTGCCTTTTACTTTTTGCAGAAAAATGCTCCTACAAACAAGCTTCCACCTGGGAAGTCGTCCTCGTCCAAGAAGAGGCCCACTACAGCCGCTGACCAGCCTTCAGCGAAGAAGCCTAAGGGCTTTACAAGGAAGAGGGCGGATAAGGCGGCTCCTGCTGCCGAGAGTGGGGAGAAAAGAATGCCTCCCCCACAAGCCAAGGCTTTTAAGAGGGAGCCTTGCCGCCGGATCGGCCGAGGAGGAAAGGGATGCACACGCTTTTGTGCCGCTCTGCGTTTTGCCGGCCGATTCCGCCGAGGTCAACCCGAGTCCGCCTTGGCTTTGGTTGCACCGGGATACGATGCCTTCGCTGAGAACTATCCAGGGTTCGGCGGCTCGGTGGCAAAACGGTGACACAGATGCCTCTAGCTGTTAGGACGGCATCAATTTCGTCTGGTGAGTCGTATTACCCCAACATAGTTAGGACGATGCGGGTCGGTGGACGGTCCATGAGTCCGTCCAATAGACAAGCCATCGTCTTCCCTATCAAGATAACTGACTCTCCCCCTCTTTCAGATAAGGGCAAAGGCCCTGCTATTCCCCCAACTCCTCCCAATGCTGACTCGGACAAGGAGTCCTCTCCTGCCTTCGCCAAAATGTCAAGGCTGGAGAAAGAGCGGCTGAAGCAGGAGCTCTTCAAATGCTTCCCTGAATCCTACATCAAGGGATTAAGGGGAGCGTCCGCCGGGCATGTGGGCTACATGTCTCAGCTTGCTGCTGAGGTAATGCTTTATGACTGCCTTGTTTTATACTTGTATAAATTTTCACTTTGCAAATCGTCTAATATCTTGACTTGTTTTCCTTGCCCCAGCTTCTGGCTCGCAGCATGCTAACTGAAGATTGGGAGAGGGAGCTTAGAAAGGAAAATAAGCACCTCGTCCACCAAGCTACAACGGCCGGGGACAAAGCCATTCACGACATCGAGATGGCCAACACCCTTCATCGCCAGTCGCTGGAGGCCTTAGAGAAGAGATCGGCACTCCTGGAGTCTGAGAACAAGAATCACCTTGTTAAAATCAACCAGCTATATTCCGAGCAGGATCGTCTAAAGATGATCATCGATGCTCTCTCTGCTGAGTTGAAAGGCGAAAGGGATGTCGCTCTTATTCTGCCGGCGAGCCGAGAAGAGAGAACATGCACCTAAGGGCAAAAAGGCGCCCGTCCGGAAAAGGAGGCGGCCAAGTCCTTCGATGATGCCAAGGAAGGGTTGAAACAAGTCGTCAAAACGACCAAGGACTGGGCCGTCAAAGCCTTTGGGATGCTAGCTGAGGAAGCCGAGGTCCCCAGCTTCGTTCGTCGTCTGGAGTATCAAGAGAGCGTTCATCGGGCTATGGTATGCGCCGAGGAACCTCCGGAGTTTGAAGAGTCAGACGACGAGGCTGCTGCTGAGATGGAGACCCCAAAAGACGACCAAGAAACCCGCTCGAAGACGAAGCCTAAGCTTAGGTTTATTTTCATGTTTCTTAGCTTGTTTTCGTCGTATCTTTAACTCTTGACTCTTACGTTGTAATTCTTTACCAATTATATATGAAAGAATATTTTTGCCAACTTCCTGCCTTTTATCTTTCTGAATTCTAATTTTGACTAAGTATAATATCACCTTCGTCCTGAGCAGTCGGACGATCTGCTTTTCCTGAAGAGTACAAAATTCTGTCCGAAGTAAAAATGTGACTCGTCCTGATATTATTGGACGGTCTATAGTATTTAGAGCCTTTGATAATTGCATATGCATCTAAGTACCAAAAGAGGCTCGTCTGGGATTGCCATCCTAGGATTGAACGATTTCCATCTTCGTCTAGGATTGAACGATTACCAATTTTGGACGAAGGTCACCCAACGAAGGAGAACGTCCATACTTGGACGATCACCTTCTTAGGGCAATCTTCGTCTGGAATTGGCCTCCAATTTTGGACGAGGGTCACCCAATGAGGAAGAGCGTCCATACTTGGACGGTCACCTTCTCGGGGCCATCTTAATGCGGGATTGGCCTCCAATTTTTTGGACGAGGGTCACCCAATGAAGGAGAACGTCCATACTTGGACGATCACCATCTTGGGGCCACCTTCGTCTGGGATTGGCCTCCAATTTTTGGACGAGGGTCACCCAATGAAGGAGAACATCCATACTTGGACGATCACCTTCTTGGGGCCACCTTCGTCTGGGACTGGCCTCCAATTTTTGGACGAGGGTCACCCAATGAAGGAGAACGTCCATACTTGGACGATCACCTTCTTGGGGCCACCTTCGTCTGGGATTGGCCTCCAATTTTTGGACGAGGGTCACCCAATGAAGGAGAACGTCCATACTTGGACGGTCACCTTCTTGGGGCCACCTTCGTCTGGGATTGGCCTCCAATTTTTGGACGGGACCCAATGAAGGAGAACGTCCATTCTTAGACGGTCACCTTCCTGGGGCCATCTTCGTCTTGGGCCATCCTGGTTTTTGGACGACCTGCTCTCCTTAGCTCGTCCTATAGGCTTCTATTATCCCCCCGTTCTTGGGCTTAGCTCAATCGTATATTGAAGAGGAGCTGAAGTCCAAGAGGGGAAAGCGGCTCGACCTTGGCCGAGCCGGCGAAGTTGATGGGCGAGCGTGAGATACATGTTCAAATAATGTTTTAGCCGGCTTCCTTGAGGGAGCAACACTCGTCATTAAGTAGCGATCCCTTACTAGGGTCTGGACTACCTAGCTGTCCGTATTTTTTGAAAGTAAGTATCCTTTACTAAGGGCTTATTTCAGGACAGCTTTCTCTCAGAGACTTTGACGTTACTCTTACTAGAGGTTTTGTCAATTTGACGGCCATATATGCATTATATATTTGACCGGGCCTTTTTGAGGGAGTGATGTTCGGCTTAAATGCGAGCAATTCGACGTTCTGCTATTGTTTGTATTTTTGTCCAGGTTATTGTCACTTTTAGAGGAGTAACTGATTTAATGCCCCAAAGTGAAGTAACTTGGTGAAAATAAACAAAAAGATAAGATAGTAGGAATTGTATTATATGGATTTTGCTTGGCTGAAGGCCAAGATGCATGTATACAATTCTTTTCTTACTAATATGTGCCGTGGCACTTTGGAGTAACTACAAATTACCCTACTTATCTGACGAAGATCTGAGCTAGACATGGTACTTCTTTAAGTTATCTGAATTCCAGGTACGCTGAATAGATCTTCCATCTAGACCTTGCAGACGAAAAGTCCCACTGTGTATCTCCTGGACAATCAGATAAGGTCCTTCCCAATTTGGTGTAAGTTTTCCCAACTCTTTAGCTCGTCCAACTGCTTCCATCTTTCTCAGAACAAGATCCCCCACCTTTAGCGGTCGTTTAACAACTCTTTTGTTAAACTCCCGAGCCATACGCAGTTTGTACAATTGCATTCTTAGCAAGGCATTGCCCCTAACTTCTGGGACTTGGTCCAAGGCCGTACGCAATGCGGCCCAGTTGGCTTCCTCTGTGTATAACATGACTCGTAGGGTGGGCTCCTCGATCTCAATGGGCAAGACGGCTTCAGTACCATAGACTAGCATGAAAGGCGTCTCGCCTGTAGAATTCTTAGCGAGTTGTTCTAATGGACCATAACACCAATTGCGGTTCTTCAACCCATTGCCCTTTGGCGTTGTCCGGCTTCTTCTTGATTCCATTTGATAGAATCTTGTTGAAGGACTCGACTTGCCATTAGCTTGTGGGTGGGCGGCTAGCTGCAAAGTGAGCTTTGATTTCTCTTTCGACAGCCATTCTTTCGGCTTAGGCGTTTCGAATCGTGGACCATTATCAAAGACGATTGAGCGAGGCATGCCAAATCGAGTTATAATGTTCTTCCGGATGAAGCCCTTGACGTCGTTTGTTGTTATTCCTCGCATGGCTTCAGCCTTCTATCCATTTAGTGAAATAGTCCTTTGCTACAATCACAAACTTCTTTTGCCCGGCGGCCACGGGGAACGGTCCTAGGATATCCATGCCCCATTTGGCAAAAGGCGGAGGAACAAGATGGGGGTCAAATAGTTGGACGGCTTCGATGCACATTTCCATGCTTCGACAACTGTCACATTTCTTTGCATAGACTAAAGCATCCTCCTTTAAGGTAGGCCGGTAGTACCCCGTCCTTAAAGCCTTCTCGCCTAAGGCTCTTTTCCCAATGTGAGAGGCACAAGCTCCTTCATGGAGTTCTTTCGAGAATCTCCGGACCATCTTTTCGGTGACGCACTTGAGCAGAGGCCGGTTGAACGACTTTTTGTAAAGTGTCTCGTCCCATAGTTCAAACCACTTGTCTCGGCCTTCACATACTTGGCCTCTACGGGATCCGAAGGCAATCGCCCCGTCTTCTTGTATTCTATGATCGGCTCCATCCAGGACATTCCCTCGGGCCGAGAAACATAATCTCTTCTTGGTCGATGCTCTTTTTGGGTTTAACTTCCCAAAAGACGTGCTGGGGACATCACCCTCGCCCGAGGCGGCCAATTTCGAGAGGGCATCCGCTGATGATTTTTTCGACCTTGGAACTTGGTCGAGGACAAATCGTTTTAATGGCTCAATCTCATCCTTGATCAATCGCATATATTTGCCCATTGATGCTTCTTTGCATTCAAAATCTCCGTTGACTGGCTGACAACTAAGAGAGAGTCCGATTTGGCCTCAATCTCTATGGCTCCTGCCGCCTTGCACATTTTGATTCCGGCCAAGAGTGCTTCATATTCGGCTTCGTTATTGGACGCTTTGAATTGGAATCTTAATGCATATTCAAATTTGTCCCCTTTGGGAGATTGACAAATGATTCCCGCCCCACACCCATTGGATCGTGGACGATCCATCAACCATGAGCGTCCAATGCTTCCTTCCTTCATTTGGATCGGATATTGGCTTTATGGTTGGCCGAGTAAGCTCAACTATAAAATCGGCCAAGGCTTGCCCCTTAATGGCCTTCCTTGGTTCAAATGATATGTCAAACATGTTGAGCTCAACCGCCCATTTTAACATTCGCCCAGCGGCTTCCATCTTCTCGCAGAACTTGCTTCAAAGGTTCATCAAGTATAGACGAGTATACTTGTGTGCCAAAAAATAGGGCCTTAACTTTCTGCTGGCCATGACAAGGGCCAATCCAAACTTTTCAACAGGAGTATACCGGTTTTCCGCGTCCTTGAGTACGTGACTCACGAAGTATATTGGGATCCGGACGGATTCTCTTTCGGCCAATAGGACGGCACTCACGGCTTGAGTGGATACGGCCAAGTATACAAACAATTTTTCCCCCTCGCGGGATCGACCAACCTAGGCAGTGCTGAAGATGATCTTTGACATCTTTGAAGGGCTTCCTCCGCCTCTGCTTGTCCATTCAAACTTGGCTTTTTTCTTGATCGTGGCAAAGAAGTGATGGCACTTGTCGCCCGACTTAGACAAAAATCGTCCCAAGGGCGCCCAAGCAACCCGTCGCCGTTGTACTTCTTTTACCTTTGAGGGAGACTTCATGTCTAGAACGACTTGAATCTTTTCGGGGTTAGCTTCTATTCCCCTCGATCCACTAAGAAACCTAAAAACTTCCCCCGACAAAACCCCAAACACACATTTCTTTGGGATTCAACTTCAACTTGTATTTCCCGAGAGTTTCAAAAGTTTCTCTCAAATCACCAACATGACTTTCTTCTTGACGGCTCTTGACTATCATATCGTCAATATATGCCTCCATATTTCGTCCTAATCTGCGGCTGAAAAACATTATTGGTTAATCTTTGAAAAGTGGCCGGGGCATTGCGTAGGCCGAATGGCATCCTCACCCCGACCATACGGCCCTTTTTCGTAATGAAGGACGTTTTGTCCGATCCTCCGGCCACATTGGGATTTGATGAAAACCCGAATAAGCGTCCATGAAGCTCAGCAAAGCATGGCCCGGTGTGGAGTCTACTAGACGATCCAACTTAGGCAAAGGGAAAGCGTCCTTAGGACAAGCCTTGTTGAGGTCCGTGTAGTCCACGCACATTCTCCAGGTGCCATTAGGTTTTGGCACCATAACCACATTTGCTATCCAATCGGGATAATAGGTTTCTTTGATAAACTTGGATTCCAACAACTTCGAACTTCTTGGTCGACCGCTTTGGTTTCTAGCCAGGTCCCAAATGCCTCTTCTTCTAGCGAACCGGTTTCAAATTTGGATCAACATTCAACCGGTGGACGGCTACTTCCGGATCAATTCCGGCATTTCCTCGACGCAATAGGCAAACACATCTTGAAACTCTTTCAACAAGTGGACTAGATGACCCTTCAAACCGGGATCGAGCGAAGATCCAATTTTGAGGGTCCTTTCACGGACGAGCTTCATCCGGACGTACTTCTTCGGGGGGCTTCCACGGCTCTCGGACGTTCTCTATGTTAGCCCCATGATGGCCATGACCTCTTCGGACGAGGAGCATTCTTCCTTGATGATTTCATATTTCCTCTTCTTCTTTGGGGAGATGTTCGGACGCCTTCCTTGAGGGAGCAAGAGGCGTCGAGGGCTCTCAAAGGTCGGCTTTAACGAGGCGACCCGATCTTTGACAAATCCCGGACGTTTTCCTCTCGCTAACCATCTTCGTCCGATCTTTCTCTATTCCGGACGTTCTCCTTTCGCTAGCAACCTTCGTCGATCTTTTTCTATTCCGGACGTTTTCCTTTCGCTAGCAACCTTCGTCTCGATCTTTCTCTATTCCGAGACGTTTTCCTTCCGCCAAGAACTTGCGTCTGGTCTTGCTTGTCGGCCTTCCATGAGGATGGTTTCGAGTAGTTAGGTAACATTCCTCGCGCCCGCTTGGTCTCCATACAAGGAGTCAATCATGCCGTCATCACACTCATACTTCATCAACATCAGGTGAGTTACTAAAACTGCTTTGACATGATTCAGTGTTGGTCGTCCAAGAATGACATTGTAGGTCGTCAAGTCTCGGACCACCAAGAACTTGATAAACGAGTTCTTGAGACTTCCTTCTCTCCCACTCGAACGGGCAAAGTCACAGTTCCCATGGGATGGATGACTCCTCCCCCAAACCCTATGATGGGATGGTGAACGAGAACTAAGTTCTTTTCCTCAAACTTTAGTCTGGACAGGCAATCAGCACTAATGATGTCCGTCGAACTTCCGGTGTCGATCAGGATCCTTTTGACTCTCAAGTTTGCTATTTTCATTTCCACGACCAAGGGATCATCATGGGGAGTCCTCAACCTGCCCCGATCTTGTTCACTAACTACCACCCTTGGGAAGGGCTCAGCCTTCGTCTGATCAGCTAACAAAACTTGGCCGAGCTCCCTAAGGTAGTTTTTGTGCCATCTATTAGTTGGTCCCCAAAGAAGCAAATCCACCCGAGATTACGAGAACAACATCTTCGTCGTGCTTCGCACTCTCTTTCTTCTTGTTATGCCAATCATCTTTCCTTGGAAACTTCCTTCCCCCTTGCGGCATATAGGAATTCATCTTTCCTTTTCGGGCTAATTCTTCCAAAGCTCTCTTGAGGTGGTTACATTCATTAGTCTCATGACCACAATCCTTGTGGAAGTGACAATACTTGCTCTTATCCCTATTTCTATAAGGGGTTTTCATCTCAGCTGGGGCCTTCAACTCATATTGATCCTTGATCTCCATGAGAATGGAGTATTGGTCTTTGTTAAACTCAATAGGATTGGATGAGGATGGCTCGGCCTCCTTTCTCTTGCTCCTTCGGACGAAGTGGTGGTTGCGGCTATAGCCCGGGGTCTCGGCCTTTTTGGGGTTGCTCTTCTTTGGGTGAGCAACCTCTTCGAGCTTCTTAGACTCGGGATGTTTTGCTTCAAGCACACACTTCGGTAGCGTGGATAAACGCTTCCGCTTCTCTTAAAGCCTCAAGCAAGAGTGGAGATTTTCTTCTTAACAAGATCAAACTTGAAACTTCCCGGCCTTAGACCCCCGATGAAGGCGTCAAAGGCTACTCCAAAGCATTAAGATCTTGGATCCGAAGTGCTTCTAAGTTAAATCTCTTAACAAAACTTCTAAGAGCCTCCTTAGGTCCCCGGGACGACCTTGCCTAGGTGCATGCTTGTCTTTTGCTCTTGCTTGTTGGCAACAAAGTGACTAGTGAATAAGAAACTGAGTTCAGTAAAATTGTTGACTGAATTAGGGGGAAGATTATTGAACCACTTCTGAGCTACTCCCTTCAAGGTAGCTGGGAAATTCTTACACCAAGTAGCATCGTCCACTCCTTGGACGTACATCTGATGTTTGTAAGCAGACAGGTGATCATCAGGATCAGTTGTTCCATCAAAAGGCTCAATGGTTGGGAGTTTTACCTTTGGGAAGGGGGCGCCTCCATGATCCTGGCCGAGAATGGGGTAGGCCGGTTGATCCCGGAGGGCTCCCACTGTCCCTCGATGGGTATGAACTCCTTGCGATATTCTTTCATTACGAGGATTGGATCAAGTGTTCGCGAGCCTTTGGACGCCTATAGACCATGGGCCGAGCCACCTGTCTTCTCCTCGTCGCGGATGAACAAGAGAGTGACTTAAACTTCGTCCCCTCCCCTCGGACGACAACCTCAAAGGAGGGTCTCTCAAATATGGTGTAGATCCTATCGGCGATCGCCGTAATGTCACTTGCTTTCTTTGCTTCTAGATACTCTCTCGGCATCTGTTTCCATGCGGTGCCCGCTTGGACGAACATGGTCCTGAGTCCTCACCACCAAGTTCCAGTCCATCTTTCTTCGTTGATCATTATCCTCTGGCTGCTTTCCTCTTGACGTCCTCCTAGAGGGCTCCTGGCGAACATGGCGACTAGGACCTGGACGATCTACTTGAGAACGTCCTCTAGGACGAGGTGGATTGTTAGCGCGCGCTCCGGGTTGTCATGAAAAAAAAGCATATTGCTTTTAATACTGTTCTCGGACGACCGCCGCCATCTTAGTCGAAAGTCATTCAAACACATTCTCCTGGTGGGCGGCGATCCACCGGACGATCCAGATTCACTTGGATGACCGGTTCTTGGCTTGGTCCAGGAACATTGACAATGGACGGGGTCTATCTCTTCCTCTAGGTGGTCTTTCATGCTCCACCGTATCTTCGACATTAACTTGAAGGCTTCGATTCCGGGCAATGTTGGACGATTGACAATCAGTCATCGTTGCGTCTTCCCACAGACGACGCCAAATGTTTTATCCACTTGTCCAACAAGTAAGCTGTAGGCTTAGCTTCCTTGTCGAGCAAGTATATTAGTATCTTGAGTATTCTTCAGATGGAGACTTGTGCAACAATGCCTGAATTATAGCTTAATCCTTAGCCTTGGGTTCGCTCCCGAACCTGCACAAAGGGACCCACCCTGGAGGTTTGGGTGGTGGTTCCCCCTCCGATGCTTAAGTCAGTTATCAGGAGTTGTAAGAGAAAGTAGAGATAGAAAGAGAAAGTGAGAGAATTTTATCAGAGTAACTTTTCACTATTTGCATTGAACTATGTTTTGTAAAATGATGTATTAGTAACAGTAGCTACAAGTATTTGAGCTAAAACTTCGGATATCTTTATAAGTACACGAGATTCCAATTTATGAACCTATGAAGTACCGATTATGATACTTTTATCGAACTCAATTTTGATCTAAACTATAGTTGTGTTTGAAAGATTTGGATCAAATAAAGGGATTTTGGTCAAAGGATATTGACTTATGATTTTGGGTAATAATGATTAATAAATAATTTGCGATATAAGCTTTATATAGAGCTTACGGGAGTGTGAGTGAAAATGTATTTATGGTACGAGATTTTGTTATGTATAATCAAGAATTTTGAGAACTATGAATTAAGTACTTTAAATACGTGTATGATGGGGAAGATATTGCATTTGTAGTGGTGAATGCATCTTGGTATGCGTGTTATATGAAATGATGGGACATGTCCTGAATAATAAGTCTTGCAAGCAGTACAAATATTGGTAGGGAGAGACGTCTCCATGAGTTTAGAGGTGGTGACATAGTCCCCTCTATTCGTATTATCTTCCCTGGATAGTTTGTAAGTCATTTATCGCATAAACTGTAGAGTATTATATGATCTAAAAGTTCGTATGGATCCTCATAAACAAAAGCTTTGGTCCTCTACTATTAACGTTCTATACTATGGATTTTCCTTTTTCAAAGATAATTGTACTAAGAGTTATGATTCCAATGCAATGATGCTTTATGAACTGTTGGATAGGTGTTTCTATTCAGCGGAATTATAGTTAAAAAGCATATGTTTTTAATACCGAGGTAGTATATTTTCCGTGATTGGATAGCAAAGTGGGGTAAACTATGGAGTATATGTTTTAAGTTTAAATTTCACCTTCGAGAGATTTGGATCATGTTATTGCGTTTTAAAATGCATTTCAAAAACCCTATTAAGTATAGTAATTCTATGGGTGATACAAGATGGATTATTTTGTTATATAAAATCGTGTAATATGGATATTGTGAATTCAGTTATCATCTAAAAGAATAGTAAGCTACGCAGCTACGTTCTAAATCACTAAAATGAATTTCTGGTTGGACAGTGTGTACTCAGTTTTTTTCGATTTTGTTCTTGGAACCTGTCCTGGTGGGGGCAGAGTTCATTGTTAGTAATTTTGCAGGTGTAGCATCGAGGACTTGGAAGATGTTGAATGAGCGAGAAGATGCTTATGTTGTAAATTGTGGATTAAAGTTATAATTACATATTTTATTGAGAATACTTGTGGTATTTGGTTTTCAAGTTGTTATGTTGTGGGCCCTGACCCACAGTGTAAGGTTATGTTTCTACTACAAGATAATGTAATTCGAGGTTTATTAAGTGTTAATTGAGATTTATGTATCTTAAGTGTAATTAGCTAGCAGCACGGAGGTGCGGGCTGTTACATCATGAATCAAGCAGAAAAGGAAAGAGGTGTTCCAAGACTAATTATTAATTATAAACCTCTTAATAAGGTCCTTCAATGGATTCGTTATCCAATCTCCAACAAAAAGCTAAGGATCTTCTTAATAGGCTTTATAATGCGAAAATATTTTCCAAATTTGATATGAAAAGTGGATTTTGGCAAATTCAAATTGATGAAAATGATCGTTATAAAACGGCTTTTACAGTTCCATTTGGTCATTATGAATGGAATGTAATGCCCTTTGGACTAAAAAATGCTCCATCAGAATTTCAAAATATTATGAATGATATTTTTAATCCATATACCACATTTACTATAGTTTATATTGATGATGTTCTTGTTTTCTCCAACTCTATTGAACAGCATTTCAAACATTTACAAATATTTCTCCAAATTATTAAGAAAAATGGTTTAGGGGTCTCTGGTCCAAAAATAAAACTTTTCCAAACAAAAATAAGATTTATTGGTCATGATATTTATCAGGGAACTATAAAACCAATTGCTAGAGCAATTGAGTTTCTTGATAAATTTTCGGGATTAAATTAAGGACAAAACTCAATTACAAAGGTTTATTGGATGTTTAAACTTTAAATTATATCTCTGATTTCTTTCCAAATTTGCGTCAATTTTGTGCTCCATTATACAAACGATTACAAAATAATCCATGTCCTTGGACAGCAGAACATACGAAGATTGTTCGTATGCTTAAGTCTCGGGTCAAGGCACTTCCATGTTTAGGACTGCCAAATCCAAATGCTTTTATGATTGTTGAAACTGATGCTTCTGATACTGGTTATGGAGGCATTCTCAAACAAAAACTTGAACCTAAAATAGAACAACTAGCTGGTTTCCATTCTGGTTTATGGTTAGGAGCTCAAAAGGGTTACTCTACTGTCAGAAAAGAAGTATTGCCATAGTCCTTTGTATTTCGAAGTTCCAAGATGACCTTTACTACAAAAAATTTCTTTTACGAGTAGATTGTAAATCGGCTAAAGAGATTCTTCAAAAAGATGTTCAAAATATTGTTTCCAAGCAAAATTTTGCAAGATGGCAGACAATTTTATCTGCCTTTGATTTTGACATTGAATTTATCCGAGGAGAGAGTAACTCTCTTCCTAATTTTCTAACCCGTGAATTTTTGCAGGGACATCAAGAATGAGACATCCAAAGACTTCCAATTTTTGGAAACAACTTCCAAAATACCATCTTCAAAGGTTTCCTCATCTACTCCAAAACAAAAATTCAAACACCACAGAAACACTCACCATTACCATTCCATAAATTACTCTACAATTTCCAAAACCTTTTCCTCCCAACTTATTTACCACATTGACCAACTTCCAGAAGATATTCAACAGATTATTCTCAACAAAGTAAAACTAGCCAGATTCAATCAGTGATATGCAGAGTTCTTAAAGAAACATGCTATTTTCCGTCGTTATCTTTGGCGGTTATAGGGACAATCTGGCATCTTTGATAATGGATTTTTCCTGTATTCTAATGATCTCCAAAAGAATGATCCATATTTTCTTACATGGAGATATGGGTTGGTTCGAAAATTTTATGACATTCCAAATCCTCAAGCATATTTTTTCCAAGAATTTTCGAAATTCCAGCAGTATATTTTCTCCATTTTATACTCCATTAGAAGTCTCGAATGGATCTATGAAGAATTTATTTGTGCCAACATCGAGATGGAAAATGGCAAAATTAAACCAGCCTATTACTTAATCCTCATTAACATTCCACAATACCCTACTCCAAAAAAGATTCCTCTTCTCCTTGATGCATCTCAAGCTAAAGCTCATGGTTTTCTCTCCATTCTTCATAATATCACACATTTGAGCAAACATAAAAATGATATTACTATCATCCATTATGGCAACACTAGTACACTACTGTTGCTTTTCCTAATAACCTCCACAGCTACTTTCTCACAGGAATAACCTATTCAGACCCTTTACCACAGTATTTGTCCAATATTTAGCAGGGAATTACATGTCCCATGATGGTAAATCTTATTTCACTCAAATATTACAATCAACAAAAATCTCAATATAGTAAAAGAAAGAAATTAAAGATCCCGCTAAGTGTAAATATTTTACACTTAGATAAAAGTAAGGGACATTATCCTAGTATTACAAGGATCCAGAGTTTGTTCCAGCTGTCCAGATTTCAAGATAAGTATTCCAGCATCAAAATTCCAACGAAGTAAAAAAGAATGAATAGTGAACAGTAAAAATTGACCGATGAACAGTACCATAAATAGTACTTTCGTCCAAATTTGTCAAAAGCTACGGCGCATTTTCAAAAGCAGTGGAAGAAGTTTGTCCATCTGTCCAAAACTTTGTAAAAGAAAATAGTTAGATTCAAATATGTAATTATTTTATCTACTCCAATAATTGTACCCCTTCCATTTGGTCTATAAATAGACTCATTTGTATCAAATGTAATGCAGAGCAGAAATAAGAGCGAATTTAAGAGCAAGTTTAAGAGAGAAAAAAAAGAGTGAAACAAAAATTGTAATAATTCCAAGTTATCAATACAATTAAAAGTTTCAATCATCCTTTCCTCTCTACTATCTCTGTAAGTTCTGCTGCTCTCACTCCAACGTTTAAATTTTCATATTAGTTTATAGTTTTCAATTTGCATTTTCCATTTAAAAGAGTTAATCTGCTTTGAACTGTCCTGGGTCCCTTATATATATATATATATATATGGCAACAAAATTTACCACATAAAAATAATAAATGTAGTTGTACTAATTAAGGCCTAGTTTATTTTACCGGAACTAAGTCCACATACATCTAGAGAAATTCAAATGGCTACATCTCAAGTGAAAAAGATAAATAAAACACACCTTAAACTTTTTTGTATCCTTTGTCCTCTAGTCAAGTAAAGTTTCTCTTGTACTATAATGTCTTAATGAAATTATAACATAATCTATACCAATAACTAATGATATTATGTTTCGATTTAATATTTAAAAATGGGTATTATATATTAAATTTTTAAGTTTACTTTCACCTTTGTTGGTCATGACATGTTTTGTGCCTTGTAACGGCTATAAAATTACTTTTTAAAACAAAATTGTATCATTGCGTTCAATTTTAAATTGACTTGCAGTGATCCAACTTTCTTTCAAAGTAAAGAGTTACATTTGATAATTTCATATAGAAATTATATTTAATATTGGAATAGCAATAAATCTCTATTATATAAGCCAAGGGGGGAGCAATGGTGTCCCCCTTTGAATTTACATATTCACCCCTCCACGACATAAAAGTTAAAACCACTACACACATAAACTTACCAAAAAATATTCAACCAAATCTCTATTAAACCCAATCAACTCATATAATTGTCAATCACATAAACTTGCCAAAAAAAAAAGATTCGTTTAAATTCAATTTAGATCCAATCAACTAAAAAAATTCGTAATCAAGAACTTATCAAAAATTAATACCACAGACAGTAAAAAAAATGACATTCTCATTACAAAGACAACTCATATACAAAATTAATTACAATTACAAACTCCAAAAAAAATTCAGCTTTTTCATTACTTGGATATAAAATTTTATCACTTATAGTTACTTTAAAAATGTTTTTAGATACTATTTGTAAGTATTTAAATACTTCTTACTCACTAAATGAAGGTGAACGTAGATACGTACTTTCATAATTTTATTTTTCATTTATTTTTATACCGAGTAATAGTTATGCCTAAAAAAGGTCACCGCACGCATTGCGTGCAGAAAATGCTAGTATACATAAATGACAACAACTAATTACTTATATAAATTTCAGTTTTACTTTCACAGACAGTTACATAGTTTCTACTATGTAACGACTGTTTTTTTTTTTCTTTTTTCTGAAGCTCATATTGCTTTCAGTAACAGATCATACTTCTTTCTCAAACTGTTTCAAAATATTAAGCCACATGGTAAGTAAGCTTAGAAAAACTCTAGTCACTCTTATTGGTATCTTTTAACAATAAAAGCCAAAATATTTCGTAATTAAGAATCTATCCGTTTCATCTCAAAAAACTTTAGGTCAAAGAATCTCGGATTAGCCCATAAGATAACATAGCACACTTTTCAGTAAAAATAACTTAAATGAAATTGCTTTAAGATTGCCAAGTTTACCTTTGTTTATTTAAGTGGAAACTGACACTATGTAATGGCTATATCATTTCCTTTTGAAAAGAGATATGTATCATCACGCTCGATCCGGAACATGACTTGCAATGATCCAACTTTAATTTTCAAGTATAGATAGAGTTACATTTAACACTTTCATTTATAAGCTACATTTAATACTATACGTAACTGACTACAATCAATTGCTTAGAGGACCAACATTGGTGCTCTCCAAGTTGCTCTCTAAGGAGAGAGAAAATGGAGAGCCAACTCTAACCCAACATTGGTGCTCTCCGTTCGCTCTCCATGGAGAGCACTTGGAGAAATGCTCTCCCCCAAGAGCATTGGGAGAGCATGTTCTTGGTATATCAATATAACACATGTCATTGATAATTATTTTTTTCCTTTTTTTTTTTGATTTTTGAAAAAAATAAATTATGAATTGGAGAGCTCATTGGAGAGCAATACCAATGTTAACAATTTTTGAAGGGATGCTCTTGAGGAGAGAGAAAGTAAAAAATGGGTTGGAGAGTAATGTTTGAGAGCTATACCAATATTGGTGCTCTTATATAACTTTCACTTTCGTAGACAATTACATACTTTCTACTATGTAACGGCTACATATTTTATCGGTAAAATCATATATACTCCCTCATATCAAACAAATAATGCTTTCAGCCATAAATCATATTTCTATCTCAAGTCCTTTTAAATTATTAGGCCACATAAACTTCAATCTATCTCATATTACTCTTAGTGATATCTTTAACAATAAAATCCAAAAGTAATACTAATTAACATGCAATATTTCATCTCAATATGTCAAAAAAATCTCATAAAAGTATTAGTTTCTACGAGTCTAAGTAGCACAATTTCACGTGAAAAGAACGTAACCGACGAGACCCTAGAAAACTTGGGTCCGGATCCTCTAGAGTTTTATGAAAACTCTACAAAGTAGAGCTGAATCATGACCATATATTATAAAATCAAGGGCTCATGGGGAAAAATAGGGGTGATTTTTAGGAAAGAAAATACAAGCCTTTAATTTCTTAATCAACGACTGATATTTAACGAACTCTACCGTGTAGAATTATTTTGAAACTCTAGAGAATCTGACACAGAAAACTTACTACTAGTTTTTGGCTCTTTTGGGTCTAGTCCCCCCCCACCTACTTCTCCCAGTTTCCTCTCCTCTCCTCTCCTCTCCTCTCCCACCTAACTTTTATACGTAAAATATCCGCCTCTTATGTTTGTCTCCTAGTCCACTTCCACTTTCTCTAACGTCTTTCTTTCCTCTCTTGTATATATACACATACAAACCCATTCCATTTCACATCTTCTTCATCTCTCTTTTCTGTGATTTAACTTACCATTTTTGACTTGGGATTTCTTTCTTGTTCAACAATGGAGGCAAAGCTGTTGACTTTTTCCACTCAAACTAATTTTGCAACTCACCCAGCAAAGTTACAGGCACCCATTAATATGTTGTCCCGCCAAATTTGGAAAAATTGCAGTTTCAAGTTATGCACAACAAGCTCATCAATGAAGGGTCTTCAATCCCTTAAAGTTTCAGCAAATATTTCTGGGTATAATGCATCTTTTCTTATATTGTTTTTTTTTTTCTAAATTTGAATGACTGATTTGGTTAATTAGTACATTGCTTTAGTTGGCACATTATATTCTTATTTATGTGGTTTGACAACGTGCTTAATTGTTGGCATATATACCAAAATTTGGATTCTTTCTTAAGTGTTTCTTGCTTTAATTATTCGCTTTTTAGGAAGTTAATGTGCAATACCCTTTGAATTTTATAAGTTGATTGTTGGATTAGCTGGTGTATTTGCTCTAGAATTAGCTTGATTTGATGTAAAGTGGAGATTATAGTTAGCAAATTGTGGGTTTTTATTTGTAATTCTAACACAATATAAAATCTTTTGAGGACTGAATTTGAAGCCAATTTGAGGTGGTTTGATTGAATTTTTTCTATATTCAATTGAAAGAAGTATAGCAATTTTAATTGGCAAAGAATGTAAGATTTAAGATCTATTTTGTTGAAAAGATAGACATTTTCATTGGGAAATTCTGTTTTCTGAAACAAAGTTACAGTCTGTGAAGGATGTCAGTTTTATACTACCTGTGAAGGATCAGGTTTGTTTAACCATTGATTTACGACAGCGCATTTATTAGAGCGAATGACGTGAACACGATGGACGATGATCTCTTCAAAACCTTTCACCGTCTAGGTTGTTGTCTCCTGTGATAGATCAGTGTCAAAGGAAGTAGTATTATGGTATTGGATACTCAAAAGATTATGGTCCTATCCCTGCTGAGATTACACAGTTTCCAAGTTCAGCATTAGAAGTTCACACAATCGACACAAATTCAATTTTGTTAAATTGACTGGTGCTTATACTACCCTTTGTTTTCCTTAAATCCTCAACACCACATGCAAAAAACAAGTTGTCTAATAAAGATGACAAGTGATAAGTAATATTTCTAGATCTTGTAATCAAAAAGTGGAGAAGTCTGGAGCAACATGATGATGGTTTTTTTCCTGCTCTTTACTATTTATTTGGAAAGTTTACTTTTATTGATACTTCTTCAGCTTTTTTATAGTTGCAAAATTTGCTTTTTGAAGGTCAAACTACAAACTTTGACTAGGTTCTTTTACAAATCTATAGAAGTATATAACAGCATTATCATCTAAATTCTAAGTTGTAGGATCTTATTGAATATTGAATTTGTCTCCATATATATTTTTATAAAAAAATATTTTTTTATAATTTTTACTAATATGCAATTGAAAGATATATCCAGCTATCTTTAACTTTTTGGTCATATGTTTCGAGTCCATAACAAAAGCTCGTTTGCCTTATTTTTCTAGTAACTCGGTAGCATGCCATCAGAGAGCACTAGTTTTATTGCTATATTACTTAAACTTGCTGAAAGTTCCCCATGTCATACAACCGTCAGATGCATGTGCTAAGTTTTTTAGGAATCTTTTTATAAAATATATTTGAAGGATCATACTTGTGGACATAAGAATTGTTGTATCTTCTCTCAGCACAGGTCAACAAAGCCTGATAACAAAGAACGAACATGACAGAATTTAAGTTTTCATTTATTTAACTTGATTCTTGTAATGTAGCAATGAAGTCCTAGTGGAAGTTTAATTTACTAGATCTGATTTTGTGTAGTGTGCAATCTAAGACAAGAGTTGATGAGAGTGAAAGCTTGACTCTAGATGGTATTCGGATGTCCTTGATTCGGCAAGAAGACAGTATAATATTCAGTCTTCTGGAGAGATCACAATTTTGTTACAATGCAGACACATATAACCCTGACGCGTTCCCTTTGGATGGCTTTCATGGGTCTTTGATCGAATTCATGCTCAAAGAAACTGAAAAGCTTCATGCTCAGGTATCATTATTATAGGGGTTTAAAATTTCAACTAAATAAAAGTTATATAAATGTGCTTACCTTTTAACTGTTTACCATTTGATGTAGGTGGGAAGATACAAGAGCCCAGATGAGCATCCTTTTTTCCCAGAGGAGTTACCCGAACCACTATTGCCACCTCTAGAGTACCCTCAGGTAATGAAGACTTTATTCCCCCCCCCTTCCTCCTTCCTCTTTCCAAATCCCAATATAGTTAGAATTCAGTTTTTTGAATGACAAGCAACAATAGGGGAATCACCTTTCTCTCCACTTATCAATTTGGAATTATACAAATTAGTAGTCACTTACTCTTTTGGCAACAGTTTGCCTGTAATTCTTTTTCAGTTGATTCTTGCAGGGATTTTGCATTGAATTTCCAAATAGAAAAGAGATGTGTAATTCTGATTTTGGAATGTAAATAAGTCTCATATATGAGGAAGATAATTAAATTAGAACAGTTAAAGTAAGAAAGCACAGATCATTATTTTGATAGTGAGGAATGCCATAATTCCTATTAATCTTGTATCTTTGACTGAATAGTACTCTACCATTGACAGAACATGTAAAGTAAGGCAGATGTTACTGAACAATGTGAGAGAACATATAGATGTCTCTGGGGTTTAGAATACAAGACTTTCATGTGTGTTAGGATTTCAAATCAACTTTTGTTGACATAACTCTGAATAGTCTCCATAGGTAGATGTTAGTGGATACGCAAGGATACTTGGATAACCTTTACAGCTTTCCTACATAAGCTTGTGGTGGCTATTGTTTGAAATACCCTGTAGCTGTAGCAGTTGAATTCGTAGTTTGGTCCTCAAATATCCACTTGAGTAACACTTGAATTTTGGGATAGACTGCTATGTTGCTCGGACACTTCATTTCACCTCAAGTGCCCGTGTTTAATCCTCGACACGCGGACATGGGTGGGACACTTGGACACTTCATTTTGGGCCAAAAGATTGAAAAAGTTCCACAAAAGAGTTGAGTTGGACACTTGGACACGTACCCGTGTCGGACATGGGTACCCGAGTCTCGAGCAACATAGGGATAGAGTATAGAGCATAATTTACTTACTGATTATGCATTACAGCAATTAAGGATAAAAGGCTTCAATTTGTCAACATAACTATACGTGGGAAAATACCCTATGTATGTGAGGTTGATCCATTCACTTAAACATTTACTTGGATCTTAATACAACAGCTTATGAATTGTCATTTCCAGTTTTCCACACTAATTGCACTTTGTGTGAATGAAGCAATCAAACTTCAGAAGCTAAATTAAGTTTGTTTTTAAATTTCCAAAAAAAGAAATCTGAAGACACATATCAAGAGAGAAAAATTCAAAATTTTCAGGGTTGTTTAGGAAGTTTTGGTTCTATTTAGCTGCTGTAGAAAAACTCATAGAATCAAAGACAACAAAAGTTGCATGGAGAGTGAAGGTAAGCAGCAGATTTCACCCTAGGTTTGTTTCCCATATATAAGGGTTTCTGAGTCCTGCTGGACAGAAGCTGATGAACTCCCCTCCTTTAGCTGCAAATAAATTAATTCAAGAAGCTTGATTAATGCTGAAAAATGAGGCTTTGGAAGAATGCTTACTCTGATGAATCAACAATGCAAAACATAGAGAAATAGCGTGGAGGAAGAAAACAATGATGCAGTCGGCTTCCTTTTGAAGCCCATACAATGACTGTCAAGTCTTCAGTAGTTTAGTGTCTATGCTTTAAAATAAAGTACAAGAAGGTCTATTGGGAGAGATCAGAGCAGTGCAAATATAAGCCTCTTATCTCTATTTGGAGTTCAGATTTCTTGGATGTGATCCTAGTTATTATATGCTTGTAATGGTATTGTCGGGTGCAAATAAATATTGTTTATTGCCAGACTTGTGTTTTGTCTTTTTCTCTGAAGTTCTTCAGTTAGTTGCTTCTTTCTTTGTAGGTTCTCCATCCTATTGCTGATTCAATTAATATAAACAAAATTATATGGGATATGTATTTTAAAGACCTTCTACCAAGACTTGTCAAGGACGGAGATGATGGAAACTGTGGGTCTTCCGCTGCTTGCGACACAATATGCTTACAGGTATACATACTTTAACTAGCTGTCTACCTTTACAACTGTTGTAAGTAGTCCTATTGATTTATTGGCAATATATTTAAAAGTAAATTTTCTGCAGTAATTGTTACTAGTGTTTACTTGTATTTCTTTTGTACTTTATGCCCACTGTATCCTTCGAGTGAGAAACATACTTACAAATTGTTCAATTAATGCTGCTTTATTAAGTTTGTAATTAAAAGTTCTGATTGACTTTCTTATATTTGTGGCCACTTTGGCCTTTTTCCCCCCGTCTTGCTTCTCCCTTGTTCAGATTTTTCCTTTCTTAAAATGTTTGGATCGTCTTTTCAAAGATTTTCCCCATCCTGCATTTTCATGTTTCCTGTGATTTTGGGATGTATCTTTAGTTTCTGGAACTGTGGGCTGCTGGGAGGGGGTTGCTGTGTTGCTGAGTTTGCTTCTTTTCTAGTATAAAGTTGTCTTCAGTTGAATTATGCTGTTCTAACATCTTTGAAGGTCTGAAATACATATGATGTTGTATCATTGTTTGGAGGACTTTGGTAGTCTTCTTAATAACTTAGATTAAGTATGACTACTCCTACATTCTGCATTGGGGAATCTAAGGAGGATATTCTTACACAGCCTTACCTCGAACCAATCCAGAGTTATAGAGAGGCACTGTGTTCAAAACTTCCTGTGGAAAACACATTTGAGAGCCTCTGTCTCCAGCTAGTAGGTCAGCAAATAGGAAGATTTTTCCTAGAAGCACCACATTCTTGACCAAGAAAAGTGAATTCTTCCTGCACACCCTTCCCCTTATTGGGGGTGGGGGGAGTGGGGAATCTTCAATTTTGCTTCCTAGCAAGTGTACTAATTGTCAATTCAGTGTTCGCTGAGCAACACAATATTGACAGTGTCATAACATTTCTTCTAAATAGAACTCTTATATTGTGTGGAGCCTCTGGGAGTGGGGATTCTTCAATTTTGCTTCCCAGCAAGTGTACTATCAATTCAGTGTTCGCTGAGCAACACAATATTGACAGTGTCATAACATTTATTCTAAATAGAACTCTTATATTGTGTGGAGCCTCTGGGACGATCTCTTTCTCTTCGATCTCTCACCGTTGGCCCCAATTGTTTGATTCAAGTTCTGTATCAAAGGCTCCATTTGTTTGGATCGAAGATGTTTTTTCAATGGAAATTGGTTTCCGTTGACAAATTCAGTATCTTACAAGGGAATACACAATTATCGATTGGTTTTCCTTTGTTTGGTTCCTTGCATGAAAATTAGAGAGAAAAGGACGAAGGAAAATAAAGAGAGGGGGGGGGTGTGGAAGATGCATGGAAGGAAAGAAAGAGAAAGGTGAAGAGAACAAAACACTCTCCAAGTCACGCTGCTGGTCTTGGCTAGCCTCTCAACTAGCGTTGACCAATTAGGAGAAAGCCTGCAACCATCTTTAACTTCCCAAATGGCAGGATATTTGATGGCTCATAATTCTTCTTGCTTTGTTGTCGTTATATTTCTATCCGTGCAGAGTTTTTGGAGTACTATAAGAATGATTACAGATTGGTGATGCTTATTGAATTTGGTTACCGGATCACCCACATTTGTACATCTAATGATAACATTGTGGTAATCAATTCATTTAGTTTAATCTTCATACTTGTGGTACAGAACTAGTTTCTAGTGTGATAGACTACAGTAAATTTATAGAAGTCGTGGAAAGGATTAGGCACAGAATTTTTAATGTAGATTTATAGATATGTGAACATTCTTTCTGTGAGGGCATTGTGCTGAACAATTTGTTCTGTTAATCTTTGTTTGCAGGCACTTTCTAAAAGAATACATTATGGTAAGTATGTGGCAGAGGCAAAGTTTCGAGCTTCACCTGATATCTATACACCTGCCATTGAAGCACAAGTAAGTATGCTTCTGCTTTTTTTTTCTGTGGTAAAGTTTTGCTCTGTTTTTAAAGAAATTGATTCACGATTATATGAGTTGAGGACTCTACTGAATCAGCACCTCTCGCAGGTCAACACAACATAGCTTAGCAGGTCAGGCCCCTTGGTAAAGTTCGGCTTATCTGAGAACTAACAAGCTTCTCTGTTATGTACTCAATTTTTGCAGGACAAGGAACAATTGATGAATTTGCTGACATATGAGGCAGTGGAACTCGTCGTACAGAGAAGAGTTGAAATGAAAGCCAAGATATTTGGACTTGAGGTGCCTGTCAACCCAGATGTCGCAGATGACGAGTCCAGCCCAGCTTATAAAATCAAACCTAGCTTGGTTGCCAATCTATATGGAGACTGGATTATGCCTTTAACAAAGGAGGTTCAAGTTGAGTACTTACTAAGAAGGTTGGATTGAACTTAGCATTGATTTCTTCAAGATTATAAATTGGAAATGAGCGTGTTTTGGCATTGAATGTGGACCGTATCTGATGGCATGGTTTTGTAATATGATGTCCATTATGTATATATAGCCTTGGGAGAAGGAAGTTCTAATTATGTTGTATGTTAACCTTTAGTTATATATATAAAAAAGAAAAAAAAAAAAACCTTAGGAGTCTGGTGATGGGTTGGTTCTTTTCTTTCTTTGTTACAAGGCTATGTCTGTAAAATTGAATTTGCATTTTGTTTGGGGAAGTCTACTAGATTTTCAGGTCAGAAAAACTGTAAGGTGATTGTTGGGGGCGGAAACAAAAAACTATATCAAAGGAGCCTCAGAAGTAACTAGACTCTGAAACTGGGTGTAGGGCTTGTTCCAAGTCCTCAGCCACCTCGATTTTCTTTGGTTGGTAAGGAGAAGTGGCATTGTGGATTAGAAACTCGCACTGGTCAACCCTGTTTAACTTAACATACGAGGTTTCTTAAACGTGGGGTGAAAGGGTAAGGGAGATTTCACCCACTACGTGCCTCTAGTGAGATTTTATCCTAAAAATCTTAGGGTTGTGAATTATAATTCCGAATTAGCTTACTTAATTGCTTGGGGTGATATGAACTATGATTAATGTATTGAGCACAAAAGAAGATCTGAATCTCAAAAGCAAAAGTTGAAGAAACATCATATACCTTCACAAATAATCTAGTGCTAACTATTCTATATTTGTCGTAGGAGAAAGGAAAGAAAATATTAAAAGATATCCAAAGTAATAAACAGAGGTGAAAAAATCATCTAAATAAGGATCATTCAATAACATTAGAAAAACAAAGGGATTGAAATATTGAATTGTCCTATTTTGATTTCTCCTCCTATAGCACACGTTTCTATGCTCTCTTATGAGTTTCTCAAATACGAGAGTCAAGTCAACAAGTGTTGTAATCAGATAACAGTCAACTTGTTCGATAGGCATTGAAAAATGCATCATTAAACCATATGGACAATTTTCTTATAAAGCCATTAGAAAAGGATGTGCGTATTTGGTAAGATCCTCATTTTATCATATGAGTGTTTAAAAAAGTGATGCATAGGTATTTCATAAAGTTTAGATGACCATATGAACCCTTGTTTTTGGCGAGACTTCATTTTGGGCACTTGTGTGTTTGTCTTTTTTTTACAATTGCTATTTTCAAAAAAATTCCTTTTTTTTTTTTCTTTTATTGCTCTTTTTTCCCCTTGTTTCTCTCCTTTTTGCAAATAATTGTCACATGAAATCATTATATATTGACCTAAGTTTTTCAATAGTGTTGGAAATGGAAAAAGGAATAAAGTTAAAAACAAGAGTTTCAAACTTTCAATAGATCTTTTACTATTCTTGACATAATTTTGTTGGAGTTTTTTAAAAGATATTTATAAATATAAGTAAAAAAATTTAACATTAATAGAAATATCTTGATTCTATATATATTCATAACAATTGGAACTAATAAAAAGCAATATTATATGCTTAAGTAATATATATTTCCTTTTAGGGTCTATCATGCCTAAAATAGATAAGGTTCTTGTCAAAAAATTTTGTTTGATTTGCAACTGAAAAAAATTATATGGTTAAAAAAGAGGAATGATTGAAAAATTGGAATATGGCTAAAAGGGAGCTCATATTCTCAGCATAGCTTTATAAAGTACCCACATGTCGCAAGTGCTTTTTTTAAAAAACCCACATGTATCTATACTAATATATTAAAAGGCGTGCCTAACAACGTATACACGCCACGTGACACCTCTCTAACTCTAATAGAATTGACCAATGTGTACATATGTCATGTCAACTAACAAAAGTAAATTGGCTTGCAACAAGATTTGAGCTAATGACATCTTGCTATTATATATAGCACAATTACCATCTCAACCAACTTTTAATCATGCTTTAAATGTCCACATTATTATATTTGTACCTTTTAAATGTTGGGTTTTCAATATTACATTTTAATGCGAATGGAAAAAAATGCATATCAAGTTCAGAAAAAAGTACAACCCGGAGCAATGTCCGGGCCCAAATACTAGTGGTTACAGCCTAAAAGGTGTATTTAAGGTACTCATTGGGCTATTTATCCAAGTTTTATTGGTGATTAATGACAATTAAAAATAATAAGACTAAATTATTAAATGTTTTTTATTTGATGTGTTGTCTTATGTGAGAGAGGAAGTTATAAAACATGAAAGCCTTAGAAAATAGTATATATATACTAGGACAATTTAATGAGATTTCATATGATGATATTTTTTTCTTATAAGCTAGTGTCAAAAGACTTGAAATTTGATCATTAATCAAATAGACCACGAGAAAAGTGTAGATAAATTTAGACTAGACCATATCATATTTTATAAAATTCATATTATAACATCTTATTTTAGGTCAAGAGAACATATCCTTACTCCTTAGTTGGTAGATGTATAATGTTAGGCACTAAAAAGTTTAGGGTAGAATTTCTTTTATATGATGCAAATAATCAACGGTCGGCAAAACATGTTACAGTAAAATGTGAGTGTAAACATTAAGAATTAGCGATTGGTTAACTATAATCATTGAATTAAACATTAACAATCTGATTCATGAACCTGCTGTAAAATGAGACAATTGTAGGATTAAAGTCAATTATGTATGTTTCTTTTTCTCTTTTATATTTGCACAGCCCTACTTGACGTTAATGTCCTCATTACAAATAACAACACAATGATTTTTGAACCTATGAAATCTTAATCTCTTATATCTTGTTCCACATGCTCTAACCACCACTTTGACTTATTTGTAGCCTAAGAACATATATTAGGTTACGCATATAATTCTCTCGAAAAAGAATAATGAAATCCAACAGCCTCTTTTAAAATATAAACTAAAGCTCATTTCCCCACTCTATCATAGGCAAAATGACGTTTGATAATTGACATGAGCAAAATCCCTATCACCAATTATTAATATTCTCACCATCATGAGCCTTACTATTAAACCACAACTTTTGTGACCACCAGAGCACGACCATCATGATGGTTTTCAAACATACCATGTTGGAGTTTTTGATATAAACTTTAAGTTTGCTTCAAAAGAATATGAAGAGTCATTTTTTCCTATTGTCCCACATTGAAAGAATATGAGGGAAGAGTAAGGTTTATAACCATTACTCTTTCTCTACCCTTTGAGTTGAGTAGCAATGAGGTTTTTAGTGGGTATGTGGTGATGTGTGGATACCACACGCGCGCCGCCGCCCGCCCGGGCCAGGGCCATGGGCCATGGGGAATGGACTTAACTTAACTAGAGTTTTGGGTCAGAAATATGTTGGCATTTTATGACCGTTTTTTATCAGTATTAAGTTACCGTTTTTTCCCTTAATCTCTCTTTTAATGCTGTTTTCTCCCTTAATCATGCTCCTGATTTTCGGCCATGACTCTTCCTAATCGACACAGTCCTAATCGAGAGCATTGGGTTGCCTTGATTAGATTGTTGAAGTATCTAAAAGGCACTATCAATTGGGGTCTACTTTATCAAAGGACACCTTGTGTCCTTGAAGGATTTTGTGATGCCAATTGGGTGTCGGATAATGATGAAATTCAATCTACTAGCGGTTATGTTTTTACTCTTGCTGGTGGAGCTATATCATGGAAATCATCAAAGCAAACATGTATTGCGAAATCTACCATGGAATCTGAATTTATTGCTTTAGAATTGGCAGGTCAAGAAGCTGAATGGATAAGGAGTTTGCTTGCCGATATTCCATTGTGGGGAAGCCGGCTCCATCGGTTTCTATGCGGTGTGATTCGCAAGCAGCAATTGGGGTAGCAAATAATCAAGCCTATAACGGAAAGAGAAGGCATATTCGCTTAAGGCATCTTTGTTGTTAGAGATTTAGTTAAAAATAATGTGTTGTCACTCGAGTATGTAAAGTCAGAGAGGAATATTGCTGATCCTCTTACCAAAGGCCTTTGTAGAAAAATGGTGCTGGAGTCAGCACAAGGAATGGGTTTAAAGCCTATTGTGGAGTGAATTGTGGTGGATACCCTTCTTAGGAATTCCTAAGTTCAAAGGGTCAAACGAAATCACAAAATAACTCAAGTTGTTAATACTACTACCATTCCTAGTAATAAAAAGTGATGTAGTATTTTATTTCATTATACTGTTATATGTGTGAGGTTGAGCTTATAGCTCTTAATAAGTTCATAGCCTTACTTAAGGTGGTTTGTGACAGTACAAACTTGATGAACTTACCTATGTGAATGTGGGGGTTACGCCCAGGGCCGGCTAATGGCCTGTGCAAACAGACCATCAGCACAGGGCCTCGAAATTTTAAGGGCCCAAATATTGAAGCCCAGCCTTGTACAAAAAAAAAAGCGTCTTCTACTCAACTGATATCTTCCATATTCAGCGCACCACTTCAGTCTTCAGTATTCCAGCATAACACTCTAACTTCCCCTAATTTCTCGATCCAATTTTTCCAAAATTTGTTATCTTTTGAAAATCTTCCATATCCTTAATTTCTCAATTTCTACAACTTTCCAAAATTCTCTTACTCATTCTCTATCAACAATTATGCATAATATGGAAAAATCAATTCTGGTTTCTCCATTCAATCTTCAGTTAACTGCTAATTTTTTTTACTCTTTATATATTTCTACTCAATCTATTTTTCATCAATTACCAACTGATTCTGAAACAAAAAGAATTTAAGATTCATACCTTCAAGTTCTGTTATATTTTGGTTTCTGGGAATTTGGGGAAGAAGAAACGAGAAGACTGAAGATACCTTTTGTTTCTTCGTTGTCAATCTCGACCGGCATGCGTATTTTGTTTCTTCATTCTTATTCATTCACTCAAGGGGAGTCAAGGGAATTGACAATTTGAGTGACGAAGGTCGAAGAAAGCAGAGAGTAAGAGACAAAGGTAAATTCTAAATATCAATTGGGTTTATTAATTTATCAATTTTTTTCTTTCATTTTATGGTTTGCAATTGTTAGAATGTTGGCAGTAGCCTAATTGCTCCACTATGACGAAGACGATGACAGGTACTAACTTGCAATATGTAATGCCGTAAGCCTGTAATGTAATATTTTAAGGCTTAGTGGCATTTGTGTATAATGTCCATCATCAATTGAATTTATTAAATCAAAGAGATTTTTTCTTTAATTTTTTAGGTTGAAATTATTGGTTAGTAATTGACTAAAGTAGAAGGTTAATAATAGCTTCAAGTTGCAATGAGATTTTATTTACCATTTAAATAAAGTATTTTAAGTTTTGGGGGACTCAATTTGTAAGAATATAATCGTAATTTGGTAATATATTTAATGCATACGTTTTGTTATGAAAATTGCATTTTTTATATTAGGGGCCTAATTTTTAAGATTAGAACAGGGCCTCTAAAATGTTTAAGACGGCCCTGGTTACGCCCAATCCCCTATGAGAGTCAAAAGGCTTAGACTCTCTAGAGCATTCATGAGAATCCAGGTTAATTGTGGGGCACTAATATTACAATTGCGAGAACGTTTCTTGATTGGAAAAAGGTTGAGTGCGCATCTATGGTTTGCTAACCTCATGAAAGGTTCAAAGAGAAATCTACCTTTTATGACAGTAAGACATACTTGTATGCACTAAGTGTCAATTCAAGTCCATAAGACATTGATACTTCAAAACCTAGTATCTATTGCCCAGATCATTTTTTTCAGCCCCGTTTCTTTCTATTTTCTTCTTTTGAATCATGTGGGGGATTGTTGGAGTTTTTGATATAAACTTTAAGTTTGCTTCAAAAGAATATGAAGAGTCATTTTTTCCTATTGTCCCACATTGAAAGAATATGAGGGAAGAGTAAGGTTTATAACCATTACTCTTTCTCTACCCTTTGAGTTGAGTAGCAATGAGGCTTTTAGTGGGTATGTGGCGATGTGTGGATACCACACGCGCGCCGCCGCCGCCCGCCCGGACCGGGCCAGGGCCATGGGCCATGGGCCATGGGCCATGAGCGGGCTTTGGGGGAGCGGGCTTTGGGCTTTGGGCTTTGGGGAATAAACTTAACTTAACTAGAGTTTTGGGTCAGAAATATGTTGGCATTTTATGACCGTTTTTTATCAGTATTAAGTTACCGTTTTTTCCCTTAATCTCTCTTTTAATGCCGTTTTCTCCCTTAATCATGCTCCTGATTTTCGGCCATGACTCTTCCCATTATGTGACCGTTCTTCCCACGATTTCAGCCACGTTCTGATTTCGTCTGGGTTTGTTGCCTCTATAAATACCAGTGTTCTGGTATTCTCGAAACACAGAAACACATTCACTTCTCTTCTCTTTCTTCCTCTAATATTAAGGCGTATTCAAGAGCGTTCTTAATCTGTTTTTCTCGTCAACACCGGAAAGGCAGAAGCCGTGTATCCCTGGAGGTTGATTGCTGTGAGTCCGTGTGTTGTTGCGGGGCAAATTCAACTTTAGGGCAGTGATCTTCTCACGCCACGGTGGTCAGTTAAGTGTGTCAATTTAGTTACCAGTTTTTGTTCCTACATTCTAAAGTTGAATTTTCATACCTTTTATCTGTTTTTCGGAACTATGGCTGGTGAAAAATCGATGAACCCTGTGCTTGTTACTACCGTGCCTATTACCAATTCGTTTATTCCCGACATGTCTAAGTTAGATCCGTTTGATGGAAAAAATTATAAAATGTGGTCTCGATAAAATGGAATTCTTTTTTGGGTCAAATTGGGGTAGATTATTGTTTGTCTCATTATTCTTGCTCCCGAGAATTCCAATAGGGATTTTGTTAAAGATAATAAGACTTGTCGTGGAATGTTACTACATTATATGACTCTTTGCCCTGTACATGATTTATAGTAAGTCCAAAAATGCTAAGGATATTTGGGATGCCTTGAATGCTAAGTATGGTACTGATGATTTTGGAACCAAAAAATATGCTTCTAGCCGTTGGTTGAAGTTCTCTATGTCTGATGATAAACCTGTATTAGATCAAGTTCATGAGTATGAACATTTGTGTGCTGATATTGTGGCTGAGGGTATGGATATTCCTGATATGTTCCAAGCCAATTGTTTACTTGAAAAATTACCTCCGTCTTGGGAAAATTTTGTGCATTCCTTAAAACATAGGCAGAAAGACTTTACCCTTCAAGAATTAGTTTCCCACATTAAGATTGAGGAGCAGAACCGTATCCAAATTAAAGGGAAATCCGTTGATCATTCTTCCTCTTCTCGCTAATCTTGTGGAAAATAAGGTCTGCTGCAGGGTAAAGGACCAAAAGGTAAGGGTCCTAATCGGTTTCATGGTACAAGGCGTAATTATAACAATTTCAAGGGAAAAGGTCGGTTTAAGGGAAATTGCTTCGTGTGTGGTAAGTATGGGCATGCCGCCAAGGATTGCCGTCTAAGAAAGGAAGCTCCAAACAAAGCAAAAGACAACAAAGCTCAAGCCAACCTTCTTTGAAGACGACATTATTGCCGCTGTGGTGTCTCGAGGTCAATCCGGTAAGCAATGTTCTTTGAATGGATCGTTGATACTTGGTGCAACCCGTCACATTTGCGCCAACAAGGAGATGTTCCAGGACTACAACAATGTTTTCGGAAGGAGAATGCGTCTTCATGGGCAACTCAAGCACTCGTGAGTGTTCTAGGCAAAGGAAAGGTTTTCCCTGAAATTAACTTCGGGAAAACCATTGCTTTGCAGAATGTTTTGCATGTTCCCGACATCCGCATAAACCTCATTTCGGTTCTCTTTTAAACAAAGCTGGAATTAAGTTAGCTTTTGAATCTCGATAAACTTGTATTAACCGGAAATGGTGTTTTTGTGGGTAAAGGCTTTTGTAATCTTTGGACTTTTTGTTTTGGATGTTGTAATTGATAATAAGAACTCTCATGCTTCCGTTTATATTCTTGAAGTCTGTTTCTTTATGGCATTCTAGACTAGGTCATGTGAATGTTGCATCCGTTAAAAGACTTAAACAACTTAGTCTTATTCCCGACTTTAGCAATACATCGTTTGAGAAATGTGAAGTATGTGTAGAAGCTAAGCACCCTAAGAAAGCATTCAATAAAAATGTATCCCGTTCCTCTACTTTATTAGAGTTAGTCCATAGTGACTTAGGTGACTTTAAGAATTCCATGAGTAGGGGAGGAAAGAAGTATTATATTACATTTGTTGATGACTTTTCACGTTATACTAAGGTTTATTTATTGAGTTCTAAGGATGAGGTCAAGAGAAATTCCTAATTTATAAAGCCGAAGTTGAGAACCAATTGGACCTTAAGATTAAGAGGGTGAGATCAGATAGGGGTGGGGAATATGATGGAGTTTCCCTTAAGAAATTTTGTGAGTCTAATGGGATTATTCATGAGGTTACAGCTCCCTATACACCTGAGAAAAATGGAATAGCTGAGCGGAAAAATAGGACTCTTAAGGATATGATGAATGCAATGCTTATTAGTTCGGGTATGCCTACTAACATGTGGGGTGAGGCTATTTTATCTCGCTTGCTATGTTCTTAATCGAGTTCCCCATAAGAAGTTAGATAAGACTCCCTATGAATTATGGAAAGGCTTCAAGCCTAATTTGGGTTACCTCAAAGTGTGGGGGTGTTTGGGTAAGATTGGACTTCCTGACTTTCAAAGGAGTAAGATTGGACCTAAGACTGTAGATGGTATCTTTATTGGTTATGCTTCTAACAAGGCTTGCATATAGACTCATTCTTAAGGATGCTTCGGTTTTGGTCCTATTAGAGAGTCAAGGGATGTTGAATTCTTTGAGCATGTTTTTCCTATGAAAGTTAGTATATCATCATACTTGCCTCGCTGCATCTTCTTCTACTTTGCATCATGACATTGCATCATCTAGTGAGACTTTAGAACCTAGAAGGAGTAAGAGAGCTAGAATTGAGTCTAGTTTCGGACCTGATTTTATTACTACCTTTCTAGCTGAAAAAGAGTGTTTAGATGAGCAAGATGTCAATGTGCTTGTATTGGAAGAGAACCCAAGAACCTATGCTGAGGCCATGAGATCTGTAGACTCAAGTTTTTGGTTAGAGGCTATTAACAGTGAAATTGAGTCTATTATGAGTAATAATACTTGGATTTTGTCAGACCTTCCTAGAGGTTGTAAGACCCTAAGTAGTAGATGGATTTTTACAAAGAAATGTAAGCCTGATGGGTCTTTAGACAAATATAAGGCTAGACTTGTAGTTGGAGGGCATCGCCAAAAACACGGTTTAGACTTTTTTGATACTTATTCTCCTGTGACTAAGGTAGCCACCATTAGAGCGTTAATTGCACTTGCATCTATTCATGATTTGATTGCGCATCAAATGGATGTGAAAACTGCATTTTTGAATGGTGAGTTAAATGAGGAGATCTATATGAAGCAACCTGAAGGATGTGAGGTTCCTGGTCAAGAGGACAAGGTATGCAAGCTTATTAGATCTTTGTATGGATTAAAACAAGCACCAAAACAATGGTATGATAAATTTCATCAAACTATTACTTCAAATGATTTTTTGGTAAATGATTTCGATGCTTGTGTTTATTCCAAAGTTGATGAGCTTGGTTGTGTTTTCATATGTCTATATGTGGATGATATGTTAATCTTTGGGACCAATATAGACGTAGTAAATGCAACTAAGAGTTTCCTAAATTCTTGTTTTGAGATGAAGGATTTAGGAGAGGCCGATGTTATTCTTGGAATAAAGATTACTAGAACGTCATATGGGATATCTTTAAATCAATCTCATTATGTTGAGAAAATATTAAAGAAGTTTGATCAATTTGATTGCATTCCCGTGAAAACCCCATATGATTCTAGTATTCATTTGAAAAAGAATAAGGGTGATAGTATATCCCAAGAACAATATGCAAAAATAATTGGTAGTGTAATGTTCTTGATGAATTATACTAGACCTGATATAGCTTATCTTTGTTAGTAGATTGAGCGGTATACTCACAGTCCTAATCGAGAGCATTGGGTTGCCTTGATTAGATTGTTGAAGTATCTAAAAGGCACTATCAATTGGGGTCTACATTATCAAAGGACACCTTGTGTCCTTAAAGGATTTTGTGATGCCAATTGGGTGTCGGATAATGATGAAATTCAATCTACTAGCGGTTATGTTTTTACTCTTCTTTGGTGGAGCTATATCATGGAAATCATCAAAGCAAACATGTATTGCGAAATCTACCATGGAATCTGAATTTATTGCTTTAGAATTGGCAGGTCAAGAAGTTGAATGGATAAGGAGTTTGCTTGCCGATATTCCATTGTGGGGAAGCCGGCTCCATCGGTTTCTATGCGGTGTGATTCGCAAGCAGCAATTGGGGTAGCAAATAATCAAGCCTATAACGGAAAGAGAAGGCATATTCGCTTAAGGCATGCTGTTGTTAGAAATTTAGTTAAAAATAATGTGTTGTCACTCGAGTATGTAAAGTCAGAGAGGAATATTGCTGATCCTCTTACCAAAGGCCTTTAATTTGTAGAAAAATGGTCTTTGGAGTCAAGACAAGGAATGGATTTAAAGCCTATTGTGGAGTGAATTGTGGTGGATACCCTTCTTAGGAATTCCTAAGTTCAAAGGGTCAAACGAAATCACAAAATAACTCAAGTTGTTAATACTACTACCATTCCTAGTAATAAAAAGTGATGTAGTATTTTATTTCATTATACTGTTATATGTGTGAGGTTGAGCTTATAGCTCTTAATAAGTTCATAGCCTTACTTAAGGTGGTTTGTGACAAGACAAACTTGATGAACTTACCTATGTGAATGTGGGGGTTACGCCCAATCCCCTATGAGAGTCAAAAGGCTTAGACTCTCTAGAGCATTCATGAGAATCCAGGTTAATTGTGGGGCACTAATATTACAATTGCGAGAACGTTTCTTGATTTGAAAAAGGTTGAGTGCGCATCTATGGTTTGCTAACCTCATGAAAGGTTCAAAGAGAAATCTACCTTTTATGACAGTAAGACATACTTGTATGCACTAAGTGTCAATTCAAGTCCATAAGACATTGATACTTCAAAACCTAGTATCTATTGCCCAGATCATTTTTTTCAGCCCCGTTTCTTTCTATTTTCTTCTTTTGAATCATATGGGGGATTGTTGGAGTTTTTGATATAAACTTTAAGTTTGCTTCAAAAGAATATGAAGAGTCATTTTTTCCTATTGTCCCACATTGAAAGAATATGAGGGAAGAGTAAGGTTTATAACCATTACTCTTTCTCTACCCTTTGAGTTGAGTAGCAATGAGGCTTTTAGTGGGTATGTGGTGATGTGTGGATACCACACGCGCGCCGCCGCCGCCGCCCGCCCGGACCGGGCCAGGGCCATGGGCCATGGGCCATGGGCCATGAGCGGGCTTTGGGGGAGCGGGCTTTGGGCTTTGGGCTTTGGGCTTTGGGCTTTGGGGAATAAACTTAACTTAACTAGAGTTTTGGGTCAGAAATATGTTGGCATTTTATGACCGTTTTTTATCAGTATTAAGTTACCGTTTTTTCCCTTAATCTCTCTTTTAATGCCGTTTTCTCCCTTAATCATGCTCCTGATTTTCGGCCATGACTCTTCCCATTATGTGACCGTTCTTCCCACGATTTCAGCCACGTTCTGATTTCGTCTGGGTTTGTTGCCTCTATAAATACCAGTGTTCTGGTATTCTCGAAACACACTGAAACACATTCACTTCTCTTCTCTTTCTTCCTCTAATATTCTGGGCAGTATTCAAGAGCGTTCTTAATCTGCTTTTTTTCGTCAACACAGGAAAGGCAGAAGCCGTGTATCCCTGGAGGTTGATTGCTGTGAGTCCGTGTGTTGTTGCGGGGCAAATTCAACTTTAGGGCAGTGATCTTCTCACGCCACGGTGGTCAGTTAAGTGTGTCAATTTAGTTACCAGTTTTTGTTCCTACATTCTAAAGTTGAATTTTCATACCTTTTATCTGTTTTTCGGAACTATGGCTGGTGAAAAATCTGATGAACCTGTGCTTGTTACTACTGTGCCTATTACCAATTCGTTTATTCCTGACATGTCTAAGTTAGATCCGTTTGATGGAAAAAATTATAAAATGTGGTCTTGATAAAATGGAATTCTTTTTGGGTCAAATTGGGGTAGATTATTGTTTGTCTCGTCATTCTTGCTCCTGAGAATTCCAATAGGGATTTTGTTAAAGATAATAAGACTTGTCGTGGAATGTTACTACATTATATGACTGCTGCCCTGTACATGATTTATAGTAAGTCCAAAAATGCTAAGGATATTTGGGATGCCTTGAATGCTAAGTATGGTACTGATGATTTTGGAACCAAAAAATATGCTTCTAGCCGTTGGTTGAAGTTCTCTATGTCTGATGATAAACCTGTATTAGATCAAGTTCATGAGTATGAACATTTGTGTGCTGATATTGTGGCTGAGGGTATGGATATTCCTGATATGTTCCAAGCCAATTGTTTACTTGAAAAATTACCTCCGTCTTGGGAAAATTTTGTGCATTCCTTAAAACATAGGCAGAAAGACTTTACCCTTCAAGAATTAGTTTCCCACATTAAGATTGAGGAGCGGGAACCGTATCCAAATTAAAGGGAAATCTGTTGATCATTCTTCCTCTTCGCTAATCTTGTGGAAAATAAGGTCTGCTGCGGGTAAAGGACCAAAAGGTAAGGGTCCTAATCGGTTTCATGGTACAAGGCGAATTATAACAATTTCAAGGGAAAAGGTCGGTTTAAGGGAAATTGCTTCGTGTGTGGTAAGTATGGGCATCTTTGCCAAGGATTGCCGTCTAAGAAAGGAAGCTCCAAACAAAGCAAAAGACAACAAAGCTCAAGCCAACCTTCTTTGAAGACGACATTATTCTTTGCTTGTGGTGTCGAGGTCAATCTGTAAGCAATGTTCTTGAATGGATCGTTGATACTGGTGCAACCCGTCACATTTGCGCCAACAAGGAGATGTTCCAGGACTACAACAATGTTTCAGAAGGAGAATGCGTCTTCATGGGCAACTCAAGCACTGTGAGTGTTCTAGGCAAAGGAAAGGTTTTCCTGAAATTAACTTCCGGGAAAACCATTGCTTTGCAGAATGTTTTGCATGTTCCCGACATCCGCATAAACCTCATTTCTGGTTCTCTTTTAAACAAAGCTGGAATTAAGTTAGCTTTTGAATCTGATAAACTTGTATTAACCAGAAATGGTGTTTTTGTGGGTAAAGGCTTTTGTAATCGTTGGACTTTTTGTTTTGGATGTTGTAATTGATAATAAGAACTCTCATGCTTCCGTTTATATTCTTTGAGTCTGTTTCTTTATGGCATTCTAGACTAGGTCATGTGAATGTTGCATCTGTTAAAAGACTTAAACAACTTAGTCTTATTCCTGACTTTAGCAATACATCGTTTGAGAAATGTGAAGTATGTGTAGAAGCTAAGCACCCTAAGAAAGCATTCAATAAAAATGTATCCCGTTCCTCTACTTTATTAGAGTTAGTCCATAGTGACTTAGGTGACTTTAAGAATTCCATGAGTAGGGGAGGAAAGAAGTATTATATTACATTTGTTGATGACTTTTCACGTTATACTAAGGTTTATTTATTGAGTTCTAAGGATGAGGCTGAAGAGAAATTCCTAATTTATAAAGCCGAAGTTGAGAACCAATTGGACCTTAAGATTAAGAGGGTGAGATCGAGATAGGGGTGGGGAATATGATGGAGTTTCCCTTAAGAAATTTTGTGAGTCTAATGGGATTATTCATGAGGTTACGGCTCCCTATACACCTGAGAAAAATGGAATAGGCGAGCGGAAAAATAGGACTCTTAAGGATATGATGAATGCAATGCTTATTAGTTCGGGTATGCCTACTAACATGTGGGGTGAGGCTATTTTATCTCGCTTGCTATGTTCTTAATCGAGTTCCCCATAAGAAGTTAGATAAGACTCCCTATGAATTATGGAAAGGCTTCAAGCCTAATTTGGGTTACCTCAAAGTGTGGGGGTGTTTGGGTAAGATTGGACTTCCCGACTTTCAAAGGAGTAAGATTGGACCTAAGACTCGTAGATGGTATCTTTATTGGTTATGCTTCTAACAAGTCTTGCATATAGACTCATTCTTAAGGATGCTTCTGGTTTTGGTCCTATTAGAGAGTCAAGGGATGTTGAATTCTTTGAGCATGTTTTTCCTATGAAAGTTAGTATATCATCATACTTGCCTGCTGCATCTTCTTCTACTTTGCATCATGACATTGCATCATCTAGTGAGACTTTAGAACCTAGAAGGAGTAAGAGAGCTAGAATTGAGTCTAGTTTCGGACCTGATTTTATTACTACCTTTCTAGCTGAAAAAGAGTGTTTAGATGAGCAAGATGTCAATGTGCTTGTATTGGAAGAGAACCCAAGAACCTATCTTTGAGGCCATGAGATCTGTAGACTCAAGTTTTTGGTTAGAGGCTATTAACAGTGAAATTGAGTCTATTATGAGTAATAATACTTGGATTTTGTCAGACCTTCCTAGAGGTTGTAAGACCCTAAGTAGTAGATGGATTTTTACAAAGAAATGTAAGCCTGATGGGTCTTTAGACAAATATAAGGCTAGACTTGTAGTTGGAGGGCATCGCCAAAAACACGGTTTAGACTTTTTTGATACTTATTCTCCTGTGACTAAGGTAGCCACCATTAGAGCGTTAATTGCACTTGCATCTATTCATGATTTGATTGTGCATCAAATGGATGTGAAAACTGCATTTTTGAATGGTGAGTTAAATGAGGAGATCTATATGAAGCAACTCTGAAGGATGTGAGGTTCCTGGTCAAGAGGACAAGGTATGCAAGCTTATTAGATCTTTGTATGGATTAAAACAAGCACCAAAACAATGGTATGATAAATTTCATCAAACTATTACTTCAAATGATTTTTTGGTAAATGATTCTGATGCTTGTGTTTATTCCAAAGTTGATGAGCTTGGTTGTGTTTTCATATGTCTATATGTGGATGATATGTTAATCTTTGGGACCAATATAGACGTAGTAAATGCAACTAAGAGTTTCCTAAATTCTTGTTTTGAGATGAAGGATTTAGGAGAGGCTGATGTTATTCTTGGAATAAAGATTACTAGAACGTCATATGGGATATCTTTAAATCAATCTCATTATGTTGAGAAAATATTAAAGAAGTTTGATCAATTTGATTGCATTCCCGTGAAAACCCCATATGATTCTAGTATTCATTTGAAAAAGAATAAGGGTGATAGTATATCCCAAGAACAATATGCAAAAATAATTGGTAGTGTAATGTTCTTGATGAATTATACTAGACCTCGATATAGCTTATCTTTGTTAGTAGATTGAGCAGGTATACTCACAGTCCTAATCTAGAGCATTGGGTTGCCTTGATTAGATTGTTGAAGTATCTAAAAGGCACTATCAATTGGGGTCTACATTATCAAAGGACACCTTGTGTCCTTAAAGGATTTTGTGATGCCAATTGGGTGTCGGATAATGATGAAATTCAATCTACTAGCGGTTATGTTTTTACTCTTGCTGGTGGAGCTATATCATGGAAATCATCAAAGCAAACATGTATTGCGAAATCTACCATGGAATCTGAATTTATTGCTTTAGAATTGGCAGGTCAAGAAGCTGAATGGATAAGGAGTTTGCTTGCGATATTCCATTGTGGGGGAAGCCGGCTCCATCGGTTTCTATGCGGTGTGATTCGCAAGCAGCAATTGGGGTAGCAAATAATCAAGCCTATAACGGAAAGAGAAGGCATATTCGCTTAAGGCATGCTGTTGTTAGAAATTTAGTTAAAAATAATGTGTTGTCACTCGAGTATGTAAAGTCAGAGAGGAATATTGCTGATCCTCTTACCAAAGGCCTTTAATTTGTAGAAAAATGGTGCTGGAGTCAGCACAAGGAATGGATTTAAAGCCTATTGTGGAGTGAATTGTGGTGGATACCCTTCTTAGGAATTCCTAAGTTCAAAGGGTCAAACGAAATCACAAAATAACTCAAGTTGTTAATACTACTACCATTCCTAGTAATAAAAAGTGATGTAGTATTTTATTTCATTATACTGTTATATGTGTGAGGTTGAGCTTATAGCTCTTAATAAGTTCATAGCCTTACTTAAGGTGGTTTGTGACGTACAAACTTGATGAACTTACCTATGTGAATGTGGGGGTTACGCCCAATCCCCTATGAGAGTCAAAAGGCTTAGACTCTCTAGAGCATTCATGAGAATCCAGGTTAATTGTGGGGCACTAATATTACAATTGCGAGAACGTTTCTTGATTTGAAAAAGGTTGAGTGCGCATCTATGGTTTGCTAACCTCATGAAAGGTTCAAAGAGAAATCTACCTTTTATGACAGTAAGACATACTTGTATGCACTAAGTGTCAATTCAAGTCCATAAGACATTGATACTTCAAAACCTAGTATCTATTGCCCAGATCATTTTTTTCAAGCCCCGTTTCTTTCTATTTTCTTCTTTTGAATCATATGGGGGATTGTTGGAGTTTTTGATATAAACTTTAAGTTTGCTTCAAAAGAATATGAAGAGTCATTTTTTCCTATTGTCCCACATTGAAAGAATATGAGGGAAGAGTAAGGTTTATAACCATTACTCTTTCTCTACCCTTTGAGTTGAGTAGCAATGAGGCTTTTAGTGGGTATGTGGTGATGTGTGGATACCACACGCGCGCCGCCGCCGCCCGCCCGGGCCGGCCGCGGCCATGGGCCATGGGCCATGGGCCATGGGCCTTTGGGGGGGCTTTGGGCTTTGGGCTTTGGGCTTTGGGCTTTGGGAATAAACTTAACTTAACTAGAGTTTTGGGTCAGAAATATGTTGGCATTTTATGACCGTTTTTTATCAGTATTAAGTTACCGTTTTTTCCCTTAATCTCTCTTTTAATGCCGTTTTCTCCCTTAATCATGCTCCTGATTTTCGGCCATGACTCTTCCCATTATGTGACCGTTCTTCCCACGATTTCAGCCACGTTCTGATTTCGTGCGGGTTTGTTGCCTCTATAAATACCAGTTGTTCCGGTATTCTCGAAACACACGTAAACACATTCACTTCTCTTCTCTTTCTTCCTCTAATATTCTAGGCGTATTCAAGAGCGTTCTTAATCTGTTTTTTTCTGTCAACACCGGAAAGGCGTAAGCCGTGTATCCCCGGGAGGTTGATTGCTTTGTGAGTCCGTGTGTTGTTGCGGGGGCAAATTCAACTTTAGGGCGGTGATCTTCTCACGCCACGGTGGTCGGTTAAGTGTGTCAATTTAGTTACCAGTTTTTGTTCCTACATTCTAAAGTTGAATTTTCATACCCTTTTATCCTGTTTTTTCGGAACTATGGTCGGTGAAAAATCGATGAACCTGTGCTTGTTACTACCGTGCCTATTACCAATTCGTTTATTCCCGACATGTCTAAGTTAGATCCGTTTGATGGAAAAAATTATAAAATGTGGTCTCGATAAAATGGAATTCTTTTTGGGTCAAATTGGGGTAGATTATTGTTTGTCTCATTCTCGCTCCCGAGAATTCCAATAGGGATTTTGTTAAAGATAATAAGACTTGTCGTGGAATGTTACTACATTATATGACTCCTGCGCCCGTACATGATTTATAGTAAGTCCAAAAATGCTAAGGATATTTGGGATGCCTTGAATGCTAAGTATGGTACTCGATGATTTTGGAACCAAAAATATGCTTCTAGCCGTTGGTTGAAGTTCTCTATGTCTCGATGATAAACCTCAGTATTAGATCAAGTTCATGAGTATGAACATTTGTGTGCCGATATTGTGGCCGAGGGTATGGATATTCCTGATATGTTCCAAGCCAATTGTTTACTTGAAAAATTACCTCCGTCTTGGGAAAATTTTGTGCATTCCTTAAAACATAGGCAGAAAGACTTTACCCTTCAAGAATTAGTTTCCCACATTAAGATTGAGGAGCAGAACCGTATCCAAATTAAAGGGAAATCTGTTGATCATTCTTCCTCTTCTGCTAATCTTGTGGAAAATAAGGCTGCTGCAGGTAAAGGACCAAAAGGTAAGGGTCCTAATCGGTTTCATGGTACAAGGCGTAATTATAACAATTTCAAGGGAAAAGGTCAGTTTAAGGGAAATTGCTTCGTGTGTGGTAAGTATGGGCATGCTGCCAAGGATTGCCGTCTAAGAAAGGAAGCTCCAAACAAAGCAAAAGACAACAAAGCTCAAGCCAACCTTGCTGAAGACGACATTATTGCCGCTTGTGGTGTCTCGAGGTCAATCTGGTAAGCAATGTTGCTGAATGGATCGTTGATACTGGTGCAACCCGTCACATTTGCGCCAACAAGGAGATGTTCCAGGACTACAACAATGTTTCAGAAGGAGAATGCGTCTTCATGGGCAACTCAAGCACTGTGAGTGTTCTAGGCAAAGGAAAGGTTTTCCTGAAATTAACTTCCGGGAAAACCATTGCTTTGCAGAATGTTTTGCATGTTCCCGACATCCGCATAAACCTCATTTCTGGTTCTCTTTTAAACAAAGCTGGAATTAAGTTAGCTTTTGAATCTGATAAACTTGTATTAACCAGAAATGGTGTTTTTGTGGGTAAAGGCTTTTGTAATGCTGGACTTTTTGTTTTGGATGTTGTAATTGATAATAAGAACTCTCATGCTTCCGTTTATATTGCTGAGTCTGTTTCTTTATGGCATTCTAGACTAGGTCATGTGAATGTTGCATCTGTTAAAAGACTTAAACAACTTAGTCTTATTCCTGACTTTAGCAATACATCGTTTGAGAAATGTGAAGTATGTGTAGAAGCTAAGCACCCTAAGAAAGCATTCAATAAAAATGTATCCCGTTCCTCTACTTTATTAGAGTTAGTCCATAGTGACTTAGGTGACTTTAAGAATTCCATGAGTAGGGGAGGAAAGAAGTATTATATTACATTTGTTGATGACTTTTCACGTTATACTAAGGTTTATTTATTGAGTTCTAAGGATGAGGCTGAAGAGAAATTCCTAATTTATAAAGCCGAAGTTGAGAACCAATTGGACCTTAAGATTAAGAGGGTGAGATCAGATAGGGGTGGGGAATATGATGGAGTTTCCCTTAAGAAATTTTGTGAGTCTAATGGGATTATTCATGAGGTTACAGCTCCCTATACACCTGAGAAAAATGGAATAGCTGAGCGGAAAAATAGGACTCTTAAGGATATGATGAATGCAATGCTTATTAGTTCAGGTATGCCTACTAACATGTGGGGTGAGGCTATTTTATCTGCTTGCTATGTTCTTAATCGAGTTCCCCATAAGAAGTTAGATAAGACTCCCTATGAATTATGGAAAGGCTTCAAGCCTAATTTGGGTTACCTCAAAGTGTGGGGGTGTTTGGGTAAGATTGGACTTCCTGACTTTCAAAGGAGTAAGATTGGACCTAAGACTGTAGATGGTATCTTTATTGGTTATGCTTCTAACAGTGCTGCATATAGACTCATTCTTAAGGATGCTTCTGGTTTTGGTCCTATTAGAGAGTCAAGGGATGTTGAATTCTTTGAGCATGTTTTTCCTATGAAAGTTAGTATATCATCATACTTGCCTGCTGCATCTTCTTCTACTTTGCATCATGACATTGCATCATCTAGTGAGACTTTAGAACCTAGAAGGAGTAAGAGAGCTAGAATTGAGTCTAGTTTCGGACCTGATTTTATTACTACCTTTCTAGCTGAAAAAGAGTGTTTAGATGAGCAAGATGTCAATGTGCTTGTATTGGAAGAGAACCCAAGAACCTATGCTGAGGCCATGAGATCTGTAGACTCAAGTTTTTGGTTAGAGGCTATTAACAGTGAAATTGAGTCTATTATGAGTAATAATACTTGGATTTTGTCAGACCTTCCTAGAGGTTGTAAGACCCTAAGTAGTAGATGGATTTTTACAAAGAAATGTAAGCCTGATGGGTCTTTAGACAAATATAAGGCTAGACTTGTAGTTGGAGGGCATCGCCAAAAACACGGTTTAGACTTTTTTGATACTTATTCTCCTGTGACTAAGGTAGCCACCATTAGAGCGTTAATTGCACTTGCATCTATTCATGATTTGATTGTGCATCAAATGGATGTGAAAACTGCATTTTTGAATGGTGAGTTAAATGAGGAGATCTATATGAAGCAACCTGAAGGATGTGAGGTTCCTGGTCAAGAGGACAAGGTATGCAAGCTTATTAGATCTTTGTATGGATTAAAACAAGCACCAAAACAATGGTATGATAAATTTCATCAAACTATTACTTCAAATGATTTTTTGGTAAATGATTTCGATGCTTGTGTTTATTCCAAAGTTGATGAGCTTGGTTGTGTTTTCATATGTCTATATGTGGATGATATGTTAATCTTTGGGACCAATATAGACGTAGTAAATGCAACTAAGAGTTTCCTAAATTCTTGTTTTGAGATGAAGGATTTAGGAGAGGCCGATGTTATTCTTGGAATAAAGATTACTAGAACGTCATATGGGATATCTTTAAATCAATCTCATTATGTTGAGAAAATATTAAAGAAGTTTGATCAATTTGATTGCATTCCCGTGAAAACCCCATATGATTCTAGTATTCATTTGAAAAAGAATAAGGGTGATAGTATATCCCAAGAACAATATGCAAAAATAATTGGTAGTGTAATGTTCTTGATGAATTATACTAGACTCGATATAGCTTATCTTTGTTAGTAGATTGAGCAGGTATACTCACAGTCCTAATCGAGAGCATTGGGTTGCCTTGATTAGATTGTTGAAGTATCTAAAAGGCACTATCAATTGGGGTCTACATTATCAAAGGACACCTTGTGTCCTTAAAGGATTTTGTGATGCCAATTGGGTGTCGGATAATGATGAAATTCAATCTACTAGCGGTTATGTTTTTACTCTTCTTGGTGGAGCTATATCATGGAAATCATCAAAGCAAACATGTATTGCGAAATCTACCATGGAATCTGAATTTATTGCTTTAGAATTGGCGAGTCAAGAAGCTGAATGGATAAGGAGTTTGCTTGCTGATATTCCATTGTGGGGAAGCCGGCTCCATCGGTTTCTATGCGGTGTGATTCGCAAGCAATTGGGGTAGCAAATAATCAAGCCTATAACGGAAAGAGAAGGCATATTCGCTTAAGGCATGCTTTGTTGTTAGAAATTTAGTTAAAAATAATGTGTTGTCACTCGAGTATGTAAAGTCGAGAGAGGAATATTGCTTGATCCTCTTACCAAAGGCCTTTAATTTGTAGAAAAATGGTCTTTGGAGTCAGCACAAGGAATGGATTTAAAGCCTATTGTGGAGTGAATTGTGGTGGATACCCTTCTTAGGAATTCCTAAGTTCAAAGGGTCAAACGAAATCACAAAATAACTCAAGTTGTTAATACTACTACCATTCCTAGTAATAAAAAGTGATGTAGTATTTTATTTCATTATACTGTTATATGTGTGAGGTTGAGCTTATAGCTCTTAATAAGTTCATAGCCTTACTTAAGGTGGTTTGTGACGATACAAACTTGATGAACTTACCTATGTGAATGTGGGGTTACGCCCAATCCCCTATGAGAGTCAAAAGGCTTAGACTCTCTAGAGCATTCATGAGAATCCGGGTTAATTGTGGGGCACTAATATTACAATTGCGAGAACGTTTCTTGATTTGAAAAAGGTTGAGTGCGCATCTATGGTTTGCTAACCTCATGAAAGGTTCAAAGAGAAATCTACCTTTTATGACAGTAAGACATACTTGTATGCACTAAGTGTCAATTCAAGTCCATAAGACATTGATACTTCAAAACCTAGTATCTATTGCCCAGATCATTTTTTTCAGCCCCGTTTCTTTCTATTTTCTTCTTTTGAATCATATGGGGGATTGTTGGAGTTTTTGATATAAACTTTAAGTTTGCTTCAAAAGAATATGAAGAGTCATTTTTTCCTATTGTCCCACATTGAAAGAATATGAGGGAAGAGTAAGGTTTATAACCATTACTCTTTCTCTACCCTTTGAGTTGAGTAGCAATGAGGCTTTTAGTGGGTATGTGGTGATGTGTGGATACCACACGCGCGCCGCCGCCGCCGCCCGCCCGGACCGGGCCAGGGCCATGGGCCATGGGCCATGGGCCATGAGCGGGCTTTGGGGGAGCGGGCTTTGGGCTTTGGGCTTTGGGCTTTGGGCTTTGGGCTTTGGGCTTTGGGCTTTGGGCTTTGGGGAATAAACTTAACTTAACTAGAGTTTTGGGTCAGAAATATGTTGGCATTTTATGACCGTTTTTTATCAGTATTAAGTTACCGTTTTTTCCCTTAATCTCTCTTTTAATGCCGTTTTCTCCCTTAATCATGCTCCTGATTTTCGGCCATGACTCTTCCCATTATGTGACCGTTCTTCCCACGATTTCAGCCACGTTCTGATTTCGTCTGGGTTTGTTGCCTCTATAAATACCAGTGTTCTGGTATTCTCGAAACACACAGAAACACATTCACTTCTCTTCTCTTTCTTCCTCTAATATTCTGGGCAGTATTCAAGAGCGTTCTTAATCTGTTTTTCTGTCAACACCGGAAAGGCAGAAGCCGTGTATCCCTGGAGGTTGATTGCTGTGAGTCCGTGTGTTGTTGCGGGGCAAATTCAACTTTAGGGCAGTGATCTTCTCACGCCACGGTGGTCAGTTAAGTGTGTCAATTTAGTTACCAGTTTTTGTTCCTACATTCTAAAGTTGAATTTTCATACCTTTTATCTGTTTTTCGGAACTATGGCTGGTGAAAAATCTGATGAACCTGTGCTTGTTACTACTGTGCCTATTACCAATTCGTTTATTCCTGACATGTCTAAGTTAGATCCGTTTGATGGAAAAAATTATAAAATGTGGTCTGATAAAATGGAATTCTTTTTGGGTCAAATTGGGGTAGATTACTGTTTGTCTGCTGTTACTGCTCCTGAGAATTCCAATAGGGATTTTGTTAAAGATAATAAGACTTGTCGTGGAATGTTACTACATTATATGACTGCTGCCCTGTACATGATTTATAGTAAGTCCAAAAATGCTAAGGATATTTGGGATGCCTTGAATGCTAAGTATGGTACTGATGATTTTGGAACCAAAAAATATGCTTCTAGCCGTTGGTTGAAGTTCTCTATGTCTGATGATAAACCTGTATTAGATCAAGTTCATGAGTATGAACATTTGTGTGCTGATATTGTGGCTGAGGGTATGGATATTCCTGATATGTTCCAAGCCAATTGTTTACTTGAAAAATTACCTCCGTCTTGGGAAAATTTTGTGCATTCCTTAAAACATAGGCAGAAAGACTTTACCCTTCAAGAATTAGTTTCCCACATTAAGATTGAGGGAGCGAACCGTATCCAAATTAAAGGGAAATCTGTTGATCATTCTTCCTCTTCTGCTAATCTTGTGGAAAATAAGGCTGCTGCAGGTAAAAGGACCAAAAGGTAAGGGTCCTAATCGGTTTCATGGTACAAGGCGAATTATAACAATTTCAAGGGAAAAGGTCAGTTTAAGGGAAATTGCTTCGTGTGTGGTAAGTATGGGCATGCTGCCAAGGATTGCCATCTAAGAAAGGAAGCTCCAAACAAAGCAAAAGACAACAAAGCTCAAGCTAACCTTGCTGAAGACGACATTATTGCCGTTGTGGTGTCTCGAGGTCAATCTCGGTAAGCAATGTTGCTTGAATGGATCGTTGATACTTGGTGCAACCCGTCACATTTGCGCCAACAAGGAGATGTTCCAGGACTACAACAATGTTTCAGAAGGAGAATGCGTCTTCATGGGCAACTCAAGCACCTGTGAGTGTTCTAGGCAAAGGAAAGGTTTTCCTGAAATTAACTTCCGGGAAAACCATTGCTTTGCGAGAATGTTTTGCATGTTCCCGACATCCGCATAAACCTCATTTCTGGCTCTCTTTTAAACAAAGTTGGAATTAAGTTAGCTTTTGAATCGATAAACTTGTATTAACCGGAAATGGTGTTTTTGTGGGTAAAGGCTTTTGTAATGCTCGGACTTTTTGTTTTGGATGTTGTAATTGATAATAAGAACTCTCATGCTTCCGTTTATATTCTCGAGTCTGTTTCTTTATGGCATTCTAGACTAGGTCATGTGAATGTTGCATCTGTTAAAAGACTTAAACAATTTAGTCTTATTCCTGACTTTAGCAATACATCGTTTGAGAAATGTGAAGTATGTGTAGAAGCTAAGCACCCTAAGAAAGCATTCAATAAAAATGTATCCCGTTCCTCTACTTTATTAGAGTTAGTCCATAGTGACTTAGGTGACTTTAAGAATTCCATGAGTAGGGGAGGAAAGAAGTATTATATTACATTTGTTGATGACTTTTCACGTTATACTAAGGTTTATTTATTGAGTTCTAAGGATGAGGGTGAAGAGAAATTCCTAATTTATAAAGCCGAAGTTGAGAACCAATTGGACCTTAAGATTAAGAGGGTGAGATCGGGATAGGGGTGGGGAATATGATGGAGTTTCCCTTAAGAAATTTTGTGAGTCTAATGGGATTATTCATGAGGTTACAGCTCCCTATACACCTGAGAAAAATGGAATAGCTGAGCGGAAAAATAGGACTCTTAAGGATATGATGAATGCAATGCTTATTAGTTCAGGTATGCCTACTAACATGTGGGGGTGAGGCTATTTTATCTGCTTGCTATGTTCTTAATCGAGTTCCCCATAAGAAGTTAGATAAGACTCCCTATGAATTATGGAAAGGCTTCAAGCCTAATTTGGGTTACCTCAAAGTGTGGGGGTGTTTGGGTAAGATTGGACTTCCTGACTTTCAAAGGAGTAAGATTGGACCTAAGACTGTAGATGGTATCTTTATTGGTTATGCTTCTAACAGTGCTGCATATAGACTCATTCTTAAGGATGCTTCTGGTTTTGGTCCTATTAGAGAGTCAAGGGATGTTGAATTCTTTGAGCATGTTTTTCCTATGAAAGTTAGTATATCATCATACTTGCCTGCTGCATCTTCTTCTACTTTGCATCATGACATTGCATCATCTAGTGAGACTTTAGAACCTAGAAGGAGTAAGAGAGCTAGAATTGAGTCTAGTTTCGGACCTGATTTTATTACTACCTTTCTAGCTGAAAAAGAGTGTTTAGATGAGCAAGATGTCAATGTGCTTGTAATGGAAGAGAACCCAAGAACCTATGCTGAGGCCATGAGATCTGTAGACTCAAGTTTTTGGTTAGAGGCTATTAACAGTGAAATTGAGTCTATTATGAGTAATAATACTTGGATTTTGTCAGACCTTCCTAGAGGTTGTAAGACCCTAAGTAGTAGATGGATTTTTACAAAGAAATGTAAGCTCTGATGGGTCTTTAGACAAATATAAGGCTAGACTTGTAGTTGGAGGGCATCGCCAAAAACACGGTTTAGACTTTTTGATACTTATTCTCCTCGTGACTAAGGTAGCCACCATTAGAGCGTTAATTGCACTTGCATCTATTCATGATTTGATTGTGCATCAAATGGATGTGAAAAACTGCATTTTTGAATGGTGAGTTAAATGAGGAGATCTATATGAAGCAACCTGAAGGATGTGAGGTTCCTGGTCAAGAGGACAAGGTATGCAAGCTTATTAGATCTTTGTATGGATTAAAACAAGCACCAAAACAATGGTATGATAAATTTCATCAAACTATTACTTCAAATGATTTTTTGGTAAATGATTCTGATGCTTGTGTTTATTCCAAAGTTGATGAGCTTGGTTGTGTTTTCATATGTCTATATGTGGATGATATGTTAATCTTTGGGACCAATATAGACGTAGTAAATGCAACTAAGAGTTTCCTAAATTCTTGTTTTGAGATGAAGGATTTAGGAGAGGCTGATGTTATTCTTGGAATAAAGATTACAAGAACGTCATATGGGATATCTTTAAATCAATTTCATTATGTTGAGAAAATATTAAAGAAGTTTGATCAATTTGATTGCATTCCCGTGAAAACCCCATATGATTCTAGTATTCATTTGAAAAAGAATAAGGGTGATAGTATATCCCAAGAACAATATGCAAAAATAATTGGTAGTGTAATGTTCTTGATGAATTATACTAGACCTGATATAGCTTATGCTGTTAGTAGATTGAGCAGGTATACTCACAGTCCTAATCGAGAGCATTGGGTTGCCTTGATTAGATTGTTGAAGTATCTAAAAGGCACTATCAATTGGGGTCTACATTATCAAAGGACACCTTGTGTCCTTAAAGGATTTTGTGATGCCAATTGGGTGTCGGATAATGATGAAATTCAATCTACTAGCGGTTATGTTTTTACTCTTGCTGGTGGAGCTATATCATGGAAATCATCAAAGCAAACATGTATTGCGAAATCTACCATGGAATCTGAATTTATTGCTTTAGAATTGGCAGGTCAAGAAGCTGAATGGATAAGGAGTTTGCTTGCTGATATTCCATTGTGGGGGAAGCCAGCTCCATCAGTTTCTATGCGGTGTGATTCGCAAGCAGCAATTGGGGTAGCAAATAATCAAGCCTATAACGGAAAGAGAAGGCATATTCGCTTAAGGCATGCTGTTGTTAGAAATTTAGTTAAAAATAATGTGTTGTCACTCGAGTATGTAAAGTCAGAGAGGAATATTGCTGATCCTCTTACCAAAGGCCTTTAATTTGTAGAAAAATGGTGCTGGAGTCAGCACAAGGAATGGATTTAAAGCCTATTGTGGAGTGAATTGTGGTGGATACCCTTCTTAGGAATTCCTAAGTTCAAAGGGTCAAACGAAATCACAAAATAACTCAAGTTGTTAATACTACTACCATTCCTAGTAATAAAAAGTGATGTAGTATTTTATTTCATTATACTGTTATATGTGTGAGGTTGAGCTTATAGCTCTTAATAAGTTCATAGCCTTACTTAAGGTGGTTTGTGACAGTACAAACTTGATGAACTTACCTATGTGAATGTGGGGGTTACGCCCAATCCCCTATGAGAGTCAAAAGGCTTAGACTCTCTAGAGCATTCATGAGAATCCAGGTTAATTGTGGGGCACTAATATTACAATTGCGAGAACGTTTCTTGATTTGAAAAAGGTTGAGTGCGCATCTATGGTTTGCTAACCTCATGAAAGGTTCAAAGAGAAATCTACCTTTTATGACAGTAAGACATACTTGTATGCACTAAGTGTCAATTCAAGTCCATAAGACATTGATACTTCAAAACCTAGTATCTATTGCCCAGATCATTTTTTTCAGCCCCGTTTCTTTCTATTTTCTTCTTTTGAATCATGTGGGGGATTGTTGGAGTTTTTGATATAAACTTTAAGTTTGCTTCAAAAGAATATGAAGAGTCATTTTTTCCTATTGTCCCACATTGAAAGAATATGAGGGAAGAGTAAGGTTTATAACCATTACTCTTTCTCTACCCTTTGAGTTGAGTAGCAATGAGGCTTTTAGTGGGTATGTGGTGATGTGTGGATACCACACGCGCGCCGCCGCCGCCCGCCCGGACCGGGCCATGGGCCATGGGCCATGGGCCATGGGCCATGAGCGGGCTTTGGGCTTTGGGCTTTGGGCTTTGGGGAATAAACTTAACTTAACTAGAGTTTTGGGTCAGAAATATGTTGGCATTTTATGACCGTTTTTTATCAGTATTAAGTTACCGTTTTTTCCCTTAATCTCTCTTTTAATGCCGTTTTCTCCCTTAATCATGCTCCTGATTTTCGGCCATGACTCTTCCCATTTAAATACCAGTGTTCTGGTATTCTCGAAACACACAGAAACACATTCACTTCTCTTCTCTTTCTTCCTCTAATATTCTGGGCAGTATTCAAGAGCGTTCTTAATCTGTTTTTCGTCCAACACCGGAAAGCGCGAGGCCGTGTATCCCTGGAGGTTGATTGCTGTGAGTCCGTGTGTTGTTGCGGGGCAAATTCAACTTTAGGGCAGTGATCTTCTCACGCCACGGTGGTCAGTTAAGTGTGTCAATTTAGTTACCAGTTTTTGTTCCTACATACCAAACTCCGTCTGAATTTGATCCACACTAATATTATTGTAGATTATAGTCACTTATATGATATAGTGATTCCTTTTTTTTATCATATAGTAACATTGTGAAATTTTAAGTTACATTAATCTACTATTATCTAACATAATGACAATTCTTTTATATATATATATATATATATATATATATATATATATATATATATATATATATATAGAAGTGAGTTCATATGAGAATGCATACATACATGAGAAATGAGAATGGATTTTACACGCTGTAACTCTAATGAACAAGTGATATAAATCTAATGAAAAAGTGATGTAACTCCAAAAAAACAAAAATTAGGAAAAATATTTCGAAAAAAAAAAATTTTTTTTTGGCTCGAAATTTTTTCGGGGGTGTAACTCTAATCCAAAAGTGTGGTTGAGATTCATTCTCATTTCTCATGTAAGGAGCATTCTCATGTGATCCTGCTTATATATATATATATATATATATATATATATATATATATATATATATATATATATATATATATATATATACACACATATACATAATACTCCTATGTTAACTCTTTTTTTGTTATGTAAGAAGAAATACCCTACAAAATTCACATCTTTTACCCCTCCCCCACACACTCACCCCCCCCACGCACACACATATATAATATTTAACCAAATTTGCAAGATCGACTCATTATACTCCTACATCACTTTTTCTTTAAGTAAAATAACAAAGTAAGCATACTAGATTATGGTTTGGTCTCTTCATCTTATTTTTAGAAAAAAAAAATGTTAAGAAAAGTTAAAGAAATTTCAGAAAAAAAGTAAAGAAATTTTCAAAAAAAGTTAAGAGAATCTCATTTAAAAAAACAAAGCTTAGAAAAAAAAAATAAGAAAAAACTTCAGAAAAAAAAAAAGTTAAGAAAGTTTTAAAAAACAAGAAAAATTCAAACAAAAAAGACAATGAAAATTAGGCATTAACACATCTCACAAATCTCTATTATAGAAGCCAACTTATGAGAAGTTTGGTGTCCACATGAAATACTTTAAATATCTTTTATTTTTTAAAAAATATTTTACAATGTGGTATTAATATGTACATCTTTTTATAACTTAATTAAATCAAGCATTGCGTGCATTTTGAATCTACGTAAATCTGTCAAAAAATGACCTGAGCTGAGAACCCAACCTGAACTATAATACCCTGTAACTGACTTGCACCTGAAATTTTGGTAAAACAGGTCACCTGTAACCTGACATGTACCCAACATGATAATAACTGATAACTGATCTTGACCCTGTACTCCATGACATGGACCTGAACCGACACCTGCCAAAAAAAAGATCGATAACTGAAGTGATGCGACCTGACAACGATCCGAACCCGATTCGACACATGACCTGAAACTGATTATAACTCGACGCAACCTGTTATTGTCCCGATCTGTTGCGACCTGTTACCTGATTTTACCAGACTTATTGTGACCCAATACTTGGTTTTACCCGACATGTTGCTACTAGTGACCCGATTTTATTCGACTTGTTGTTTGTTGATAACTCGATTTGTCATTGATTTCACCACATAGTAACATAAATCATAAACTAACACTACTGCAAAAAGACATATATAGAAATCCCCTAAAAACCCCTTAGAGACCACCCAAGAGGTGGTTTCTAACTAAGTGGTTTCTTAGTAAACTAGGTGAACCATTCAAGCATTGATTTTCAATGAAACCTTAAATAGTGATACAAATGGGAAGTAGCGCCACACAAGCTTATGACTCGTTCCGTACTCGAAGCGATCTAAAAGTTATCCGAAATCAAGTATGGCACAATCCAATTATGACCCAACCCGATAACTACCAACTTAAACTTGACTCAAACCTGTCAATGACCCAAACCGTTGTTGTCCTTACCTGATAACTATATGACCTACAGATGACTTGAACCTGAAAGCACTTGCCACGAACCTGCCATAAGCCCGATCCGCCATCATATGACCACGAAAGATGACTTGTCTCGAAATTGACCAGTGTCGACACAAACGAGTTAGGACCGTTCTCGACCTGCACCCGATCTGTTGGATTTGATGACATGACACAACCTGACTGAATATGACTTGAAACCTAAAAATGACCCAATCTAAACCCGACTCGAGTAAATGATTTAACAACTCTAATTATACTCATGTATCACTTACCCTCAGTTGATTTGAAATCTAGAACATGACTTTGCCAGGCTGTCAACCTAGACATCTCCATCATTCACTCAAACAAAAAAGGGTAGTATAAATAAAACCACTGTTATCTAAAAACACCATTTTATTACTACTACTACTTCCAGAACAACCCAGCACACAAAAAAAAAAAAAAGAGAGAGAAAATCCATTGATACAGCTAGCACCAATGAGGTCAATATCTCTGTTAATGGCGCTAATGTGCGCCTTGGTTATGGTTATGGTACCTCAAGTTTATGCAAAAAGATACATTGTTGGTGGCAAAATGGGCTGGACTTCCAATGTTAACTATACTATTTGGGCCCGAGACAAGCACTTCTACCTTGATGATTGGCTCTGTAAGTATCTCTCTCTCTCTCTTCTGAATTTTCTTCAGATCTGTTTGCAACGTGTGTTATTATTTCATTAGTTTAGATCTAATTTTGTGTCAATTTTAGAATTTTTTTATAATTTTTTTGTAAAGTTTAGATCTTAATAAGTTGGTTTTGGTTTGACTGGTTTTTATTTTTGTTTAATTAAAACCCAAATTAGTGATGGACTCAGAAATGATTATCAGTTCTTATAGTAGAATATTGTTTGATTGTTTCATGATTTTTACAAAGATAGAGATGTTAAGTGATGGTCAAAGTTATACATACAATTAGTGTTTATGTAAATTTGTTGAATGAGTTTCATTTTTATATTGAGATTTCTCATGGAAATGTTATTTTTGGTACAAAAACAAACTTGATGTCCATATCATTATGACTTAACAGTCAATAAGTTCTTATGGAGTCCTAGGGAAGCAGTACTGTGGAGCTTAGTTCCTAATAGTTAAGAACATATTGTATGTTGACTTGCAAATGTTGTTTATTAAATCACAAATATTGTAAATTGTAAGAAAGATATATAAAACTATCGTAATATAGTGAAATAGGTGATTGGCTTGATATATGACATTTGAATTTAAGATACAGCATTTGCAATTCACTAGACCTACAACATAGCATGTTAGGAGCTAGAAAATGTTCCCGACTGCTTGTTTGGTAATCGGTCATAAATGGTGTTAATGGTAATAATTTTTAGTGTTATTTTGTAAGGAGAGTTTCATGTCAATATGCATGGTAATGCTACTTTGTCCAAAGTAACCGTCTCTTTTCCTTTTGAGTTTCATTACTATATTAGCACTTAGGAAGGTGTTATTGAGTGAGTACGGAAATTTGTGGAGAAATTCACGCGTTGGAATGAGATTTCATGATCATGGTAATGAGTAATATATTTCCCTTGCAGATTACATATGGTTTTATTATCATTATCATCATTTCGTACCTGCCAAACTGAGTTGTAACGATTAAGAACTAAGAACTTCTCTTGAGGATATTGAGTCTCTCCAGATAGAGTTTGTGGGGAATTTTGCTTATATTTAATGTACCCATCAAGTGAACCATGAAAAATTAATGCTATAGATAAATCATGTTACTTGAACTTCTCAAACTACGCAGTGGGTAGATATCCATCTTATGCGGTGGACTTGGTGGCTAGGAAGCAAGCCTTTTAACCTTTTTCTTTTGAGACTAGAGATTATGGTGAGTATCAGAAAGAGATAAGTTGGATGACGTAGCTACACTTTTGCATATTTTATGTCTTGTTAGATTGCTGTATATTGGGAACGTTAGTCCTGAACTAGCTGATATTAGGCTATGTAGTAATGTTTATGGGAGTTCAGAATTTTCATAGACATGTTCATTAATAAGAGGAACTCTTGATTGATCCTTAGAATTGGATTAAATAGTCCAATTTATCCAAAACATCAAATAGTTGCTTAGGATTCGACTAAATAGCCCGATTTTTAGGAGTGATTTGCCATTTTGTGCATTGGCAATGAAATCCACCTCAGAAAGATGTTAGTATAGTGTGGAAAAAGCTTCATCTACCCACTAGGTAGATTATCCATGTGAAATTGACTCTATTAGTTAGTTGGATCCAACTCGGTACCAACAACCATTTTATATTTGTCTGTGTCATGTGGGTAATCTATCCAATGGGTAGATGTAGCTATTTCCATTGACTTAGTTGATCTTCCAAATTGTGTGCGATAGATTGGAAATTTCACCATTGGAAGACAAATGCAGGTAAAGTGTAGCCTTATTTTAAAGGTCTTGCCAAATTGGTTATCATTCACACTTTCATAGATGAGGATTTGGTGGGAATATTGTGTGGACTAGGCAATACAGCCTGGCATGGTCAATATCTTTTGCCATCTTTTTTTGTGGGGTGGTCCTGATTTGTGTCTAAATTAGGAAACTAATATCAGAACTCAAAAAAAGCAAACAAATTTAAAAAAATTCAGTTGTTGATGAAGTCTTAACCATAATTTATGGTGCAAAGTGTCTTAAACATATTGATTATGAATTGTAGTAAGATCTCTCTGTCTGACAACCAAATTGTCTTCATACCCAAGTCATTTCTTATTCCCAATGATAATAAAAATATATAGAGTTGTGTGTCACATCATATGTGCTGGATCTTGTATGTCTCTCATGTGGTTTATGTGACTAATTAACAGAGATCTTCTAATTAATCTCCTTTCTGCCCTCAAGTTTTTGTGTATGACCGAAACCAGATGAGTGTCCTTGAGGTGAACAAGACCAACTATGAAAGCTGCAACGTTGAGCACCCGTTGGGAAACTTCACTACAGGAGCTGGAAGGGATGTAGTTCATCTCAATGTAACTAAACATCGCTACTTCGTTAGTGGCAACGGCTTCTGTTATGGTGGCATGAAGTTGTCAGTTAGGATCGAGAAGCGCCCTCCACCGCCAACTGCGGCCCCTGTTAAGAGTGGTGCACCAAGAACTTACTACAGATCCCACTTTGTTTTGCCACTAGTATTTGGCATTGGTGCTGTTTGGGATTCTTTCCTTCGGGTCATGGGGTGATTGTACTTTCTTTTCCAATTTTCTGCATTTTCTTGTAGAATATGGAGCAACTTATTGGATCAAACAATATTTATTTATTTTTATTCTCTTCTTTTAGCCTAATCGTGTTAAGTCACTCCACAATTATTGTATTTCTTGATTTATTGGAATTGGAATTGGAATGTGGTTGTAAAATTTAGAATTGCCCAAGGCAAATTGATTACGTTTTGTTTTTGTTATGGTGTCTTTGTATTGGATGATGTGTTTTGGGAATTCGACTTGATGTCTTTTTAATACGGACATTGCTACACCTATTCACTACTAATAGAGCATTAGAAAAATAATAATTATGTTGAGTTGGATTCCATTACCACAACTCTCAACAAATCTTTATTTATGGTGGTTAGTCTACCCGGTGGATAGACAAAGTTTTTTCCTCACTTAATACTCCCATTTTGCTTTGATTTACGCAATTCTCCCATCACTGTAGCCTGCCCCCCTCTTTAAGACCTCAGGATTCCACTTATCCACCGGCTAGGCACACCTCCCCACTATTATATCTAACAACACACAATCTTTAATAGAGTAGTGATATCATGAGAGATGATACACATACACTCGGTATATGTGGGCCACGCATACACTGGATGTATGTGTTACTACTAAAATGCATACCTTTTGTATGTGTTACTACTAAAATGTATACTGTTACTAAACAAATTATAAACTTACAATCATTTGAACCTGTTTTGTTATTCAATGATATTTGAATTTACATAATACATAAACGATTGAAATACTATATCTCGAATTGAATTTTATTACCTGGTAGGGATGAAAATATAACATTACTTTTCTACAAACAAATTAAATAATTGAGAAAATTTAGTAGAAAATCAATAGTAGAAAAATGGTGAAGATGATTAAGATGAAGCTAATATATGAATAATCTGGAAAAAAATTACATTTCTTTTTTTTTTTAATTTTAAACAAAGGATTCATACAAATCTAAACAAAGAAAATTTCATAAAACATATTTTTTAAACAAAGATAAAGAACAAATCATTAAAAAACAAAAATTATCTGTCGAAATATTGTAAGTTTGTAATTTTTTTAGTAATATTATATATTTTAGTAGTAACACATAAATAATGTGTAAATTTTAGTAGTAACACATACACCTACCCAGTGTATGTGTAGCCTTTGCGTGATATCATAGTATGCAACTATACATATTTTTTGGAGCAATTAACTGCATGAATTGCGGAAACTCATGATTGGTGCCGTGGAATTTTGCCGCCCACATTGATAAATAGAACTTGTTTCAACTTACGAATGCTAATTTGCCTAACAATTTAAGGCTATATTCTGTATAAAGTATTTTGACTTATTTTAGAAAAAAGAAGTCTTGATAAAATTGAGATAAATTAAATAAGTTCTAATAAGTAATAATAATATTTAACACCATATTGTATAAACTTCAATATGTTTAGATAGTTTCATATTAGTACAGAGAAGATATCTATTACTATATACTAAAAGAGAATACATGGTTCAGTTTTCCCCCCAAAACTATCCTAGGTGGCATAACCATGTTATTCTAATTCCCGCCCATATGCATTTACCTAATAGAAATTCCCTCAAAAAAATATTGAGATAAGAAAAAGGAAAAGCTATCCTATGTGGCATTCCAAGGGGAAAAATTTGATCCCCACTTAGTAAATGCTTTGCTGGACACGGTTTTGAACACAATAAATACCAAGACAAAAAGACCCATCATCTTCTACTGTTCTACATTAATATCTTGAAGAATTTTACAAGCCCAATAAACTAAAATTGTAGTGGGTTGGTTTCTGCCGATTTCCAATGCAATTTCTAGCCAGATGAAGGATGTCAATGCCTTGCAAAACTCCTGTTCCAATGCAAAAGAGTTTCGAAGTCAACAATCATCACAATGCCTTTTAAAATTACAATAACAAAATTTAAAAAATTTAAATAACTTAACGAATAAACTAAAATTACCTTGAAAAGAAACATTGATTAATTTTACACCTATTTCAAGATAACACTTCACTATGAAAATAATGAGATAAGAGTGTCTCCTGACTGTATAAATTACATCTCTTTCAAAATAGCTAATTTGATTTATTAACAGAGTACTAACTATTATACAACTCTTCCACTTAATAGGATCTCATGACTTTCTTCTACTAATATAACTTTTTGTTTTTATTTCATCCTTTTATTTTTATTTTTTTTTGTTTTGGTCATCAGATGGCCCGAGAGTATGATTTTATTGGAGACATTACTCCTATTAAGGATTGGAGTATCAAGATCATAATCATTCACCTATGGAAAACACCAAGTTCTGCAAATCCAAATGAGGATGGGAGTATTGAAATGGTCTTTCTTGATGAGAAGGTATTATAAAAACTAAATTCCTCATCAGAATTCTACTGCAGCAAGTTAATGATATATATTTTCATTATATTTATACTATATATTGTATCCAATTACTAATAAATCTATATATATATATTTCTTTCAGGGAGATAAAATTCAAGCAACTGTTAAGAAGTTGTTGATTAGAAGATTTTCTCATTTGCTTGGTGAAGGCCAATTTCGAGTTGTCAGTGACTTTAGTGTTGCCCAAAACAATGAAGCTATTGATGGAGAGGATAGATATAGAATTGACGTAAGGCTAAGCACCACAGGGAGAAATGGTGGTAGGAGTAGGGTTAGTTTCGCATATAGGATTCCAGATAGATTGAATGAAGCGGGGACTTTGTTGCATTCAAGGAAGCTATTTCAACAATTCATAGTAGATGCATACACAACGATCGAGTCTGAAAGATTATCATATATTCGGGCTAACCAGAAGAATTTAAGGTATGAAATTTACAAGAATGTGCTTGAAGCTACCCAATATAGAAAAGGTATTGATCCACTGCAACTACAACTTACCATTAATTTTGATAATATTAATTTCTTGAACTAATCAATTATTGTAAATGATTGGCAGGAACTAAATTTTAATTAAGAGAGATAATCATTTTATAGAGTTTTCACCTACCTCCTCTACAAAACGATGATGCTAGATTAGATGAAGCCGAAAGTGAACTCTCAACTAGCTACCAAGAAGAAGAAAAATATGATAGTTTTTGCAATTGTGTTTTGTCCTTTAAGAAACTACTGTTTTGTCATTTTTGGCTTAAGAACATTGTTTGGTATTGCTTATGTTTTAATGGAGTTGGGTGTTTGAAATTATTTTGGACCCTGCAAACTAAATGGATGCCTGGTATTGGAAATCTATTTCCTTTACATTGAATTTTTTTTTATTTTTAGGTCCTACTATTCTTGGTATTTTGTTTAGTGTTATTTTCTTAAAAAAATTTGCAACTCATGGGATATGTAATATACCTGTGAGACCGAATTTGGTGTCTTCCTCATAGTGTTAAGATGTCAGACAACATGTTGAAATGAATCATATCAGGTAGGAAGGTTCATGAACAACCTTGCAAACTATATTCATTCAATCCATGAGCCTCGGTGGTTCCAAGACTGTTGAGAGTCAAAGATCCAACACAAAATTTCTAAACACATGAAAATAAACACCAAAATTAGATCTTTAAACAACAAATTGAGTAACAAAAGTTAAAAAAAAAAAAGGTAAAAAAAAAATGAAAAGAAAAAACACTCAATGCAACAAACGAAGCTATAACACATTGTAATTATTTTTTTAACTAAAAAACAATGAAAAAATAAAGATATGATCAGTGCAACAAATAAAACAGGTTGAGAGTTGAGACACTAGACTCATGATATAATATGTCAAATTTTCAAGTACAAATGAGCAACTGATACATATACTTCTATCTCTAATAATTTTTTTTCTGACATTGCAAATACCAAATATTATTGGAAACCCTTAATATACAAATGTATTGAAATCAATAGCACTTAGCAGTATATCTCTACTTTTAGAACACATGCAAAATATATTGTAGAGAGAAGCTCTTCAATTTTAGCCAAAATTATGTAGATCTAAGCAATTTCGTAGTAAATAAAACCTTATCTCAGCTACATTAAAATCAAGAGAAGAAAACAACAATTCACCATCAACACCACCATGAACACCACCACCATTACCATTTTATCTCTAATAACAAAGTGGGATTGAAAGTTGCGAAGTTAATTTTGGTGGAAAGTTGAAGCCTAAGCAATTGAGAGAATTGGGTTTGATGTTTCTGTAGAATTAGGGGAGAGTGAAGAACATGGAGGAGAGAGAAAACATTTTCTATCGAATTTGGTGGCCTGGTGGGGAGTCAACAACTTAGTGCAACTATGCAAGTGGTGTGGTGTGGTGTGGTGTTGTGTTGAAGCCTAAGGGAATTAGGAAATGTTTGTTTACAAATTACATTCTAGAAGAAGATTGGGTGGGGTTGGGAATTAGGGAATTAGGAAATGTTCTTCGGTTGTTCACAAATGTAAAATTGTAAATGTAACAGATGCAATTATAGTAAATGATGTAAGTTTGTTGTAATTAATTAATATTAAGTGGGCTCAAATTTTAGGCTTGGATATTCTAAAGGCTAGGAAAGGATAGAGAAACATTTTTTGATCGGAAATATTGCTATTATTTTTAGACAATCAAATATTAAATGTTCAAAAAAATTTAGGACAAAGGCTATATTGTTAAGAGAGAAAAGGTATGCTAAAAGACTTTTTATTATTTACAAGACATTCTTCTTATCATATTTTTATATATAACCCAAGGGACAAACTTTTTTTTGAAGGACCTAAGGGACAAACTTTTAATTATGGATAAATTAACACTTTTACTTTAAAATAGTAATATACTTTTTTTTAACAAATTGATTTATCAAAACCGTGCATCGCACGGGTTCTAACCTAGTATTCTAATAAGTCAAAATAAGTTGAACTGAAACGGACTAAAGGTGATAATGGGCCGGGTAGGGCCAAGCCTCGGGCCGAAATTTCTGTGCCAAAATCCGCTAATTGGGGCCGGGCAAATGGACTTTTCGGACCATTTTCGGGTCGAGCCACAATTTATTTAATTTTCCATATTTAAGTAATTCGTACCCCGATTTTTTTGCCCAAAAATCGGGCAAGGCCGGGCCCGGAACCACGGGTGGAAAAATCTGCCCAAAAACCCCCAATTTCTGGATCGGGTCGGGCCATGTTAATCACCTCTAGAACGTATTGTACATATTTGTCTTCTATATCTTCTCAACCTAGTGAAAACTCAAACAGAAAGATTTTGCACATTTAACAAACAAGTGGAGTATAGACATAGCCGTGCATATTATGTAAACTAAAATCATGGAATATACAACTCTTTATGCACAACTATCAAAAATGAACATTATAAAATAAAACTAACAAAAATGAACATTATAAAAAAAAAATTAACAAAAATGAAGTGAGGCCGTAAATATAGGGCATTACTATTTACCGCCTGTATTTACTAAAAATCGCCTATATTAGTTCTAGGATATCCCTAAACTACCCCTACATATACCCACTCTCTCACCCTCTTCCACTCACTCTCACTCTCTTCCACTCACAGTTACTCACTCTCTATCTCTCCTACTCTCACTCACTTTCTCTCACCTCACACCATCCACCACCCTAACCACCACCACCAGATCCACCACCAAGTGGCGACCACCATCACCACTGCATCAACAACGACGACAGAGGCAACACCACCGATGCCACCACCACTAGCGTGACTACCACTGCCGGCACCACCACAATACCGCCGAAAAAAGCATGGGCCCAAGGAAGAAGGCAAAAGATGCCGGCGAATCATCATCCCAGGTCAGTTTTTGTAACACCCCGTAATTTTCACCCTTTATTTTTGATATTTGTTTACATTAAAATATATTTTTTTCGTAAAAATAAATAATTTATTATTTAAATTATTTTGGAACGTGCTGTGAAAATGTGTATATATATTTATATGTTGTGATATATTTATATATATTTATTTTAAGTTGTTAGTTATTTATTTTAAAGGTTATATTAATTTCGTTATTTGTTTAGGCGTTTAGGATGCAGTTTTGTTGCGTAGCATTTTTGTAACGTTGATGGACCGACTTGGGACGATGAAATTGTACATCTCGTGTGGCGTATCATGCTGGCCGAAAATCAGCAATTATGGTGTGGAGGATGAAGAGTTTTGGTGCTCATTAAGTTAACCTTTGGATCTCTTGTAACCCCCTATTTAATTCCGCATTAACCCACCTTTATAATCACCCTTTAAACCATTGCTTAATGAGGTTATTAATCAGGTTTTTGCTGCATTCTAACCCCCATTTTCGCCCAACCCTTAGAGAGGAAGAGAAAGAGTTCTTCTCTCTTCTCGGATTTTCGTCCATTTTTGCACACCTATTTTGTTTGCATCATATCTCCTTCGTTTCTTATCCGAATTGAACGTGTGAGTAGTCAAAATCCATCTACTCGGAAAGATCTTGCTTGTGGTATAATTTGTTTTGAAGAAAGGAAAAGACGCGACTGCAGTTTTCGTTTCAATCAGACGAGTCATCCGGTTTTTGTTCCCTGTCACACCTTCACGAAATTAACCATATCTGGAGATCTAACCGTTGGATCATTCTCAATTTGAACAGCACGTTTATACCATCTTGATATTCACTTTGACCAGAGCGATTGTGAATCCGATGTTTTAATCACCGGGAATCATGTTCGGAACATAGCAGTACGAAATGAGATTTTTCAATGTTCAAGAAGAAACGCCTAGTGACTTGTTGCTACAATTATCGTTCGTTGTGCTTTGGGGTTAAAAGAGGAATTGGATTGTATGCGTAACTCTTAACTATCTCTTTAGACTCAGCTCTCCTCCCGACGTTCCAGGTAACTAGTAGTTATCTTAGAACGATAGAGATAAGAGTATTTTTCAATATTAGATTATTACGCAAGGAAATTGTTTAAAATACTTTTTGTATGAAATTATTGATGAAATTATACGTTAATGTTCTTGATGTATGCTGTGTGAATATTATGTGCAGCAAAATAATTTTCGTTTGATTTTTACTATTTATTTGATTTATTTGGTAATTTATGCGTTTATGGCTTATTTGCAAAATAAATAGTGAACGAATGTTATAATTGCTGAAATTATTTTTAGTGAAGCACGTTATATGTTTTATATGTATTTCATGCCTTGGAATAATTTTTTCCTACTGTTTACAGGTTTATTTAATTGGTTTATCTGTTTTTGTATTTTCGTGTCTGTCAGTATATAAATCGTGAAAATTATTTCTGGAGGCCGAAAAATTTATTTCTTCTAATATTATGTATTACCGTGAGTTTATGCATGTTATATAAATTTTTGGTAATTTTTACGCGTTTATTTCTATTTTTAATTATTATATTGGCTTTATTGAGTATTCTGTAAATTTAAAAATACTTATAAAGTCCAAAAATTATAAATAAAATTTGTACCATGTCAGTGGGGCCATAATGGTCGTAAGATAATTTTTGTGTTATTTTACTGATCGTACTTATTAGTTTAATAATTATTATCGTGTTTTTGTTGTGAATTTGAGGATATTCTTTTTAATTATTTGAGAGCTTGTTAATCATAAATAATTTGTGATCTTTTATGTTCTTGGATGCTGGTGTTTAGTAGGTTGCTGTAAGTATTATTGGTATCATTATGTTTATGTTTGATTTATGTAAAAATGATTAATTGTGTACTATTCATTTATTTAATAAGCCTTGGAGTTAATTGGTGATGCATTTCTGATTGATACTGTTAGTGTTTTAAAATCTATTTCATTATCATTGTTGATGCTTAGTGATGTTCAAAGTATTGTGGTTGGAGATATTTGTTGTAAGTTTGTAAGTTACTACTTTGAGGATTTTTGAAGAATTACTTCTGATGAATTATGGGTATAAGGCCGGGTGGTATCTCTTTTGACGAATATTTTTGAGTTGAATAATACTTTGATGGTATTTATGAATTATGATTTTATTTTTGAGATAAGAACATCCGGTGGGATAGATGTAGTCCCCGGTGAAGAACATGCCAACCACCTGGTTTGCGAACTAGGGGTACACCTGGGTTAATTGTTGTCGTCCGAGAGGTCAGGGAGTTCTGCGTGTTCTACACTGCATCGGGAGTTTGGCCATTCTTAGACACAGGCAGTGGGAAACGTAAGCCCATAGACTGACCTGGAGATTGCGATCTGACAAACCTTAGGAAGTGAATTGCGATTCACTAGCGTTCGGTTTCTGACTCAATCACTTGTTTACCTATACTTTTATTTTTATTAAAGTACTCTTGAGATGATTTATTTATTTTTATCCAATTCGCTTGCTATTTATTATTCATTTGTGTTATTTGTGAGTTATATGGAAGTGGATGCATATTGTAGTTGACTTGACTTATTCTTTCCTTTCTTACTAATCTATGTCTGAATCATGCTTTGATTTCTTTTGTTCTAGGAGAACTGCTAGTTACTCCCCACTGATTGTGGATGTTTGTTGTATATTTTGCAGGTTTTGTTGATTGGAATCTTCTTTGGTTTTGGGCTCGGGTTGAGATGCGAGAATGAAATGATAGTTGTTTTAGGCCTAGACTGCTAGTTAGACTTTTCTCATTTGGAATACTCTGAATTAGTTATTTATTAATATTATTTATTTAATTTGGTCTCTTAACATAGTTATTTAAATACCTTTGTATTAGAAGTGGCATTCCCAGAATACGATGTTTCCGCCATCGTCCTATAATACTACTATTATTATTTCTTTCTTTTTTCACTTTGAAATTCTAGGGTGTTACAATTTTAGTTATTTATTTGCCGGAAAATCCCACCACCACGTCAAGAAATATTTTTTTTTGGTTTCCTCCGGCAAGGAAACGATGTGCTTTTTCGTTTCCTCCGCTGAGGAAACGGAATACTTTTTCGTTTCCTCCAGTGAGGAAACGAAACAGATCTTCGTTTCCTCGGTGGAGGAAATGAAAAAGTATTCCGTTTCCATGGAAACGAACTTCTTTTTCGTTTCCTCCACCGAGGAAACGAAGTTCTGTTTCGTTTCCTCGGTGGAGGAAACGAAAAAAAAGTTCGGAGGAAACGAAAACGTACATCGTTTCCATTAATTTTATTTTTTTTGAATTTCGAATGTTTTGTTGCAAATTTTTTTTTTAATAATATTATGTTTGGGTTTTTCTATGATATACCCCTGTGTTTTTTAAAATTCTATAATGTACCCCTAATGTTTTTTTATTTTACACTGTAACCCTGTGTTTTTTAAGTTTTCTACATAGTACCCCTAGTGTGTATCAATGAAAACGGACGTTAAACATTTTTGAATTCCCATCCAAACCTCCACATCCCCTCCACCCCCCCCCCCCTCCCCATCCCCTCCCTCCCTCCACCGCCGCAGCTCCCAACCCCCCCCCCCACCCGGCCCGGACCCCCTCCCCATTTCCTCCACCGCAGCCCCCCCACCCTCCTCCTCCGCCCGCCCAGCCCCCCTCTCCTCCCCCTTCTATTTTCGCAGCCCCCAAGCCCATCCCCTTCGATTTTCGGCAGCCCCACCCCTCCCCTTCGACTTCCCGCATGCCCCCACCCCATCCTCTTCGATTTCCCGCAGCCCCCATCCCCTCCCATTCGATTTCCCCCGCCCCCTACCGGCCTACCCCTCCCCTTCGATTTCCCAAAGCCCCAACCCCCAACCTTCGATTTCCCATGACCCCTACCCCCTTCCCTTCGATTTCCCATTACCCCCCACCCTCTCCCCTTCGATTTCCCGTTGCCCCCACCCCCTCCCCCCCATTGAATCCGGGTTGATTTTAATAACAACATTGGTGGTTGCGGCGATCATGGTGGTTATGAGGGTGGAGGACTAGGTTGGCGGCGGTCATGGTGGTTGCGGGGGTGGAGAGGAGGGGGTGGGGGCCGGGTGGGGGCTGGCAGTGGGAGGGTTGAGAAAGAAGCCCAAAAACGCAAAAAGATAACGGTAAACGTAACGTTTATTTAACGTATGGGTACTATGTAGAAAACTTAAAAAATACAGGCGTACAATGTAGAATAAAAAAACATTAGGGGTACATTATAGAATTTTAAAAAACACATGAGTATATCATAGAAAAACCCATTATGTTTTGTTGTAATATCAGTAATAATATTATGTTTTGCATGTTTTTTTTGAATAATATTATGTTTTAATTATCTTAGTAGTGATATTATCATGTTAATTAGTAATAATAATATTACTCCATTATTTAGTGATATTAACATGTTATAATTCGTATTTATATTCACTAATGTTGATATTATTCGTAATTAATATTGTTTAGTGATATTATCATGTTAATTAGTTATAATAATAATAATAATGTAGCATGTTATAATATTTAGTAAAATTAGCATGTTAATTAGTTATAATAATAATAATGTAGCATATTATAATATTTAGTGAAATTAGCATGTTATGCGACAAATTTAGTTATATTAATGTTAATATAATATAATAACGACGAAGGTGCTAGATATTGAATTAAATAGTTTAAAATGATTAAATAGTGATTAATAAAAAATATTGACAATTAGGCTCAGTCGAGGGCCGTAGGCCGCGAGAGTGTGGGTGTTGAGGGATCTGGGCCACGACACACTCGATCTCATGGTATCAATGCATCGAGTAGGAGGACGAGGGCAGAAGAGCAGGTTAGGGCGGATCCTATTCCAGAGGATGCGCCTCATAGTCCATGTTGGGATACCGGGGATGAGGAAGAGTTGGAAAATGCTTTGAGTGGTGATCCATAGGAGGCCACTTCCCGCGTCACTGTAAGGAAGGGTAGAGGAGGGAGATTTGTGTCGGAATCGTCAGGTTCCGCAATTAGTCGAACTTCGAGCAGGGCCAGAGCTGCTAGTGATACTTCCTGGAGAGTTACGGAGTTTATGCCTGGGGGCCCTATTGACGGTAGCGTGATTCCTAGCTATCCGGCTCACATCAGCGCACGTATCTACCATAATCCTCGTACTTATACAGTGATGATGTGTCATAATCGTGCTAGTGTGATTAGTAGTTTGAAGAATTGGGACTTCGATCCGCAGTCGCAGCTGCGTGTAGATGTGTCTTTTATCAGCCATCTTCCGTTTATTATGTATTCGAACCTTGACTACCTACTGATTTCAGCGTATAGAGAACGTTGGTAGCCACACATTTCACTTGCCTTTCGGGGAGATGACGATCATGTTGCATGACGTTTGGCAGATCATACGTGTTCCTATTGATGGTCACACAGTGAGGGGGTGCTTTGTAATCTGATGATTTGTATGTTCGGTTTGAGGAGCTACTCCATGTTACTCGGGATGAGCTATTTCAGGACTCAACACCTATCTGGAAGAACGGGGGCGTCAGTGTTAGAGAGACCTTTGACAGATGCGGGAGTGTTGGTCGTCCTGCTGATGTGAAGATTCGAGCTTTTCTGCTCATTACACTTAAGTGTACGTTGTTCACTGATAAGAGTGGTACCCGGCTCTCGCCCCAGAACATTATTGAGTTGGATGACCTTGATTCAGTACATAGGTATTCATGGGGATCGTGACTTTGGCTTTTCTATATCGTCGGCTAGGGGGTGGCGACTAGGCGATCGGCCACCAAACCGATTCTTTGGGTGTCTCACGCTTTTACGAGGCTTGGATATACGAGTACTTCCCATGTTTTCGGCCTCGAGAGAGATCCCCGGGCTAGAAAGTGGGATGTTCACATCGTCAGCAAGGATCCTGTTCGACTTCAGTCGATACGTAGACGGTTGGACAACCTTCAGCTTTCAGAGGTACGCCACTTATTTTGCTTATTAATATAGTCGTATATTAATTGTACATTAAACTAATCAAATTATTTATGTTTCATATTTTCAGGTCATTTGGATGCCATACGGGGATGATCCGGCTAGGACGGTTCCGAGGACGTTGTATGTCGGTTGCATACGCTACCGAGATATTGTTGAGCCGTACAACCCAGATCGTGTACTATGACAGTTGGGTTATGTTCAGGTTATTCCTTCTTCGATTCCTGAACCCGTCTTTGCATAGAGACCGACAAACACGAAGAAGTATGAGGTTGAGCACGACATAGCAGCAGCTGAGTCATCAAGGCAGCGTTTCACGCCATATTTATTTGGTCTCAATATTTCGCAATTGAGACGTGCTTGGTCGTCCGGGAGATTGTTCATCGGACTACATGGACTGGTATTCTGCATATTCTCATCCTATCCTTCTCGCTGAGGACATCATGGATCCGGCCCGGGCTAACACTACAAACACACACTATGTATGCATTTCGTATTATAAGTTAAGAATTTTGTTGTTAATTATTATTGTTACCTAACATAACTAACTTATTAAGTCATATTTTGCAGTGGATGGCCCGACATTTTGACTGTACGAGAGCTTTGCTGGAGGATCGGCACAACGATCAACTCCCCAACACTTCGATGTCATATGAGATGATGGATGCCATGGCTCGAGATTGGGATATGGTACTGCGGTTAGACCGTGCTCGTGACCCTCCTCATGATGATGGTGATGATGTGTTTTGATGTACTAGTTTTGATGATGTGTTTTGATGTACTAGTTTAGATAAGTTTGTTTGGTTGATGTACTATTTACGCTGAATTTGTTTTGTTATGTAGTAGGAATTCCCGATTACTATGCGGATATTACTAACTAGAACATTGATTTTATGCAATATATTATACTAATCATTAGATCAGTAATTATTTCATAATATGAATATCATTATACTAAACATTACAAAACATTGACTCAAACTTATAAACTATAATATACGACAAAAATTAAACCATACAACTGATCCCACCCATCAACACTGTCATCAAAACTTTCATTTTGATGTCCTTGTAGTAGTGAGTAATTGGTCCCACAAAGCGCGTCTCACAGCATACAACTTATCCCACCCATCAACACTGTCATCATGCATGGTATCCCATAAGTTATGAATGGGTGGTACGGGTGATCCGGGTGCCAACTCCAATCTAATGTAATGCTGATAACTGCCAAGATGTGCAATCACTAGCTCCACCGTCGGACCGGTTGCTGCTGATCGGGATTCCCAAGGAAGTACAGTGATACACGGATAAAGGGATCCCCCTGGGCCCAATCCAACCAAAATGACTACGGCATTGAAGATCTGAGCAATAGGAAATAAGTCTTGCGAACATACCATCCAATGCGCCTCGTACACGATCCTCCATACCGGTAATGCGCTTTATTGCTGCGTCAATCTGATCGTAGTAAATATGTCTGTAAACTTCCCGATGAGCAGCAATCTCATTTGCCATTTGAGTGCGGACAAAACCCCAATGGTTTTCACCACTCAAAAAAGCATCTGCAACGAATCGAAATCCAAAGTTACCGTCTGACTGGACATTCGTCCATCTAACGATGTACTTGCCAATAATCCCCGGAACATACTTGTAGAATGGAAACCCACTAGAACCGTCATCATTATCCACGTTTTGCCGACCTACAACAATAAAATTATTCACTATTAATATTATAATTACATAAAGATCAATATTATAATAATCAATGCATATAATTAACAAACATAATACCAGTAGAAGTTGACATGCTCATACAAAATCGGGGTTGTTAACCCCATCACCAAGGATCAAAGTAGTCCAATAAGGATGTAAATATGTCAGGTACAGACTCTGCTTCGCCTCCAAGCGTCCGCGTATGGCACATGCACAAGGAATGCCATGTGTGGTTCTCAATGAGCAACCGCAACACTCATAGAGCTCATTGGCCAACTCCCGCATACGTGTTTCCTCAAGTCGTAAGAGCTCTAAACAGTAATGCGAGACTCGGCCATTTAACTTATGCAAAGCCACATTCTTGTACAAGATCCCATGTCGACGGCGACTCTCCTCCAGGTCATTCTCCACATTTTTCACCTGATTTTCTATCTCACTATGAGCAATAGAAAATATGGTGTCCAATGCACCTGTACTACTAAAAACCCACGACTTCAGAGCTGAGTGTGCACTTTCAACTCGGCTAGTGCACGTATTCCCAAGATGAAGAACATTGTTCGTCTATGCCCGAACAAACTTCTCTTTGTACACAATCCAAGTAGTTTCCACGTTTTAGGCCACTGTCTGTAAACATCTCTCATGCATTCAACCGCCGCTAGATAACCCAACTCGGAGGTGGAGTCAATTATCTGATACCAACTTCGCTTCAAGAATCTCGGACCAGCTCGGGGTTGCCCATGATGAGATTCACTCTACTCTGCACATCTTTGTTGATGTGCCATCTACATAACAAATGTGCAGAGTTAAGAAACACTTCCCGAACCGCTTTCATAAGACCCAAATCACGATCAGTTCTGAGTGTAACAGGGACACAATTCACCCCGATAAGCAACCTAAACTTATCCAACACCCAATTGTAATTATCAGTGGTTTCGTTGGCCATCGGACTTAGGCCGCTCATGGGTCGGTGGCCCTCATGGTAATTAATAAACTCATGAGTGTGCATGCCACTTATCCCTGGATCTGCTTTGATCACCCATCTTGTTTGATTAGGGTAATTCAAAAACATTATCTTAACTCCCGCTCTACGTCCACATGCTTTTGTTTTTGTAGCTACACATTCTGCTACGCTAAGATCCCTACCTTCACCCCGATATCTTTCACCCCGGTTACATTTCATATAAACATACTCTCGACCACTAGCCTCAGTTCTATGATTTGACGAAATTACCATCACAAATCCAATTTCACGTGCCCTTGTTTTAACCCAAGCTTGTAATTCCTTTTTATCAGCCAAAAGCGTTTCATCATAGAACATGTGATTATAATCTATATAATCACCCCCAAAATCCGGCAAATAGACCTAAAACATTTTAACATTTACTATTTGAGACTATTAATCTATATAATCACAACTATTAATATTAACTAAATATTCAATAAATATCCATTAACAAAACTTATTTGCTAACAACCTAATAATTACAGGACTATTATTTGCTAACAACTAATTATCATAATAATTCCAATAATACGCAAACATATTCATTTAAAGCTTAGAATTACACAACCTAATAACAAATGAACATTAACTGATTATTTGCTAACATCCTAATAATTACACGACTATTATTTGCTAACAACTAATTATCATAATAATTCCAATAATATGCAAACATATTCATTTAAAACTTATAATTACACAACCTAATAACAAATCAACATTAACTGATTATTTGCTAACAACCTAATAATTACAGGACTATTATTTGCTAACAACCTAATAATTACACGACTATTATTTGCTAACAACTAATTATCATAATACTTCCAATAATACGCAAACATATTCATTTAAAACTTATAATTACACAACCTAATAACAAATCAACATTAACAGATTTTCACAACAATGCTAATAAGAAAATTAATACTAATTTGCGAATTAACAGGTTTATGCGCACATTTACCACGGTAGATGAAAACTTTTTCGTTTCCTCCATGGAGGAAATGAAAAAGCATATTGTTACCGTGAGTTGGTGGCGGAAAAAAGAAATTTAAAAACTAACCACATTCCGTTGCGGTGCTACGAGAGGCGTTGACGGTTCTTCGTCGGACATTGTGGTGCTTCGGTGTTGCTGTGACAGTGGTGGTCCGCGACAATGAGGTGGTGCTCCGGTAGTGGTGGTTGTCCGCGGTGGTGGTGGTGCGCAAGTGTGGTTACAGTGATGGTGGTCTGCCGGTGGTGTGCTCGAAGTGTATCTCCGGTGGTGGTGGTACCTCCGGTGGTGATGGTGCGCAAGTGTGGTTACAGTGATGGTGGTCTGTCGGTGGTATGCTCGGAGTGTATCTCCAGTGGTGGTGGTGTCGCCGGTGGTGGTGGTCTGGTGGTGGTAGTGCAGGGGGTGAGAAAGGGGTGAGAAAGTAGGAGTAGAGTGAGGTTGGATGAGAGGTGAGAGGTGAGAGAGTAAGAGTGGGGTGAAAGGGGAGGGGTATGGGGGGCATTTAAAGGAAAAAATACGGGCGATTTTTAGTAAATACGGGCGGCAAATAGCGATAGGGTAAATATAATATCATTGTACATTGTATGATGGTAGAGAAAATGCTATAGGACATGTTTTTGGTGAGACATGTCTCGGTATCTTAGTTTATAATACATTTATATCACTTTAAAGCATCTTTGAATCAGTTTAAGGCTATCTATCAATGTTAGTCATATTGTTTTTATCAATTTGTGTATATCTTGATTATGCATTTCTTTCATCAATATATGCATATTGTTTATTAATTATGCATGTTGTTTATCAGTTTATGCACGTTATCATTTTCTAATTATTTTTGTTTATCAATTTATGCATAATAATTTATCAATTAATAGATTTTTATATATCAATTGACAGACATGCCTTATTATTTTATGGAAATTAAATTCTTACTTCACCTTTTATCTGCCCTTCAAACCGCACAACAAACACCCACCAAAGTAATATAAGCTGGGCAAATTTTTTACCTTGACAGTTCCTGAGAAACCCAAAAAGTTTAAGTTAAAAAAGAAAATTTTTGTTCGGAGTAAAGAGTAAATAGTACTTGAACATGATGATAAAGCAGATGAAGGTCACCCAAAAAGCAGCTGGGATGGCAAAAGTTGACACGACATGATAACCCGACATAAACATGAAAATAAATAAGCGTATCTGGGTTAAGAATTCTTAGCCCGTTTATTGATTAATTGGGTCGACAAAAACCCGACAAGAAACTAAGCAGTTTAGCTTTGGATTTAGATATTTCAACCCAAAACTGAAACGCGTAACCCGTTTATATAAATGGATTGATTGTTAAGTTGTAAACCCAACATGCATAACCTATTAATTAAAGTAATAAAAAAATTATGGTCGTCCCTCCTTCCTTTCTCACCTAACTAGCCAACATTTTTATTTTTCCGCCTAAATGACCATTTTGCGGTACATTTTTAAAAGTTTGTGGATTTAGTATAAGTTATCTTTATGCACGTAGTTGGCAGTCTTCGAGCCTAAGGATTTCCATTTGATGCTTATATGCAAGACCCCAAGTGTTGTTGGTACTATACCATTAAGATTATATTTTATTCATTTGTATTTTTTCTTTTACATAAAAGTATGTCTTTTTTAGATAAATAATATAATGTGTAAGTGGGTATAAGGTTACCCGGGTAACCTGCTTAATAAGCGCTTAGGTCCGGTTCAAGGTTTTTCAGCCCGTTTAAGAAATGGGTTGGGTTTGGTCGAGGAGTTTTCAACCCATTTAACGGCAACACGAACCTGACACGACCCGTTTGACAACCTTAAAAGCAACACCTTATGTGGTGGAGAGGTAGTGTAGATGAGATAGTTTAAGCGGAGTGAGATAGATGAAGAATTTGAGCCCTCTAATTTTGACAATTAATGTAGGTGATGTGAGACAGATTTAAGAGAGAGAAAGCAGGGAGTAAGAAGCCATTGCAAGGTAGTGAAAACCGTGTTGGTGGGAGTTCATAAATATCCGATCCAATCGATCGGATCCGGTAAATCAGATATCTAATTCGATTTTTTAGTTTTCGGATATTTCAGATCGGATATCCGAAAATTTTCGAATCGGATATGGGTATTTAATCCTCAAATCTTATAACATCTTAGGGCATATAAAAACTTAAGGGAAAACATTACAAAATCAGTTTTTAATCCTCAAATCTTATAACTAATCATATATATACATTATATATGAAGCATTTTAAACTAGTATTTGAGCCAATTTTTTGGTTATAACATTGTCAATTAAGAAAATTAAAAATTAATAAGAAATAACCAACTACGAGATGTGGAAGGCGGCGCCGGCGGCGAACGAACGAAGGGGTGGCGACAGTAAACGTCGGTGTCGAGTGGAGGCGACGCAACCCTTCGTTGAACGGAGGAAGTCGAAAGAGAAGGAGAAAGACAGCGGTGGCATGTGAGACGCAACTCGCAACAACGTCTAAACCGTGGCGTCCAAACTGGCGGAGAGAGAATGTGAAGAACCCGCGGCTACCAGATATGGCGTCCAAACCCGCACCTCGCCTTCAATGTTGCGAAGGAGCTGCTCACCAGCCAACGCGTTGTCGTCGTGAGTCGAAATTGGTAGCGGCTTGTGAAGCTCCTCGGAGGTAGAGAGAGTATGAAGAGTGAGAGAGTCAACAGAGTGAGAGAGTCGAAAGAGCGAGAGCGAGTGTGAAGAGTGAGAGAGAGTGCGAACTCTCGTGGGAATTAATTTTCAGATCTGACCATATCTAGTGTTGCGATTCTTTGAAGAAACAGCAGTAGATCAAAATATTATTTAAAAAATAATATTTTAATCTATTGTTGTGGTTTTGGGTGGAAACCGCAGTAATAGATCTGGTCAAATCAAGTGAAAGCAGTTTAAAAAATTACTTTTGAGATCTATTATTGTGGTTTCCACCCAAAACCGCAACAATAAGTTGTTATTCGAAATTTCTTTTTCTTTTGACGCGGTTTATTGCTGCGTACAGTGGCGGAGCCACTTGTAGTCATGGTGGGTCACGTGACCCACCATTCCAAAAAAAAAAATGAAGTGTTTTTACTATTAAAAAAATTCAGAGTCTTTCTTGTACTTCTTGTTCTTCACCGCTCTGCGTCCCAATTTTCTTTGTTTCTCCCTCTATTTTCCCATCTTCTCTCTCTTCCTGTCACTTGTTAGTCTCTTGTCCCATCTATTTCTCTCACTTCCCTCCTCTCTCTCTATCATCATGCCTCTATTTTCATTTTCTCTTTCTTCCCATTTCTCTCTACTGGGTGATGCTAGCTGTCCCTACTCCCTACAAGTACCGTTGACATGTACCAACATTTATTAAAAAAACCTTTCTCTTGTAATTAAAGATTTAAAATTATAATCTTTGTTCAATATGAGTTTTTTTTTACATTGAACTTTAGATTGCTAAGATCAATCACAAAGGAAGAAGTTTTGGTTAAATTATGATACTTTGTATAGTTTATAATTTTATATACTTGACCTTTTGAATGATTTGTTTTTGTACAAAATATTTTTAGAGGCTTACAAAGCAAGCTAACTAAAAACTCTAACAAACTGTCAAATAAGTAACTAATTCTATCATCAGACATATACTGGAACCAACACGAGAATGTATATTCTCAACAATTTTTGTAACTTGGGTGTTTATATACACCAATATTACAACATTCTTGGCTACAAATCATGATAAAGATCATGATTACAATATTACAAAGTCAACCTTCCTAATACACAATATAACGGTTGATACTAATATATGGCAACAATAATTTCTAAATATACATTATTCTAACAATTTCACTTAAAATCCCAATTTTTAGAAAATACCCAAACTCGAGGACTATCTTATCGAAAATAATATGAACTCTTCAATTTCCCGTATACTTTATACAATATACCCAAAATATATTAGTGACGATGTGATGGAAAAAAAAGATAAGAGTTTGGATTATTATGAGAACCACCCCATGACTTTGATTCTACATATTACTTATGGGTTTTTTGCCTTCCAATTTTTATTTGCAAAAAGTTTATACCTAGCTACCTGGAAATATATTTCTTTCCAAAAAAATTAAGGATGAATTGTTCTTTTGTACATCTATATTTTTTAATGCTTAAAATAAGTGTTATATAATGGCTAATGCATAAACAAATTAAATTTTGTTTATCTCATATTTTCTCGAAGTACTTCGAACCCACGTGGTCAGATCCTGGATTCGCCACTGGTTAGTGTGACCAACCATTGTCAGATTCCTGGATCCGCCACTGGCTGCGTATGGGTAAAACCGTAGAAATATACAATTATTCTACTAGTGCTTCTTTAGAGTCAACCCAATCCACTTCAATTGAGTTAATCACATCAATTATTGATGTTAAATTGCCTTTTGATTTATAATCACTTTTATTATTATTGCAGTAGAGATCCCAAAGACACAATTTACCTCCACTTCCACCTCACCCACCCACTCCACTTTTTCAACCTTTTCGCATGTTCTAACCCTTCCAATACATCACGTGTCTCCTTCATCATTGCCACTTCTTACGTATTCTCAACTAATTCAAATTCGACCATCATCATTTATCTCTACTTCTATATTGTCATATTGTAGAAAAATTAATTAAATAGGTTAATGCTTCATGTTCCACAAGCTCTTATACCTTATTTCTAGTTGTTGATGAATCGTTTACGACAAACAAGCATCGTGTTTAGGATTTGTCTTCTAAAAGTTGTAATTGGTTCGTGTTTCTTTCTACTGAATTACTTTTAAAGAATTTTGTATATAAACAAAACACGCTTTGTATATGATCGAATTTGTTTTTGGTTTTTGAAAGTATAAAAAAATTGATATTGGAACATGCATTGAAAGTTTGACTATTTGGAGATTTGAGGATTTTGTGGATGCTGAGAGCATGACGAATATCCAAATACCATATTTGATATACTCGAGTTAGATTTGCACCACTTTGTGCTCTTGGTCTAACCGTCCGGGTCTAATTAATCCCGCTTGGAGACAAAGTAATAGGCTTCAAAATAAGTGCCAGTGTTACCATTCCTCTTTTTCGTATCCTTTCCTAAACTAACTATAAGAAGAGACGCTTCTCACGAGGATCATACAATTCTTTAACTTCGCTTAGATCTGCATGAGGACGATTTCAGCCTCTAGTAATAAGGAGATCGGACTCGAGAAATAAAACTGACTAATCCTAAGGTAAAGGGTCGAGAAACTCAAAGCCACTATTTTGCTATTCTTGTATTGAACAACTTGGAGTAGGGACTTCGTTTGGCACTATTATGGATACGAGAATAATGAGGAAATTCGAATTCAATTGTCAACCACTCCTATTGGCAATAGGATTGACTACAAATTTGTGCCATATATAGAACATGCTTTCATAAAAGCGTTGCAATATAATATTCTAAGATGATACTTCTCAAATCTGGAAAAATAAAGTTTTTGCTCGACTAAGGGGAAATAAGAAAGGAAAGAAGGTTAGCCCGAAAGGGATTTGGGCTTAAAACAAGGAGTGCACTGATAGCACTAATCGAAAAAGGTTGTTAGAGGAGAAACAAGAAAAGAAGCGTTGGTTGTTGGATCAATATCCTTTTCTCGTTCAAGACCGGTCTTTTGTTCCTCGCTCGAGGACTCTTTTGTGCTTAGATTTTTGTTTGCTTTTTTTGCAAAAGCTTGACTTGGGTGCAGTTTTTGTAACGCCCTGATCCTCAAAATCAAATAATAAATACCTTAATATAATAATCTCGTAATTTGATTCAAAATTTCGGGAGAGTTTCATCTGTAATTCGGACAACCCAAAAATGAATAATAATTTAAACCTGCCAACAAAACTCAATAAAATAAAAGCTTCTCAATCACAAGGCCCCAAATCATCGACGCTTTCGTGGAACAACCCCAAGAGGGAATCAGGAAATCTAAAACAACACAAACCCATTATACCTGCTCAATATTACAACCCATCTAAGAAATCTTAAATCAAACTTATATAAGAATAACAAACATACATACATGAACTCAAATAAAATTTACATTTGAAATTCCTCAACGCAAACTTCCTCCTCGAATTGACGTCCTCAACTCAAATATGCCAAAGCCCAGAATTAAACCTGTTCTAGTGTCAACTGCTCACCATGGTACAAAGTACATGGATTATCACAGGTTCAAACCCAAAGGGAAAGAACAACAAACACAAACACAAACACAAACAAATACACACACGTCAGCAAAAGTTGAGTGCCAACGCTCCATGTCAAACAATAAGAACAATCAACGAATTCAACATTTTTAGATATGAACATTAATTCATTAAATCTATACACATGAGTAATTCGCCTTTTAATAATCAAGTATACAACAAAGAATAAGTCTAAATTATTATCAAATCCATGTATCAATTTTCTAATTTATTAACTTTCTAAATTAAGAGATAAGTTCTTTTATTTTCATAATCATTTAACAATCAGCCTTATCGCATTGGTAAAACCGGGAGACCCTGCTAATTTACCAATTCTGATACACCAACCATCTATTCATAAACCTGAGTAGATCCGGGAGACCATGCCAATCTACTATATAAATGATAGACTCGGGAGACCCTGCCAGTCATATCAAATGTAAACCCGGGAGACCCCGTCGGTTTACAAATCCAATGGCCATAAAATAACCTCTAATATGCACTGTATCACCCCCAAATTACTCGCTTTTAAATAACTAATTTAGCAAATAATATTTGAGTAATTTAGGAGCATTACCGCCATGTGATTAACACGCTTTCGGCAACCAACTACTAACTAACAAAATAACTTGCAGCGGAAGACTTTAACCAAAAATAAAATAATACTTCATTATTAATAAAAGTAAATATTGTCTCAATACTCAAAATAAATAAAACACCCTAATATAGGTGAAGATGCCATTCCTAGTATGCTTCCATGCACATCCAAAATTCACCTGCAAAACTGCTTACCAAAAAGGTAAACAGGGCAAAGCCAAATAGGAAAAAGGAAATACGCGTCAGTATAAAACTGAGTACGAAATGTACTAGATGAGTAACACATTTGTTAGTTCCAACAATTTTCATTTCGAAAACTCCATCACTAATAATTCAAGAATAACTCTTTAAGAATAAACTATTTTCAAAAACTTTAATAATAATTCAAGAATAACCTTTTAAGAACAAACTCTTTCCAAACACTTGAACAATAATTCAAGAATAACCTTTTAAGAACAAACTCTTTCCAAACAACTTGGATTAAAAATAATCTTGAAAACAATTCCTCTTCTTATATCCCCTTCTATTTTGCTAAGTGTGCACACCCCCCAACCTAGTCATCCCATCACGGATCTATATCAAGGGGTAACTATAATTGCCAACAAGTGGACTTTGAAGCTCTTGATGTTAATCAAGCAGTAATAATAATATGACTTGTAAGTCATGAATAAACCTCATTTTCTCATAAACAACTTTTTGAACATTCAAAGTTCATAAAAACCATTCAACCTTTCCTTGTAAAAATGATTTAATTTTCCAAAAAGGATAACAAAACTTTTATATAAAAATGATTGATAAAATCATTCCTTCTTTTCACTTCCAAGAGTGAATAATAAAATATTGTAACCATTTTAAACCAAATTTCTAAACCAATCCAACCATTAAATCATTAAACAACTTTATCACATAAAACCACATTTTAAAAGATCTAGCTACATAACGTACCTTGATCTTGGACAAAGAGTATACTAGTATCTTCACTTATTCTTATGCTTGAGTTTTTTTCTAAACAACCAATAAGTAACTTATCACATGAACTTAATCATGAATTTAAACATGAATGACCTATCATGAACATAATATTTTTGAGTAAGAAATCTGAAAATATTTTTCTTAAACCAAAGAAAATTGGAACTTGAATAAGAAATATAAAACTACAGTAGATGAAGAAGAGAAGGAAGAACTTTAAAGTAAGAGAGTATGAATTCTTCAAAGTTTTTGTGTGGAAAAGATGGCTTAAGGTATGGGGTATTTATAGGAGTAGAATAGGTAGTACTTAATTTCCAAAATTAAATAGTTTGTAACCTTCACAATAAATTAGGAGATTAAACCAAGATGTGTAACCTCCATCATAAATTTGGAAGTTTTTGAAAAAAAAAAACCCCCCCAATTAGTATAGTATCCCGTAGGAAAATATGGATCAAAAAATTATTTTTTTTTTGTTTTTTTGAAATTTTTTTGACTACGATTTAAAACCAAAAGCTTAACAAATCCATTTTTGGCGCCATCTTCTGCCAAAATAATTGAAAACGAGTGAAATTGCTAAAATGCCCTTTGCTTAAAATACTTATTTTATAAAATAAATATTTAATTATTTAAATAAATACTCAAAAAAATGGGGTATTACAGTCTACCCTCCTTAAAAGAAGTTTCGACCTCGAAACTTAAGACAAAAAGTCATAACACTTTCCAAAAACGGATTAGAATTTCAAAATTGCAGTTTCTGACTGAAATGCTCATGTCTAACATGCATATAATGACTCAAAAATATGTTAAAATGCAATAACTATTGTAAAATGCGAGACTCTATCGCATTCTACCTCCCTTAAAAGGAGTTACGACCCCGTAACTCGAGAACTAACCTCAGATATTTCTTGCGCATATCCGCTTCAGTTTCCAATGTTGCTTCCTCAGTCTGATGGTTTGACCATAATACTTTGACTAATCTTACATCCTTAGTCCGAGTACTTTCTAACTTTACTATCAAGGATTCTTACAGGTCTTTCCCCGTAAGTCAAACTATCATCCGACGCAATGGTCTCAGGTTGCAGCACATGAGACACATTCGGAATATACTTCCTTAACTGAGATATATGGAAAACATCGTGGACTCGACTTAAGACATTTGGCAAATGCAACTTATATGCCACTTTTCCGATCTTCTTTAACACCTCATATGGCCCGATATACTTTGGGCTTAACTTTCCCTTCTTCCCAAATCGCATCACCCTTTTCATTGGAGATATTTTCTACAATACCTTCTCTCCAACTTGAAACTCTTCATCCCTCCGCTTCAAATCAGCATAACTCTTCTGCCGATCTTGAGCTGTCTTGATCTTTTCCTGAATCACTTTCACTTGCTTCACGTCTCTTTGAGGAACTCGAGTCCAAGCACCACGATTTCACTAATATTATTCCCAGCAGATCGAACTTCTACACTTTCGACTATATAAAGCCTCAAACGGAGCCATACTAATACTTGCATGATGACCGTTGTTGTAGGAAAATTCTATCAAATCCAAGAAATCCTCCCACGAACCCCGATACTCCATAACACAAGATCACAACATATCCTCTAAAGTCCGAATCGTTCGTTTTGTTTGCCCATCTCAGAATCGGATGAAAAGTTGTACTCATTAACAAATTAGTACCCAAAGCCTTGTGCAAACTCGCTAAAAGTTGGACAAGAACCGCGAATCACAAATCACGAATCATGATCCGAAACAATGTCCTTAGGCACACCATGATATTTCACCACGCACTTCACATATGCTTTAGCCAATTGATCCATCGACCAAGTACTCTTCATAGGTATGAAAGTTGTGGATTAAGTTAAACGATCTACCACTACCCAAATCGTATCATTTCCAGCCTTAGTCCTTGGTAAGACAGACACGAAATCCATTGATATAGAATCCCATTTCCAGCTAGGAATATCAAAAGGCTGAACCTTCCCTTGCAGCCTCTTGTGCTCAAACTTGACCTTTTGGCATGTGAGACACTTAGCCACGAACTCTGCTATCTCTCGCTTCATGTTTGGCCACAAAAACGTCTGCTTCATGTCCTTATACAACTTATCACCACCTGGTTGTACGAAATAAGGTGAGCTATGAGCTTCTTCCATTATTTTCGGCTTCAACTCTTCTCTATTACTTGGTATACACCACCTCCCCTTGAACCGGATACTTCCATCATCAACTATCTGGAAATCCGACACCTGACCATCCTGTATTTTCTCTCGAATCTTTTCTAACTTTTCATCCTTTGATTGACCCTCCCTAATCTCATCATAGATCGAGGGTTGAACTGATAAAGAACTCAACAATTCTTCAACACCTCCTTCTTCCAGAACCTCCAATGATAATTTCTAAAACTTTACACATAACTGACTCGGCAACACCATTGCATTAACCGAATGACTCGACTTTCGACTTAATGCATCAGCAACAACATTAGCTTTCCCCTCATGATACTGGATCTCCAAATCATAATCCTTGATCAACTCCAACCACCTCCTCTGCCTCATGTTCAACTTCTTCTGAGTAAAAATATACTTTAAGCTCTTATGATTCGTGTACAACTTACATGTTGCCCCATACAAGTAGTGTCGCCATACCTTCAAAGTAACCACTACTGCAGCTAATTCAAGATCATGGGTTGGATAATTCACCTCATATGGTTTTAACTGCCTAGAAGCATAAGCGATGACCTTCCCTGTTTCGCATCAATACACACCCTAACCCAAATTTTGAAGCATCACTATAAACATCATACTGCTGACTCTCATCCGGTAGAGCCAAAACAGGTGTTATAGTCAACCTTTCCTTCAACGTCATAAAAGCTTCCTCACACTCTGGAATCCAGAAAAACTTACATTATTTCTTCACCAGGCTAGTCATTGGTCTCGAGATCTTCAAGAAATCCTTCACAAATCTTCGATAGTAACCAACTAACCCAAGAAAACTCCTTATATCAGACACCGTCTTCGGTGTTGGCCACTCACGCACTGCTTGGATCTTAGCAAGATCCACTGGAACTCCTTCCTTTGAGATAACATGTCCTAAAAATGCAACCTTATCCAACCAAAGCTCACACTTAGAGAGCTTGGCGTACAACTTATGCTCTCTCAAGGTGGACAAAACTTCCCTCAAATGCAACTCATGATTGCTCCTATCCTTCAAATATATCAAGATATAATCTATAAACACAACCACATATTTGTCCAAATATGGCCTGAAATCCTATGCATCAAATCCATGAACACTGCAGGTGTGTTGGTCAAACCAAACGGCATCACTGTGAACTCATAGTGACCATAACGCGTCCTAAACGCAGTCTTAGGAATATCACCCTCAGCAATCCTCAATTGATGATAACCTGACCTCAAATCTATCTTCGAGAAAATCCCCGCTCCTTTCAATCGATCAAATAAATCATTTATTCTCGGAAGCGGATACTTATTCTTGATCGTCACATTGTTCAACTCCGTAATCAATGCACAACCTCAAACTACTATCTTTCTTTTTCACGACCAATACAGAGTGCACCCCAAGGAGACGAACTAGGTCTTATATACCCTTTTTCCAACAACTCCTCCAACTGAACCTTTAACTCTTTCATCTCAGCTGGATCCATTCTATACGGAGCCTTTGAAATAGGTCCAGTTCCTAGCATCAAGTCTATGGTGAACTCAAGATCCCTAACAGGTGGCATACCCGGTATCTCTTCAGGAAACTCATATACGACTGGAACCTCCCTATTCTCATCTTCCTTTTCAATCCTTTGAACTCCACATAAGAATAACGGACACCCCTTCTTCAAATAAGATTGAATTCTCATCGCAGACACTATCTTCATTCCCTTCTCCTTCCCAAGCTTCATATAAGTCACCCTTTCTTTCTGAGGGCCGACTAACGACACCTTATGGGCCTCACAATCAATCTGAGCCTTGAATCTTCCCAACCAATCCATCCCCAAAACTACATCGAGGTCTGACAAGTCAAACTCAACTAGTCGGATGGAATGTTCACCCCAACTATCACTAAAGGTACTTGACTATGCAACCTAGTACAATTAAACATCTCCCCTCTTGGCAATGCGATTTCTAATGAAATAGACACTGGACTGCTTAACTGGAGCTTTTCTACTAGAGTGCTAGAAATAAATGAATGAGATGCTCCTAAATCAAATAACACTTTGACAGACAGAGAATTAATGAAAAAGGTTTCAACTACTACCTCAGAAACATTCTCAGCCTCACGGCGGTTCATGACGAAAACTCTGCCTTCAGACTGATTCCCCATCCCTGGTTTAACACCAGCATTCGAAGAAGCTAACTTCTGTTGATCATTCTGAGGGGCCTTACTACTCGGGGCAGGTTTGACTGCAGGTTCTCCACCATCTTTTCTAAAGCACTCATACTCCCGGTGCCCCAATTTATGACAATCATGGCATGTCACCAAGTTGCCCTCACAATCCTTTCCAAGGTGGTTCTTATCACACCTTTTGCAGAAAAAGGTTCTCTCAGCTTTCTTCCCATTCCCTTGGTTCCTATTAGGCTTTCGACTAGGGTACCTATTGCCTTTCTCAGTTTGGTTATCCACCATTGGGTTTAGGCTTCTTATCTCTACTTTGTTGATCCTATTGTTGTTATGCTTCCTCTTTTCCCCAGAGGAGGTCCCTTCAAGCTCTCTTCCTTTAATCCCGTATAAGTGAGCAGCTCTATCATAAATTTCATCGAGAGTCTCAAAAGTTACACCTCCCAGCTTACTTTGGAGAGTTAAGGTTAACCCTTTCTCAAACCTTTGGGCCTTCAAAGTCTCAGATGGTACTATCTCAGGTGCGAACCTCATTAACTCCAAAAATTTGCTATAATACTCATTAACAGACATAGTTCCCATCCTCAGATTGGTGAACTCCATTGCCTTTTGCTTCCTTAAGTACGGAGGGTAAAACTTAGTCCTCAAGGCATCTTTAAACTCGTTCCACCCAAAGTCCGGATCCTCTAAAAGATCATCTTTCCTTTGTTTCCACCATAGGTCTGCCTCATCTCTCAAATAATAAACAACATTATTAACTCTAAGGTTTTCAGGGCACACTATGGCATCAAAACGCTTATCGAATTCTCGAATCCAGTTTTCTAAGCTAGATGGGTCCTCTTTCCCATGGTAAGTCGGAGGTTTGACAGCTGCTACCCTCTTAAAGACCTCACCAAAACTATCAGTCTCACTCTGCTTAGTTTCTTGATTAGCTATCACTTGAGTGATGTTTCAGTTATCTTTGCTAGCCTTCTAACCATATAACTTCTTCTTTCTGCCATTCTGCTAGAAATAAGGGTGTTTGAGGATAATCTCAACATTCATTTATAAAATAGCTGTGTAACTACCAAATAAATCCATAACCATGCAAGTAAAACTACTTCAAAACATAACAATCACATACTTCATATATCATGGCCAGATAATGGGCCTTATACATAACAAATACTAGAATATTTGAGTGTATCAAAATATTCTTAAGGCAACTAGGCCGCTTCATGGCCAAAACAAAACTATATATGTCTACGGTTACTGGAGACTTCAAACTCTTAGTAGCCCGCCTCAATAACATTCTCCAACTCGTCAATGGCCATATAACCATATTGGCCTGAGTATTCTCGAGAGGTAAAAAAATAATACACATAATGCTACTATTTGGTCGCCAATGCAACATGACCTCCTTGCATATCCCATACATAGGGAATAACATAAACTCTTTCCTCTACCTCCAATCAATAATCTTATAAAAGTAAGAAGAATTGAGATATTACAAGAACATCATAAGAGTAATACTAATATATGATAACTAAATATGGTCCAAGATTTGTACTAGATGCACCACTATGACTTAAAATATTTATTTCAAAATTTTTAAAGTATACTTGATTTCAAGATATAAAATAGCCAAGTGATTATAGCTCCCAGGTAAGGAAGTTACCCACAGCGTCGGGGGAGAGCGTTCCTAATCCTAGACAGAGCTTATCACCCCAACATATCTACATCCTTCATCTTTCCAAAAAAAAAAAAAATTATATATATATATATATATATATATATATATATATATACCCTTTTTGTGGCACTAGCAAGATGCATCTATACAAATCGTCAAAAGAAAACAATTAAACTTAACAAAAACAATGCAAATGCGAAACTCTATATGCCCATCTTATGTCTACCCATCAATTTTAATGTTCAACTTTTATCTTTTCAAGACTCGAAAATCGATACCACTTTGTAACACCCCCAAATTACTCGCTTTTAAATAAATAATTTAGTAAATAATATTTGAGTAATTTAGGAGTATTACCGCCACGTGACTAACACGCTTTCGGCAACCAACTACTAACTAACAAAATAACTTGCAGCGGAAGACTTTAACCAAAAATAAAATAATACTTCTTTATTAATAAAAGTAAATATTGTCTCAATACTCAAAATAAATAAAACACCCTAATATAGGTGAAGATCCCCTTCCTAGTATGCTTCCATGCACATCCAAAATTCACCTGCAAAACTGCTTACCATAAAGGTGCGCAAAGCCAAATAGGAAAAAAGAAATACGCGTTAGTATAAAATTGAGTACGAAATGTACTAGATGAGTAACACATTTGTTAGTTCGCAACAATTTTCATTTCGAAAACTCCATCACTAATAATTCAAGAATAACTCTTTAAGAATAAACTATTTTCAAACACTTTAATAATAATTCAAGAATAACCTTTTAAGAACAAACTCTTTCCAAACACTTGAATAATAATTCAAGAATAACCTTTTAAGAACAAACTCTTTCCAAACAACTTGGATTAAAGATAATCTTGAAAACAATTCCTCTTCTTATCTCCCCTTCTATTTTGCTAAGTGTGCACACCCCCCAAGCTAGTCATCCCATCACGGATTTATATCAAGGGGTAACTATAATTGCCAACAAGTGGACTTTGAAGCTCTTGATGTTAATCAAGCGGTAATATTAATATGACTTGTAAGTCATGAATAAACCTCCATTTCTCATAAACAACTTTTTGAACATTCAAAGTTCATAAAAACCAATCAACCTTTCCTTGTAAAAAAAATTTAATTTTCCAAAAAGGATAACAAAACTTTTATATAAAAATGATTGATAAAATCATTCCTTCTTTTCACTTGTAAGAGTGAATAATAAAATATTGTAACCATTTTAAACCAAATTTCTAAACCAATCCAACCACTAAATCATTAAACAACTTTATCACATAAAACCACATTTTAAAAGATCTAGCTACATAACATACCTTGATCTTGCACAAAGAGTATACTAGTATCTTCACATTTTATGCTTGAGCTTTTCTTCTAAATAGCCAATAAGTAACTTATCAGATGAACTTAATCATGAACTTAAATTTAAACATGAATTTAAACATGTTCCCCTAAAAAAAAATGAATTTAAACATGAATGACCTATCATGATCACAATATTTTTGAGTAAGAAATATAAAATATTTTTCTTAAACCAAAGAAAATTGGAACTTGAATAAGAAATATAAAACTACAGTAGATGAAGAAGAGAAGGAAGAACTTTAAAGTAAGAGAGTATGAATTCTTCAAAGTTTTTGTGTGGAAAAGATGGCTTAAGGTATGGGGTATTTATAGGAGTAGAATAGGTAGTACTTAATTTCCAAAATTAAATAGTTTGTAACCTTCACAATAAATTAGGAGATTAAACCAAGATGTGTAACCTCCATCATAAATTTGGAAGTTTTGGAAAACAAAACCCCCCAATTAGTATAGAATCCCGAAGGAAAATATGGCTCAAAGAAATTTTTTTTTTAAAATCTTTTTTGACTAGGATTTAAAACCAAAAGATTAACAAATTCAATTTTGGCGCCATCTTCTGCCAAAATAATTGAAAACGAGTGAAATTGCTAAAATACCCTTTGCTTAAAATATTTATTTTAGAAAATAAATATAAAATAAATATTTAATTATTTAAATAAATACTCAAAATGGGGTATTACATGCACACCCCCCAACTCTAGCTTTTCTATTGTGACCCGGGAGCCCCTGCCTGTCACACTAAAGTTAGGGACGGTTTGAAATCTTGCCACATACAGTTTGAAATCTTGCCACATACGGTTTGAAATCTTGCCACATACGGTTCGGAATCGCCAATTAGCATAGCATATGGCTTTGAGAGGAAATCTTGAACCTTATTGAGAAGGAAGAAGATCCAAGCTGTTGTCAGGAAAGGGTGGAGTATCTCAATATAGAACTGCAAGAGCTCGAAAGACAAGTAGAAATCAATAAAACAAGGGATGCTTATAGAGCTCCTTAGATTTCAGTATTACAAGAAGGTTTAGGTGAACAAGACTTCTTCAACCTCATAGATAACTTTTGAATGGCAAGGTACCATTACGAGCTCAAAATATACGGGTGTTATTATTCCGTGAAATAACTCTTATTTCAAATGAAAGATAGATTAGCGATTATTTTATTTTACTTACGGCTAATTGTAAGTTGTTGATTTTTCTAGTTACTTTGACAAAGTAGTTGAAACATACAAGGACTAGGGTGCTTTATCTTTATCTCAACAAAGTTTCAAATTTAAAGAGTTTAGATAAGTCAAAATAAGTTCTAATAAGTTTAAATTAGTTTAGATAAGTTCCAATAAGTTCTAAGTTCACTTCAATTCAGATTAGTTTTAATATGTTCAAATTGGTTCATATAACACTTTATGAACTAAATTTCAATTAGTTCCAATACATAAGTTCTAATAAGTTTAAATAAGTTCTAATAATCTCAGATAAATTTTAAATAATTTTCAATATTTTTAGATAAATTTAGATAATACAAGATGACCAGAATGCACCATTATGCTTCTATATCACGAAAACATGAACTCTGTTTTGTCAAGTAGAATAATTACTATTAGGTGAGCCCCAAACCGGGGGAAAGGCAAATCGTTCGAATATCTTGGATAAGCTTAACTCAGAAAATAAAATTATTTCTGGTGGTTTTCCAATTTATCATCTTTTTTTTGTTAATGCAATAGCCATTACCCATAACAGTACAATATGGCATCGTTATCTTGCTCCATTTCCTCTCAATTAACCCCTAAACTTCTTTGTCACAACAAATTCCAACCAACTTACCTTCCACTTCCAAATTTCCGCACTAATTCCACATTTCATAGCATAAAAACTCAGGCCATAAACTCAAGTAAAGCAACTATAGTGCCTGAGCAAGAATTGGAGATAGCAGAAGAAGATTCATTGGGCATTGATAATCTCCATCGCTTTGTACAACTCAACCTCGGTAGTTGGGCCGGTTCTTTTCATGTGGGTATCTCTTTTTACTTTCAAGTTTCATTCTTATATTATTATCTGGAAGATTTAGTTTAAATGGTGCTGAATTACTTCTGGGTTTAAAGCCTTATTTTTTTTTTCAACTATTTGTATGTGTTCATTGCAAAGGGAAAGAAGAAATATGTTGTGGGTCATAATTGATAGGCTAATTGACACAAAAGGAAATAACAGAAGTTATTTAGGATTTATTTTGTAGAAATTTCATATGAATAATTTGCATGGAATGTGGATTAAAATGCATTTTTAACATGAAGTAGGTGGTTTCTTTTGTTATTTTATTGCTATCGTACTTGTAAGATTTAGATGTTGATTAGTGGCAATGAAATAAAATGAAAAAGAACATTTCGTGTGAGATTGTGTGTGTGTAGTTTTGTGATAACTCCTTTAATTTATGGGGTTGTACCAAATGGGCATTTTGATGTTGGGTGATACCACATTAGTCATGACTCATGATTGGTGATTGCGAGATCTTATATCGAGCGTTAATCCTGGAGGTGATATGAGATGGAAATGGAGTTACATTTAGATTACAGGGTGTATAAAAAGTGGTTGAGGCTAAAGGGTTCAAGAACAAGGAGCGTAGAAAACTTGGGAGTTGAACTTTTCTTGGCTGAGTTTTCTCATGTTGGTGCTCTAGGGAAGTGGTATTCGTTTGACCTAATTAAAGTTGATATATATGGATCACAAGTGAATTAAGGCTCACGTAAAATTAAAGCTACTAGGTTTAGAGTTTTACTTACTAATACTCTCTCCAAGTTGTGCACTTCTCAAAACACACCATTGAAGGTTCCAACAATATCTCTTTCATATATGTGGATCTCCTACTTAACCTGTAATTATGCCTTTTTGCTATCAAGCTGCAACACATCTCATGACCGGGACAATAATTCCCATAAAGTCTAGGGAGCTTGCATTTGTTCGGAACTTGGAAGTCATAGCACTCTTTGTGATCTCCAAGGAGAACCTATGAGTGGACGAAGTGCTTCTAGAATTTTATGGGTCATGACCCCCTCTCAATTCTCATCATAGCCTCATAGGTCAATACCAGCATGACAATGCCCACTCAAAAATCATAGGCTCTTAGCTATTGTGGTTGATAGTCTAGGCATAGTTGTATTCTGGGATACTTTCTGATACATATAGTGGTAAATTCCAATAAAAATCTTCCCAAAAGTTGTTTCATGTTTGGCTACGGATGCATGGCATGCTTCTGACCTGAAACAGATGAGTGAGATGAGATATATCTTTGCAGGTTGTGAACTTAAATATCTGTTATACTGATTCTGATCATAGACAACTTTAGACATTGAGTGTCCCGCTACAAAGGGTTTGCTTACTGAAATGCTTAAACTACTCAAGAACTAAGAGAGTTTATTTTATCCATGTCTACTAGTTTGTAAACTGGGTGAAGAGCAGAAAAGGGTCTAGTTTTTCTGTATAGGAAAAATGCCATGTCTGAGAATGTTATGCTTATTCTGACTTTGCAGTTTGATTCCATAGAAGGTCGTGTAAACCCTTCATGGATGGGCACTCCTGCCCTGTTGGTTTAATAGGTTGCAAATTGTTCTGGGATATTATAGTAAATTAGTAACTGTCTTAGTATTTGAGGAATAAAGGAAAAACAATGGATTATACTGATTACTAGCACAGCATTTAAACGAAGGCTCTCACTATTTCTGATGTTGAAAATCAGTTATGTTGGCTAACTGTGACAATCTTTCATTTGTGTTACTATTTTTGATGTATGACTCTTGATGCTAACTAGCACAAAATTTTTCCTGTTGATGCATCTATAAGCAGTATGTTTGATGTTGGCAGCAATTTGATGCTAATGGGAAGCTTCTGCATAAAGTGACCACCAGGCTTTCAGCAGGCTCTTATGGTGAAGACGAGCTTATTAGTCTCATCCAGACGTATGTTAGCCTATCTCTTGCTCTCTCATGAAAGTGAATAGATGGTACCATAATGTTCCACAATATTCTTGAATTGCCAATATATATATATGTCATATATATATATATATATATATATACACACATATATATATATATATATACATATATATATGTATACATATATATATGTATACATATATTGTTAGGAAACAGGGTGTTGTAGTTTGATTAATGCGGAACAAAATCAATGAAATAATGGGATGAGAAAAGCAATAAAGAAGATAAACAAAAGAACACAAGGATTTACGTGGTTCGGTCAAAATAGACCTACGTCCACAGGTGGGGGATTCGAGCTTCTTCACTATTATGGAGAAAAAAACAGAGAGAATAATACAAGGAGTCCTAAATTCTAGAGGCTAAAAGCGTTTCATAAGTTGTGTAACTAATAATGAGCATTAAGAAGTCCTATCTATAACATAAGGAACCCCGTACAAAAAAACCCTAGAAAATACTCCATAAAAAACCCTAAAAAGAATCAAATTCGGAAAAACGCAAAGCCGCGTCAAAACCCAGCCGCCCGATCGGGTCGGGCGACATCCGCCCGATCAGGCGGTCATTAAAATTAAACTGGCTGACGTTTCGCGCCCGATCGGGCGGAATTCCAGTTCGACAGCGTTTCGTAGAACAGCTATAACTTTCTCGTTTCTCAGCGGAATTGGGCATATGACCTATCGTTGGAAAGCTCTTGGAACAAGCTTTCATTTCCAATTTGAATCACATCAAAACCATTGATAGATTGAGAGATATGTGCATTCAAAGTCAGCCTTATGCCATTCACAAGATTTCAAGTCACAAATATATATATATATATATATATATATATATATATATATATATATATATATATATATATATATATATATATATATAAGGGAGTTCATATGAGAATGCATACTTACATGAGAAATGAGAATGGATTTTACACGCCATAACTCTAATGAACAAGTTATGTAACTTTAATGAAAAAGTGATGTAACTCCAAAAAAAACAAAAATTAGAAAAAATATTTTGAATTTTTTTTTTTTTTTTTTTTTTTGGGCTCGAAATTTTTTCGGGGGTATAACTCTAATGAACAAGTGTTGTAACTCTAATCCAATCGTATGATTGAGATTTATTCTCATTTCTTATGTAAGGAGCATTCTCATGTGATCCTGCCCCTATATATATATATATATATACATAATTGATTCTAATAATACAACCTTTCACCGATTAATTTTTAATAAGCCAACCTTTCAATTATTCTTGTATAATGCAACTTTTTGGGGGTATATACTTTTTTGATGTGTTGATAATCAGTTTGTTTCGTAAACCACATTTCCCATATGTACATATAAAGAAATTTTATTAATCACTAAAGTAGATAACGATAAGAACGAACCCTAAACAATACCAAAGCCACGTGTGCGTAGTCTGCATCTGCATCTCTGTCTGTCCATCAAAAGAAGGGTTGCAGAGAGGGACTCATCATGTGGAGAACAGAGCCACAGCCACCCAAACTTGTATTACCTGACTCAGCAGTAACCTCAACTACAGTGACAATTATACATTACCAAACTACAAAAGTCAAGTAATTAAACTAGGACCAAGTTTGCAAAACAACATGAGGAAAGCAAATTAGTCCTCAATTCATCAGGGCATATTCTGAAGATTGTCTCCTTAAAGATCTTTCAACGAACTTTCTTTAATTCCTCTGTAGGCATATGCTACAAATACCCTCAGCAAACATCATTCCATGAAGCTTGTGACGTGGTGGAGTCTTCGTACACTCCTTTTTTGCTGCAATCTGAATCCATATCAACGGCAGGCCTAGCACAGTTTAGCAACTGGAACAAAGCATTCCACAAGGAAGGCAACTCTGTAAGAGCACTAACATAAGAGGTGAGGGGTAGTTATATCTTCAGCATTACATGAGCTACAAGTCACATCACAAGATATATCTCCAGCCCCAATTTTAACAGCTGTAAGAAGCCCATTATGCAGCATAAGACAAGTGATAAAAATGCTCTTGGAGTAGCTGAGCTGTTACGAACAATTCTACCCACTCAATTCTTCGATTACTGCCTTCAAGGATATTATATAGATGCTTCTTAGTTCATTGCAAGCTGTAAGCACTGAGCACCAGCCTCGGTTTTCCTCACCATCCAGGAACATGTACTTAAGCTGGCTGTTCAAAGACCAGGGTCGGAAGAAAATCCAGATTCCGGGTTTCCGGTCCGGTCCGGTCCAAACCCGGAAAATTCCGGTCCGGTCCGGTCCAAACCCGGAAAATTCCGGTCCGGACCGGTGGACCGGAATTTTTGATTTTTTAGTAAAAAAAATAGTTTCTATGTTAAAAAAGTTTAAAAGGTAGTAAAAAGTTAGAAATATAACAACCTACTATTTATTAACTCTAGGAATATTGTTATTAAATTTTAATATATCTAATTTATAAATATTTTAAAATAAAAAAAATATATTTTTTTAAAAAATAAAGATTCCGGTCCAACAGGTCCAAAACCGGACCGGACCGGAAAAATTCAGGTCCAGACCCGGTTCGGTCCAGGTCCAAATTTTTTCCAGATTCCGGTCCACCGGTCCAGCCGGTTCCGGTCCGGTCCTGGACCGGTGAACACTTGAGACTATACATGGCTGATAGATTATGATGTCTATATATAATTTTGAGTTAAAAATAGACTAATAGCACTAAAGTCATGCAGATATATTTACTAATAAGATTTTGAGGGACATTTAAGGATTTTTGAAGTAACATTTTATATTGGAAATTTGGAACTGCTATATATCTTTAAGTTCCTAACAGGATAACACCCTATATATTTTCAAGGAATGTTAGGCATCTCGTCACCTTATTTCCGGAACTTATTATTTTTTCTTGTTAAAATCGGTTCAGAGTTCAGACAATATTAGACTAGTAAAATTCAGACTAGACATCTGGACCTTTTTTATTTCTGTTCAATTATTACCAAAATATATTTAAGTCTGTATTGGTGAAAATCATGAAAAATAGATTATAAATACGTGCTAGAGATAAATCTAATAAGATCCCACATAAATATAGTATTTCTTATAAATTGTGTCAAAATATGGTCAAGGTTCAATTAGACCTATAGACAAGACGAGACCAAAAAGACTTAAAGAAATTCAGTGTAGATCACCTTCTTTCAGGTGAAGAGAACGTAGCCATAGTGTGGAGGAATGTTGGACAAACAAGATCTAATGAGAGTCATTTTCAAGATACCCATCCAATCTCTTGTAGCGCTTCTTGATCATCGTATCCTAAAAAGACTGTATGGCCCTAAAGGAAGCAAGACTAGCTAGAGAAGATAAATCAAAATTAAGATTTGAAATACTCGACATACTAAGGATCTCAAGAAAATTCACAAGCTCAATTACACGAGAAAGTAAGAACATTCCTGAATTTAGCAGTATTTCTCAACTACCTTTCTTCTTTGTCGGAGACTAACAATATTACCCTTTGGAAGTTCATTTACAAGTATCATCACTATTTGCCCTTGGTCAAATACAAGATGGGTAATGGAGAGCATGGAAGGGATTTTTGGGTATAGGCAAAACCTTCTCGGATTGTCTTCATGTCATCACACTCTTTGTTTCTTTATCTTCAATTTTTTTGGTGGGAAGTGGGTCTAGAAAATTTATTAAGGGAGAAGTCTCATGGAAAGTTTTATAGTTCTGAAGCGGATTCTCAAGTCAAGATAGGATAATGTTGTTGGCCTTTCCTTCGGGATTCCTTACTTGTTCTTTTAGTAGCCACCTATTGTAAGTTTCTTATTCATGACCTTTCCTGTTTCCACCTCTAATTGGGACGATAAGGCTCTGGTCAAAGAATTTTTGAGGTTGCTAGTTAAGAGAAAATCAGTACTTCTGAATATCTATAGGTGGGGAGGCTAAACTAAGCATTATCTCCTCATCTGTTTCTCTTGTGTTGTCTGAATGAAGAGAGAAAAAACCACTTATTATGCAGTGTGCTCTCTGGCAGAAGCTTTTATTGTTGGGCAAATCAATTGTCTATTTTCAGTTTATGTTCATCTCCAAATTAGAAGTTTGGGCGAGCAGGGGCACAATAGTCTGTCACGATTCACAAGAAATATTTTTTTGCTGTTAGAATGGGGGTTTTGGTTGGCAAGCAATGATAGGATCTTTCAACTTCCAGTGTCTTATTTGGTATCCTTATGGATGAGGTGGTTAATTATTGCGTGATTGTGTTTGTCTTGACTATAGGATCTTTCAACATCCAGTGTCTTCTTTGGTATCCTTCTGGATGAGGTGGTTATTTAGCTCGTCTTTTGGCTCAATTTGTGGTTTTTTCTATCGTGTCATTGTTTTTGGCTTGACTCTCGTGGGATTGTTATCCCTAATTTTGCTCTCTTCTCTATGTAAATGATTTATTTTTACATCCTAAAATAAGAATCTCTATGTCTAACATCTTCCGGACTTCGACCATCATTAGTAAGCTAATTTGAGGAGAATAGGGATCTTCATTTGGAAGGTGAAGTTCAGATTATTTGGTTTCATTATTCAAACATTCTTTAAATTATAGACAATCACGTAGTTCAAAGTATTTACTTCCTTTGTTCCTTTTTGTTGCAACATTTTCCGTTCCAGGTGGTTTTAAAATAATTGTCACATTACTTTTTTTTTGCGTGTGATTTCTCTCTATCTCCATGCGACCCCTCTCTCTCTCGTCCTCACTGTACTCCTTAAAATTATGAATCCCCTACATTGCATTGTTCAAATCATCAAACGCAATTAGTCTTGATTTTATTCATTTATTTGCCATAATATACTTGAAAATTAAAGGTGCGAAAAAAGTAACATCATTATCTGACTAATTATTTTAGAGAACTATTACTTATTCAAGTAAATCATTGTTTAGTTTGATGTATGCACAATTTATATCTGCTTAATGAGTAGCTGTAGGTACTTGATATAAAGTACTAAAGAATGAGGCAATGAGCTTTCAGTGTTGTGAGTTCAAATATGATTAATTTTTAAAATTTGGGACTATGAATTTGTGAAAATTCCACTCTTATGATTTAAAAGATCTATCCTAAGGATACCCCAATTTAAGGAATTAAAGATGCCATAGCTAGAGAAAGTGATAGATTATGGGCTTATTACAGTGAATCATGGAGGTACCACAGAGTTCTATGAAAAGTTCTAGAATCCTTTTTCTTGTTTGGTGTCGTTGAATCTCACTTTTTCTCAGATCCGATACAAAAACAATCATAGGTTTGCGTTGGTAGGATATTTTATCACAATTTGTATTCTTTAATTTTTATTCTTTCATTATTGTAAATTTATATGTTATGGTAATATATTGATGTTTAGCTATAAGTTTAGCTTTTACAGGATAATTTAAATATTGAACAGTCCCAATGTTGAGAAAGGTTTTTTATCTGACTCGCGAAAAAAATTTGGTTCCTTAACCATAAATTGAGGTTACTTGCGTGAACGTGTCAAATGAAAAAGTTCCTTAGTTTATTAATACCTTGTTCTTGAAAGAGTGCAACATTCAGTTATTGATGGTCAAATTTCAAAATCTTTGAATGTTAATTCTCACTGATATACAAGAAATAACATTATCATGTGGGATCTTGTTTGATTTATATCCAGATGAATTCTAGAAATATTATTCATGATATTTCTAACTGTGTAATTTAAGGTACTATAAGCCAATGTTCCACCAACTTGTTTTCTTTCAAGAAAAGAGAAAGTTTTCGCTAGTTAAAGTGTTAGACCTGTCCATTCTAATGAGCTGAAGGATGTAAAATTAGTTGGCTTTTGGATTATAAGGAACAAAATTGAATTGGTTTTTTAAACTGTATGCATCTTGTTAAATGTGAAAGAGTCAAAGGTCATTATGTTTTGGATCTAAGACTCCAAAATAAACCCTCTTAAGAGATAAGGGATGATAATTTTGGCTAGTGATACAGGTAATAGTTATCATTATGTCGAAATTATATTGGGTGGTGTAATGTTGTGATTCTCTGATAAGTGTATTATATGATTTGTGGTTGCACACTATTCGGATAGGGTCTACCTTTTGTAACAATTGTGAACATTCTTAGGTTGTACATAAAACAAGCTCCATCAAGCACTTCCTTTTCTGGTGATGAGGAGGAGCCAGAGTGGGCAGAGTACAAAATTAAAGAAAGCAACATGTTCACCGTGGACAAGTATCAACAGGTATTTCTTTTACATTTTGGTAGATGATCTTCGAATTCTGGACTTTATACCTTTAGCATTTTATCTCTTTTTTTTCTAAGTAAACCTGATTCATTTACAGATTGGCTTTTTTCCAAACGAGAGGGCATTTGCCCTAAGATACCAGACTGCTGGTATGTTAGAAACTGTATTACGTCAGGGAGTTCTTGGGGAAGATGACACTGGAGAGGAATCACCCAGGTAGGTCGTCTCTTCTCAAAGAGCATGTTTAGTTAGAGAAAGAACCAGATTTGGAAACGGAATCATTTAGCGTTTCTGTTATTATGCTTTTGGTACGAGAATGCCGTTATCTGAATCTGTTACCTCATGTAAACATATACCCTTGTTTTTTATTCCACTTCCCAACCTACTGAAACAGATTATATTTCTTACTGGAAACACAAAAGCCATCTTTTTTTCGTCCTTCACAAATCTTATCTCCTCCTCCGTCTCTTGAAGCTTTTCTGGCTACAAGATTGGCCTTCATTTTTGATAGGGATGGTGGATAATGGTGGCTGCCATATGTTCAATCAATTATCATGATTTCCTTGATGGTGGAAAATTGGGAATATTAGTCACATATATGCTTATTAAAATCTAAAAGTGTTCGGGATATTTCTCTCTCCAAAATACTGTAAGTTTGGAGGAATAGCACCTTGGTAAAGGCTACTCAAATTTTTCGGGTATGAAAGTTATAATTCAGACCATGAAATTGTGGGAGAAAGTAATAGAATACTGATTTAGGAAACATTGGAGCATTTTGGAGAACCAATCTGGATTTCTGCTTGGATGGTCCACTATAGAAGCCATTGTTCTAATGAGACAGATGGTAGCATATTGTTGGATGAGATAGAAGGATTCACCTATGATTTCTGTTGACCTAGAAAAGACTTAAAGTAAAGTCCCATGAGACTAAAGAATCAACTTGAAAAGCTTAGAACTTTAGGAAATATGAGAGAGAGAACAATGATGATTGTATCACTGAAAACAAGGCTACAACTCTCCACAGCTTTCGAGGAGCTGGGTTCCTCCCAAGAATTGCCAAGACAAACTAATCTCAATGATTTTCTGAATGAATTCTATCTTCCCCTAGCCTACTCCTCTCTATTTAAAAGCCTAAACCCTAACACCAATTCTAACGGCCTTATGCTAATGCAAGAAGACAAAATTGCCAACCATTGCCAATCATATCCAGCTCATTAATTAATCACTGAATTTCCTGGGATATCCTTTTGTTCCTCTGGCGCCTATCGGCCGTGTAGGTGCAGTAGGTGCAATAGGCGCAGTAGGTGCAGTGACTGCAGTCATGACATTACCAGCGTCCCACAGTTTCACCTTGTCCTCAAGGTGAAAGGTGGGAAACCTCTGTTATAGTGAAATAAGATCTTCCCAGGTAGCTTCACTTGTAGGTAGAGCTTGCCACTTGATGATGAGCACTTCCAATTGCCCCTCTTGGCCTGTTGCAGCGTCGCGGACTTCAAGAAAAGCCTCGGGTTCCACTAGCAGCTCTAAGTCAGGAAAAAGTTGGGTGGGCAGGTCAGTGAGAATAAATGAGGAGCCCATGGCTGGTTTCAGTTGTGAAACATGGATGACAGGGTGAAGCTTGCTAGTGGAAGGGAGGGCCAGCTTGTACGCTACAGCTCCAATTCGCTCAAAGATCTGGTAGGGCGCATAAAAGCAAGCTGCTAGTTTCTTGCAGGGCCTTTTTGCAAGTGACTTTTGCCGATATGGCTGCAGTTTTAAGTACACATAGTCCTCTACTGCCAACTGCAACCCACGTCACTTCTTATCAGCCTAGTACTTCATCTTTTGCTGTGCTCTTGTGAGGTTGACTCTAAAGTCATCCAATGTTGCATCACGCTCCTGCAAGTGAGTGTCAAAAGAATCCAATGCTGTTTGCCCATGTCCAACCCGAATTAGAGGAGGTGGATCCCCTCCATAGAGAGCCTTGAAAAGGGTCATTTGAGTGGTCAAGTGCGGTGATGTGTTGTACCAGAATTTGGCCCATGGCAGCCGTGATGCCCATTATTTAGGCTGACCATTCACAAAGTATCGCAAGTAGGTGACAAGTGCCTTGTTGACATTCTCTGACTGCCCATCAGTTGGAGGATGATATGCGGTGCTACACTTGAGTGCGGTTCCTTGTAGACTAAATAATTCACGCCAAAAGACACTCTTGAAAATCTTTTCACTATCTGAAACGATAGAGGCCGGAAATCCATGAAGGTGCACCACCTCGTTCACAAAGAGGGCTGGTATTGTTGAAGCAGTGAAGGGGTGTCTTAAGCTCAAGAAGTGTGCAAACTTGGTAAAGCGATCTTCCACGATGAGGATGGTGTCAAATCCATGTGACCTTGACAAACCCTTGATAAAATCCATGGTGATGTCCTCCCAAACCTTAGAGGGAATGGGGAGGGGTTGAAGTAGATTAGTCGGGCTTTAAGTTGATGCTCTGTGTTGCTGGAAGATCCCGTAATTTTGAACATCATTAGCCACTGACTTGCGCATTCCAGCCCAATACCACTCAGCCGCCAAACGGAGCTATATTTTAAGATCACCCACATGCCCACCGCTTGGCCCATCATTGTAGGCCTGCATCAAATCTTTGCTGGTGGGTGAGTTGGGAGGAAGTACAAAGCAACCCTTATACCAGAATCCCAGCATGGGCTACCCTCCAGCCTCCTTCAATAATGTGAGCCAACTGTTTAATATATGAGTCTTGCGCTAATTGGGCCCGAATGGCCTCCCAATCTGGCCCAATAGCAAAGATCAGTGCTTGGAGTTGAATCTTAGGGGGAGAATTGCCTTGACAAGGCATCTGCAACCTGATTCGCGGTTCCTGGTTTATATTGTATTTCAAAATCGAAGCCCATTAACTTGCTAACCTAATTTTTATTTTTGGCCCCTACTTCACGCTGCTCCATGAGGAATTTTAAACTGTTGTAAGCACCAATTCTAATTGGTTATCTGAGATTTAGCTTATCTAGGAGACTGGGCTTTTATCATTCTTTCTTAAGTTTTTGTATATGTTTGGCCAGCTACTATCCCTTCATCACGATCCCTGTCCTTTTTGCTAAGTGATATTTTCATAAGATGTTATGTCTTAAGGTGCTGTTTACACAAGTTTTCACCATACTAGAGCTTATGAGGACTGTAACCATGACCCTTATTCGTAATTTTGGTTCTTTGGGATTTGTGTAATTGGCCCCCAGTGGGCAGCCCTTTATCGTTCGTATGTAATTATAGCTTATGTTACTAGTGATCCAGAGGTCTGCTTCCCTTTTTTCTTTTAGGGTGTCCTTCCCAGTCTTTTACCTCTTTTCTCACATCATGTGAATTTATGTGTGTAGCTATCTGAATTGTATGTCAAAAGACTGCTTCCTTGATTCCCCTCTCCCAATTTTTATTTCCTCAGGTTTTCAATGATCTTACTACACATCTCTGAATGGTCTGTTTGAAACTGGCTTTTGTAATTATCTGTTTGTACTCCTTGAATCAACTCTTATATAAAATAAATAAGTTTTGATACTGTTTATCATTTCCAATTCTCTTGAAAATGTGTGTTTTTATACTCATCAGTAAACTATCAAAATTTTTATGATGCCTCTGTTACTTTTTATATTCACGTGGAACCCATCAACCCCACAATTTCTTTATGATCGAAAAGCAAAGAACAATTTTTTTTTTCTGGTATGCTTTCAGACATAAATTACCGTGGAACTATTTCTAGACAGTAACCATGCAAGCTTCCGAAAGATGATGGAGTTTGACACTTGACACTATCTGACTCTAGTAGCCAAGGCTGAGTTACATAAGTTATCATATATAGCTGCCTAAGCCTTAAACTACTCCAGCATGAATTGTGTTGCTGAAGTGCGGACATATAGGGTCAACAGGCAGAAGAAATCAAATTGATAGGGAACGTACATAACAAATTATGTTAATATAGATAGGTTCAATTTGGGGATTGAGGAAGAGAGAATGACACGACTTATAGTGTCATACTTTTCCGCATTGCTACCATTTCTTTTGTTCATTCAACATTTTCAAAACAAGATTCTGGGTATATTTCATTTCCAAAGGGATTGTTGTATCATCTTCTATTTTATTGTACAGAAATTTGAAGCTGCCCTCTTCCCGGCAGTCTGTTGTGTGTGAGAATTGCCTTTATTCAATCAACAAAGATGTGCGAGCTAGAGCGTTCCATATCATGGACCCAAGAGGACTTCTAGAGATGCTTCTTATATTTCTTGAAGAGAGAGGAGGTGTTGTTGATGCACCCCCTTCCTTAGTAGATTCAAAGGTATCACCAATGAAGCACCCCAGCAAATGAATATCTTTAGTTGCTTAGTGGACATACGAAGCCATACAATGTAACCATATAGTTGACTATTGTTAGATGTGGCAGGATGACATGAACAGGCTTTTACCTTTTCTTGGTCGATGGAAGGGTTGTTCACTCACTAAACGCAGTGGTGTTTATGGTGCAACAATGGCTGAATACGATACTGTAGCTTTGCTAGAACTGGATGGAAGTGGTCAGTTGATCCAGGTACGTGACTTCTCTGACAGTTGATTACCGATTTTCGTTGTTCTTATCTCTAGTGTTTGACCATATGCTTCACATGATGATAGTGTTTGAAGTTAGTGCATCTGCTAAGCTTTTGTGGTTTAGTAGTTTAGCTTGCTGTCGGTGTGCTTGCATATCCATGTGCACTTGAAAAAAATGTGAATGAAAAAGACTATGCTTTGTGTTTTCTGAATTCCATTTTTGTTTCATTAGAGGAAGTAATCTAAATTTCCAATGCATTTGTGGCATTCTGAAGCCACTTTGACATTGTTATTATTGTAATTATGATGAAATTTATTTTCAATTCTCTTGGCATCATAGTGTATCTGTCGAGACACCCTTTAAAAGTATGTTTTTTGGAGTAAAGGACTTAAGGTAGCTTCTTTATAAATCACATCAGATCTTGTGTTCCGCTATGTTTTGTAAGAAATATTTTTATTTACTTGCTGGTTCCTCCAAAGCATAATATTTTGCTTTTCGTCTGGAAAGTTGTGGTTGTCATCATTGGGATGAAACTCCCAATATTGGCCTTTGGGTGAGCAAAAAGATCTTTTTTGCATGTTAGAGGGTGTTTGCAATGTAGTCTCTTTGTTGGAGGGTTTAGTTAGGGGGATTTTTATGGCTTGTTGTCAGATCATTTTGTAAGCACTTAATAAAGTTTAAAAGCTAAATCTCCTTTATTTCTTTTACTCTCGAGTTGTATTTGAAAATTGCCATGATCTGTAACAAAGTTATAATCCACAAACCTATACCGTGGTATTAATACACACACCTAAAGGGAATCGGCTTTCTAGTATTTGCTTGCCTTTCAAAAAGTATGACAATTGACAACGAGGAGTCACCTAACCTGGAAGTCTAGACCTTTTGCTTTATGCATCACGATTCAAATATTGATTCAATGAGAGAAGTGATCGATTTTGGATGAAATCATATTATTAAGTGCAACATATTCATAAAAGTGAAAGAAAAGCGAGCCATCCTCCTAATGTTTCTCACTAGCAATGCAACTGTGCACCCTGTTTTCAAATCCCTCTCTTCATAATCACCACCAACATTATACCGAAAGTCTTTCTTTCTTAAGGAATCTCTAGAAATTAACCTCCTAGCATTGGCTTGTCTGGCTGTAGCTCATTAACTGCATTTAATCATAGTTAGACTCGACGGAGGAGAGTCAGAGCTGATGCTATTTAGCATCCACAAGTGCCCACTTCGCTTTATACCATAACCCACCACTAGTGCCACTTTCTTGTGCCATAACCCATGACCGCATAATATCACTACCATAAGTAACAAGACATTTTGAAATTTAAGAGATCAAATCTAATACACGGCATAATAAATTTTCATGTGTTGTCTGCCACGGAGTCGGACATGTGGGAGCAATATGTTCTTGCATTAGGTCTACCCTCCTTGAGGTTATATAGAACTCTAGGTACAAATGGATTTGTTATAGCCTTTTTGAGAGCATTTACCGATCCACTATCACTAGTGGAAAAAAGTTCAACCGCTCCGGTCAAAATAGGCCTTACAGATCCGGTTTTTGATCCGGATCGGTTGGGCTAGCACGGTTGACAAAAGTCAACTGCTACGGTCGAAAATCGGATCAGTTGCTAATTAACTGATCCGGTTTTCACAAAAACTGGCCGGTTTTTGGTGAAAACTGCATCAGTTAATGAGCAACTGATCCAGTTTTTACCAACAACCGTATCAGTTTTGAGGGGGGCCATGAAATAATAAAAAAAGCTCGACTTTATAGCCTTATAAAGCCGACAACCACGCAGCCGCAATAACAACCCAATAACAAAAAAAAAATCAAACAACGAAAATGATAAAGACAATATTAATAAAAAAAGACGAAATTAATAAAAAAAGAGACAAAATTACAACAAATGAACCAAGTTCCAGCCAAATTAATTACTAAAGACAAAAAAAAAAAATTACAGCCAAATAAACCAAATTAAAAACAAACGAAATTAAATTAAAAATATAAAAAACAACCGAAACTTGCAGCAAAATAAACCAAATTCAACACAAGCAAATTAATTGCAGAGGACGAAATAAAAGAAATTGGAGCCAAACAACAAAATCACAAATAAAAAACCCTAATAATTACAACAAAAAGCTAATTAAAATAGACGAATAAAATTACAAAAAACAGCGAAGATGGTGCAGAGTGGATCGAAGACGCAACAAGCCAACAACGTTGATGAATGACGAGTGGATCGAAGATGGTGGTTGAGCGAACTTCTTCGAGGGACGAGCGACGGTGGTTGAGCGGAGTTCTTCGAGCGACGAGCGATAGTGGTTGAGCAGATTTTGACGAAGATGGTGCGGAGTACGACGAACGAAGCAACGTCAATGAAAGGAGAGAGAATTAGAGTAAGGCGAACGTTGCATCATCGATGAAAGGATGATGAGGCAGGAGGTGAGGAGGCTGGTGAGGAGGTGAGAGAGGTTAGAGAATTTAGGAATTGAGGGTGAAAGACGTACTGGGAAGAGGGGGGAGGTGAGAGAGGTTAGGGAATTTAGGGTTTGGGGGTGAAAGACGTATAGGGGCGATCGAATAGGGAGGGAAGATGGAGGAGGTGAGAGGTTAGGGAATTTAGGGTTTGGAGTGAAAGAGAGAAGGGGTGAAAGAGATTTTATTTTCACACGTTGGGCCTATGGAGGAAGGAACTGGGCTTTGAGCTTTTTGGACAAACCCGCGTTTTGCTTTGAGAAAATTTGGTTGAGTAACCGATCCGGTCATGTGAACCGGATCAGTTGAGAACCGGGTCAGTTTTCTATTAACTGATCCGATTCACTTAAGGACTAGATCCGGTATTCAGCCCAAGTTTCCCTTCCAATATTTCGTGGATTTTTGGATCCGGTTTTGCCGGATCTGATATCTTGTGACGGATAGCGTTTTTTCCACTAGTGTATGGTACTTTGTTTTTGTTTTATTTGGGGGGGGGAGAGGGATGATTCAGTATAACATTTCTCCCGGTGCTGTTGATTGGAAAAAAAATGATTGAATTGTTTAAATTAACTCTTCTAGCTGGTAGTTTTTAATAGTATATTTTTCTCTTTTGTGGTGTTATTTGAAGGGTGTGTTTTCAAATTGAACCTTAATTAGGCTGAGTGGTTAGCAATATTCTTTCACTTATACCTAAGTAGGCTTGTAGTAGTTTTTTATTTTAATATACTCAAATATCATGTTCTTTTTTACAATAAATTGTCTCTATCAGACCTAACTATCTGGATCTATTAAGCATAATGACTTGAAGCAATGTGCCGACATTTATTTGTTCCTGTAGACATGCACATATAATTAATGAAGAACTCTAAAGTGAAATAGTACATAATGAGGGATACTCTTATGCAGGCATATCCGCAAAACATTATCCTTGATCTAATTTTAATCCATTCCTATAAAATCTTCACTTAATCTCTGCTTACCTCAACCCATTTACTGTTATGAGTCTATGACGTGTAGAATACTGGCTAATGCTATGATCTTGGCGGTGGAGGGTTGTTTTCAACCTAATTCTATTGGATTCAATTTCAAGGAGCAGTGTTGCAAAAGCTATGAGCTGTCGTTACCTTCATTCAGAAAAAAGAAGATTCTGTTATGGACTTGTGGTGATCTATTTTTAGGGTTCTGTAATGAACTGACTATTTTGGCAAGAAAATAAAGGAGGAAGATGATGATATTTGATTGATAATAATGGAAATAACAGAAACTAAAAGATAGATTGCCAAGTTTTCGAGTGACTTGGTCACACTCCCAAACTAACCACTACAATAAACTTCTCCAAT